>OX463785.1:17539303-18157731 GCA_949825025.1 Siphlonurus alternatus | reverse complement strand
AAGACGTCCAATTAAAGATGCACAATTTGTAACTGATACAAGAGAATGGTTACTACGTTTAAGTGCTACGTTACTACGTATTGCTACAGCTAGAGATCATTTATTTCTATTACATCATATATTAAGAAGTCCTGGTGGTGTTTCAAATTGGGCTATTTCATTAATTCAAATTCCAATCAACAATCTGATAGACTCATATCCAAGTACAAGTTCTTCATTATTAGATCACGCAATTACAGTTCTTTCTGTATTGATGAATCCAATTTACGAACGAGAACAATTCATTGATGATAAAAGAAGTTTGGAATTAGATCCCTGGGTATTCTTAGACTCAGATGGTGATGAAGAAGATGAAACAAGAGGTCTAATGTCATTATTAGAAAATGATTTAGTTGCAATCTTAAATCAAATTCCAATAGATTCAATATTCAGACATGTTCTTGGGATACAAAGAAGGGACAATAGAGAAATATATTATGCAGAAAATGTATCCGAGAACAGTTTACTGCAGTTGTTTGCGTTTGCTACGACCGTAGTGCAGCTATTGAGGACCGGACTGCAGACTTACAACACTCCGAGGTATAAACAGTTTGCGAAGAGACTTGGAAGATTGGTTAGACATACAGTCCAATATGTCTCGGAACAATGGGAAGTGTTCCGTCAGAGTGCCATTGCAACTCATGATCCAGCGATGTTGGCAAGACTACAGGTTAGTTACTCTTGTATTTCTTCTTTTTCAATGATTTTGTCCTTCCGCCGCGCCCTCTGTAATATTATTTTCCAATATTTTTGTAAAATTAATTTCAAGAGTACATAATCATCCCTTGTCTGAAATAATAAGCTATCTACTTACTGTTACTATTATGTACTACTATCTGGCCTGCAATATTAAGCTAGATGCTATTTCAGGAGAGCGCAATTATATGAGCTGTAAATAGGTATAACGTAAAGTTCATTGTTGGGCTCGGATAGCTCATTATTCTAGACGAGGGGTAACATACTCTTTTTTTTTGTAAGAATTTTGTCCAGTGATGCATTTAAAGAAAATAAATTGTGAAAAAATTGCATTTATTATTTTTGCTGTAAAGTTTGTTGTATATTTTTTTTTTATATATATTTTTGCAAAATTATCAAATTTTAAATTTAAAAACTAAAAATAATTAAATCGAAATAATTTGTAAATTTATCAGGTGATGGTTTTTTTAACAGTAATGCCTGATGGAGGGGGTGGAGTAATATTGCAGTCTTCTACAATTTTAAAATTTGCTTCATTATAATTCCATATTAACTTGTTACTTGATATGCAACCTCTATGTCCTAGTGACACAAGGTCTGTCACAGGTGGAGTACGACAGCTTGCTCCTGAGAGCCACACAGTGTATCTTCTCCTCGCAGCGTCTCGGAGCATGGCAATTCCTAGCCGTGGTCCCTTACAACGTGGCCTCGTCGGGAATGTTGTGGCGTCTCTTCTGTCTTCTGCACCAGGAGTACCACGAGGATAACTCCTTCAGCTCGGCAAGCCACCACCAGACAGGTATACTTCCGACATTATTGATGATATCTCTAGTTGAAAATATCTTGTACAGTACTGTACATCATTCAAGAATATTGATTTCCTCTTGGGAAATATCTGGTTTTGGAACATAAATTAATATATCAATAAATTGCACTGAAAATAATAATGTAAACACTATGATTGACTGTATTGTGCTAACATAATTTGTGTTAAATATAAAATTAGCATTCATTTTACAGTGAATATTTTTTTGTGGTTAAATATTATGTTAAAATTTTATCAAGTTTCTATTTTTTACTGTATACATAATATGAACTTTACGGGGTAAGCCAGCAGCATTCGGCCGTCCTTTATTTTACCAAAACTCTTTGTTGTCCTGACAGACTGGCAGGCAGAGGTTGCAAGACCGGAACTACGCCTGCAATTTGAAGCCAAGTTGACTGCCATGCCCGAGGCGGAGGCGTACTTCCTCCTGACCACCTTCGCTAGCATGGCCCTGGCTCGAGGACCTGAGGATCATGACTTTGTCCTGGCAGCAACACTCGACCTTTTTCAGGTAAAACAGACCTTCAGTTAATTATAACAAAACCTACATTTGGAACTCTTAATATTTTTATTTATAACAAAATGAATAATCTAGAAACAAAAACCTGACAAGCCAATTTTTAACTCAAATGGAAATTACTTTACAAACATGTAAATTAAAGATTATATTTAATTCCTAAACGACCTTGGTGGGGTTTTAATTCTCAAAATAATTTGAATATATTAATAAATGATAAAAATCTGAGGCAAAGGTTAGTGCAAGTAATTTTAACATTTAATTAAGTAATATGTGACCAAAATTTACATTGCATTTCTTGTAAATTACGCAAAACTTTTTTGTTTGTTTTTGTTTGTTTGTTTGTTTTCCATGTTTTGGCTTTAAACATTGTGCACTTCTTTCCTATACCTATATTTTCTTTACCTAAACATCCAAACCTTCATGATTCTTTTATATTGTATTCCTTGACATCTTGTTATATTTTCAGGTTGGTTTTGTCAGCAAGGCCACCCAGGACGCTTGCTGCAAGACTGCTCGCAGCCTGCTGACCAACCTGGTGACCAAACATCCGCCCCTCATGTCTTCTCTGCTGGAGACTCTCAAGAAGAACCTCGACACTGTCGGACCTGTGAGTGTAGTTGAGGGGTCTTTGTCGACACTCTGTCCTAAATATTACACAGGGTGAATTATTATTTCTCAAGAGATAAAAAGAAAATTAGATGCTGCAAGTTGGAAGAAAAGGCTCTTCATTCGTGTACTCACATACAGTTGAAACCTGAAATTGATTTTTTTTAATTGCTGTTATTTATTTATTTATTTATTTATTTATTTATTTATTTATTTATTTATTTATTTATTTATTTATTTATTTATTTATTTATTTATTTACTTATTTATTTATTTATTTTTATTTTTTTATTATTTATTGTTTGTTTGTTATTTTCAATGTTGTATAATATTTTTAATATTGGTGTTAGTTAGCATTCCAAAATATTAACAAAATTTACATTATCTATAGCTACAGTATTATTTTTATTTTTAAAATACTTCATATTATAAATTTTTTCCACTGAAGCTTTATTTAAAATTTAAAATACACATAATGTTGTCTAATTAACACACCTGTTGTCCACAGCTGAGCTTGTACCTTGTGAAGGAACTGCCGCTACAACTGTGGACTCCTGACGCCTCTGACATGTCAACTCTCTCAGAGTGGCTCTTGAGTGCCCCCAACTCTCTGCAAAGCTCCGTGGCTCGCAGCATCTTGGCTGCTCTTGATTGGTCGACCCTGGCCCCGCCCCTGCATCTTCAAGCCGCCCTATTGGCTGTGGATGCTTGTCTGAGACATGCCCCTGAAAGGTCGGGGCATACGAGCCCAGGAGGTGTGGCAGAGGGAGTCTCTTCTCTCGCTGCGATGGTGAGTCATACTAAACTAGTACATAATTATGTACTTAAAGGGGTACCAAAGTGAATACTTTTTTTACATGTTCGGGAAGCTACGAATTATTCTGATATCCTTGTGGCTCAATATTTTCATACAATGCCTAGTAATTTTACAATTAATTATTTAGTTTGAAAAGTGAGTTTGAAAACCGTTGGTTGATTCAAGTCGGTGCGCTTCAGCAGCAGCCGCTGATACGACGAGAATCTCCCGCGAATCGGGGGAACCTCCTCCCGCCCCCTTCTTGTCGTATCACCGGCTGCTGCGGCGGCGGGGATGCTTGAATCAACCAACGGTTTTCAAACTCACTTTTCAAACTAAATAATTAATTGTAAAATAACTAGGCATTGTACGAAAATATTGAGCCACCGGGATATCAGAATAATTCATAGCTGCCCGAACATGTAACAAAAGTATTCACTTTGGTACCCCTTTAATGAATTTCAGAATCATGAAACAAATCTTTTTATAAAGTGTTTTTGTAATTGTCATTTTTAACCTTTCATAAAGTTGCATTGAAAACTAACAATTAAATTTTCTTGCCATTTCAAATGTCACTTAAAGAAGAAGTACACCAAGTTTTACCTTTTGTTGATTTTTTGTAGAAAAAATATCAAGCAATAGTACTCTTGACAGTATTTTATTGAACAACCTCATGAAATTTTTTATAGCATAATATATGTATTTGGATAGAGAACCACAAGTTATGTACTGTACAGTACCTGTATTGTCAATTTTTTTTTAGACTTTTTTTAAACCCTCAAATGGCTTCAAAATTGAGGGGAAAGACGCTGTGACATCATAATCATGCAACGTGTGCTATGCTTGTGTGTTAAATATTTGCATGGTTATGACGTCACATTGAATTTTCACTCAATTCTAAGAGAGTGAAAAAAAAAAAAAAAAAAATGAAAAAAAATTGACAATATATAACTCAAAGTCCTGTACCCAAGTATGGTATGAAATAAAAAATTTCATGAAGGTTCTGCTCTCAATTCGACTTATTGTATTACAGGTACGCACACAAACTTCCCCCGAGCAAGGTCTCAACTCGTGGGCATGGGGACTTCTCTCACGCCTACGCCTACATCTCAACGACAGAGCTACGAGAGGCAATCTACAAGAAGAACTCCGTACCGTCCCAGACATGGAATCAAACAACAATTTAGAAATCTTATCTAGAGGAGTCCGTGAGAAGGAACCAATAGCTTGCTTTGCTGCTCTACTTGGTACCACATGGGGACATTCTGTACCCCTGATTTGTACCAAAGGAATACCTTTACTTGCTACGTTATTGGTACATAGCAAATATGATGCGCTATGTGAAGCCTTGCATCATATCACTCCGTTATTCATGGATTGTCCAGAGTCGTTGACGTCAAACGATAAGTTTCTGTCGTTGTTTTCATCATTGATTACGGCAGATCGTGGCTACGTCAAGATGGCGAAGAATCTTCTCATAGCAGACTCTCCAGGCCCCGTACTTAGACAAGTGGCAAATATGATAGAGATGCAGTTTGCAAACTGTAACAGGTATGATATATTTCTCTCATATGTAGTAAAGTCTGTATTACACAAAACAATTTGTTTACTTATTGAGGATATAAAAGACCATTAGATGGTTCTGTGTGTAGAAACTTTGGCTGTTTTATTCAAGGATATGGTTGTACCTATAGCATTGTAAGAATCACAAAAACAACAATATAAACGGCATCACTTTTGAAGTTTTTTTTTTTTTTTTTTTTTAAAAGGCTTAACCTGAGAAATTTGGACGAAAAATTCGCTACAACAAATTTTCTTCAAATTAATTTGGTGGACTTACAACAATCGTCGAATTAGCTCTGAATTTTTTTGGAATTTTTTAACCGTTGGTTTAATTATACTGTAATTAATTTATTTAAATGATAATTTTGTATCCTTCCAATGTTAAACTTGTTAATTAGCATTGCAAAAAAACTATACAACAGATTCTTTTACTTTTTTTTTTACTAAAACCTAATTTTTTAGACTATTTTTCTGAATTGTTTTCATATATTTTGAACCGTGGCGATGATCGTTTCCTATATGTGATGAGAAATGTGGCAACGTTCTCAAGGACTGATGTCACCACCCCCTCCTAAAAAATTATTTGCATTCCAATGCAAACAGTGTTGCCACTATAGACCTCTATAACCTCTTGACCTTGACAGACAAATTCTCAGGTTATACCTTAATTCGTGTCTAAAGGCATACATGTGACAACTACATAATTATGGTGTTGATAATTCCCTAAAATTAAGTTGTGGCTGCTGGTAGAGCATTTACCATGATTTTACAATGTTAATCATATCCTCGTTTGAGCACATAGTTCCAATTCTTATCACTTATCATTATATATAGGTTCTCCACCAAGCTTTATGGTCTCAATAAATTTTTCCTTACACAGATTAAACTCCTTAACAGCGCAGAGTGAGACTTTTTTTTTTTAATATTTTTTCTAAAGGTGCTGTCTAACTTTTATCAAGACTTTAAAATTATTGTACTTCGTTTTAAAATTTATATTTGCAATCAAAATTAACAAACTTATTTACAGTATAAGTTTATTCATAAAATAATTTGAAAGTGTCAGTTATAGTGTAAATTGAATACTTGCATGATTGGATGATTGCTATTTAAAATGTAGTGTTTATACAATTTGATGCTATTACTAATTTCAACAGATATAGAAAAATACGTTATTATGTAATTAATTTATTCACAAAATATCTTGGTTCTACATTCAGTGATATAATTATTTTTCTTATTTGTTCAATAAGATTTTTGTGTGCAATGTGTGTTAACTTATGGCTAATGAATGTATTTATAATCAATTCATGAATCAATACTAAAAATAGATTAACCATCTGTGTAAAGAAAACATGAGGAAAAATCTTGTACTTGATACTATTAAGTAACAGTCATACAATATTTTTTTATTAAGATTTTTTTCCTAGTTTTAAATTTAGCCATTATTTAATATGAATTTATAAAATACTTTTATTATTAGAGCAAATAAATATGCTTAAAGAATATAAAAATCCCATATTTTTTTGCAGCTATTCCAGCTTGGTTGGATCTTCCTCGTACGGACTTGACTCTCCCCACCCCCTGACTGGACTCTGGCTGACCATACTGACAAGTCTGCCGGACTGGACTCGCGAGCCCTCGGTCTCCCACCTTCTAGACCTGACCCTGAGGGCTTCGTACCTTCACCCTGCGGCCAGGGAGGTGGCTTTAGCCAAGCTGAGGGCTCTCTACAAAAACGGAGTGGCCAAGCAAGGTACTGGATTTGACAGTTAATTTAGTTCAAGTTAATATCAAATTTAAAAATATTGTGGAACTTTGTTTACAATTTTCTTTTTAAAAAATGTTTATTATTTTAAAATATTTTTTTACTTGTTAAAATGTAAAGATATTAAAAAAAAAAGTGTTTACTGTATTCAATAAAAAAACGATGTTTAAAAAAATATTGATGATAATAAGAACTATAAAAAGACAATAAATAGAGAAAAATTTAAAGGCCCATAAAATAATTAAAATTGCCAATTGACAATATTTCTAAACAGAACTTTATTAAATACAAAACAATACAATTCAATAAAAAAATTCTTATCCCCAAATTTAACTTATCTTGATTTTGATTTAACTAATTGTTCAAAACCTTGACAATCCTTTCTGACAAACTAAATGTATCTCAGGCGGTGCTCTGTCGTCACTGCTCAGCTGGGTCAGTGGTTCTGGTCTGAGCTCCCTGCTTCCTCGCCCCTCCTGCCCTGAGGCCCCCTGGCTTGCCCTTTACGTACTAGAAGTCGAGCAGGATGAGAACGAAATTCGCACTGGACTGTGGCGCCAACTGTTGGTGGAGCTTGCAGACTCGACCAAGCCCACGCTGGACCAGGCTATCAAGGTAACGAGTTTGGTTGAATAATAACTAAAGATGAATCTAAAGACTAAAATGGGCCTGGCACAAATTTTACTATTACCTTCAAAAACAAATTATATTGTCAATTAAAAAAATGCCTAGTATTTCAAGAGTTTCTGTATCAAGTTTAACATTAATATCCTTTGACTTGCTGCTTTGCAAAACAATGAATCAAATGGTATAATATGTGAAAATGTGAGAACAATTTACTGTAATAAGTAAACAATAAATATTAGATAATAATACATGTTATTAATATATAAAAATAAGTACATAATTAAGTAAATTAATAAATAAAAATGTGTTGACAGCGTGCTGCGAGTGCTCTGAAAGTGCCTGCAGTGCCACCTGGTAGCCTGGCTGTGTACCGATGGGCACAACAAGCGTTAGATACCTCGTTGGACCACCCCTTGCTTCCCATCTTCTGGCAAAAGTTCTTCAGTCTGTACCTGGCCAGGGTGCCACCTCAGGGAGGACCTGACAAAGGGTCCATGGGATACAGGTATGTTTACATTTTTCAAATGCAGTACCCAAATATTAATAAAAAAAAAAATAATAATGTGAGCTCAATAATAATTTAAACTATTTAAATAAGTAATTATAAACACCAAAATGCAACTATTTTGACATCAGTTATAATTTCCCTCGGTATTGGCAGTATTAGAATATTAAAATAACAATAATCAGACATAATTTGGGATAATATAGTATATATTATTTCATTATCCTGTAGAATAATTATGCATGTTGTATATTTTTAATTACAATTCCCAAACTAATCACAGTACCAAATTTATGGTTAATTCAGTAATGCTATAAACCCACTTTGTGCTGCAGGATGTTCGAAGGACTGGTCAACGTCAGCTATCTGAAGAGATTACGTCGGCGCCTTCATGACGCTGCAGAACTTTACGAGGCACGGGCTGCAGAGACGGGAGGAGTGTCAGGAGAGGGGGCAGAAGAGGAGGGGGGAGACCGCAGAGCCCTCAGTGCCAGAACCTCAAGGTATGTACAATCAAACTTTGATGTTATAAAACTTTTATTTATCACCAAGACAAGCAGTTACTTATTATGATCATCATATTGTTGATCAGGTGTTGTAGAAGGAATGAAAGGATTTGGTAGACCAAAAAAAGGTTTGCTTGAAGGTGATTTCAAAATGTTTGAAGAAAAGAGTGTAGAAGGCAAAGAGTATATCTGAAGCAAGTAATGTAAGAGTCAAGTATAGTGGAAGTCCATTTGTGGACGTTCGAGGTAATATAACCCATATTAATTAAGGGATTATAGCGTCATTTTAATGATGAATGTACTGTATGTATATCGTTGTCTGAAAATATATTTAAAAGAAAAAAAATCAAGATTCTCTGATGTTTTTTTCTTTAATGAGGTATTAGAATGTGAAAATTTTAGTGGCTTAATCGAAAGAAGGGGTAAAAATATGGTACTGTGAATTTTTTCAGATTTTTCTGAGACAGGGAACTATTTTTAAAAAATTATTGAAAATCCTTCGATTAAGCCACTAAAATTTTCACATTCTAATATCTCATCATCAGGTATAGTATAACAGTGATGACGGTTTTGTATTTAAATTTCTTGATATTTTAGAATGTTACGCACCCTGAGCTTGTGGCTTGAAGAGACGAGACTTCAAGAGCCCAACTTGTACCTGCCTGCCCTGCCCCCTCAGTATGACCCTAACAGACTGGCCCTCATATTCTCAGGAGATAATGTGAGTATCATGGTATGAACATTAATTATTATTATTTATGGACGTTCTTGTTCTTTTTATTGCAAAACAAATGTTGCTTTGATTTTTTTCTTACTTTAATTATTTTGCATTTGCAGACTATCTTCTTAAACAAATTAAAAATTCACTGACATAAGCATCACGTTTTTAGAACATTTTCTAAGAAAACTATTTATTTACAACAATTATTATTTCAGAGTCCATGGTTGGAGTTCCTTGATCTACAAGATATTCAAGACAAACAAATTGATGCTGTCAGAGACTGGCAACTTCAACACTTCAGGTAAACTGGAATTTATTTATTTATTTATTTATTTATTTATTTATTTATTTATTTATTTATTTATTTATTTATTTATTTATTTATTTATTTATTTATTTATTTATTTATTTATTTATTTATTCATTTATTCATTTATATATTTTTCATTTCTTTTTTTTATATTTTTATTTATTAAATTTATTTACTTTGATTTTTGTTTTATTATCTTTTTTTATATTCCTTCCATGAATATTGCGTGTTTACAATTTGTGCTCTTTTTACTATCCACCAATTCGAAAATTTATTCAATTAAAAACTATAAAAATCCACTTCAGTATCTTCATTTCCTTCCTCCAGGCACGTTGACGGCAGCTTCAGAATGCTGAGTCCCTGCCCAGGTCAAGAGCTTGGTGCGCCAGTGGACCGAATGTTAAAGCGACTACGCTCCTATGACCACCCCCTGCCTGCACCTGCTCTGAGAGCCCTCAAGCCAGTGGTACCATTCCTGGCCAGGGGTGAGCTAAGCAACCCAGCAATTACGTTGGCTAGCTTGGAGCAGCAGTTTGCAGCCCTGCTGGAGTTTGCACAGTAAGTGAAGAACCTTTTTAGAGATGTACCAAAAAATTTAGTATTTAATTGCTCTTCTGTAGGATATTTTATTTGGAATCATCAGATTAAAAAAAAGAAAAAAGACACTTGTAACAAAGGCTGCTTTTCAGGTGTTGTGATCAGGATTATAGCTTTTATTATAATTATACACATTGGGTTTTAAAACTGATGATCTTTTTATAAATATTTATTTAAGATAACGAAGTTACAGTCCATACACGATATAGTAACAAAAATTAAATTTCATCTGCTCTCGTAGAGTCCACTCCCTTCGGACGTCAGAACTCGCAGCCCTGGACTGTGGCTTGTTGGAGTTGCTGCCCACGCTGTACCGTGATTGTGAGGTTAAGGTCAACTTGACCTCTGCCTGTGAGGCCAACGCTCGCAAGAAGGCGACAGAGTGTGCTGGAGCCTTCAGAGTCTCCATAAAGGTTGGTAATTAAGCAAATTTGGGCGATATTTTGAGGGGAGATTCCATGCTTTACAGATTATGTATGTAAATATCTTCTTGCCATTTTTGTACTTAACATTATTTTTTTGCTAGATCACTGTATACTGCTAAAAAGCTAAAAATAAACAGTAAATCAATTATTCAAATTTTCAAAGGGGAAAAAAATGCATTTTTATTTTTAAAAAAAAAAAAAAAACAGTGTCTATAAAATTCTACAATAAATACACTTCAACAAATAATTTCTATGTATAATTCTTCCTCAGGTATGCGAGTCTCGTTTGAATGAAGCAACTCAACACCACGTAACTCACAATCGTAACGAGCACAAGTCTTTGCTAGCTCGAAGTTTGCATTCCCCGCCACAAGGTGTGTGTGGCGCCGCTGTCTACACTGAGAACGTGGTGGCCAAGTTGGTGTCAGAGACCCAGGGAGCCAATCAGAGACAAGACACAGACCTGGCGAGCAGACTGAAGGAGACGGGGGTGGCGGTCTTCTATCATCTTGTGTCCAAGTACAACGAGGAGTCTGCCTTCTACCCTCCCACCAAACAGCTGCTAACTTCTTGTCTGGAGCTGCTAGGACAGGTGAGTCTGACGTGCTCGTTGCAATGAGAGCAAATTATGAAATGTTGGGTTATAGAGAACCGGAAGTTACTTTATTGTAAAAATATTAAAATACTGTAGTTTCAATTCTGAAATAGGATTTCTTATAATATTGCATAATAGATACATTCTATTTTTTTTTAACCTACAATTACTTTACCCTAGATAAGCATGAAAAAATTATTTTTCTTCCAAATAATATTAAAAAAAAATCATTTTAGATAAAATATCCAACATTGTTCCTTATTGGGATTTTTTTTAAGTGATTTGCTGTTAGAAAAAAAAAATAGATAAATAAAAATAAAGTATTCCTGTATAAAATAACTGTACATCAATGTAAACATAACCCAGAAAAAACAATTACAGTACATAAATAAAATGCACAAAGACTTAAAAAAAGTATTATAATTTTTATGTGTATTTTAGTTAAATACATACTTAATTTTACTTTGTTTAATTTCCTGTCAGGTGTTCATCAGCGGTGATTCCTGCCAATGTGAACGTCTCCTTGACTCAATCCTCTCTCAGTCCCACCTGAGTGGCTTGCTCAGTCCGCACTTTGCCCCCCAACTTGCCCCCACCCCCGCCTTCCTGTCCATGTACCAACGTGTGGTGAGCAACTCTCAGTCAAGTCCGGACTCAAGCTTTGTGCTGCTCTCCAAGTTTGACGTCAACCAGTGGCTTCAGAAAGCCAGGCCCAGACTGAGGGAGAGGTCCCAGTTCATCGAGGCTCTTGGGGAGGCCTTGACTTCTTCAGGGAGGGAGCCACCACAGGAAAGACAAGTCATACATGAGGTAAGAGGACTATGACGTAGTAATGATGAATCATAGAAATGTTGTCATATTGTTAATTTCCTTTTAAAAATTAAAATGTTGAGAAAAACTATTTTAAAGCATAAACTGCATATTTTCTCTTCTCCCCTCTTTTTTTAATTACACAATTATGTAATTTTTAGATAAAAAAAGAGCTTTAATTACTTTGCAAAGTTTTTTTTAGAAGCATTAAATTTAAATAATATAATTTAATTTAATGAAGCTCTAACTTTAATACAGTACATAATCAATAACAGTAAAAGGAAATTACCCATAAAAAAATATATTTTTTAACATTGGAAAATTGTCTGTAACTCACTGTTAATAATGCTTAATAAATAAGCTATTTTCTTTATTTTCATTATTATGCAGTCATGCTTCATAACTTTAGAATAACACTGACGACTTCCTACGCTCCTCAGATATTGCTACGCCACCTGCGTCACATCACGCTGCACCAGTTTCCCGAGCACTACGGGGAGGTTCTTCAGCTGATCCTGCGCTGTTCGGAAGCCCAAAACCTCGCCCTGGATGCCTGGTGGTGCCTCCTGGACGCCCTCACCCCTTCTGACCAGACCAGAGTGAGGCCGGCGGTGGGACCAATCAGGGAACAGCTCAGGGTGTACGCAACACAGCAGAGGCTGCTTGGACCCCAGGAGGTGAGGACTATTTCAACCTCTTAGGCTAGTGTTTCAATAGAGGCTTCAAGTGTTCCCCGGCGGGAAAATTTTCTCCGTAAGTGACCACGTTAGAAAATTTGAATTTTTTCTCAGTAACTATTAAAGCTATTAATTTGAAAACATCACCCCCCCCCCCCTTTCCATTTAGATAATGAATCAAGAACTTGGTTTCAAAGCATTTTTGACTTTTGAAGACTTGAAGCCTCTATATATGAAAAATTGTCTATATGCTTGCAAGTAAACTTTTTTCAAAATTAAGCTTGCTGTGGACCGGGCACATAAAATTGTGTAATTTTGGCTACCTTTTTCTATGACCTCTCTGAATGAAGCATATAATACAGTATACAATGAAATATCGGCCTGGCCACACCCGAAGGGGTAACATGGTGTCAAGGGTATTAACTTTTTTTTTTTTTTTTTTATTTTTTTTTTTGTGTTTTTAAGGGGCTTATCTATCATTTTCTTTTACTAAAAATTTCAGTATACAGTACATACAATAAATCGTCTCTTTTGCAATATAGGTGAAGCTATTTTGGAACTTAAACTAATGCAATTCTACTCTTTAATAAATTTGTAAAAAAAAAAATTGCGATCAATTCTTTCCACTGTCTTCTTTTTCCCCCATTAATTAACCTATACTTTTATTTTTCACAGGTCCGTGAAACTGCTGGTTTACTTGCGACTTACTTCACCAAAGAAAGACTTCAATATGGACTTCATGGACTTTATCCTAAATACCGTTACTACATGGAACCTCTTAGCATATTCCTAGGAATGATCGGTCATTCGTTAGTCATAGCAACTTTACATTTAGGTCGTGGAGCTTTGGGAGATACTTTATCTGAACAAATCTGGCCCATACTTAACGAATTGTTTGCTCCATGGCTTACTCCATACACTGGTCAACGTTTAAGACAACAGAGTGCTAGCTGGATTCAACAATTGACTGATGATAGAACTGTATTGTTACCATGGACTGCTCAAGATAGCAATCTTGCCAAATTAATGACTGATAGTTTTGTAGATATAGTACAGTTCCTACTAGATACACTACCAGCTTGTAGTAATATTCTATGTTTTGTGTGGCAGTTCTATGTCGTCAATTATACTCTAGCCTCGGTAAAGGAACATGTACTCAATGTGATTCATACGGGGTTGGCAACTTTACCGTGGGAGAGGTTCTGGCCTAGAGGACAAGATGTAGAAGCAATGCTCAAGGTAAGTCGGTTGAAATTTTTAAATAATATTTTATTGCAATGTACACAAAGAAATTTATGTACCAGTTAGTGAATGTAGTAAATAGCATACAGTAGTAAAATTTACACATGATATATTATAAATAAAAAAAATTATGTTTTAGTTTTTTTACATGACATACTGTATTTTTTGCAAACGTTCAAGAAAAAAATGTTACCATAAAAAGTTTATAATTTTTTACATGTTAAAATTAGATATTTGGAAATAATTGTTATAATTTTATACTACTTTGCTATCATCAATATTTCCTGCTGTTACTAAATTAAATTTGATAACATAGACACCATGGTTAGTAAATTAAATATCTCAAACTTGAACAAAAATACTTCAATTTTGACTTCCCCCTAAAATCAAACCCTGACAACATCTTTCATTGCAGGTTGCTGACCAGTACCTTCCTAATTGTCATTCCTTCCTCGGCCTCGTGTTTGTACAAGTCCCGTGGGTGTCTTGGATGAACCAAGTCCAAGCGACATGTCCGGTGGAACAGCTGGCTCGCAGTCACGTCTCTCTGATGCACCTTCTGGTCAAACTTTCTGCCGAACCCTCCCTCAAGCAGAACCCCAGGGTGTTACCTTTGGTCGCGGACTGTCAGAAGCAGCTGTCCTGGCACCTGGTAGACGCTGCGACCTTCGACACGGTGCTCAACTGGTTCGTCATGAGCGCAGATCCGAGAGTCATCCTACCAAAATGTCCTGATGTGAACCCTGTAGATGTGGCAGTGTTGGAACTGCTGCAGGAAATTGCAGGTTAGAGTTTGTTTATTCGTTTATTCTCTATTTCAAATAATATTTTAATAAATCGCCTATTAATGAAAAAAAAGGAGGAAAATTGGTGGCAGCTTTTTACAATTTTTCTGGCAAATTTTCAAAATGTTTATTATTTGATATGAAAAATTGATAGAAAGATATTATCTAAAAATGATAAATTATTTATGAGAGGTCACAAGACATACAGTAAAAATGTGTTTTTATGAATGTTGACTCTCCTTTTTTTTAATTAAATAACAAATTTTCAAGATGATTAGACAAAAATGTAAATTATTTATCCTCTTCCATAAAAATATCTAACTAAATTTACTTTTTTCTTGCAGGCTACTCTCCTGAAACTCGTCACTTTCATGCTACGACTCTACGTAAGCGACTGGCGTTTGTACGAGCCTGTGCCAAACAGCTGGTGTCGAGTGCCTCTAGATTCAAAGCCATGCTTGCCAAGAACCAACTTGCCTTTGCCAGCGCTGCACACAAACTGCTGGACCAAGTAGAAAACGTCATACATCACAGTGAGTACAAGGAGGGACAAGCTGGAATGACAAAGGACAAATTGAATGATTTTTTTTTTTTTTTTTTTTGCAGAAATAAATAGAGGATATCAAATTATAGTACCTTGAATTTTTTTCAGATTTTTTAGAAGTTAGAGAGTATTGCCAGAAAGTTTTGCTGAGGTCAGGTTTGAACCCACACAGCTTTTAGATCCTATCCTGTTAGTAAGAATTAAAGTGACGCCTATTGGCGCCTCTCTCTGCACTTTCAATAATTTTTTAAAAATAGTTCTCAAAAGCTTTAAAAAATGTGTAAAAAAAATTGGAATAGCATTACTTTGCATCCTCTATCCATTTCTGCAATAAAAAAATTTGAGATCAGTACTCCATTGTTGATTTTTGAGTCATTCCTCATTACATTTTGCAACATGTTTTCATTTTTTGTTGATGATATTCATTTTACAAATATGACACTTAACATACAGCCTGTAAATTACTATTTTTCCTGCAAAACTAAATGTTTAACTCTTCCTCAGCGGTACCACCAAGCCAGCAAGTTGCTGAGAGCTCTCTGTTGCTCGGAGAACTTCTCTCTGCCACCTCCGTCTCTGCCCCCCTGGCTGCCGTCTTGGTTCCCGCAACTCAGGGTTGGTTGTCGAGAAGATCAGGTCGCAGTGTGGTGGTGCTCGGACTTCTGAAGGCTCTGGGGGTCAGTGTGACGGACCAGAAGGCCCTGGGAACTCTGCTCGAGGAGACATTGACCGCCTATTTCAGGGATACTGGAGGTAAGTTGTGGATCATTGCAAACTTAAATATTTTTATTGTTATATTTCCTGCTTAAGTTTCTTTTTATGCTGATGATACATAATAACCAATAGGAATATTTGAATTATTTCTTTTTGATTCTTAATATATTTATCTTTATCTTAATTTGAATGTACCTGGATGTACTATAAATGATCAATAATTATAGTTTTAAAGTACATAATAAAACCAAGACATGCTGTAGTTAAAACTGTACTTTCATCATTTAAGGTACTGTAATGTCTAGTCACATGAAAATTCAGTTAAGCTACGAAATTGAATTAATATAGAAAATGTATTTTCACTGGTCTTAATATCTAAACATATGTATTGATTTTTAATATCCCCCTCTTTCAGCCCCAAATATCAGCTGGACATTTGCCATTTCCATCTTACAACCTGCGGCACCAACACCCAAATCTCAGCAACCGTGGGAACCGTTAGAACATACCCTGGTCAAGGACGGAAACCTGTTGGCACTTCACGCGTTCCTGCTGAAAAGGAATCCTCAGGAGAAAACAGAACAAGCCACCATGTTGGCCAACCTTACAGAATGGTTGACGGCAGTTAAAGTCTCGGAGAGCGTGGAGAGGAAACTGCCTTTGTTATGGAAGTTAGCATTGTCGTTGTCTCTCTCGCTGTGTCAGAAATCAGTGTGTGAGGATGGAACACTAGAGACACCTATCTTGCAGAAAGTGAACCAGTTTGCACAGTACTTAACGGCAGTAGGAGAGGATAAAGGATGGGACATACTCGGAGCTATTGGACTGAGAAAGCAAACTCAAGCTTCTGTCAAGTAAGGAATTTGTTATTTATTTATCTATTTATTTATTTATTTACGTGTATTTATTTATTTATTTATTTAAATATTGTTTATTATTTTTTTCACTAAATGAACAATAACTGAGTATTTTATATATATATAATAAATATAAAGCTGAATTAATGCTACTGCATGGAAATTTTAAATTAATTTACAAAAAAAAAATATATATATATATTAAATTAATATTTCTCTTTTTCTTTTTTGTTTTAAACAATTATCTCATCTGAATAGTGTCAATTTAAAATCCAGTTTAATCATTCTCTTGTTATATTTAATTAAACTGCATCACAACAATAATAATGTGTAAATGCAGGCTACGTCTACTGGCCAGGACTCTTGCTGCATTCCTGTTAGTGCAGCTGCCTACCTCAGGTGAAACGGACAAGCGGAGAGTGCGACTGAGTCCAGAAAGTCCAGGAGCTCTGGGAGATATCAGCTCATCTTGTGTGTAAGGGTTACCATCCTAATTAAAAATTATTAAAAATTGCTATGAAAGTAATAATTTGTCAAAGTGTCTAAAATATTTTGAGTATTGGCATCTTATGGTAAGAGAAAAATTGACTGATTATAGTAAAATATTTCACTGATGTATATCGTATTTAAAAAACTTCTGTAGTAATACAATCAATATTTTATATATTATAAAATAACAACATTAACTTAATAAGTTGGGTATTGAAAATTAAAAAAAAATAAATAAAAAATCAATTTATAATTCGCTTTGTAATATTTTAAAAGCAGATCCTAAACCATGCCCAGCTTTTCAATATAAAGTCATATCTTAGCCATTTAATCCTACTATGGAATATCAACCTCAATTTCTTTTATTGCAGTAATGGATAGAGGGTGCAAAGTTATGCTACCCTGATTTTTTCCGATTTTTTAGAGTCCGGGAAGTATTTTTAAAATATTATTGAAAGTTCTTTTTGTGACGTCACGAGACACCGCTCCTTAAGAAAAAGATAGGACTTGCCGCCGCGTGACGTCACAAAAAGAACTTTCAATAATTTTTTAAAAATAGTTCCCGGGCTCTAAAAAATCTGAAAAAAATCATGGTAGCATAACTTGGCACCCTCTATCCATATCTGCAATAAAAAAAATTGGGGTCGATACTCCATTCTTTACAAAAATAATTAAAAGTTCTGTTTGTCATATTAATCCGTCTCTCCTTACATCTAGGAGTGAGACTTTGGAACCTCCTGCTCCGAGCAGTCAAGCTCTGCAGGCCGTGGCTTCTTTGGAGGCTCTCGGAGGCACCAAACTGAACCCCCCTGAGCTCCGAGCCACCCTGGACCAAGCTCTGACTGCCATCAGGGACCCTGCAAACACCCTGGCTAGCTTCGACGTGGTCTTTTACCCTGTACTGAGTCAACTTTACCAGGACCCTTTTCTTACCATGTAAACATTTTATCTTATTTTGAGGGTCACTGGGAAAAATTGAGTATAAGCGATTAATATTGATTTCAATGTAACTGTGAGAGAAATGTTAAGAAATTTCTTAGCCAATCAGAGAATACAGTAGTTTTGCTTAGCCAATCATATCTTAGAATAATATGATTGAAAAAAAGCTTTGTTTATTATGTATGCGATTACATATATACTGCTGAAAATAATATTTTAAAATTTATAATGCTTACCTTACTTATATTTACTTTTTTAACAATCTCTTTCAAATTATACTATATATTATTTACATGTGCTTTAGATTTTAAAGGAAAAAACACCATAAAACTTTGAATAATTTACACTAGAGCAAACTCTCTTTTTTATTTTAAATTTGTTAAAAATTGTTCATTTTGGACATTACACACTATGAATTTTATTTCAAATTTAAAAACAGTATTTTTTTAAGATGGTGAAATTTAGATGTAAGGCAAAAATTGGTTTGTTAAATACATGCATGAATTGCATGATACTATTATCTATTATATAATAAGAAATATGATAATATGGTGTCTTTTGTTTGTGTTGTATGTGCCTTTTTATATGAAAATTGTGTTAAAACTATGTAGTCATTTTATTTTAATTATCTACTGCAAAATTAAAAATATTTAAATTATATTTAAATTATAGAAACTGTATACATAAAAGATGCTTGTAGGCAGCTATCAGATTTCTGAAATCATGCAATTGTGGACAACTTGCATGCATGATTTTTCATTGCATATTTGTATTGGACCCCATGCAAGTAATTAAAAAAATATTTAAGCATCTTTTTGTATACTTTCTATCAATATTTATGGTTTGAAATTTAGTTTATATTCTCTCTCTTTTTTTAAAAATATTGTGTTTCAGCTATTTTTATGCTGTGATTTTTGTTTTAATTATGGGTTACCAATTCATTATTGTAAAATGCTTACTGTAATTAAAATTAGTTTGTATTTTATATGTTCACTTATTTTTGTACTGATAAAATATAATATATGTACCACATAATATATTCCTACTAAATATATCCTTGCTAAAATTAATTCTGTTCCTTATTTCTGTGGAATCCATATTTTTTTAAAAAAAAATATTGCATTTTTTTAAAAATTCAAGGGGAGAGATTTTGTTTCTGAATTGTGTATCCAATTATTGCTAGCATTCGTTAAGGATTAATGAAACCATCCTTAGTAGATGATACGGTACATCGTTCCAATATTTTTTTCAGTTCACCTGCACCGGGCCTTCATAAAAAAAAAGGATAATTATTGTTGAGAAAATAAAAAAGAAAATTTAGGATCAAGTTTCTGAAATTCGAGTTTCTATATTAAGTGTATTATATAGGATGTAAATTGAAAAAATATAATTGGAACAGAGGTGACTTAATTAAGTCAAATCAACATCTAAAAAATACTAATAAAAATTAGGAACTAGCTGCAAAATGATAAAACTTATAATAATTCATCATCCTACTATTTTTTTTATTTGATTATATATAGGTTAATAGTCAATTTGTCCATCTTTAGGTGTAAAATTATATTATATTTATCATCGGGAAATAATTAGCAATGGCCTCCAATGTGTCCTTAATAATTAAGGATTAAACAAATCCTTAATAAATTTATATATTTTGCATTTTTTGTGATTGAAATTTTGTCTTGAAATTTGAAATTACGCGCATTTTGTCAGCCGCCATCTTTAAAATTGCACCAATCAGCTGCGACCAGAGAGACTTCTTCAAGCAAGCTGGCGACGCACGTGGATCTGTGTACCGATCTTGTACCGTGCTATTAAAACTTTAATTAAACATTTAGTTCGTAATTTGTGCTGCTAAAATATGAGTAAAACTCTCCCTGAAAATGTGGCACTCGAAAAGGCCTCACAAACGGCCTTTTCAAAGGCCATGAAAAGTATAAAAGGTCTCATTAAGGTAAGCCGATTTCTCGCTTCTTGCATTGTCATTTTTGTAGAAATTAATTTCTTAGTTTATCTCTGCTCTCATGCCTCTCATAGATACATTTACTTTACTTCAATGCTTTTATATATGTATTTAAGTTTAAAACCAAACCATTTTTCTTTGAAGTCGGTACAGTATTATTATGTATACAGTACAGTATGCATATAATATGCCTACCCTGACTCCACGGCACAGTTGGGCACAGTTAGGTGCCAAGTTCAATCTTGTGTTCTATTAACATTGTAATTTGAACTTGGCAGCCCGGTTGTTAATCCCCTTGTGCTTCGGCGCAATTGTGAAATTCACAGAGGTACCTAGTCAAAGACACTTGGCTGAACTGTGATTCTCACAAAATGGCCGAACTGTGAAAATCACAGTTCGACCAATGGTTTAGACTTGGTAGCTCTCCCCCGCCCCTTCTCCTTATTAATTTTTTATTTTTTCATTTCATTAAAGCTAATTAAGTTAACGTATTACTAAAAAAATGTAGTTTTTTAAATATTTTTATTTTATCATGGTAATTAACAGAGTACTCTAGCATAAAAAATTAAAACATTGATGCTAGCAGCTGCAACTCTTTTGTCTCTATCCCGCATATTGGCGGCCATGATGTCTGGTGATAGAATCCACTAATCAGCATTTCATGCAGCAGAGTTGAATTCATTGCCTGTAAAATTATGAAAATGAGATTATAACACACATATGAAAAGATTTTGTAAATATTTAACTCACCACATAAGTAGCTAGCCTGGGCATAACTTCCTCAGTGTTGAAAGAAAAGAGAGAATTCAAGGGGGCGGGCTGGGCTGGAGAAAGAAAAGCTATGATAGGGCCTCTCATGATGTTAGAATTTGTAATAATCACTGTAAAAAAGAAGCAATTTATTAGAAAAAAAAGAACTTTGCTATTTCAATATACTTTTTAATATATTTCTTACCTTCTTTAAAGACTGCAAAGCAGACTTTTCCAATAAAAAAGAGACAGCATCTCTGTTTTTGTTGACAATGACACCCATATCATATGTTGTATGTTGCTTTTTTTTTTCTTACTTCAATTTTTTAGAAACAGATGGCGCTACCATCCGGGTATAAATTTTTTCAAAGTCCAAAATTAATAAATAAATTTGATAATAATTAGATATATTGCCAATGTAGTTTATTTAATGAAAAAAAATATCAGTTGGATATTATATATATCAATTAAAGCATCATTTAAGCCCCTTCTAGTTCATAGTCGATACAACTTCAAAGAGTGTATTCAATGTGCCAAGTTACGCCAAGTTTAGAAAGCTAGGATGCTCTGGGGTACCTAATATAAACACTGTGCCCTACTGGATACTCATGGGCATTACAGCTTACCTAACTGTGAACCTTAACTGTGCCCAATTGTGCCCTACTGTGCCGTGGAGTCAGGGTACGTATGCATAATGCATACTGTATGCATATATGTGTATGCATACCGGTATGATACTGTATGCATATACACTGCATACAGCCCATAATTATATGATATGCATACAGATGAATACTGTACACACAGTGTTTGCATGTATAAACACACAGACAGGACACAGGTCATATCTGATCTACATTACCATACATTGATCATACTGCCGCTCAGAGTACCTACATATTTATATTATATGGAAGTTCTCCGTTCTAAAACCTATCACTCACATTCCAGAAAGGTGACGTGTCGGTGAAGGATAAAGCGTCGTTTTCTCGCACGAGTGACTGCGGTGCCGTCTACCTGAGCCACATTCCCCACGGCTTCTACGAGGTCCAGATGAAGAAGTTTTTCTCTCAGTTTGGCTACGTCACGAGACTCAAGCTGGCAAGGAGCAAGAAGGTGAGCGAACAAAACATTTCCTATCTTAAAGGAGGCGTGGATCCAGGGAGGTGACTGCAGCCCCCTCAGAAATTTTGGATTTAAGGTCTGTCGCTATGCAGCCGGCCACCAGAGGCGCGACGTATGCCTTTTAAAAAATAATTATTGGATGAATTTTGTTCGGCTTCTTCTGCAGAACGATAAATTATATTCCATTTTTGATGATATAATGTTATTCATACATATAATCTTTAGGAAACCTGTTAATATAAATTCGTATCGGTAAGATTTTGATGACTTTATTAGTACGAAAAAATACATATAATATTTCCCTACTTCCTCACAAGCCATTTTGCTGATTTATTTTCGCCGCAGATGTACCGTACTGTACTGTACATTGTTCCATTGTTGGGGACGAGCGGCCGGCCTGCACCTTGCTCGCTAGCGGTCAGGCAGGCGAGGCGGGCCACTTGGCCTGCAGACTTTCACAAGGGTTGGCGCCTTGCGGCTCGCGCGACGCAGATATAATATAATCGCGGGTCGTGCTTTTACCTTATCTATGGCCAGGAAAAATGAATACATAAAAATATTGCACCATCAATCAAAATGCAATGAATGCAGCATTTATTAATGTGATATAAATATTATAAATATAACATACATTTAATATAAATTTATAAAAAAGTATATAAAAATATAAATATAAATTATACAAAATATAAAATAATATTAAAATATTAATATAATATAATATTTAATATAATATTAACATTTTTTTATAAAAATTGAAACATATTACTACAACATTATATATACATATTATATATATATATATATATATATATATATATATATATACATATATATATATATTTAAAATGTATATATGATGTTGCAATATTTATGCATTTATTATGCATAATTTACTGCATTTTGATTGGTGCAATTTTTTCATTTTCTCCTATGAAATATAAAGTGGTGTTCCCAAAAATATTTATACATTGCATTGAAGTCTGTTTGTAACTAGGTTTCTGTCTAAAACATATACTACATTCTTTTCTTCACCTTTCTCAAAGAAAAGAAAGGTTTATGAATGAGGATAGCAAGGGTTGGGGGAGTAAAATACAAGTTATTTTCTTGAGTTCGTTTACCCTTCTGACCTGCGCGCGACAGTGAAAATTGTTGTATTTATATAACAATGAAAACTTATAAAAAATTAATCTATATTTTATTAGGAAAATTATGAATCATAATAAAGTATATTGATTTCACTTTTTCATTATTATTCAATAAATTTAATTTCAGTCTCTCCAAGTATGGATGATCGTCATGAAACACTTGAAAAGTATTGCTTGAGAGGATACAAAAAAAAAAAGGAAGGATTATTATAATAAACAGATTCAGATTTCAAATTCATCGTTATATAATACAGGTCGAGAATATTTTAATTATTTTTTAAAATATTAAGTTTGGAGGGAGTTTTATCATTAAAACCACACAAAAAAATTGTATATATAATATATAAATATTTGAAAAATATATATCATAATAATTTTGATAAAAAAAAATGTGCCTTGAAAATTAACTTTTATTAAAAAAAAATTTGATCATTTTACGCGTACAGCAATTAACGCATTCAGCACGTAACGCCTGCTCTTTTTTTCTCTTCTCCCCATCCTCCCCCGTCCTCTCCGGACCCAGGAAGGAAGTGAAGAAAAAAAAACTGCAGCTCGCGAATGCAAGCAGTAGCAGCGCGGGGCAATTGCATATTCTACCTCATGATAGCAGCATTCGCACTCATGATGTGGTCCACGGACAGGAGCAAAATACATTGAATTTCAATGTGAAAAAGTTACTATAACAATAAAAAATAGTTTCTTTTTTCTAAACGTCACATTTTTAATTTAATTTATAATTTGACATAATTAAAAATACATCTAAAAAATTAATCCACAGTTCTTTATTAGTTTGAGCATACTTTAGCATTTTATTCATATTCCATAAATTTAATTTTTTTACTCCTTCCAGTAGATAATTGACATGATAAAACTGAAAAAGTATAGCTTGAAAGGATATAAAAAATATAAGATTTTATATGTCCGATTGGTGATTATAGTATTCAGATTTATGCTATATAAAGCCGATAATGTATTTTTTTTTAAATTAATTAGGTTAGTTTCTTTATCTATATATTATACAAAAAAGCAACAAAACATTTTTTGATACCTATTAATTACTACAAAAATTAAATTTATTTAAAAAAAAAATAATTCATAATAATAACAGAGAATGCTGTATACAAAACACTCTGTTACCATATTTCTATTTTCTATTCAATTTACAGTACAATACTTTGGAGTCGACCTCACAATGCACTCGTCACGGCACGCATGGCACGTAAAGGACGCACTCGCAACGGCACGCCTGCCCTCCTTGTTTCTTTCCTTGCCTTTAGCTTTTGCTCTCCAGTAAAATGTTGCATACTTTTAATTGCTATAACTCCATATATAATGAATATTTTAAATAATGAATCGGTAGAAGGCATAGGCAAACAACACATTTAAGCCCTAAGTTCAACAAAAACGCTTAATTTTCTTTATTTTCATTGCTAATGCCGAATAAAAATCACCGAATCCCGTATCTTTTTTACTATAGGCAGGTAGCGACATCTCATTTAATTTCAGTTGCATTTTTTCATAGCGACAGACCTTAACATGGACAATATAGGCATTTCCCCCACTCCAATTTGTATAATTTTCAGCATTGGCCTTATGGAGACATCCCTTTCCGATTGATTCTAGATCTGTGCCTGTATCATGAGAGAGACACTAAAGTATGCATGCACCTCTCTTGACAGCACAATATTTACCCCTACTCTTTTAAGTATCGCAAGAATATATTTCATCACAGAACCTCTATTTTTTTTTTTTTTTTTTACCAAATAATACAATTTTCTATAGAAAAAAGATTAGAATACACTAAAAACTTACACATATTTTTATTTTGTTTCAGACTGGGAACAGCAAAGGCTATGCTTTCATTGAGTTCCGCCACAAGGAGGTGGCTCAGATTGTTGCAGAGACGATGAACAACTACCTCATGTTCACCAAGCTTGTCAAAGGTGAGATAATCCAAATAGACCCTACACCCTTTAATTTCAACCTGGCTTAAAAATGTGTATTGCAAACATTATCATCTCTGGAAATGTGAGCTAAATGCCTAAAGTAAAGTGCAATAATGAGGTTTCTAATTACTGATTTACAGCTAATAATTGTACTTACTTTTTATAGCAGGCATTTTGACACTGCAAACAATTGTGGCAAGTAGATAGCAGATACATTTAGCTCATTATTTCAACGAGTGACAATTAAGCAGATGGCTCATTCTTGCACATGATCATGGTTGGCAGATAACTCATTATTCCATAGAATAGGAAGCTATATCCATAGTTCCTCTCCTACAAAATTTAAAAAAAAAAAAATGCCCAATAACCCTTTTATTTTGACATTTTACTCTTGAAAAGATTGATTTTCAAGACTACATGTTACTCTTGTTCACAGCAAAGTACATTCCCCCCGCCGAGGTGTCAGAGGCCATGTTCTTTGGTCGTAAGTTCACTCCAGAAAACTGCCCTGGCGTGGAGGCTCGTAAGCGAGAGCGTAAGTTGAGCAACCGGCCGCTGTCAGCCTCCCAGGTGGTGCGCAAGTACAGACGTGCTCGCGGCAAGCTGAGCAGCATGAAGGAAAAGCTGACGGCTCTCGGGGTCAACTACACCATCCAGGTTGGTGACAGAATGTGTCGAGGGAAAATTAGTGAACATTTTTGGTGCTGTAGCTATAATTTTATTTTGCTTGTTCAATTACTTTTTGGATTTTGAATAAAATGAAATTAAGTCTAAGTACCTTTCAGATGTTGTGATAAGGAATATAACTCTTTATCAGAAACTTCAAAAAGCTGTTTTTGAAGTTGATTATCTTACTTATTAACTTAGAATTTAATAATATTTTTTTGAGTCAAAAAAATAAAATAAATAAATAAACATTAATTTTAAAAAATGGGCATTGGACCCACATCAAAATTTTCTTGCAGTTCAGTAATTTTAATTCTGAATGAATTGCTTATTAATTACGTAACTTATTATAATGTAGATAATTTTAATACTTAACTTAGTTAATTACAAATCATGAGATGTCATTTTTTTCTTTCAACATTATAATTGAGACTGTCATTCTCAAAACTGGCTTTTTGCAGTTTCTGATAAGAGCTATGTATTTCTTATCACAACACCTGAAAGGTAGACTTTATCAGAAAGTGCAGAGAGCCGGTTTTGAAGCTGGTAGTCTCTATCCTTACTTATATGCAGTACATGTAAGTACTGTTTGGCTAAGTAAGTAACATACAACATTTCAATTTGTAATGAACAAAGAAAAAATTGGTGTAGAATCTTTGATATTTTTACAGTACCTCAAATTTATAAATAACCAACACACACAAAGTACTTGATACAAATTCTCTTCCTCAGGTTGAAGACTCTTTGAACCTGGATGTTGACGACACCAAGGAAGAGGTCACTCCAGCCAGCAAGTCTCCTCTGAAGACCCAGACCAAGAGACAAACTCCCGTCAGAGCAGAGGTCAAGTCTCCGCTTGCAAAATCCCCCAAGACTCAAACCCCCGTCAAGACACCTGCTAAGTCCCCATTGGCACAGAAATCTCCAATGAAGTCCCCATTAGCACAGAAGACCCCAATTAAAACCCCATTAGCACAGAAATCCCCAATTAAGTCACCTTTAATACAGAAAACCCCAATCACATCACCACTAGTACAGAAGTCCCCGTTGACACAGAAACCTGCTGTGAAGACTCCAGTATCTCAGCAAGTCACAAGCAAGTCCCCAGTTTTGTCTTCTAAGAAGTCTCCCAAGGCTGAAAAACGTCCCTCAAATTCTCCAATTATTGAACAACCTCCTATCAAGTCTCCTAAAATGGAAAAAACTGCCAAGTCTCCTAAAATGGAACAGCCCACCAAGTCTCCTAAAATGGAAAAACCTGCCAAGTCTCCTAAAATGGAACAGCCCACCAAGTCTCCTAAAATGGAAAAACCTACCAAGTCTCCTAAATTGGAACAACCTACCAAGTCTCCTAAAGTTGAGACCAAATCTCCTACGTTGGAAAAGCCCACCAAGGCTCTTAAGGTTGAAAAACCTTCTAAGGCTTCTGGCAAAACCGTGAAAGCTGCTCGAAGTCCATTCAAAACTCCATCTCCACGTAAGACTCGCTCTGGTAAAATCATCTCCAAGAAAACTCCCCCTGCCCCCAAATCCCCCGCTGCAGAAAAGCCCCCCGTGGCTGTGGTTGAGAAACAGACCAAGTCAAGGAAATCTGTCCAACCTTCGTTGGACGTTCCTGTCAGAAAGTCCATGCGTAGATCTGTGGCCAAGTGAGAGACCCTCAAGAAAAACTGACAGCAGACGCAGTAACCAGATAAGTCAGTAAGATTGCATGATTTTTAATAAGTAAGGGACTTCAAATTAAAACCTGTACTTTGACATAACTTTGAAATACAGTATTTAATTTTTTGGATTTTCTATAATGCATTTTATTTTTATTATAATAACTTCAATTTGGTGCGTTACCTGAAAACAAATCATTGAACATTAAATTTCAAGGATTTTGTATGTATGGATAGGTTATCCCTATACCAATAGCATTAGAGCTACTGAGGCAAATCTCCAACGTAAGATGGCGACCGAGCGCAACCATCTGCATTGTAAACTATATGGAAGTTCCCCAACGTAAGATGGCGGACATCCCATTGGTTACTGTTGTAACCGCCACCCACTTCCTCCTCACGACTGTGCCTCACCGACGGCAGTACCATCACCTATCCATGCATACAAAATCCTTGTTAAATATATGATGAAGTTAGCAAAATGAAAAAACATATATTTTTTTTGTTACAATACGTTTTATTTTTTATTATTTTTAAATTAATGGTAAACGTAATAATGTTATTATGTAATGGAAGTTTGATTAGTTTAACAGATAAAAATTAATAATTCTTAAAAATATTTTATTAATTACTTCATTATGTTCCCCCAGTCTTTTTAATAATTAGACCTTAATTTATTCAGTCGCCATAGAAACAATAAAAAAGTTTTAATTATTACAAAATGGAAATACCAAAAATAAATCCCAAGATAACTTAAAATTAGATAACAAAATAATGTGGCAACTTGGCATAGCTGCTATAATTCAATCATTGTTTTTTGATACTAATTATCTCAAACAATGATATCAAAATATGCTGTATATCTTTTGATTAAATAGGTAGCATTCACATATTTACTAAGCATTTTCTTCTTAGCCCAGTCACGAAATGAGAACGTAATGATTTTAAAAAGACCCACTAAAGAATTTTATGTTGTTAACTAAAAATCAGAAAATAGCCTTCTCATTTTCTGTTTTTGGGAATGTAAAAAATTATTTTAAGTACTGCCTTATTGCAACTAACATTCTTTTTTTTTTTTTTTTTTATTGAAATAATTATTTTTTATTATGAATATTATTTTTACTTAATTTCTCATTTTTTAATGTTTTTTATACTTAGAAAAACAAATTGATTTAATGTAAAACATTTTATGTTCCATTAAATCATGATCAGCAGTACGTATTTAATTTAAATATACCAAAAACACTAAGAAAACAAAACAAAATTCTTATATAAGTAGGAAAACGTTTGGTAATTGTTATCAGCAATATAATATTTGCTAAGACGGTAATGATTTATGACTTGTTTTTATCAGTGGTGGCCTTCGAGAAGTAGTTGTTGCTAAGTGCCAATGGACAACATACATGAAAAATTTGTATTGCAGAAATGAATAGAGGGTACCAAATTATGCTACTCTGAATTTTTTCAGATTTTTTTTAGACCCAGGACTATTTTTAAATAATTATTGAAAGTGCGGCCACACCCCCTGGAGGCGTCAATAGGCGTCCAGTCTCCATCCTTTTTATTAAGGATTCAGGGGTGCCAACTGAAATCACAGGACTTTCAATAACTATTTAAAAAATAGTTCTGGGTTTCAAAAAAATCTGAAAAAATTCAGAGTAGCCTAATTTGGTACCCTCTAATCATTTCTGCAATAAAATTTTTTCATGTATGTTGTCCATTGTAAAACTTGAATTATAGTTACAAATGGTGGTGTTTTATTTCTTATTTATTTTTATATAAAAATTCAAATTTATAAAATGTATACTGTAAATTTTCCCCCCTTAATGTTTTTTGACTCTTGGCCTTAAAGGATAGGAACAGATTAAACTTTTTCATTTTTTTAGCTTTATTAAAGATGTACTAATTTTAAAAAAAAAAAAAAAACAAAAAAAAAAGTCACCTTTATCCTAGGAGTTTTAACGGTTGAAATTTTTAAAAAGTTGCATCAATGATGTCATGCCACACCAAAAGATAAATCTCCCAATCATTTGGACATGCAGAGATTTTCAAAATTTTCTTGTGCCAACCCGTGCCATCATTAATACAACAATAAAACTATAAAAGTTGGAGCTGTTTGCTTCCTCTACGAGACACACCCCACGAGCCGCCACTGATCTTTATTAAATTACAGTTAATTTGTAGATAGCCCTGTGCTTTGATATAGTGCCTTAGAGAGCGATGATAGTTCTGTAGAGACTGATGAAGGATGAGAGGGAGCCAAGTAGACCTCTCTGCCAGGGCTGCATGGTGCCGGCCCAGAGCACTCCCTTGGGTAGCCAGTGAACCGCATGACCAAGGTCGAATAGACTCTGTGCCGCGGCCAGCAGTACCGCGTGTTGCTCTGCACGTAAACTGGCCTGCCTGTTAACCAATTTTGAACATTTTACATTCTGGCTTTGCTTATGGGATTTTTTTTACATATTTTTTATAAAACAAAATATAATCTCTAATAGAATTTGTAAATTAAACAAAAATTGCAGCAGTAATTAACAGTACAAAGTCTTAAAAATGTAATACTGCAATTAATTATTATGTTATCAAATATTAATGAGAGACATCATATATGGAATTTCTTGACATACCTGACTAAATCTGCTTCACATTGTCTTCTTTTGGTGCTTAACAGACTCAGTTTTCTCAAAGACCTGTTGAAGAAGAAAAATTATTACAAGTAGAGATGAAAATTAGCGATATCAATAATTACGATGGTTATAAAATTAAAAACAATGCAATGGCAACAGAGGGCTCATGAAGATACCCAGCTGTTATGATGATTGAGGAATGGTGGGGTATGAATCCTTCCTCCAGTGGTTGCTCATTTTCTCCGTCTAAATGAAAACTTTTAGGAATAATTCCCCCGTCTTATCCCAAGCTGATGGTTGATGGGTCTGTCATTTTAGTATAATTTTATTGCTCTTCTGACACTAAAAAATGGATTGAATACCTGAATGGAGTATCAACCTCAATTTTTTTTTATTGCAGAAATGGATAGAGGGTGAAAAGTTATGCTACCCTGATTTTTTTCAGATTTTTTAGAGCCCGGAAACTATTTTTTAAAAAATTATTGAAAGTTTTTTTTGTGACGTCATGAGACGCCGCTCCTTAAGAAAAGGATAAGAGTTGCCGCCGCGTGACGTCACAAAGGATTTTCAATAATGTTTTAAAAATACTTCCCGGGCTCTAAAAAATCTGAAAAAAATCAGGGTAGCATAACTTTTCACCCTCTATCCATTTCTGCAAAAAAAAAAAAAAAAAAAAAAAAAGAGGTTGATACTCCATTGTTTTTAAAGCTGCTATAAAAATATAATTGTTTCGCTGTTCACCTGAGCAAAGAAAGGTAGAGGGAGAGACACCAACATATGGTGCTTGCAAGCCACCACGGACCGCTGCCTCCCTTCAGCTCAAACAGATTTTTGTCTGCCGCCCATGCCACATGCTCGATGGGGTAGTAAATTTGGTCCACGGCATTGGTGAACACTCCAAGAACCCGCAGTAACTTGTCTGTCTCCTGAGGAACAAGCAAATTTCAGATAAATATTTAAGCATGTCATGCCAAACACAGATCAAGAAGCATTTTATAACTTTTGACAGTATCAACCCACAAATTTTTATCAGCTTATTTTGTACATGATTGTCTATCAGTATTATAATGTAGGAAATAAATTTTTAATCACCAGTATTTCAAGCAGTAAGGTCTCGTCTTAAATAACAAATTTTTAAAACCATGATTTATTGTGATATATCGTCCTTCGTCCGGAATAATGTCAAGCTATCTGCTTACCATGATTTTTTTGACAATAATGAGCTATAATATCTGCTTTTTTAGGTGCAATATCCCACCTGAAGAAGCAGATAGCTCATTATTGCAAGAAAATCATGATAAGCAGATATAGCTCATTATTCCGGACGAGGGACGATGTACAATAAATTTTTACACACATTTAGGAAACAAAAATAAATGCGTATTAAGAAATTAGTGCAACATTTTACAATGAAATTGTTACGAATTGTACAGATATTTAAGTTTTCTTGAGTAATAATTTCAATATTATCTTCACAGCATTTTAAGTTTAGTATCTTGCTGCATCAATTAAACAGTAAAATGAAGATAGGATGTCATGACCCAGATATCCCATGTGATAATGTTGGCACCATAAATGCACAACATCAATGTCTTTAATATTCAGAGAATATTATTTAAATAATTTTATTAATTTATACTTACATGTCTTCCTAATCCATAAGATAGAGTGTAAGTTAACATAGGAATATCATCAAATAATCTTAAAATTGACCTACATGAGCTTATTTGACCACTTATTATTTCAAATTTACTTCCAATATTTTTACTTTTTATAACACCAGATAAAAGTAAAGAACTATAACTTATTGTCCTTAATAATTTATCACGTCCATTATAACTAGATAAAAGCTCTGTTATTGTGGATAAACTCATGTTAGCACCATAAAATCTTAATCAAAATTGTTAAAAAATTGCTGATATCATCACAGATAAAATTTATTTACTTTTTTAATTGTTTTTTATGACTTTCGAATCAACCGGGTTATTTTAGTTTTTTATTTTGATCATAGATGGCGTAGACTGATAAAAAACGTATTTTTTTGGTCATATTAGCAGACGACGGACTTATTGCGAACTTCGATTCTTCTAGAAATTTTCCGGCTTGGCATTGACAGAAAAAGATAGAAACTTCTAGATTTTCGTGTTTAATTTTGTAGTATTTGAGGCCTTTTTCCGTCAGTTTTACTTGTACTCTGGTCCTGTGCACATCTTCGTAAGGTGAGGCACCTAGAAATAATTACGCAAATTTATTTAAAAGGTATGTAATCTTTTTTTAGTCACAGCTGTATGAAGAGAAGACCATGAGCTGACAAAAAGAAATAAAATAATCAGCTTAAAATTTATATCATTATTTTGAAATCATGCCCACACGTTTACTATTTTTTCTAAAACATTCCTTATCTATTGGTTGTTCAATTTAATTTTTTAATTAAATTTAAGGCCAATTTAAAGGCTGGTAAAGAATTTAATACAAGTGCTTTTTGCTGAAACGTACGTCAATGACTGGCATGTAATGACCTTGGATGTGTTTCCTGCATGTTGATTCCATGCTAATTAAATTCTGCCATTTCATCTTTTCAGATATCTGCATTTTACCCAAAGTATTCGAGGCCACAAAATAAGTAATCATGGTTAAAGAGACCACTTACTATGACATTCTGGGTGTGAAACCGTCCTGCACTCCAGAAGAGCTTAAAAAGGCTTATAGAAAATTAGCATTGAAATATCATCCTGATAAAAATCCAAGTGAAGGAGACAGGGTAAGACTTATTTATCATTTTTTTTTTTTTTTTTTTTCCTACAGCAAGGTTCACGAGTCCACAACTTGAATGCTGTATGTATGAATGGATTGCACATCGACACCTGCCGATATATGCATTCGGTATTATTTGCAAAATCATATTGACGTTGATCAGATATTTTCAGGACTTCGAGAGTCTGAGCGTGATGCCGTTAGTATAATATATGATGTACTACATGTATTGCTTTTGTGCTTCACTAGCGGCTCCATACTCAGACCCCGGGAAGCTCTGAAAATTTTGGTCTAATTTAAGGCCATGAGACATAGGTTAATAAAAGTCGCTGGACGTTGGTTCATGTGGGAGAAAAAAATTATTGTAAAGTCACAAAGTCCGTTGTAAAATGTCTCACATTTTATACAGAAATTATAACAATATACGATAGAAGATATTACATATAATAATTGTGCCGTGGAGGTACGGTGAAGGGTCTCCCTTCCCCCAGCACCCTAAATTGATTGATTGATGTTGACTTTTGTACAACCAAAATCGAAATAAAATTATTATTATTATTAATACCACCCTCCTTGACCTACAATACAGTATTGGTATCACACCCTAATTCTCAAGTCTCCAAAATTCAAGATGCTATGTCATATTATCACAGCTAGCATTCTGATTAGAAAGACTTGTCAGTGGAATGACTAGATAAGATTACGTGTTTTTTTAGTGAGGCACAACATAAAAAATAATCCGTTTTAAAATTTTACTGTAGTCGCCCCATTAATATTTTTTTCTACTGTATAAGAATCTTTGTTCGAGAAAGTTAATTTTTCATTAATTATTATTAATTTGAAGCCAAAAGAGAATTTAAAACGGTTATTTATCAAATAGAGTGTGGCATAACCAGACCATTTATATTTTGTAGCTAAATATATTGACCTTTGAAGAACTTAAAATATGACCCCTCCCCCTCGTTACAGTTCAAGCAGATCTCGCAGGCCTATGAAGTCCTCTCGACCCCTGAGAAGCGCCAGATGTATGACCAAGGCGGAGAGCAGGCCCTCAAGGACGGAGGCACCGGCCCGTCCTCGAGCGCCATGGACATCTTCGACATGTTCTTCGGGCATGCCTTCGGGGGTGGCGGTCGTCGGGGACAACACGAGCGTCGTGGCAAGGACGTTATCCACCAGCTGAGCGTCTCTCTGGAAGAGCTGTACAAGGGGGCCGTGCGCAAGCTGGTCCTGCAGAAGAATGTCATCTGCGACAAGTGCGAGGGTGAGTTTTTAGTTGGTGCCGATAGTCAGCTGATTCTTCTACAAAATGAAGACTGATTGTAGGGAGAGATTCAGCAAGCGTAAAGCTATTTATGATTTTTTTTTTTTTTTAAATCTTATTTATTTATTTTTAGAAGCATTTTTTTTTTACCTGTTCCCTTGTATGAAAATTGCTTTAAATAAAATCTTCGTAAATCACACCTGAATGCTTGCTGAATCGCTTCCATTATTTTAACATCTTTGCTTCTGACAGAAATAATCTTATACTGTAATAATTAGAAAAAAGTACATTACAGTTTACAATTATTAGCAAAGTGCACAAATGCAAACAATTAAAAAATTACAATTAAAATCAGATTTAAAAAACAAGGGATTATATCTGAGAGATATAATCTCTCAGATGTCCTAACTTGACTGGTGTTGTTCAGGACGGGGAGGACGCAAGGGCGCAGTCGAGCAGTGCCCCACTTGCTCCGGGACGGGCATGCAGGTGCACATCCAGCAACTGAGGCCCGGGATGGTGCAGCACATCCAGACCATGTGTGGGGAGTGCCGCGGCCAGGGAGAAAGAATCAATCCCAAGGACAGATGCAAGAACTGCCAAGGACGAAAGGTGAGCACACGGGCGTCTTTGCTCTCAAAGTAATTGGTCAGTGACCTCAGATTTTGCTGTTCTTCGTAAAAATTCATGACACTTTTATTTGCATTATTTTAGCACCATTTTGACAATTATTTCAATTGTTAAAAAAAAATATACAATTTTTTAGACCCCCCACCCCCTTTTTTTCTTTGTGTGGTTCTTAAAAAATTGAACACTGAACAAATTTTCTATGCCTTTACTAAAGGTCTGAGAAAAAAATAATTATTATTTCAGTATGTGAATGCAATTTTTTGTTAATTGTCCATAATTTTGTATTAGTTTTATTGTGAATTAGAAATGCTACAGTTTGACATTTTTTATGATTTTTACTTTCTTTTAGTATTGTAGAATTAACAATTTGGATACAGTATTAGATTTTTTTTTCTGTTTTCTGAATACAGTGTTGATATTGTTTTTTTGTTTTCCACAATTTGCAGAATTTATAATATGCATTAGAATTCCTTGTCAGCAAGCTGTTCCTAAAAAGGAAAAGACCTCTTCATTAAGTAATAAATATACATAAAAACTTCAGAATGTTTCCAAATCTTTAATGACTAAAGAACATATGAACATATTTTAATGCTTGTTTGTCTTCCCCAGGTGATCCGAGACCGCAAGGTTCTTGAGGTTCATGTTGACAAGGGTCGTTCTGACGGTGACCGCATCACGTTTGCTGGGGAGGGAGACCAGGAGCCTGGCCTGCAGCCAGGAGACATTGTGATCGTACTTGACGAGAAGGAGCATCCTCTCTACAAGTGAGTCTTTGCTGAAATATTGTTTTTGTTTTAGGAACTTGAGGATTTACTTGCTTAAATCTGTCCTTCAAATTTCTATTTTAACCTTGTAAGGACGAAAGCTTTTGATCAGGCTTGGGATATTTACATAAAGCATTATGTAAAATTAAGGCATTCTCGTAACTGTTCTAATTGTTGTTTCAGGCGTTCGGGCAGTGATCTGATAATGCGTATGCCTTTGGAGCTGGTCGAGGCCTTATGTGGTTTCCAGAAGGTGATCCACACCCTGGATGACCGTGACCTTGTGATAACCACCCTGCCGGGTAAGTTACCAATCCTTTTTTTCACTCCCTAGACTTGAACATTTAATTTGCCTGGTGATATTTTTTCAATAATATTGTAGTATCAAGTATTGCAGGAAAGCAAACTTTTTTTTTATATGATTTGAGACTTTATGCTTGTTTAAATATAACAGTTTGAAAGGTGAGAAAAAATCTGACATAAAATTAACATTAATTTTGATAACTCTGTTCTCTAAAAAAAGTCCCAATATCTAGATAAATTCTCCATGACTAACTTACCTGTGATTGACTGTTTGCAGGTGAGGTGATAAAGCACGGTGAAGTGAAGTGCGTGCTCGGAGAGGGCATGCCGCAGTACAAGAACCCCTTTGAGAAGGGCAAGCTGCTGATCCAGTTCCTCATCAACTTCCCTGCGTCCCTGCCCCCCGAGCTCATCCCAGCCCTCGAGGACTGCCTCCCACCCAGGTGAGCACCGTCGCAGACTCTGTTTGGTCTGACCTTTTAGGAGATTCAATTTTTGTCAAGGCGATAAATATTAAATTTAAGGAAAATAAACCATTTCGGTTGTGATATATATTTTAAAGGAAAATATAGGAATAACCAGCAAGGCCTTACCGATCTAGAAGTCACAGAAGGAGAAAATCTTGTGGTCACAGGTTCACTCGAAAAATAGTTAAACATCTACATTTTGAAGACGTTTCGCACCGTCCAGGTGCTTCATCAGTTCAGAGAGAAGTCTTCTCCTTGGTCGGTAAGGCCTTGTTGGTTATTCCTATCCTTTCCTTTAAAATATAATTTTTTGTCAAGTTGTTTTACCATAAAAGAGTAGGAAGGCTTTTACATTTTTAAATAATGTCCAACTTATTATTGCACCACCAACAGTCTTCTACAAATTCCAGTAGTTAATATAACGAAAGCTCTGGATGCCCTTGACTCAATTTTGCTTGGCGCACTTTTTAAATGTCAACTGCTGAAACTTTTAGAAGGTGGAGAGTGTTGACCTCTTTTGGTGCACTAATAAGTTTGACATTATATATAAAACAATAAAAATATATAAGTTAAGGCTGTTCCCCTACTCTAAGGTATAGAAATGTCATCAGCAAAAAAAAATAAAAAAATAAAAAAAGAATTTTCTACTGACTTGACGTCAGCAAAATAGATCCTACTACGACGATATACCATATACTGTATTTTAAATTACATTAGTAAAGTCATGTTGTAGGATATAACTTTTATACAGAATTTGGTAATTCATTCGTAGCCTCAGCTCAGAATGCAAATCACGTAACTACAAAAAAAAAATTATGCAACTCTAAACCTTATCTCACTAGAATATAAGGGTCAAAGTTCCATCATTTTTTTTTTTTTTTTTTGTAGTTACCTGATTTGCATTCTGAGGCAACAGATTGTAATTGAGCTGCAATTATAATAACTGTGATTTAGTAAAAATAAAATCACTTTTTAGATTTCATTACATCTCAATGTTAACATTCTGCCCTGTTTGTCCTCCTCAGACTAGAGCAGATCATCCCGGACGGTGCGGAGGATTGCGTCCTGATGGACATGGACATGGAGCAAGAGGCGCGGCGGCGAGACTCTTCACGTAACGCTTACGATGAGGACGAGCCGGGCCACTCGAGAGTGCAGTGCCAGACGCAGTAATTTGACGTAACATTTATCCTGGTGTCGTGATAAGAGATGAGAATTATATGAGATTTATTCTATTTTTTAAGAAATTCTAAACAAAAAATCATTCATCTTTAAAAATTGAAACATTCCTATTTAATTTTAATATTTTATCAAAACATCAGGATAATACAACAGTATGTAAAACTAAATAAAATTATGTATAAGAAAAACAAGTTCCCTTATGATACCTTACAACCTAGAACTGCAGATTTTAAGAATAATACAGAACTCCTTTGCACCAATCCAAGTGTAATTATTCTTTGCTTAATTGTGATCTTTCAATTTATTTGTTCACTCACAGAATATCCTGTCTAGTTTTTTTTTTTTTTTTTTTTTTTTTTGTGTGTGTGTGCCAAAATATGGTACTTCAAAATTACTCACATATAGTCACATAACACACAGACCACGATCTGCATTTTCTTAAAATAATTTGTTGTTAAGGGTAAGATAACACGAACAATCGATTATTGTAGTCCCATTTGATTAACATGTAAACCTTAGCAACCTCATAATGATTCTGAATTTTTTTTGAGAGACAGTTCTTGGCACCAAAAAAATATGGACAAAATTTCAAAACAATCGGACAATCCAATTTTTTTAAAATAAATTTTTTAAATTTTCACTATAGGTCTTTCCCATGGAGACCTAAACTAAGAAATTAATTTTAAAAAATCGGATCATCCGATTGTTTTGAAATTTTTTCCACAATTTTTTGGTGCCAAGAACTGTCTCTAAAAAAAAATTCAGAATTATTATGAGGTTGCTAAGGTTTACATGTTAATTAAATGGAACTACAACAATCGATTGTTCGTGTTATCTTACCCTTAATTTTTTTAAAAAAAAATACTGCTTTTGTAAGGAAAAAAAAAAAAAAAAAAAAAAGATCCAAGACACTCCGCCCAATCTTTTCTATTATTGTTGTTTGTTAAATTGGTGTGGTGAATATGCTTCGCTTGCTAGAAATACCTTTCGTATTTATTTCAACATGTCGTTAACCAAAATAATAATAATAATACTTAAGTAGTAATATCGTCTTGATATTTGCCAAGTGCTGAAGAAAATAATTTTATTGTTAATACCTCAAAGTATTACTATTAAAAAAAAAAAAAAAAAAAAAAACTTTTGTTATTTAATTTCTGTAAGAAGTACTACATCATTGATTTAATTTCAGGTAAAACTACATTTTAACCATTATCTTGTTGTACCCTAAAAACTTTGCACCACACGTATGTATTTTATGTGAGCTAATTATCCTGATGATATCAAGCAATATAAAAAAGAGCATTGTGTAGATGTTTATGCTATTGCTAACATGCTTTATAAAACTGCTTCAATATTTGAAGTTTCAGTAATTTAAACGTTATATAAATTTTCCTCACAACAATGCAATTTTAATTTAATAATCGTCATTGAATGTTTATTTTGTTTTTCTGCTGTTAAAATATAGCAAGGGACCTCATATTTTCTTTACAGTTTCAAATGGTCTATTTTTGTTATATTTTTTATTTTACAGGAAGAAAAATGGTAATTTCAAAATCTTAAAGCTTATACAATTGTTATAAAGAAGTGAGCTCTGTATCGCGGAATGTTGTATTTTACAACATACCCTTGTAACCCTTAAGAAACGGAATTGGGCGTCTGGCGTGCAGACTGGGTATTAAAGAGTCCCAGAAAGCACTTTGAACAATGTTGATAAACAAGTTCCGACTTCCGCCATTGGTAACCAACCAACCAGTATAGAGACAAAAATAAATACAAGCACTTATTTAATTTGTCTAAACAAAAAATTGTGATACTTATTTAAATTGTGTAAAAGAAACTAACTACACAGCATTTTTTTGTTATCCAACAAAGTTTCACAAATATATCCAGCAGACGCTTTAAAGATTACCATAAAATGAGTACTAGTAACTAACGCCTGTTTCTTTTATTTTCACAAAGGTTCATTATCGCCTTTTAAATAAAAATAATATCAAAAATAGAAGAAGGGCAATTCGGAATTTATATTTAAAGGTAAGATAACACGAACAATCGATTGTTGTAGTCCCATTTGATTAACATGTAAACCTTAGCAACCTCATAATGATTCTGAATTTTTTTTTAGAGACAGTTCTTGGCACCAAAAAAATATGGACAAATTTTCAAAACAATCGGACGATCCAATTTTTTTAAATTAATTTCTTAGTTTAGGTCTCCATGGGAAAGCCCTATACTGAAAATTTAAAAAATTCATTTAAAAAAATTGGATCCTCTAGATTGTTTTGAAATTTTTTCCACATTTTTTGGTGCTAAGGACTGTCTCTCAAAAAAAAAAAAAAAAAAAAAAATATTATGAGGTTGCTAAGGTTTACATGTTAATCAAATGGGACTATCAACAATTGATTGTTCGAGTTATCTTACCCTTAAATTTCTTCCTGTAAAATCTACAATTTTCAACGAAATAGATTAGTTTTCATTTTGTTCCTAACTAACCCCAGAAAAAAAAAAAACAATATTAAATAGTAGAACAATAAACACAAGTATATATTAAATAAATAGAACTGTGGCACATTAAATTAAAATAGATACTATGTATTATTTTAATTTACATATTATAAATAATAATCTAGAGTGTTTATGTACTAAATTATCATTCCGTGTGAATAAATATGTTTACGTATGAGTGTGTGTTTAATTAAATTGTGTCAATTTTTTTCAATTAATTTCACATTTCATTCACTTTTACAGCTGGTATGTAAGCATGTGGATATATAAAAATGTGTTAATTATAAATGAGGTTTATTATTGTATCAATACAAAATAATCTCAATCTTTTTTTTTTTTTCCTTTCTTTGGTGAATTTATAATCTCAATATTAATTGAATAAAAATTAAACTATGAAAATTTGTATTTTATTTATTATTAGTTTCCCAGCAGATATATTTTTACACCTAGTTATTTTATAATTTTCCTATGGTGCAAAATATATTTTCTTTTTGATATTTGATTAATATCATAAATAATAATAAAGAATGATAATTTATTTTTATAAAACAAATAAATAGACTGGTTGTACAAAATAGTTACAATACAACATAATATAGTTTACTTCATTTAAATAGTAAATTATTAATTTAACATCATTATATTACAAACAAATTAATAAAAATAAATAATAATTGTAAGTTATATATTATATTAAAATATTTTTGAAAATTAAATATATCAAATTCATAGTGTGCAACATGACAACTTTCTGATAACTGATAATGTACTCGATCATCTAGCAAGAAACATTTTAATTTAAAAAATTTATATTTTTATTAAATCAAATTTCAATTTTGCCTTAATTTAACATGTATGTATAAATTTTTATTTCATATTTCAATAGAAACGTCACTATTCAGATTTTTTGCCATAGAGCCTAATAGATGAGGGCAGCAAATCAAAATTTTAATGGTACTCATGATTTTTTTTTTTTTTTTAGAGACCGCAGAAAATATAATATATATTCCTAATAAGTTGGGCAAAGTTTGGGTATATGAACCCCCATGGCATGCATATAATATATATATATATAATTATATATCTATTTCTCTGTGAACCGGCCCTCTGAATTATAAAATGAGCTTTCGATAAAATATGTTTTTTTTTTTTACGTTTTAATTTTAATTGTCCATCGATCTCTTTCTTGAATCTTGAATTAAATAAAGTACATTGATTTTTTTTTTACCCTCTATAGCTTCATTGTAGGATCGATTTATTATAATTTCCCGATACCGAGCTAGATTATGTTTTACGTGTTGGGTTATAATTTATAATATACTTATAATTATATTACTTTTATAATACACGTACTGCTATGTTGAAAGTCCTGTAAATCGCCATCATTTTAAACTTTTGGACCATAAAAAAAGGCACATATAATATACGACATATATATTATTATCATAATATAATATCTATTCAATTCAATTCAATTCTTTTATTTAACCACTGGTTATACAAGTACAACATGGGTTACGTCATTTTAACAAAAAAAAAACAGTTACAACAAGACAATAACACATAAACACAAATATAACCAACAATAGCACTTCCTAATAAATTAAATCTACAAAATAACACTGGATAAAATATTTTCAGGCATCTTATTACTAAAATACAACTTCACAGAATAAATTTCACTACAAATAAGAATGTTTTTCAATTTGTTTTTAAATAGTTTTTCACTATCAATTTCCCTCAAACTTAATGGTAAAAAGTCATAGATTTTGGCTGTCTGATAAGCAGAACTTTTTTCTAATAAACTTGAAGCGTGAGCTTCAGAAACAATTTTATTTTTATTTCTGGTATTATAAGAATGTAATTCACTATTATGTATATACAGGTCAGGATATTTCTTCTTAAACATAGCACAGTTTAAAATATACATACTAGGCAATGTTAACATTTTAAGCTTTTTGAAATGTCCAACACATGAATCATGCTTCTTAAAGCGTAAAATAGTTCTAAGAGCTCGTTTCTGTAATACGAATAGCCTGTTTAAATGGTTTGGATAACTACCCCAAAAAATTATGCCATATGCTAAGTGAGAATAGACATATGCATAATATATTGAAAGTAACGTATCTTGAGAAACGTAATCTCTTATTAAATAAAGAGCAAAATTAGCTTGATTAATTTTTTTACAAACTTCATCAATATGAATACTCCAATCTAATGATTCATGAATATTAATACCAAGAAATTTAATATTTTGTACCCTTTTAATTAATCCTGTTTCGGATTTAATATAATAACTGCGATCTGGTTCATTCCTTTGTGAATGAAATTGTATGAAAAAAGTTTTGTTTGTATTCAAAAGTAACCTATTATTTTCACACCAGGATTCAACTTCTCGCACCACTATATTAGCTTTATAAATCAACTCTTCTTCATTATCAGCTGATACTATCGCAGTTATATCATCTGCAAATTTTATAATGTCAGCAAAAGTTACTTTTTCAGACAGATCATTTGTCCCGACACTAAATAGGGTAGGAGAAAATTTTCCACCCTGAGGCACCCCTAACGAAATATGTTGGGTCGTGGATTTGCAGTCAAGTTTAACGTATTGAGTTCGGTCAGAAAGATATGACTGCAAAAGAGTTAAGCTATTTGTGTCACAACCGAGAGTCAATAATTTAGTAAGTAAAATATTTTTATCAACGCTATCGAAAGCCTTTGATAGATCAAAAAATATAGCTATACTCAATTTTTTTGAATCCAAATTTTTATATATTGGATTCAATAGTGCGTAAGTCGCAGTTGTAGTAGATTTATTTTTTATGAATCCATGTTCACAATTTGAAATTAATTTATTTTCAATTCTATAATCCATTATTTGATCGTCTAAAACTTTTTCAAAAACTTTACCAAACACAGAAGACGATGAAATAGCTCTATGATTATTTAATAAATTAAATTCACCTTTCTTATCTTTCATTAGCGGATAAACTACAGATTCTTTTAATATCAAGGGAAATAAAGCATCATTAATAGAATGATTTATTAATGATGTAAGAGGTACACATAAAACTTCAGCACAATATTTTAATACCGTGTAAGGTACTTCGTCAGGTCCTGCTGCTTTTTTATTAGGTAGTGATTTAATTATTTTAAGAATGTATTCAGAATTGACTTGCTGAAAGCTAAAATGACTTCTATTTGGAATATTTGTGTTACTATTAATAGGTATTATAAATTCATGACTTGGCTGCGGGTACTTTTTTATTATCATATTCTCGACTGTATTAATAAAATAATTATTAAATTCGTTACTTATCTCAAAGGGATCAGTAACATTCACACCATCAATAAAAAGTTCCTTGGTAATTAAATTCTTAGGAGCTTTTAAATTGCAATCACGCCTAATTATTTCCCATACAGCTTTAATTTTATTAGTTGACATTTTAATATAGTCATCATTATCAGTTATTCTAGCCTTTATGATGTTCAATCTATGACTTTTTACCTTCTCTTTATAATAATTATCAAGTGGTGGACTTTTTTTTACTTCCTTACACAATAATCTCAAATTTTGACTTTCTGTTACAAGATGAGGATTTTTTTTTATCCATGATGGAACGCTCATTTTGTTTTTATTTTTAAGTCTCTGAGGACAAGCTTCATTGAAGAGAGATAAAAATATTTCAAAAAAATTTTCCCACCTCTCCTCAGAATTAACATTGTCCTGCAGTAAAAGACACCAATTTTCTTTTATAAGCAATTTCAATAAATAGTCCATATTTTCAGAATTGAACTCTCTAGCCATATAATCCTTATTCAATATTTTAGGTTTTAATTCAAAACTTTCATAACATATATCTGTCACAGTGTATTTATGGTCAGAGAGTTCTGTGTCAAAAGTTAAAGTACAAATTGTTTTAAAAAAATCCTTATTTGTAATAACATGATCAATAAGAGTGCTAGTGTTAATGGTTTCTCTAGTTCCAACTTTAATAATAGTTTCTCTTGTAGGAACTTTATTAACAACACTTAAATTAAAAGAATCTAACAAATCAATATATGAGTTCAATGATCGACTTTTTTTTAACACATTTATATTAATATCCCCTGTTATTATAAAAGAATCATTTTTATTACACAAGTTTAATAGCGTTTTACACAAATGTTCTAATTTTATAAGAAATGGTTTAGTATTTGAATCAAAATTTATGTTTTTTCCAGCAATTTTTAAGGTTATAACATTATTTGAATTTTCAGGAGGTTTGTACAGTGATGTTATGTATAAATTTTGTGTTTTGCCAATTTTAATTTTTGCAATACAACATTCAAAACATGATTGAATGGATTTAATTGAAACATTAATAGCAAATATATTATTCTTAATAAATATAGCAACACCCCCACATTTTTTATTTAACCTACAAAAGGATGATATCAAAACATAATTTTTAAATGATATTGTACTTATTTCAGATAGAGATAAACCATGCTCACAAATTACAAGTACATCAATATTTTCTTTTTCAATAAGAATTTCAAGCTGTCTGATTTTAGTTCTAAGTCCAGGGATATTAAGTTGTAATATCCGGAAGTTGTTAACATCTTTATTACAGGAGTCATATTTTTTTGCCTTTAGGCTTTTGGGAGGAGATAGTACTTGCAGACCTCAAACGCATGGACGTATCACTAGAACTAGCAAGATTCTTATCAAGAGACACAACTTCATCATTTACATTTAAAACTACACCCTTTGCAACACGTTTTTTTTTATACGATTCAAATTCAGACCATAAATCTGTAAGCATATTATTGATTTTTCTAGACGCTAAAAGAGATAAGGGTGGGATTGTCAAATCTTTGGAAACTTTACTATTTAAAACTTTAAGGCCACTCAACACATTAATTATATGCATACCAATTTCTCCTTTCTTCACTTCATATAACCAGTCAAGAGCCATGCATGTATTTGAAGCTCCCTCATTCGCTGGCACGAGGGCAGGAACCACTTCGGCGGGGCACCCGTTGTTCTCCGACACGAGGGCGGGAACCTCCTCGGCGGGGCGCCCGTTGTTCACCGACACGAGGGCGGGAACCTCCTCGGCGGGGCGCTCGTTGTTCACCAACACGAGGGCGGGAACCTCCTCGGCGGGGCGTCCGTTGTTCACCGACACGAGGGCGGGAACCTCCTCGGCGGAGCGCTCGTTGTTCACCGACACGAGGGTGGGAACCTCCTCGGCGGGGCGCTCGTTGTTCACCGACACGAGGGCGGGAACCTCCTCAGCGGGGCGCTCGTTGTTCACCGACACGAGGGCGGAAACCTCCTCGGTGGGGCGCCCGTTGTTCACCGACACGAGGGCGGGAACCTCCTCGGCGGGGCGCCCGTTGTTCACCGACACGAGGGCGGGAACCTCCTCGGCGGGGCGCTTGTTGTTCACCAGCACTAACCTCTGATCATCTCTGATGATCTCTGTTTTTCACAAACTGTGTCACTTAAGAGAGAGAGAGCTAGCTTTTATAGTACAATAAAATTTTCTGCTGTATCAGAAAATACTTCATTTGAACGGACTCCCGCAAAATATTTTGTACTTTAAAAAAAGAAATCTTGATGGCGCTGTAGTCGTAAAATGACGCAAAGGATTCTGGGTACAGGAGGGAACCATTTTTCGTGAAGTACTGAAGTTGCCAGATGTGAAAATATTGTGGAGGGAAATGATGTTGTGGCTCTTTACAACGATTATAAAATTTTATGACGGTCCTCGGAATATTTGAGTGATTGTTTACAGTGCATTAGGATATATTGTGTATTTTAGGTATAGGTAAAATAATCCGTGAACATGAAAAGTTGTAGGTAAATATCGCAGCTGTGTATCACAGTTGTGTGTGTTTGACACGATTCAGAAGATCGAACTAAAAAAGTTTTTTATTGTGATTATTATTTTATTTATATAATATTTAATAGTTTTAAGTGTAATGTTAAGAAAAATTAAAAAATCTAAGGATAACCTTCATTTATTGAAGACGACATGCAGGTAATTATTTAATTATTTTGACTACGTAGTAAATAATAAAGATCGCTTTTGCTCTGATTTTTTTGACAAGAGCTCGATAATATTCAAGGTCTATTTTTTTTACTGGTTATTAAAATCAATAAAAATATTAATATTTTTATGAAACGAACTCTTTTTATTATCTACTGTATAATGAATATTCGTATCATAATGTTTTTAATGCAAGTAAAATAGTAAAAAAATTATATATGAAACTACAAAAAAACAAATAAAAAACAAAGCGTTAAAAAAAGGAGTGTTTGATGTGTCTGTCTGCTCATAAAATTATGTTTTAAATTAGAAAGTTTTTATTATAAATGTAGGCGAAGGACACTTTTTTAATTTACTGCCTTTATGTTTGGGATACAGCACGTAGAATATAAAAAAGTAGCATATATTTTTTTATCCAGAAAATTAATTAATTCTGTGCAAGTTTTTTTTGTTATTTTCTTTTTTATGCAACTGTCCATAATAAATTCTGTAAAACAACAACAACAACAACAATTACTTTAATTAACTTATTTAATTGCATATTTAATATGATAGAATATGATATAAAATGGGAGTAGATTTTATTATGTCATACATAAAAGACTCGCTTACATTTGCTAATGTAATAATAATACATGCGCAAAGAAAAGATTGTGTCAAATCTCAAATCGTAATAACTTACAGCAGACACGAGAGATGAAAACTTCAACTTTTATAGATTATGATGAGTATTTTTTTCGTTTTTTCCTTTCTGACGTCATAAAAATATATGTACTGAACAAAATGTTTTTTTTTTATTATTCTTGTAAGAAAAATAAATAATAGGCGCGGTCTGACAAGTATACTTCTAACAACTTGTCTTATTGCAAATGAACTATGTAAGCAAATATAATGTAAAAAGAAAAACCTTTAAAGTATGCATACTGTAGTTATTATATTTTATTATTAACTATTATATTGGTATTTTTTTAAAACATCATGAAAAATAAAATTACCACGTATAATTAAGATTAAATCAACATTTTTTTTTTTATTAATAATGTCCGGGCAAAAGTATGTGTCAAAAAAAGATATTGTTAATCGCTCCTTCGGCTTTATACACTGGATGTATGATTTATTGCATTGTGCAATAATCAAGTACTTTAAAGTTTTATAAAATAAAATAAATAAAAAAATACATAAGTAAACATAGGCCATAAAAGTAATAATAGCCACTTTTATAACCATTGAAAAATGAAGAGTGTACGTATAGTACATTTTCTTTAATGATACGGGTTAGAAGGAAAAAGTGTATAATAATGCCATCGTAAATATTAACATAAATTGGTCATTCTAGTTTTTGGTCAAACATTTTAACACGATAATAAATTATGTACAATAGCCCATAGTCGTACATGCAATAAAAGTGTATGTTTTGCAAATTTACTTCTGATGATCGGAAAGAAAGCAAAGAAACAGATTTTACGAATGAAGTTCATAAAAGTGAGGGAAGAAAAGAGATAAAAAATTTGTTGGTGAAAACAATTATAAATCGTGTATGAAATAAATTTCTAGCATAATTTTATTTTTTTTAATGAATATTTTTGCGATATTTTTGTTTTCAGAATAATTTTATTATTTAAGGTATAACCTGAGAATTTGTCTGTCAAGGTCAAGAGGCGTGGCTATAGTGGCAACACTGTTTGCATTGGAATGCGAATAAATTTTTAGGAGGGGGTGGTGACATCAGTCCTTGAGAACGTTGCCACATTTCTCATCACATATAGGAAACGATCATCGCCACGGTTCAAAATATATGAAAACAATTCAGAAAAATAGTCTAAAAAATTAGGTTTTAGTAAAAAAAAAAGTGAAAGAATCTGTTGTATAGTTTTTTTGCAATGCTAATTAACAAATTTAACATTGGAAGGATACAAAATTCTCGTTTAAATAAATTAATTATAATTAAACCAACGGTTGAAAAATTCCGAAAAAATTCAGAGCTAATTTGACGATTGTTGTAAGTCCACCAAATTAATTTGAAGAAAATCTGTTGTAGCGAATTTTTCGTCCAAATTTCTCAGGTTAAGCCTTAATAAATATACAACTCTTGCGTAAAAATTCAATCTTAACAGTATTTTGTATGAAACTGATACTTTAAAATTATATATTTTTATTAATTAATTAAATTAATTTATAAATAAAATTTATTTATAATTACACGAGTGCTCAAAATCCTGTGAAATTAGATAATAACTACGGTTACGTACATATAGTAATAATTACCTCTTGTCTAACACGGTATTGTCTTGTTGATTTGAGCTTGTTTACTGATAATTGTAAACATTTTATGACTACTTACTAACCTTTTGCTTTTAAGGGTCAATGAGGTTTATGTACGTAATTAGATAAAAATCGCAGTTGCAAACTGTTCAACCCTTTAACCTCATAAAATTTTATGACAAGCAATGGTTAAGAAAAAAAAAGGTAGATACAAAAAAAAAGGGAATTCCCTTGTACACGTATGAAATAACAGCACTATATAGGAAGCGTATGGGAATTTATTTAGGGTCGTCAATAAAAGTATAGGGGAGGGAAATAATTAGAGCATCATTCTTATAGTATCAATGACCTTTGGGAGATTTATGTCGTCCCCCTAAATCTCTTCATTTCTCCCCCTCTTAGCTAAACAGCTGATCTGTCACGCCCCCTAATGTTATTTCTTATTTATCAATTATCAATCAAGTGTTAAGGTGTTACCAGTCAATCAATAGCATGTTGGTAGTAAGAAGAAACAAGGGGATGATCTTTAGAGTGAATTTCAGTGTACTCGATATAAAAGTGAGGTGCAAATCAATATATTTGAATATATTATACTGTTGCGTTTTCTCAGTGTAATACTGTTGAACTTTATTGCATTACATACTTAAAATTCTGTTTAAATAGAAATAATTATCATCTCTGATTGTTTGCATAATTATATTACTACTGTATGGCATTTTTTTTTTTCTTTACGACTGTATTTCAAATTCACGATCGTCGTCGCTTCGAATAATTTTTCAATAAAATTGCTGAAATTTTCGTTCTATTAAAATCAAAATGGAATATTAAAAAACTCATGTATGTAATTAAAATATTATCAGATTCTCTAAAGAGTTTTACACTGCTCTCATACAATGTTCAATTAATATGATTAATTTTGTTTACTTATTCAATATTGATTAAAATACATGCATTGGCGAGGGAAGTTTTCGAAGGCATATGAACAATATAGAGCACTTATTAATTTAATAAATAGTTGTTTTTCGCTCATTTATGAATAAACAATATGTACATGTCAAATTTACAGTATCTGCAGCAATAAATAATTCTAACATTGGTCTTGTTTTTTCTTTTTGTTTCAGCATAATCGTGTGGATAAGAGATCAACAACTACAATTATTCCTGAGTGTATAAAATATATAAACAATCTTATTAATAATACTATTATTTGTAATTGTGAGAAATTGTCAGGCTACGGCCTCGGTTTTAATATAGTATTAGGTTTACAGAACATGCCTCTTGTGAACTCACTAATCAGGCTGCTGCAATCAAATATTATTATTTATAAAAATTTATGCTATGATGGACATAAGCAACAATACGACTGCTACAACAGTGGCTCAACAGTATTGTTGCAAACCCAATACCCAACAACAATTACCAACAAATATGGCTACAAAACATACTACTGAACATGTTAATAATACAACAAATACTTCTTCACTTGTTTTATATGTAGCAAATAATCAACAACAACAGCAACAACAACAACAACATAGTTCTAATATTTCTTATCAACATCAACAACAACAAAATCCACCACCTCCATCTTATCATGGTGGACATTATCATTATCCACAAACCACCATAAATAATGATTTTTATCAACAAAATCATCAACAACAGCAGCAACAACAACAACAACAAATGCAAAATAAAAAACAAAATTTAATACAAAATTCAACAAATTCAATATATAATAATAATAAAATAAATTTATTTCAACCATACTATCAAAATTTATATGAAGATAATACTCATCATGTAAATAATAAAAATGAAACTACAGAATATTCTACAGCTACTACAGGATATATTGCTACAGTAACTGCAGTTGCTGGTGGTTCTCCAACTGGAAATGTCAGCTCTTCAAGTTATTTTTCATCAAATTCATCATCACCTTCTACATCATCAATGACACCTAGATCTACATCAAGATGTGATTCTGCAAGATCTGTAGAATCTAGTTGTAGTTCTACAGATAGTGGTGTAGAAATGACTCAATTAGTATTACAACAACAACAACAACAATCTTCATATCCATCTCCTACTTCTCAACAACAGCAACAACAACAACAACAACAATCTAATTTAGTATTAGTTTCATTACCTACGTTAAATAATAATAATAATCAGTGTAATCCAATACAACAACAACATCAACAACAAATTAGACCCGCTCCTCCTCCACCTCCTCCAACAGTTACAATACCCCCCCATGTGTCTCCTCATAGTACACAAACTTCAAGTATAACGGAAATATCTGTTCCTTCTGGATGGAGAAGACTTCTTGTTAATAATACTATCGTCTATGTTAGGTGAGTACATATTTTTTAATATTTCTTTGTGTGTGTGGTCGATGGATCAGAGTGAATGCTTAAAGGTACAGTTGCCTCCCTGGAAAATATTCATGCTAAACTTCACCAATACAAATACACCTCGGGATACGAAAAATGTTACTCCTGTCTCATTTGCTGGTGCTGTAAATCCAAAAGATGCAGATTTGTAATTTTGGGGAAGGTAATTAGAGCACCCAGTCAAGCCATCCGTAAAATTTTAGGTTCACCACGCCACTATAGATTGCGTAGTAATGTCTACAAACAAAGCAAGAGTAAAATTTGTGGTGTCCTGAGGTGTAAATCATGTTTATTTGAAAATTTTACATCAAATGATCTAATTTAGTACAGTTTAAAGGTAACATACAGGTGGGCTACTATAGATTAAGCAGATAATCCAGATATCATTAATGGAAAAACTTTTAAACTCTTTAAATATGTAATAAAAAATGCTGTAAAATGTCAAATAAACATGATACTACATCAATTTATATTATTCAAACAGCAACACAATGGTCGTATTTTTTTACTGTGAATTTTTTAAGTGAGGTGACTGTACAATGTGAAGTACCCAAAAATAAAACATGATGTATTATTTGTTGATTGTTATTGTTGTTTTTCTTGTATGTAAAGTGTACTTATAAATGTTTTTCAGCATTGATGCTGCTATAGATAGTGCCATTCTTATCTTTAATTTGTTTATCGTAACAATAATTATGTATTTTTTTTTTAATTGTGCTATTAAATTTTTAATTTATGTTTTTAAAGCTCTAAAATTGCAATTTTTTTAATTACTTAATTACACTTATGATGTCATATTTTTTTTTCCATGTAAAATTGATAATAATCTTTTAAAAAATATTAATTTTTATAAGTGTATTCTCACCATATACTAAAAATTGCATTATCTTTTTTTATTGCATTATGTTAATTTTTACAATAAAATAATGATATAAAGGTTCATATATAGGGGAATATAAAAATTATTCTTAATTTATAGCATTATTTACTTAATTACATACTCATTATTTTATTTATGTTTTCAGTAATAAAAATTATGTTTATATATCGTCTTATAAGGGTATTATATTTCTTTTTCAGGTAGATTTATTATTGTATCATAGAGGCGGCGGCGGCGTCTTGCTCGAGGTTTTCAAAGTTTATCTATATATAAAAGCTAAGCCACTTAAATGAAACCATAAGTGTTATAAACTTTACGTATATATATAAGGAAGTGATTTATTAACTAAACAAAGAATTTTACCTGAATGACGTAAATTATGCGTCATATTTTTTTTTTTTTTATCTGTCATCATGAAAATATTTTTGTAGACGATTCATGATAGGGGTTGATGTAATTTATTAACATTCTTTTTAAAATTCATCGTCAAAATTTCTGTTATACAAGAACCGTCATATTTAATATATGAATATAGTCGGATATGTTCGGAAATTCTCGGTTTTTATTTCTTCAATCAGAATGTTCGTTATAACAAATTTTCAACCAATTACAGTAGATATTACGAACATAAAGAAAAGCATGGCACCATTAAATATGACAAGCTGTATAGCTTTTATAATTAGAAATTAATGTTACAAGTTCAACATTTTTTTCTTTTGGCAAGAAGTTTTGTAATATTTATTATTTTCAAGTTTTAAATTGCTTCTAATTATTGTAAATTATATAAAAGCTATTAGTGTAAATTGTCTGCATTATTTTTTTTATTATGTATTATCATTGCTGTGATTTTTTTTTAATGATATTTGTTACAAAAATTTGACACTTAATTTATTTTCGTTGACATTTCCTCCTATTTAAAAAAAAAGACAGAGCTATTTAATAACTACTGCGCAAAATACGAGGAAAAACAATCATCAGTGTATACTTTTTGTTATAACCTTGCATCATCATTGGACTTCCCAATTTTTCACACTTCTTTTTCCTTTCGTTTAGTATCTATTACTGTCAATAAAAGACTACAGTGATTCACGGAAAAAAATAAATTAGCTATGCAAATTGTTTACAATGGAGATATTATACAAGTATACAGTCAAATTTACATGATATTCCCTCCGGAAGTGTTAGGTTTCTGGTCTTCCTATTCGTATTTCAGCGTTACAATTTCATACATAGGTCAGTCCTTCTACTTCAAACTACTGTGTGAAGTTTCAAAACTGAATTACAAACAGAGGAGCTGAAAACTTCACACTTCCGGCTACTTCCGGAAAGAATATCAAATTAATTTGACTGTAGCACGAGTTGTGTAGGATTATTTTTGTTACTGGATGTTAATCCTTTCCTAGAAAATCTCTTACTTAAATGAAAGAAGTTTTTAGTTTTTTTAATAAGTATACAAATAAGCTGCAGAGTTTATAAAAATGTCAACTAAAACTAAATACGCTTTAATAATTAAAATACTAAGAACAGCAATGTGGGATTAAAGTTGAAATATTTTTTATGCCATGAAATTTCCTTGTTTTCAAAGTAATTGAATTACGAACAATTCATATAACTTTTTAAACAAATTAAAATAAATAAAGTTATTTTTCTTATTGTCAACTGCATATCTCTGCATGGACGTATTAATGGGCGCAATTCACGAAGCAGTTAGCCAGGTTTCTAACCACGTTTGACTTAACCACGTTTAATTAGGTGGTTTAACACGTAAATCTGGTATAGTTAAACGTGGTTAAGCTAAACGTGGTTAAGCTAAACTTGATTAAAAACCTTGCTAACTGCTTCGTGAATCGCGTCCGTTATAGTTACAATATTTCATGCAATCTTTGTTCAACACTATCAACGTATATTTATTACATATTTTGATGTAACATTCAATTTATCTTTATGTAATGAAATTGCAATAGTGTGGTTTATTTGTATTGAAATTGACTGACATTGTAATACACGTGTGTGATTGACATTTCTATGTGGTGGAGGTCAACATAGGGGGAAGAAAAAAAAAAGAAGGTATTATCGGTAAGATCAGAGAGTGACGGGATCAATAGAGAATAGATTTGGGGCGACCTGAGCGCACACTTCAGCGCCACTCTCTTCAACTCCCACAGGCGATCAAGCAGGCTCGTAGTACACTGGGGAAGACCGACTTTCAGATTTTTTTTTTTTTTTTTTTATATTTTCGATGTTTAACCGAAATGAAGAATTGGTTTGGTAGAAATGAAGAAAAAAAAGTTAGAACTGTGGTGTACAGTCAAGTTCAAATAAAGGGAGTAGATTTGACTTATAAGAAAGTGTCATATGAATTTGATTTATTGCTTGTTTACATACTTATATATTTTTGTTATTTTTTTGCGAGTTCGCAGTTTATAAAAAAAATATAATATGTTAAATTTGTAGACTTCAAAAGAGAATAGATAGATAATTTGCATGATTTTATTCACTTTTATATAAGAAATACAAAAGCTCTGAGCCCTGTATGTTTTATACATATTATACTGTACACCCACGTATAAATTTTGACTACACTTTGGGCTTATCAGCTCAAATAAGACCAAAATTTTGCTAGCCCAATTAGACTCCGACAGGCACCTAATTGGCCGATTTTGGGCAAATCTGGGCTAGCAAAAAAAGTAACATTGAGCTGTAATAGCCCAATATAACCCTAACTGGACCAATACACCACTTAATCCATAGCTCTATGTAGCTCATTATGGATCAATTTGAACCAACTATGCCATGCTTAAACAAGCTGGAAATTGACCAAATTTGCCCAAACTTGACCTTTTCTACCCTGGTTGTCCCCAGTACGCTTATATAGCTCAAAATAGACCAAAACAGCTTAAAATGGACCTCTTTTGCCCAAAGATGTGCCGATCCACCCTGAATATACTGCATTGGCTAAGGTAGCCCAAAGTGGACCAAAACAGCTTAAAATGGACCTCTTTTGCCCAAAGATGTGCCGATCCACCCTGAATATACTGCATTGGCTAAGGTAGCCCAAAGTGGACCAAAACAGCTTAAAATGGACCTCTTTTGCCCAAAGATGTGCCGATCCACCCTGAATATACTGCATTGGTTTAGGTAGCCCAAAGTGGACCAAAACAGCTTAAAATGGACCTCTTTTGCCCAAAGATGTGCCGATCCACCCTGAATGTACTGCATTGGTAAAGGTAGCCCAAAGTGGACCAAACCAGCTTAAAATGGACCTCTTTTGCCCAAAGATGTGCCGATCCACCCTGAATGTACTGCATTGGTTTAGGTAGCTCAAAGTGAACCAAAACAGCTTAAAATGGACCTCTTTGGCCCAAAGATGTGCTTATTCAACTTGAATGTACTGCATTACTAACAGTAGCTAAAAATAGACTAAAATAGCTCAAAATGGCCTTTTTTTCTCTGAATGTATTACATTCTTTACCTTAATTATCGCTTCATAAAACAAACGAAAATAGATGAAGATAGAAATATTTTGCCTAAAAACATGTGCCTTTTATGACCATGAATGCATTCTATTAATTAGTTAAAACTTGAAGCTCAAAGTTGATAAAAGTGCTATAAAATAAAATAATTTATTCATGGTTATAAGAGCTGGGGAAAATCAGTATTGTCATCATGCTGATGCATGCATACCAGACACTATAAATAATGCAAAGGAATACTTGGCTGACTGTGAGGGGAAGAGACTGGCCCAAGAATCACATGGTATGCATATTAAATGAGGTGTCTGTTTATTCTGTTCTTTTATCATATACGTACAAATAACGTACTGAATGCATATTATTTGCACACGGTAAATACAGTATGCATACAGTACGTATGTAAGAGGTCATTGTATCAATTCTATTAGTAATTAGAGAGCATAATATCCTGAATGAAATACAGTTTCATTTATTATAGCTGTGAAATTGTTATTAAAATTGTAAAAAGTGCCACTTACCGCAATTTTAGAACAAAATTAACCTTTGTTTATTTATTTCCTTACATTTTGGCTGTGTAGAACTGCTTTTTTCTTTAAAATTGTGGAAGAATAGGCTGAGGAACTGCATTGTTAGCAGCTTAAACCTATTAGGAGAGATATGCCACCCGGTGGCATGAACAGAAAAACATTTCCCGATCAACTTTAACCCTGAGATATTGATGTATATAGACTATATACATGTATGCTTACCTTAGCAGATGATTTACGCATTACTACACTAAAGAAAACCTTAAAAATATAGATACATGACACTACTTAGGACACTATAAGAAAGATACATACTGCAACAACAACATTGTCGACTGTTACAAGTCAGATGGAAAACCGGTAGAGAAATGAATTCAAATGAACCAATCAGAGCGATCGGAAGTTCGGAACCGATCGGAAACCATCGGAAACGCGCTAAATTAATCTCCAAAAGTCTACAAATGGCGAAATCTTTGTAAACATGACAGAACGACTTAAATAATTCTGATAAATATAATAGACCCAGCTTATAGATGAGGTCTATTTTAAGCTGTAATGGTTCACTTTAAGTTACCTAATCCAATGCAGTATGCATACATTCAGGGCGGATCGGCACATCTCTGGGCAAAAGAGGTCCATTTGAAGCTGTTATGGTCCACTTTGGGCTCCCAAAGATGTGCCGATCCACCTTGAATGTACTGCATTGGTAAAGGTAGCCCAAAGTGGACCAAAACAGCTTAAAATGGACCTCTTTTGCCCAAAGATGTGCCGATCCACCCTGAATGTACTGCATTGGCTAAGGTAGCCCAAAGTGGACCAAAACAGCTTAAAATGGACCTCTTTTGCCCAAAGATGTGCCGATCAACCCTGAATGTACTGCATTGGTTAAGGTAGCCCAAAGTGGACCAAAACAGCTTAAAATAGACCTCTTTTGCCCAAAGATGTGCCGATCCACCCTGAATGTACTGCATTGGTTAAGGTAGAGCTACCTTAACCAATGCAGTACATTCAGGGTGGATCGGCACATCTTTGGGCAAAAGAGGTCCATTTTAAGCTGTTTTGGTCCACTTTGGGCTACCTTAACCAATGCAGTACATTCAGGGTGGACCGGCACATCTTTGGGCAAAAGAGGTCCATTTTAAGCTGTTTTGGTCCACTTTGGGCTACCTAACCAATGCAGTACATTCAGGGAGGGAAAAAACATCTTTGGGCAAAAAAAATCAATTTTAAGCTATTTTGGGCTATTTTGAACTGAGCCAACCTGAGGAATACATTCAGAGTAAAAAGGGGTATGTTTGGGCTAAAGAGTGCCATTTTAAGCTCTTTTGGTCCATTTTGGGCTTGGTCAAGCACATGAATACTTTCAGAGTAAAAAAGGGCATGTTTGGGCTGAAGAGTGCCATTTTAAGCATTTTTGGCTCACTTTGTGCTGGCCGAGGCAAGGAATTCATTCTTGGCTATTTTGGGCAGAAATGGTCTACAGGGTGCTCAGATTTATTTTAGCTGGATTGGTCAATATACAGCTACATGAAGCTAGGTTGAGCTTGGGCTTAATTGAGCTTTTTTGGCCAATAACAAGCTTACTGCAACCCTGGGGATATTAGGTACCATTTTGGGCTAAAACGGTCAACAGCTAGCTTAAATTTGTTTCAAGCTTGTTTGGTCTTAATTAGGTTAAAATTGCTTGGTCACAAATCTGGTCTATTTTAAGCTATAAAATTCCAATCTGAGCTGGAGGCTTAAATGAGCATGTTTGGTCTAAATAAAGCCTGAAGCATTATTGGACAATCGTGGGCTACTTTGGTTATAAGCAAATTTGAGTTCAGATAGCTCAATAACACTTTAAAGCCAGTTTCAGGTACTCTGGGCTTCGCAGCCCAAACTGATACTTGAAGGAAAGTAATTTTGAGCTAGCAATGCTATTTTGGGCTAGCAAACCAAGCCCAAAGTAGTCAAAATTTATACGTGGGCACCATACAGTTTTTTTTTTATTTTATATTACAATAGAGTTTACTTACTGTAGCAAAATATGAATGAAACCATGGAAACTCCAGATTAATTGGTCACTGCCTTCAATTCAATTTAAAATGCCAACTAAAAAAAAAAACAAAAAAAAAAAACAACATTTAAAGTGTACGACGTACCTTAATAATACCTATACATTGTTACAGTGTGTTACACTCCTCAATCCAATTCCCCCTTCAATATAATATACGAACACTGTTGCTCCTAGTTACTCCTCCTCCTTATTTTCCCCATCTACAACAACGATTCCTGTGGTAAAAAGGGAGCACCATTGCCTGGCTATATAGCTAGCTGGCTGGCTGCTGGTATAATATTGAGGTCATATCACGCCCCGCTGACTTGAATACTACTTGTAATATAGGTGGTGGTTGTAGCTCTGTCTGTAGTACCCTAGATGCCCCAGATATAAATTTAATATAATATCTCCTACTTCAGTATATGAAACTATTTCATAATATTATACGTAATTCGAATATCGTGTATTAAAAGAAAATGTAATAATATAGAACAATGTATTTTATATTATTTAGAACTTTGTCATCTATAAATTTTTAATATTCCCATGAGATGATAAGCAGTAAAAGTTGGTAATAAAATAAAAAGTGTATCGATAAATTGATGGATTTTTTTTTATCCCTTCTGCTCTTTTTCTTGGTAACATGTATTAGGTTAGAATAAGGTCTCTCCTAGAATCGAACCAAGCATGAGTAGTCTATGTCACAAATTATTCCCTTCCCCAAGAGAGAGAAACCTATAAAAAAAATGCCAAGCCACTGAATTTTTATAGCTGTAATGTTCAGCAATTTCGATTACTTTTCTCAAGCGCTGCTATATAGAAAGTTGAATCGTTTCCAATCTTTGATTTAAATGACCATTATATATTTTTTATAATATACATGATTTTGTAATAGAAATTGAATTAAAAACCATCGTTTCAAGATATATAATAATGATAGTGTCTTTATTTAAGGTAGAGATAACGTCGGTCAGCTGTTTTTTTTTAGCTACATTTGATTAACATGTAAACCTTAGCAAATTCACAAAAATTCTGAAATTTTTTTGAGTGCCTAAAAGTCGTAGAAAAAGTTTCAAAATAATTTAACGAGCCGATTTTTTTAAATTAATTTATTTAATTTTCAGCATAGGGCTTTCCCATGATGGAGAGACAAACTAAAAAATTAATTAAAAAAAATCGGCTCGTTAAATTATTTCGAAACTTTTTCTATGACTGTTAGACACTCTAATATCTGCCTCTCAAAAAAATTTCAGAATTTTTGTGAATTTGCTAAGGTTTACATGTTAATCAAATGGAGCTAAAAAAACAGCTGACCGACGTAATCTCTACCTTAATGGTCTGTTGCGGTTTGATTTACTCCGCACTCAACTGTGCAATCTACCATTAGATATATCTTTTCTTTAACAACTGTGCATGGTTATACAAAAACTATAAATGTCATAATTCTTATTGTATATCAGTTATATAGAAAATAAAAACAGATGTTTAATATAATTCTCATTATAATTTTAATTGAGATTTTTTAATACTGATTTTACAATTAAAATTGTTATAAAGTTTCATTTTTCTTTTTTAATAATAATAAAAGAATAAAAATTCTTGAAGACTTACGACATGCTGGTTATAATTGTAAACTAAACTCTCTCGTTTTTCTTTTTACCTGTCTGATTTTTGTCTTTTTTTTTTATATAATATATATTTTACAGGCGTATACTAACTAAGACTTTAGTGGCGTGAAATATTTATGTGTTCATTTCCAATGAGTTTGCAACTGGTTGCATTGTATACAATAATGTTTTAAAAAAAAAAATCTTATAATACTACTACTGCTTGCTGTTGCTAAAAAAAAAAAAAAAAAGTATAATCGTAACTTGTCTGTCCATACAAGGATCTACTGTGTAGTCTTTATTGTACTAGTCACTTATTTCAAGGTATTCTCGCGTTGGTTCCACTGATTTTATACTTTGTAGTTACGCCCTTTATTTTTATTTTTACCTTCTCCTTCTTCTTTTGTTTTTTACCTTTACCTGATTTGTTCAACCATAAAACTATAATTAAATAGTTAAAGTATTGAATGCTTGTAAATATTCTTTAAACATGACTGAAAGAAAAAAAATATTACCGTTAAATTTTTTAGTTAATAGTTTGTTACCAAGAGACCTTTGTTTACTGTTGTTGTTTTTTTTTCTTCACATTTGATTTTTTTTTTAATAATAATATTAAACTTCCGGAAATATTATAATAGAGGCCCTGTTAAAGGTTTTGTCTTTGATTTCATTTGTTTATTTTTACCTTGAAAATTATCACCTTAAAAAGTTTATTAAGTATTAAAACAAAACTGCCAAGTGTGTTTATAATAATTTCTTAAACCTAGCTCGTGTAATGAAAGGTGTCATTGTCGAAAATCATGCTTCTTAATATTATGAACCGAAGACTTTTGTTCTATTATTATCATAGTACACTCCTTGCCTCTGAAAATTTCTCATTTGCAACCTTGTTAATCACCATGCTCCGTAAGAATAACAGGTTATGGTGATTAACAAGGCTGCATAAGGGAACTTTTCAGAGGCGAAGAGTGTATTCATTATAATATAGTACACCATGAACTTTATCTCAGTATCCTGATTTTCTGGTGCTTAAGGTAGAGATAATACAAATCAGCTGGCCCAATGCTAAAAAAATCCCATTCATAAAAATTATGAAAAAAATTTAAAGTGTTCTCCTCTACATCCCCTATCAGTAGGTAAAATATCAGGTATACAAAAACGAGCTAGTTTTCGAGTTATTAATTTTTAAAGTTGACCAATTTAACATGGAAGTTCCATTTCTCCATGTTAAATTAGTCAACTTTAAAAATTAATAACTCGAAAACTAGCTCGTTTTTGTATACCTGATATTTTACCTAATACTGATAGGGGATGTAGAGGAGAACATTTTAATTTTTTTTTATAATTTTTATGAATGGGATTTTTTTAGCATTGGGCCAGCTGATCCGTATTATCTCTACCCTTAATGGACAACCTGTATACAATTTTTTCATGCAGAAAAAAAGGGTGAAAAAACTCAGATGTTTTTTTTACAGCACAAACTATTTTTAAATAAATTATTTTGAAAATACAGAAAGAAGCGTCAATACTCAATATGCGCCACTTCGTAATGAAAGGATAGGACCTAAAAGGTAAAAGGGGCTTGGGTTCAAACCCGACCTCGACAAAACAACTTTTTAGTAATACTTTAAATTCCTGGTCTCTGTGAAAAAAATTGAAAAATGGGACATTCACGAAGCACTTTAACCCCCACTTTAGCCTAGATTTTTATCCCTGGTGCTAAACCCAGGGGCTAAACATGGTTAGTCCCTATTGTTAGCCCCTTGTTTAGCACCAAGGATATTATAAAAATCGAGGCTAAAGTGGGGGTTAAAGTGCTTCGTGAATGTCTCCCATGATAATTTGATGTCCTCTTCATTTCTGCAATAAAAAATTGTATTGCAGGTTGTTCATTAATTCATAATACAAAGAGAGACAGTTAGGACCCACCCATGTGTAATCATCTACAAAATTTCAAGTTCTTCACATCACTATATATATGACCTGGATAACAATACCCAGCATAAATTAGAGCAGGGGTATACTAAAATTTATATTTTGTCCCGAGGAGTACACCACATAAACTGTTGTATTGCAACATAATACCCTCTTCCACCATTATAATATATGGTATATTGTTGATTAAGAATTAATGACTTCATTTACTTTTAATTGTGTTTAATTAAAACCATCGATTATGCAAAAATTAATTAACTCATCTCAATTAATATCTAATTAATGTCATGTTAGTCATATTAGAGCATTATAAAATTCTCTCTATATAATTCGTTGCGACTGAAAAGGCTGCAGTATTACAACGATGCAAATATAATTTTTAAATTAATAACTCGCTCCCTTCTCTCTCTCTCTCTCTCTCTCTCTCTCTCTCTCTCTCTCTCTCTCTCTCTCTCTCTCTCTCTCTCTCTCTCTCTCTCCATCCTTCCCTTTGCACAATTTTATTTATTAAAATTATATCATAACCTTTTAAAATTAATTTTAGACTAAAATGAAATTGTAATATAATTATATAATATTACAATTAAACATAAAGTTTTCTTCACCTTTCCTTTTGTTAAAATTATTCTAATAACTATCATGAATATAAATTTCTATATAAATAACTTATAGATATATGTTTTATATATAATTTAATTCGCTTGCATGTAATTTGATTCTGTCTACTTCTATACCATAATATATAATGTGTTTGCAAGAGCTTAATATATATAATACATATAATATATATATAACATCATCTGAATAGCAGCTAGCAGCAACTCGCTTACTCGTTCGTTCACTCGCCTGCTTGATGGATTAAAGCTTATAAAGGGCGCCTCAATGCCTCCCAGAGTCTCTCTCTCTCTCTCTCTCTCTCTCTCTCTCTCTCTCTCTCTCTTTTGGTTATGTGTGGGATGACGACAACGTTATAATATAGACGAAGAGAGAGATATTAGGGCGCCGTGAGCCGTGAAAGAGCCAGGCAACTCCTATATATTATAATACTGTCAAGTATATAACGAATATTATTATATATAAAAAGAAAAAAGGAGGTGATATATAGGTATAATAGAAATGAGATGTAAATTTTGTCCTTTTATTATGAAAATTTAATTTTAATTAATATTTTATCAATATATTATTCATGTTTATATATGATGCTTTTGAGATTACATTATAATGTCTTACAATTTTATCCTTGATTTATATGTTCTTGATGAGTCATCTGAGAAATTACGATAATGAATGTATCACAAGTGGAAATTAAGTTGTAAGTACAGAATGAGTCATAAAGAGTGGGACACAGCGATATATAGGTGGTGCATGTAGTATATGTGTATACATGTGACTCTACTAATATATAGACAAACTACAGTATGATTTTTTTTTTTCAGAAATACAGGGTATAAGGAGGGTACCTAATTATGCTACTATGATTTTTTTCAAATTTTTTGAGCCCTGTGTGAACTATTTAAAAAAAAATATTGAAAATACAGAGAGAGAGGCAACAATTCTTAATAAAAGAAGTATAGGACCCATGAGAGGGATGTGGTTTCAAACTGGAAGACTTTGCCTAACTTTTTAGCAATACTTCCTGGTTTCTCAAAAAATCTGAAAAAAAAATCAGAGCAGGATAATTTTATGCCCTCTGTAATACAATTTTTCATGCAATACAAATTTTCATGTAGGTTAAAATGCTATAAATTTGATTACGACTTTGTACAGTATACACCTTGCAGGCTTATTTTTTTTTAGGGGATGTAATTAAGTGCTCTTCGTACCTTTGTTAAATTTGAATATCTGTCTTTTGGAGCATGCAGCTCCAGCACATCAGGTCAGAGGTAAAGTCATGCTGTCTAAAATACCTGCATTGAACTAGGTACTCTCGTCATATTTAACTGAATTATGGTCGTGAACCTTCGTCAAATTTCGTATTTTACAACGTTGCCGTTTTGAGGCGCAAAATTTCAAACACCTGGTTGCGAGTTGCTCGCTCGATGCTAGCTGCGCGCTCATGCAACGCTGCGCTGTCTCTCAGTGTTGCCAGCTCAAATTGAGAATATAGTTTTGTCAAGTTCGGCTTGTTTCTTTGAAGTTTAGCAACGTTGCATCCAGCCTAGAAATACGACCATAATCCAGTTAAATGTGACGGGGACGTCAAGAGTTGTACATTATTCTATCAACAAAATGCAAAAATTCACATGTACCAGTAGTTTTTAAATTCACACTGATAGCTACTTTATTGCGAATCAAATTATAATTTTGTGATCTTTTCATAAATTGATTTGTGTATTATGATTTTTTTTTAAATTACAATTCTTTAAAATCAAAATTTTCTTTAAATAAATAAATATTTTTTATTGTTTATAAATAATAGAATTGTATTATCAAATTTAAATTGAAATAACATTGAAAAAAGTAAATATTTTATATAACAATAACATTTTGATTGTATATTATAATATATTTTATAGTGAAATGATACAAATAATGTAAAGTCTGCATCACGCGATGAAAAGTTTTCTCATAAAATGGCAAAAAAAAAAAAGCTTCATGACTGAAGAGATTTTCAAGATTTGATTTTAAGTCGTCGTAAATCAAACCGGTAACGCAACAAATTGAAAGGGAAATGAAGTTTTATCAAGATACTTTTGTTGCACTAGCAAAACTTGTTTTATTAAAATGGAATATTATGATGAAAGTAGTATTTTCTTTTGTTAAAAAAAGTATCAAAAAATGACAAAATACTTTTTACAACTTTTAAAGATTCAACAATTGAATGTAATTTACAGTTCTTTATATAAATTTTCTCCCATGCAATATTATTTTAATGTAAATACAGTCAAATTAATTAAATATTACCACCGGAAGTACCCGAAAGTGAGAGGTTTCTTGCCTTTCCATTCATATTTTCATCTTGAAATTTTGGCTATAGGTTCGTAAAAAAAAGTACTAACATATGTTTGTAAATTTTCAAGAATCAGACATGAACAAGACAACCAGAAACCTCTCACTTCCGGCTACTTCCGGAAGGAATATTATATAAATTTGACTATATCTATATACCTGAAAATGTTTTAAATATGCAAAAAGTCGTTTTTTTGAGAAGTGTAATATTCAAATTGAGCCTTTTAAAGTCTTTTCTTATTGGCAAATGATTGACGGTAACGATGCGAAAAAATTGCATTTTATATATAAGAAAAGAGGTGATACTTCATTAAACATCAATACGTTCAATCATGCTGTGGTACTTTGTGTTTACAGCGTGACAACTCTATAAAAATAACATTGTATAGTATCTATTAATTTTTTTTTTATCATTGTTCAATCGTATATAGACGAAAAATCGTGAGTTCGAAACCAACCAACGTAAAGATTTTTTTTATGAAAAAAAAGGGTACATGTTTGCTCATTTGAAAACCAATGACAGTTTTTAAGGTCTTTTTATAGTTCCTGAATTGGTCACTTCAATTCTAAACTTCTATATGTACAGGTAACTTGATGGTCTTTACAGTTATTTATATTAGTAATTTTTAGTTTAAAATTTTTAAACACAAGGAGCTTACATGTTATAAGAAACCTATGAAGTTTCAAAGGTACAGTTCATATAACCCATGATAACATCCACATGTTGCTTATACCACATGTATGGGTTGTGTGTACCCTTATAAGTAACAGTGTTACATAAAATAGGTAAATAAATTTTTCAGTGTAAATGCGGTGATTTAAAAAATAACAAAATTCCCTTAACTATTATCTTTTTCTTCCTTTTACAAGAATTGCATGTAATGTATAAGTTGACAAGCATATATAAATTTGTAAAATATTGCAACCTATATTCTTGCAAACTAAAAAAAAAAGACATTATTTTCAAGCAAGCGACTGCTGTTACTATCCGCATTACAAATCGGGAACTTACATAAAAAAAAAAATCAGTTTATTGTTACCTTTAGAAAATTATAACACCTGGCGTACACCTTATCTTATTCAAAAACAAAATCTTTAACTAACAGATGTAATATTTTTTCAATTTTATATGTTATAATCATATTACCTTTACTATCATATTATCATGATACATAGAGTCAAGTCAAGGACCTTTATATATATTATTATTTTCTATAGTCTAGCTTCTAGCAAAAGCTTCTCTCTCTACTGGTGTGTTGGCTCGCTTTAGTATTGATTGCTTTTCTCTCAGAGAGTTAACTCAGCCTTGCTTGCTTGCTAGCTTGCCCAGAGCACCTCCTCTCTTCTCTATAATATACAAGAGCTTTTATATATCATTATATTATAGTAGAAGTGGTGGAAATATAACTGCGCATGCATGCAATATAAAGTAAACTAACTGCCTGCCTCAACTTTGTAAACCTTATAGCTGCAGTATGTAATTAGATAGTTATATAATATAAATTTATATAATATGTAGTTTTAATATAAAAATCAATAATTAATTAACCTAATTTAATTCTATATATTATACTGTATAGTACATTAATCATATATAGTACGTTCTGTACATTCAATATATACGTTTCTAGATATCAAGTTGAGAATATTTATATATGGAAAATAGTAGAATTTCAATATTTTTTACGACATTACATGGTAATTTCTAGATTATGTTTTTATTTACATTTAAATTTAAACATAATTATTATTAATAAAGTAGAGGTATTGTCATAGTTATTTAGCACCAATTTATAAATTTTAGCACTAATAGAAATCAAAAGGACATGCTAAATTTATAGCACTAAAATGTGTGCCGAAGATCTCCTGAAAAAAGTTAAAAACGAAAAATAAAAACTGTTTTTAAATTTTATATAAAGAAGCTTCGAGTCTATATTGATTTTTATAAAACTGATTAAACCTTCTTTATAAAATATGACTTTGACAAGATGACATTGTTAATAATATCAATAAAGTCTATAAACTATAAACTTATGACGGTAGTTGTACTTTGTAATTTAAATAAATTTTAATTAGTTTCTGTTAAAAGCACTTGATAGTTTGTTTTTATTCTAAAATGTTTATTTTTATATTTTATATATAATCAATATTAATGATTTATGATGACTTATTAGTTATTTTTTTAATGATGATGTGAAATTGACAAGTAATATAATGCTTTTTGAACTGTAAATATACTTAGAGATTTTTTTTTTATAATATATAATAAGAGTTATTCGTCTTCGTATTTTTATTGATTTTATAGTCATTAATTTTCCACTGTGATTTTTTTTTTTGTGAAATTTATTATGCCAAGCAGACTTTTTTTTTACTGTCATTACAAGTTGATTTTAGTTTGAAAAGAGTAAGTTTTTTTTTCTCTCTCTTGATCAAAGTCTACTTTATTTCCTTCTCCTCTCATCTATAATCAAATTGAAATTGTCAATGTAGATCTTTATGTATAGTATAATTTTAAAGAGAATTTACAATCAAAACAGCAACTATAAAAGGAAGGATGTAAAATTTATAGTGCATGTCTGTAAATTAGCGATTAACCTATAAGTTACTTCAGAGTGAAAATATATTTCTGCTGCAATGTAAAAAGGAATCAAATTAAATAAATTTTAAAATTTCAATAATTTTCTAAAACTGAATCGCTTATGGTTTGAGCAAATTCAAAGAGGTAGTTTTCTCACAAGTGCTCCATTTTTAGTTTCTGTCCATAAGGCTCCAACTACTACCTCATGCAGTTTTCACAAAACTGATAAGACAGATGTAATATAATGCATGCACTTCCAAATTTGGATGACACCTATTGATGGATAGTTCAAAATCCTTGCAAGTCTTGAACGGATCAAAACCTGATGTATAATAAGGAAAACTACTGACATGGGCATGCATATTATAAATGAAAAATAGTGTGTTGATTGCCCCCCCCCCCCCAAATACAATAAAATAAAAATGAAGTAGCGAAATTTTGTGTTTTTAATTTTAAAACAAATTACATTGTTATTGCTGTAGTGTACACTGGCCGTCAATCTCATTTTATAAAGTTATGATCGGAGATGCTCGGAAATATTCGGGTCATGTTGGACCAATTAGATCCTTCGTTACAAACAGGCAACCAATGACCGAGGACGTAACAAACACGACGAAAACCTAATTAAATGTGACGCGCAATGTGGTAATGCCTTAATAATGTAGTGCATGAGAGACAAAGTGTGCATGTATATTTTCTTGCAGATAAATCGGTCGCCTGTAACAACAGACTGCTTATCAGTTCACCTTGAGCGCAATGCATACATTGTGATAAAGTGAGTTTTTTTCCAGGTAAATGGAAAATACACTTAATATATATATATATATATATATAATATTATGTATCGTTATTCTTTTGACTGTATATGTATAGTAAAAGCTATTGAAAAATACTAGCTCTGTCTATCGTTGAAATGTGGCAATCCAGTATATTATTTATATTTCAACTTTTGACTGTGTTGAACTGATTGGATAATTAATTTTTAACTCGTTTTTACCGCTACATATATATTTTTTTTTATCTCCAATACTATTAAACCTTGTCTAAATGTCTTAAACTAATATAATATATTTTTGTATATTGAAGAAAAAAAAGGTATATAGTTAAATATAACTTAATTTATGATATACCATTTTTTATTTACAATAAGCATTAAAGAATATAAAAAAATATGTTTGATAATTTTTCACATCATTTATTCCATTACTTTAAAATATACATAAGAAATAATAATAAAAAAATAGCTATACAAATAAAAAAAAAAAAAGTTTGGACATAACTTTTGTACAGGTATAACATTATAGTTTAAAATGACTCCTATATATTATTTTTTTTTTATTTTTTTCAATATGGTTTATTTTACAATGATTATATTAGTATTTTTAAACTTTAATGATAATAATCTTTTTAAAACTATAATATAGAGAGATATTATATAGTTGAGTAACATATAATGGCTTTAAGCTATTGAGAGAGAGAGACAGAGAGAGAGAGAGAGAGAGAGAGAGAGAGAGAGAGAGAGAGAGAGAGAGAGAGAGATGTTAGTAAAGTTTCGAGGACGTAAGATTGAGCTGCATGCCACGTAGACGTGAAAATGTAAAGGTTTAACAAAATGAGGTCGCAGTTCATTGAACCATAATTTAAAGTTTAAATAAAAAAATATATAAAAAATAATATACTTTTATATACATTATAGCAGCTACTAACACATCAGTAAGCAACTAAAAATTTATAGAAAAAAATAAAATAAAAGTAACTATATATATAATATTATTTCTTTAACCATTCTTTAAACAAGTTTTCTTTATTTATAATAAAAAAAAGAAGAAATCTCTATAAGCATTCATACATTTAAAATTTAAAAAAAAAAAAGCATTGAACTCTTTATATGTAGGTAGGTTTTTTTAAATACTATTTTTTTTTTTTTTTTTTTTTTTTGTTACTTGAAGTATAGCTGTAAAAAAGACTAGTTAGTTACCTTTTGATGTTAATCATTATTGTGTGAGTGTTTTTTTTTTTTTGTATCATCGTGTATAAGACTTTTTTTTTATGAATATAACAGCTGCAAAAGAAGCACACGCTTGCTATTTTATTATTCTAATAATTTTATAAATATACAACTATGGAATGATTTTGATTCGCTATAGAGGTAGAAAAGGTTATAAAAAAATAAAATAGATATTCAAGTGTTCATTTCAAATATATATAACATCTATAATAATAATAATAATGATGTTGATGTTAATAATAATCATAGACTATAAAGTTATTACAGTCAACCGGGGTAACATTGAAGGGTTTTTACTACCTTTCTGATCATAACTTTTTAAAAAAAAATATCTGGCAAATAAAAAAATTACCAGTTGTGTAACTTAGCTAGAGATGTCTAAAAATGTTTGTAATTTTTTTTTGCCCCAATTATTAACTGTAAAAAAAAATTAAAACAAGCCCTTCAAAGTTACCCCGGCAATGGGGTAACATTGAAGGGCCTTGCGGACACTTATATTCAAGCAACTTAAAAGTGTAATTTTTTTATTAATGTGTCCTGCCATGTAATTTACTGTTCTGGACATATTTTTCAGTAACTTAGTAGCATATTAAACTATTATTTGCAGTTAATTAAAGGTTAATTACATAATTAATTACAGTAATTAATTAAAATTCTCCAAATATTTTCAACATTCATTTTATTATTTTTTTTTTTTTCTCTCTGAACATATTGGGGGGCATTCACAAAGCACTTTAACCCCAACTTTAGCCCCAAGTTTTATCCCTGGTACTAAACATGGTGCTAAACCAGGGGCTAACTCCTAGCTCCTAGGAGTTAGCCATGTCTAGCCATGTCTAGCCCCTAGACATGGCTAGACATGGCTAGCCATGTCTAGCTCCTAGTTCAGTACCAGGGATAAAACTTGAGGCTAAAGTTGGGGTTAAAGTGCTTTGTGAATGTCCCCCATTGTGTCATATATGTTTACAAACATTAATAATTTTATAAGAATGCAGAAGAATTTAAAAAGTTAAGTTGAAACTTTTTAGAAATTTCTTCTCTTCATGTTCAGGCTTGAACTGGCATCATTTCCGGAATAGTATTCGGATGGTTAACAGAGAACTTGAAGTCCTTGGTCAGTTGACTGTTCAATTATGAACATATAGTTGAACCATTTTGAATATCACAATAAATCTTCTTTAACTTGACAAGCAGATAAGTTCCAGAGGTGAAGCCTCAGTTCCGTCGCTAAGTCGCTAATCCCAGTGACGAGCTCACTTGTCAGTTGTAGACAGGGTCATTTTTTTTTTTTTTTTTTTTTGTCACTATAATCTGTATTACTCCCATTTGTAATTTTTTGTCATCATTGTTTGAGCTCTTTTTGTCATTCACACTCTGATCACTTACTCTTGACTTTGCAACAGACGAGGAATGTCGACACTCTTCACTCTTACCTAGTGCCATCTTTAGGCAAGGGAGGGGAGGGGTCATGCATGGTTGGGGTCATTCATGTTAACTAAATATACCACCCATTGCCCCTCCATCTTCCATAACCCCACCAGACTCACTCTGACTTCAGACCTGGAGAAATGTGCTGGAGACACACTTTTACCTGATGCCACCTGTAGACAGGAGGGAGGGGTAGTCCATAGTTTAGGTCACCTCTAGAATAGTTCTTAAGTTCAAAAAACTCCCACCCACTGCTCCTTCTAGTCCCTGTACCCCTCCATCCCAAGACTTAGCGGACTCACTCTGACTTTCATACTCCGACGAGGAGCAATATAACTTAAAGCAGTGGCTTGGTTGCCTGGTTCTACTTGAAGGCAAAAGGGGTTCCATGGGGGGTGGAAGGGGGGGGGGGGGTGATGGTTAGGTGACCTACTGGTAGGTTTAAATTTTCATCAGTGCAGTCTTGATTGTATACACTCTTTGTATTTGTTGACCTCTTCTGTACTCGAATCAGGCCTACCAGTAGTCCTTAAGAGATTTCTTAATGAATCTGAAATTAAAATTTAATTAGTATGATTGTAGTTCTGTTCTAACCTTTATCATAAAATTAATAAATTAATTTAACAGTAACTGAGTCTTAAAAATGTTCAGGCATGAAATGAGACAAATATAGTTCTAATGTCAAACAATAGTACAGTACCGGTAATTACAGGTAATGGCATAGACAATCCCCCCCCCCCACCCCCCAATTGATGTTGTGGTACATGGAGAAATACATGGGCAATGGGTGGGTTCACTTTCCCCTACTCACTTCTCATGGGGGAAACATTCTGAAAGATGGAAGACTTTTTTTGGAACTTTTTTCTGGCTCCGCCACGGAGTACCGGACCAGAATAAAGTGCTAAAAATCATTGCGGTGGACTTAAAAGAGAAAAAAGTAGTTCAAAATTAATTGAAATGTATGATGCAATGATATATAGTATGATTTGTGCACTAAATTTTATATCAGATTCTTTTTAAAGCTTCATTCAAGTAAATAGTGATGTTCTCTAAAGCCCTTCAAAGTTACCCCGCCGAGCCCTTCAATGTTACCCCATTGAAAGTAAAAATTCATAAAAAAAAAAAGTTAGAGGAAAAATTTCAAATCCTTTGGTACATGTATTAAGAAGGGTTGAAATAGAACACTGAATAGCATTACAAGTTCCAACTTGTATTTGCTTACCTTGTGGATGGCTTATTTCCAGACTTCTTATTTTGGTCACATTTTTCATTCTTCAGTAAAAAAAATAATTATCTCCAATTTATCAGCTGCAACCCTTAAATCTATTTTTCTCTATTAGCTAATAACATGTTCCTACCATATAGTGAGAAAAAACTTCAGTGTACACATTAGATTGGTCTATAAAAAATCACAAATCTTTATTTTCCTCATTTTCAAAGTTACCCCGGGCTTTCAAAGTTACCCCGGTTGACTGTATTATTTTTTTTACTACACGACAAATTACTTTTCAAAGAAGGGATCATTAAAATATATATTTTTATTGTGTGATTAAAATTGTTAATTATAATATTTAAATTATTATTTAATTATTTTATGACATTGATTATATTGATGTAAGTAACTAATTACTTGTATAAATATATTGATTGTTAGTTTGATACATTGATTAATTAAAAAATTTCAATTTAGAAATTTTATGTGTTAATTATTATTCAATTAACAAAGACTATTAAAGATACCCGACGCAAGGTGATTTTCTATAATTTTAAAAAATACAGTAGTTTGTGCTTTTATCGATGACGGCGCAAGTTGTATGCCCAAATGTCAAGCACTGTCAAAGATATACTAAATTTTTTGAGAGGGACTAGAAATTTACCTTGAGCTGCAATATAAATATGTTCTTTTTTGATCTTCGCATTTTTTTTTTAATATTTTTATTTAAATTTATTCAAGTGAAGGGATCAAGTTTAAATAAAATGGTATTATATATGATTTGCTTGAGACAAATTTATATATGATGTTCTTATCCGGAAGTAGAATATGCTTTTTTTGAGTCTCTATTCATATTCCAGAATTGCAATTTCACACATTTCTAACTGTAAACCCATCTACAAATTTTCAAAACTAAATTACAAACAAATTTCATACTTCCGGTTAATAATTTTATATTGATTCAACTATATAGAAGGTGAATTACGTTGAATTTCCAATACATCTCTGTAGATGTCCTTCAAATGTTATATAAAAATAACTCACGGAAGTTGTTGCTGCAGCTGAAAGTTTTTTAAGGTGACCTTCATCATATTTTTACATGATATTTCGCTACATTAATATAAAGTTTTAAGTATGTAATGTGATAGTTACTAATTAATCAATTATCTAACCATGGCCATGTAATATAAAAATATTTAAGTGAAAGGATGATTAACCGAAACTTTATGCATGCTAACTACCTTTACTATCACTTCAATATTACACTTACAAAGTATGATCAAAATAATGGTAGACACAATAATGTATATTAAAATGCAACTTCTTAGAATTAAAGTTTCTATACAATACTATGAGATTATATGGAAATTTAAATACTAAGAAATGATGTTTTTATTTACATGCATATTATTATAATATTCAATTCACTCAAATACTCATGAAAATATATTTACAACCTTTTGTTAATCTGATTCGTCATATATTACACAGTATTTGTGTATCAAAATGAAGTTGCAGTATATCCAGTATAATTATGTAAGGTATATACTCTTTTATGCACTGTTTATGGAATTGTTTGCATATATAGCCGCAAGGAATTGAGAATAAAAACTGCAATATGGAATAAGTTATGATTGTTTCATTGGACTCGATATACATCAGAATTATTACTTGAAGGTATAATTAATAAATACACGAATAAAATGAAAAGGAGTATCGACCTCAATTTTTTTTTTATTGCAGAAATGGATAGAGGGTGCAAAGTTATGCTTCCCTAATTTTTTTCAGATTTTTAGAGCCCGGGAAGTATTTTTAAAAAATTATTGAAAGTCCTTTTTGTGACGTCACGAAGCGGCAAGTCCTATCTTTTTCTTAAGGAGCGACGTCTCGTGACGTCACGAAAAGGACTTTCAATAATTTTTTAAAAATAGTTCCCGGGCTCTAAAAAATCTGAAAAAAAAATCAGGGTAGCATAACTTTGCACGCTCTATCCATTTTGCAATAAAAAAAAAAATTGAGGTTGATACTCCATTATTACTTGAAGGTATAATTAATAAATACAGTATACACAAATAAAATGAAAATCAAGAATCATGCAGATATTTATTTATTGTGTTATACTCGTACTTGTGTATTTAGTGCAGAAGTTTTACAACATGATTCTAATCGATTGTGCAAAATTACGAACAGTTAGAATTTATCAATAGCAAATTTCTTAATTGACAATTCCCATTATAGATTTCCTCTCATCCCTTCCTCACTATTTTATAATCGTCAACTTTGTTATATTAATAATAATAATTTTATTGAATAATTTGTGTTATAACCTTATGAGCACGTGCGGCTTATTATTAAATTTTACCTCATTTTCCAATGTTCTTCTATAATAATTCTTGTGAGGTTATTATAATATTTACCGCGCCCCCAAGCCATACAACGATGAGAAAATATAATTATACGTAAGTTTAACGTTGTTACTGTGGCACAGCAGCAAAAGCGAGGTAATTTGACACAATCTCTCTCTTCTCTCTCTCTCTCTCTCTCTCTCTCTCTCTCTCTCTCTCTCTCTCTCTCTCTCTCTCTCTCTCTCTCTCTCTTTCGATCGTCAATTACCGTGTTCACTGAATGACGTATTCTCTACAGTATTATATACCTATATAGTCTTGTAACTCTTGTATGTTATTCAATACCATGAAGCTGCCATTGTTATCACTATTGTTACATAACTGGCGGATCAAATTATATACTCTTCACTTTTTATTATTATTATTTATATACATCGTTTATATAATTATATATTATATATATAGGGAGTTTAATAATAATGTAAATATAATTTTAAAATTATTATTATTATAGATTGTTATGTAATTAATTATTTTATGGTGTACTGTATATAGAATTCTGTTATTAATAAAGTTATTTAGATTAAATGTAATTGATAGAGAATCTAATTAATAAATGTTCATGTTAATTTATTGTATAGAACCCCTCTTGTATTATTATGTGCTTGAATCATGTGCAAATAATTGGTGTATAATTGAGTACATGTATAATATAGAAATACTTTTGTAAATGCAGCACAATAAATTAAATAAAAGTTAATATATTTATTGCTGATGCAGTTATATGATTACATATATGAAAGAAAAAATAAAGTAAAAATTAACTGTTCTGATGTACGTACATGACTCCTCGTCTTGGAAAAATTCTCGTGGAAAAAAAAAAAAAATTAATTAAATAAATAAATAAATAAATAAATAAATAAATAAATAAATAGAGAGCAGAATATTTACTATATTCATATTATATAATTATATTTTATTTTTATAATTGTGTACATATTTGTGGTTATAATTACAAAAAAAAAAAGTTACGTTTAGTTTAGACCTCAATGAGCTTAAAAATTAGTATAAATCTAAAAGTTATTAACACTTTACGGGACGTTATTATAGATACAGTACGACAAAACACTCCATTTTATAAGTTATATAATTAATATTGATAAAGAAATTTTCATAATTGCATATATTTCTTGAATTATAAATTATACATCATATTTGTTTTATTTATATTTTAAATAATAAAATACTATTTGAATATATTATACAAACAAAACTGATATTAAATTAAATTTCATAACATTAAAATAATCAGACATCATGATCATAAAATTTAAATAGCACAATGATTTTGTTGTAGCTCTTTATCAAAGACATAATAATAAGAAGTATCAAACACAAATCTCTTTATGGTTTATAAACATTGGCTTGGGTGTATATAAATTTGAGTGATGTCCCGTTATACATAGCGACATCATTTTTCACATTGTCATGACTGACTGATTACTGGGTGTATTTCTTTTGTCATTTGTTTTTGTCACAACCTAGCTAGCTCACATGCAACACTGAATAACATTATCATAATTCACTGAACTTGAACAACTGCATGATGGTGACTATTATTTACTAACATGCGTGATATAACATTGTGGTTGTATATCAATTTCATCAAACAAGTTTGTTAAATAAAGGAATAAGTTAAAGATAATTTGAAGGATTTTATTGATTCGTATAAGAAAGAAATTACTAGCATAAGTCAGATTCATTTCAATTTTATTTTAAATTTATAATTTTTAAGTTTTCGTTATTAAAAATTAAAATGTTGATCATATATGTGTGCAGTAATCGTCATGGAAATATTATAATAATGGACAACATACATGAAAAAATTTTATTGCATAAATGAATAGAGGGTACCAAATTATGCTACTCTGAATTCTTTCAGATTTTTTTGAGACCCAGAACTATTTTTAAATAATTATTGAAAGTGCGGCCACGCCCCCTGGAGGCGTCAATAGGCGTCCAGTCTCCATCCTTTTTATTAAGGCTGCAGGGGTGCCAACTGAAATCACAGGACTTTCAATAATTATTTAAAAATAGTTCCGGGTTTCAAAAAAATCTGAAAAAATTCAGAGTAGCATAATTTGGTACCATCTATTCATTTCTGCAGTAAATTTTTTTCATGTATGTTGTCCATTATACATGCACTGATTATACATATATATTTTAATTCGATTGGTAACCCTATTAGCTCGTATATAAATATACATAAAATATACACTCAGTTTTAATTATGTATGAGTATTGCTCATGTTATTTAAAGCGGCACATTTTTACATTCTCATCAGGGGGGCCTAGCAAAGGTATAGTACCGTTTATACAGAAACCTACTATCTTATGGTATCTGAATGTTGAGCCAACATTAATGTTAACACATAATCTTTTATGCCATGCAAAATAGCGATTATGATGTATAAAAATGTATCTAATACTAAAACAAATGTAGGTTGTGTCGTTGTGTCTACTATATATGGTGAGCATACTCCAATACAAGCTGATTCTGTAATTTAGTTCAGTCTTTTTATACCTGATGCTCTATTATATATGTAATCTGTTGCTAATATATTTTAGGACTAATTCGTATATAAGTCTGGCTAGAGAATCAGGAACAACTTTTACGTTTTTAGGTCAGTTACTACTTTTTATATTGTTGTTTGATATAGAGCTAAAGGTAAGAAAATACATGCAAAAAGCATAATATATAATCGTAGCAGAAACCAGGAAGTTTATATTTGATTTATAAGTCGTTTTATAGTGATTTCTCATGTAATTTTTCATGGGTTTTCAGTCATTTTGCAGCTTAAAACCATGAAGAAGCTAATAATGTTATTTTATCGTTAAAATTTTTGACATGTAATAGACTTACCTTTCTTTTTTATGTTATTGCTCAGTGCGTTCGATTAGAAAGCGATATCTTGTTAGTAACATTTTTTTTTTATTTGCAGATTTATTTTTATGTGTTATACACGTGTTGCATGATCTGAGACATACTTTTCGACATTCCTAATCGCATGGACCAACAGATTTATAATCCTATATATAATCTTACCAACGTTGTGACTGACCTTATATGTTAATATAATATTATTTTATGTTCATGCAAATTTAATATTAACTTCTTACGTACGGTACATATCCTACATATCATTAGCTTAACATGTGATTTTTTAATCTGGAATGGACAACATGCCATGAAAAAATTTGATTGCAGAAATGAATAGAGGGTACCAAATTATGCTACTCTGAATTTTTTCAGATTTTTTTTGAGACCCAGAACTATTTTTAAATAATTATTGAAAGTACGGCCACGCCCCCTGGAGGCGTCAATAGGCGTCCAGTCTCTATCCTTTTTATTAAGGATTCAGGGGTGCCAACTGAAATCACAGAACTTTCAATAATTATTTAAAAATAGTCCCGGGACTCAAAAAAATCTGTGACAAAATTTCAGAGTAGCATAATTTGGTACCCTCTATTCATTTCTACAATATTTTTTTTTTCATGTATGTTGTCCATTAATCTTCTTAATTTAACATTATATATTATATTTTCGAAGATTATATAATTAAAATGTTATACCTTCAAGAAGTTTTTCTATACTATGCTTGTAAATTCAAGCTTTATATTATTTATTTATTGTTAAGAAAAATAAATGAATAAGTATGAAGATTAATACAGTATAATTATTGATTTTTTTAAGAATCATTTTGTGTTTAAAAAAATACATAAATAGTATTTTCAAATGTAATAATCAAAGAAAATAAAAAAAGATAATATTTCAAATTAAACTAATACTTAAAATAAATATACCATAATGATTACAAAATAAGATAGAAATATTTTATTATTTATATAGAAGGTGCGAAATATACTAAACTTCTTGTAAAAGTCATAAAAAATAAACTTTAATAGCACTTTTTTATGTTTAAACAACAAGATTATTTTTTAAGATAACTATTGCATAATTTAAATAACAATAAACCTTTTATACAACATATAAAAAAAACAGTGGGTGGGATTTTGTATGCAAAAATATAACATTATATTTGACGTCATTTAAAACTGAGTTAGTTGCAACAGGATACAGTTTAAGATCAGTCAGTGTTTGGATGCTGCTGTGAGAGGTCTATAGCACCCAAATCACGTGGTAACTCAAGTTATTTTGGGCGACAACAACGTATAACCCTCCTACCACCACACACCATCACTAAATGCCTTCTCTTACTATATACTTCTTGATGTCTTAGCCAAATCATTTCAGCTGCTACCTCATATATATTTATATAATATACAGTACAACAACATTACAAAAAAAAAAAAAAGAGGCCACCAACCATTTACCTTGTAATTTAATATAACCGTAGTATACCTCATCTTCTTAAATTGATATATATTATAGAAATCTATAATCTTGTTAGATCTTATTGTATTATTGTATGTATGTAATATGACACAATAGACATAAGGATTATATAGGGGGGGCGTTAACAAGGAAGTATGGTTATATTGTAAAGATAAATATATATAGATAGGATGTATCATGATGGGTGTTAACTTTATGGTAAATTATAGGATATAAGACAATTTTTGCATTCCATTGTAAAGGAAACTTATTGTTATATTATTTTTACACCTATTAAGGCTATTGTACAAAAAAATGTTTTAAATTTATGGAATTTTTTGTATTGTATTCTCCTATTTTTCTATTTAGATATAACAGTGCATATATTATAGTCTTATGCAACCAAAACAAAATATTTACATCCACTTACGAAATAAGTGAAATTTTGGCGTAGCAAAAGTTACATTGTGTTCTTTTGTGCATTGTATATTATGTTAGTAAAAAAAAATGTCTTATTCTGCAAAAATAATGCTTGTGAAAATTTTAAACAATTTTATAATTTATAATTAATTAGTGTTTGGTGGCTGCATAGCGGACGCTTAAAGCCAATTAAAATTTCAATCAATCGATCAAATCAACATTTTTTTTCAAAAAGTTATGACTTTGAGTCTTTTTCTACCTATCTGTCGATATGTGCCCTTTTAAATTATCAGAGAGATCAATGACCTCGTATATATATTGTCAAATTGGTAGCTCTCAATTGTGTACAATTAAAAAATAATAATATGCATTGCAGTTTTTTATAAAAAATAATTTATAATAATTATATAGTAGGTGTTACAGCATTATTTTTTTTATTTTTTAAATATTTTAATACTAGTCTTGAACATTATTTTACGTGCATTAGCTTAAATATATTATAAGAAGTGTTATTTTTGTTTTTACATTTACATTTATTTCTTTAAGCAGAATGTTTAAAATTATAATCTCTTGTCTTTTACTTGACGTTTTTCTTTAGCTATATTTATAAAAGTAGAAACAAAAACATATTTAACTTTTTTTTGTGTGTGTGAGTCTGCTCTTATATAATTTACATAATACTTACGTCAGAAAAACCTTTTTATATTTAATTACATACATTTTTTTTTTGTTAAAATTACTTTTTTTTCTCTTATTATTTTTCTTCAACATTAAGTTGTTTAAGTTTTTCTCTTTTTTTTTTGTATTGTTTCTTGTAGTTGCATGTGAGTGACTTTTCTTTTATGTTTTTTAATACATTAGCGTGAGCTTAAACAAGAGAAAGGGAGAGAAAGAGAGAAGAGAGAGAGAGAGAGAGAGAGAGAGAGAGAGAGAGAGAGAGAGAGAGAGAAAGAGAGAGAGAGAGGTTTATATAAATTATAATAGCTTAGGGTAGCTGTGCAAAGACTATAGTGAATTAGAGTGAAATTATCAGTGGTGAACATCTTTAAAAAGCCGCAGCTTGTGTGGGGTAAAATATCACATGAATCAGACGCCAAACTACAATGACATTAGCCAGTGAAAGGTGTGGGTGTTTTCTTATATTATATAATATTATTATGTATATTCTCATGTACTCTTGACGGCACAAGAAATTGAATTAGTAGAATTTGAATTAAGGATTATTGTCACTGGTCTTAGGAAATGGTAAATCACTCCAATTTTTCAGCATTGCATAGAGAAAAAATAAATAAAAATTCTCATGCAATAAAATACACCTAAATTCAGTGCCATTATTTTTTAAATTGAGATATAAAAAACGCATGTTATCAAATGCAAATTTCAATCTCCGTAATGGTACTGAATAATGGATTCAAATTTTAGCTTAAAAAACAATCATTATTTTAAATAGAATTATGATGAAATAATAATTATAGATAACCATTTACTTTTTGAGATACAAGCCTTCATAAAAACTGCACAATTCGGCAATGCTGCTCGTAGCTTAACTGGATGGGATAACAATGTTGCCAAATCGTCAAAAAACAACTTTACACTTTTCAGCAGAAAAAACAAATGAATTGCGATCATTTTGACTAGTGAGTCAAAACAGCGTACAACTATTTACCACCCATATTTAAATGTTTTTCAATGTTTGCAAGGATGATGGATGATAAAATACACGAGAAAGTGTTTAAAGTGATTCATTTTATTAAATTAACATATCTTACTGTGCTGATCACTGCTTTCCTAATAGTGCTTGTTCTTGTCACTCATATGTATTGCGTATGAAAAGAAGATGGCGGCGCATAAAAGAAAGATGGCGGAACTTCCGGTGACAATAATCGTTAAATTATTTAATTTTTTTTAAAGTTTCAGTTTTAATTAAAAATATACAAGTAAGGTTTTCATAAAATTAAAATTTAATTGAATATTTTTTATTAATGTGATATATATTTTTAAATTTTAAATCTAATTAATATTTTTTTGCACTTTTTTTATATGTTCATTTGATAGAAAATACATGGAAAGTGCAAATGTCGAGAAAGTTAACAGTTTTCCAACTGCAATGTTTCAACTAAATTGATAGTGCAATTAAAATAATTAATATATAATTTACTGTATAATGATATAACACAGCTCTTACTAGCTTATTAGGGCGTTAAAATGTTTATTTGCATGATCAATATTTCTTACAATTTAAAATGTATAACAGCCATATAAATAAATAATATATTTTTATGTAAATGCTAATATTTTGTTGTGATTTAGTAATTTAAAGTATATAAATCACCACGAACATAAGTCTAACATAACCATTTTACAAAATAAGGTCATTTAATTACATTTAACTTTGCGTGAGAATGTATTTAACTCATGATACAACTATAATAGATAGGTCCATCAGCCCTACGAATTTGGACTGATCTGCGCATTTTGGCCAAAAACACCCAAGGTGACGTCACGTAGTGAGCTCAAAACAGCTGTTTTGCTGCACGAGGGGCCCCTACCGGAGCAGAATTTTTGTTCAACATTAGCGAGAACGTTGCTTTTTATCTCATCTCAAATTTGATATTTATTTGCAATACTACAAGCCAAACCGGTTGCAGTAACGTATTAAAAGAATTTTTAAACACTGCAATTCGCAAGCAATCTGGGGTAGAAGTTCGTATCTTTGTTCATAAAGCATACAAAGTTGCTATTGACTGTGCGCAGATTAGTCACCTAGCGTTTGCGCAGCTTCATTTGGATTCAAGCTTTTTTATCATGCACACTTTGCAGAGCCATGCGCAGTAGACTACTAACATTTAAAACTCGTTTCTGCGCAGCTTTTCTAAGCCGTGGCTATTAATTTACGGAAAACTCTATAATAGAGCAGAAAAAATTAAACGTATGCACCGTGCGCATGGGACGGCCCTGTATTTAACTTACTTTTTTTTTAGGGTCGCCGGAACTAGTCCGAATAGGAACTGATCCGAATGGGAACTGATCCGAATCGGAAGATATCCGAACAGGAACAAGCCCGAATGTTTCTCGTGAAATCTCGTGCCTCTCCCACCAGTCCTCTCCCGGCATTTTATTACACTTATAATTAGTCCGCGCTGCTAATTAAGGCACCGTGGCACTGCGGAATTAGAGCATTCGGACTTGTTCCCTTTCGGATCAGTTCCGTGTGTATCTTAGGAGAAATATTGACTATAGGGAACAGACCCGAATAGGAAGTAATCCGAATCGGAAGACATCCGAATAGGAACTGATCCAAATTGGAACAAGTCCGAATTTTTTTTACATGTATCACGACGTAGTCTCGCGGTATTGCGTGGACATTCGTCTATCACCCTCGTAGTGTTTTGATGCACTGTTAATTAGTCCACGCTATTAACTATTGGCACCGCGACACCGTGAAATAAGGGCGTTCGGACTTGTTCCTTTTCGGATCTCTTCCGTGTGCAGCTTTGAGAGTTATGAACAGGAACTGATCCGAATCGGAACAAGTCCGAATTTTTAAATTCGGATCTCCTGCTATTGAAAGTTATGAACAGGAACTGATCCGAATCGGAACAAGTCCGACTTTTTAATTTCGGATCTCTTGCTATTGAAAGTTATGAATAGGAACTGATCCGAATCGGAACAAGTCCGAATTTAAAATTTGGATCTCTTGCTATTCGGGCCAGTTCCTATTCGGATTAGTTCCTGTTCATAACTTTCAATAGCAATTAAGAGATCTGAATTTTAAATTCGGACTTGTTTCGATTCGGATTAGTTCCTGTTCATAACTTTCAATAACAAGAGATCCGAATTTTAAATTCGGACTTGTTCCGATTCGGATCAGTTCCTGTTCATATAAATTTCAATAGCAAGAGATCCGAATTTAAAAAGTCGGACTTGTTCCGATTCGGATCAGTTCCTGTTCATAACTTTCAATAGCAAGAGATCCGAATTTTAAATTCGGACTTGTTCCGATTCGGATCAGTTCCTGTTCATAACTTTCAATAGCAAGAGATCCGAATTTCAAGTTCGGACTTGTTCCGATTCGGATCAGTTCCTGTTCATAACTTTCGATAGCAAGAGATCCGAATTTCAAATTCGGACTTGTTCCGATTCGGATCAGTTCCTGTTCATAACTTTCGATAGCAAGAGATCCGAATTTCAAATTCGGACTTGTTCCGATTCGGATCAGTTCCTGTTCATAACTCTGAAAGCTGCACATGGAAGAGATCCTAAAAGGAACAAGTCCGAATGCCCTCATTTCGCGGGCGCCTATAATCAATAGCGTGTACTAATTAACAGTGCATCAAAACGCTACGCGGGTGATGGAGGGATGTCCGCGCAATGCCGCGAGATTACGTGATATATGTAAAACAAATTCGGACTTGTTCCAATTCGGATCAGTTCCTATTCGGATGTCTTCCGATTCGGATTACTTCCTATTCGGGTCTGTTCCCTTTAGTCAATATTTCTCCTAAGATACACACGGAACTGATCCGAAAGGGAACAAGTCCGAATGCTCTAATTCCGCAGTGCCGCGGTGCCTTAATTAGCAGCGCGGACTAATTATAAGTGTAATAAAATGCCGGGAGAGGACTGGTGGGAGAGGCACGAGATTTCACGAGAAACATTCGGGCTTGTTCCTGTTCGGATATCTTCCGATTCGGATTAGTTCCCATTCGGATCAGTTCCTATTCGGACTAATTCCGGGATCCCTTTTTTTAATATAAGTGAGAATAAGCTCACGAGAGTACACAAAAGAAAATGTGTGGGTTGTATAACTTAAAGGGGGGAGAAAAGAAATGAGAGCTAAACACGCAAACTTGATGACGAAAATGTCTACCTGATTTTATATACTTTAAATTATGTGTTTTTGTTTAACTCGATGAAAGTATATTATATAATATAGGGAGAGTAATATTATATCAAGTACAGCTAGTACATAATAAAAGAAATCCTACTTAAGTCACGCAAATGTTAGTTTATTTTTTTTATATATCATTCATTGATTTGTTTTTGTCTATACTTTTTATATAAACTTTTAGTGAAAGTAATCACGCATTTATTTTTATGTCTTCAGGCTTATGTAAAAAGAATACTATACCTTAATTATACTGTACAGTACGTAATATAGTGTTTTTTTTTCAGGTGAGGGCTAGTTGGCAAATACCTTGTTGTGCATCATAAATTTTATAATGTTTTTTGTGCATACAATACAAGGTATTTTCATGAAGTTGTGTCGTAATATCTAGTTTTGTTGTTGTTTTAATTATAATGCAGGTAGATATTTTAATCGCACTTACAATGTTGACGTTTGAAGTTGGTCCCATTTTTTTTTCCTTTTTTTTTTTTTTTTTTTCAGTTCGCCCATAATAACTTTGTGCAATTTTATATTGATTCCTCAAAAAAGCTTTGTTCCAGGTTCAAATTTAATTGATTTATTTATTAATATATATTATATTTGTGATCCATCATTGCAGTTACCAATGTCCTATAATATAATTACACAAAATATTGGCAGAGTTAATTGATTATTAAAGTTCCTGTCATGTGATATTTTTTTTATCAATTAATTATATTTCTTCACACTTTTTTTTTTTTTTTTTTCACTGTTACAGTTTTTATTTAATCGATTTAAAATTTCGTAACAACAATTATAAGCGCTCTTTGTTTATTTTAATGATTAAAAAAACTTTGTTTTGTTTTTAATTCAATTCCACGTACTAATCAAAGTAACCATGAATCTGAAAGCTTCTTTGTTTAAATTTATTTACCTGTAATTTGTAGATAACCTTCTACTAAATTTACTTTATACCTGCATGAGTATATAACATACAATTATTACACCTTTAGGTTGAATTATTATCTTATTTATCAAGTATACCAATTGTATGCTAAAACTAATACGTATACATTCTGTATGTATATATTGACTTTTAAGTATTATAAAAAAGTTAAAGTATTAATTTACATATTTTACAAAGTTGTTTGTTTCATGTTCAAGAGTAAATATTGTATTAAAAGCTTTTAGTGAATCAAATTAGGGTTGTTAGTAAACTAAAGTGTTTATTTTCTTTGATAACTTTTATGTTTAAAACTTTTGTTTAAAAGAAAAAAAGGGGGTAGTATAAACTTTAGAAAAAACATTGTTATTATAATCTTAAAAGATGCAAATATTTGTATCTTCAAAAATAATTTGTTAGACAATATTCAGTCTTCAACTGTCTTTATCTTTGACTTTTATATTCGATGTTCTTTTGTTGTAAGATTATTTTTTCATGAACTTTAACCTTACAGTAAAGAAGTGACGTATATACGTAAAGCGGATACAAATTTATTATTAGAAACATTGATTTTATGTTATAATATATTGATTTAATAATAAGACACATTAAATGTTGTCCTAGGACTAAATAAATTTTATAAGGTTAAATTTCATATTTTAGCAATGAAAATACTTTTTTTTTTTTTACTTCAAGAATTTGTTTTATATAACTTTCTGTCGTACGAAAAAAGTCTTTGAAGTTTTAACAACAAGTTTTTAGATTAAATGGATTTAAGGGAGTTTGTTTGATGTTTAGGTGCTATTTTTTTAATCAAAAAAGTTTTTTTTTTTTTGTATGAAGTTTAATATGATCGCTTTTATAAGTTTTATGTTTTTCTATATATATTAATTTGTGTTTAAAAAGAAACTCGGGTTTTTATTATAATGGAAAATCTCCAAATTAGAGTTAATGTTTTCTAAGCTAGGGATTTGTTTCAATATTAAAAAAATGTGGTTTATAGCTGGAGGATTTATATCTTGGTTTGGCTTTTTTTGTATTATAAAGAGTACATGGAAATTGCAGTGATATATAAATGACCTTTTTTTGACGAGGCAGAAAGAATCAATTTACTCATGTAACTTATTTTTAATAAGCTTTTTTATTCCTAATTTTAATGCTCGTTTGTCATCTATTAATTCTCCTTGCCTTAGAAAATTTCCTTGACAACAGCTGGCAAAAGACCATAAAAGGTTTCAGGGGTACATACGATACATACCAACTAAGTAAATACAGTTAAATTTATTTTATATTCCTTCCGGAAATAGCCGGAAATTAATGTGAAGTTTGCAGCTCTTTTGTTTGTAATTCAGTTTTGAAACTTTCCAGAGAATTTTGAAGTAGAAGAACTGACCTATGTATGAAATTGTAACGCTGAAACACGAGTAGGAAAACCAGAAACTTTTCACTTCCGGTTACTTCCGGAGGGAGTATTAACTTGATTTTATTGTACTAGCTGCGTTTTATCATGTAATAAAGAATTGGGTTTACCTAAATTTGAGTTATAGGCGACCGCGTAATATATGCAAAACCAGACAAGTAATATTTTTACAATAAAGATTTCTTAATTTCAACATTTATGAGATCTGAAAACAGTTCTTCTTAAAAAGTGAAATTGTTATCTAGCAATTGATAAAATTAATTTTCTACGTTTCAAACTTGTTTTTCATTCTGTATGTTTTTCTTGTAATAAATACTTTTGAAATGAAACTAGCAAGGTAGAGATATAAAAAAAAAAAAGTCAGTCCTTCACCGCAGAATAATTCTCAAAAATAATCCTACCACAACAATTTATGTTCTTGTTATTATTACTATCTTTGTGGTGGTGGTGGGTGTTTTAAAGCTAGGAGAGACGTTGAGTCAGGTCATGATCGTGTTTGAACTTTGACCTCGCGTAAAACCCCCACACTTCAACATATAGCAAATAATTGAAGTGCATTTTAAACAGATTGAAGAGGCGGGAGGAGCAAAAATATTATAAAGTTATGATAGTCATTTTTTTTTTCAAGTTGTTAACTTGAGTAGACAATTTAATTAAACTAATGGGCGTTTTTATATTTATGTACTGTATAGTCATTTGCATGCATTGCAGAAAAAATGTACCAAAGAAGATTTTAGTCACACATATTTATATTACTTTAACCTAGCTTCCCTTTGATTTCATGTGTTTATTTGACTTTATTATAATATGTTAAAACCTGTCTTAATTGTCTACAGTACGAATGGTGAAGAGTTAATTTAACCACCTGGTCACCATGACCCTGACCTGCCCTTTGACCTCTTGTCTACAATCCACAAGTGCCGCAGAAATGTATACTCCCGTGATAATGCGTGATATTACTTGGTCACCAAACCTCTTGTGTAAAATTAACCACCATGACCTCTATATGACCTTGCATTGACCTCTTGTCTACAGTCCTCAAAAGTCACAGATCTGCATACTCCCGTGATTACACTTGTGTAAAATTGACCTCCATAAAATTACCTGATCACTATGACCTCTGTATGACCTTGATTTGACCTTTGACCTCTTGTTCACAGTCCAAGCGGCGCAGAGCTGTGCTCCCGTGATGCCGCGCGACATTACTTGGTTACCCCGGGTACCTGCAAATGCGGACTGGAGTGTCCGTTACATCTGGATAGAGTCTTCTCCTTTGACCCCAAGGTAAGTCACGTGGTTAGGGGGCGTGGCATTATCATGTGCAGCACGTGTGTAGGAAGATTTGAGAACACCATCCTGCCAAGTTTCTATACAAGAATGGACAATTTGCATGACATTTTTTTATTGCAGAAATGGATAGAGGGTGCAAAGTTATGCTACTCTGAATTTTTTCAGATTTTTTAGAGACCGGAAACTATTTTTAAAAAATTATTGAAAGTCGATTTTATGACGTCACGAGGAGTCTGTCCTTCAGAAAAGGATAAAAATAGTTCCCGCTCTCAAAAAAATCTGAAAAAAATTCAGAGTAGCATAATTTGGTACCCTCTATCCATTTCTGTAATAAAAAAAATGTCATGCATTGCATGTTGTCCATTATGAAAACTTGTGTGGAGTTGTGTCACGTTCTTTCAAGTTATTGCACATATATATACTGGAGCTTATAAGATTTTGGTGACAAAAGATCTTAATTTTCCTAATTATTTCATACAAATTTTCCTTAAGCTGGTATTACACGATACAATTTTTCTAATTATTGTATGTAATTTTTCCTTTCAAGAAAACTTAAACTTCATTTGTTTATATGGAGATGAAATTTTCTTGTAAAGAAAAATTATTCAGACTTTATGCTAAAACTTTTCAATAACAAACAAGATATCTTAAACAGAAAAGCTCTAAATTATAATTCTATTTTATTCTAAACTTTTTAACAGTTTCAACTTTGTTCTTTTTTCTCATTAAGTTTTTAGTTCCTTCAAGACAATATCTTATCGTCATATGTTGCTATTGTTAGACACTGTGGCTAGACATGTGACATTAATAAGCAACCACCAAGTCATTGAGTCACGATGAAGATGTTTTAGTCAACACAGATAAGCACATGTGTGGGGGAATGTGGTAACCGGAATACAATGTGTTTTTTTTTATTTAAACCACAGAATGATAAATATTGAGAAAAATTGACACAATAGAAGATTAACTTGTGTTAATATAATGGGAAATAAAACTTAAATACATAAAAACATAGGTATCGTTTTGAATTAGCTCATGGTAGTTACTATAACATTTTTTTTTTATTTGAAATATGAACTGTATACTTCTGGACAGCACGAATGTTACTCCTGCTATTTTTGTGGGCGCATTGACATGCATTCGATCATGATTTGGAGAAACGTATAATTTTTTTGTGGTGAATTTTTGAGTGCTCTTCTTCCCTCCTCCATATACAAATTTGTAAATCTGTAGCTATTTGTCTCTGCAACTTCATTCAGTGAGGCAAAATAAAAATTGTGTTGTCTTACTTCAGTGCAATATTGTGGTTGAAATCTACGAGTTTAGATAACTTTAAATATAAATAAAATTATTACAAAAATAAACAAAAAGAAGTTCTTAATATTTAATAATATTTATTGATTTATAATTTAAATTTCAATATTTTCTAAATTTTATTGAGCCAAATCGATGTAATACTTCTTGTTTTGGTCTTAAAAATATGACTTTTAAATATTAAAAGGCATCACATTAGACTTTAAATTTGGATTCTATACTATTTTTTTCCACCCTAATACATCCATGACGTCATATATCGAGACAGTAAAAAAGAAGCACTTGTTAAGGGGGCGTGGCAGGTTTCAGAGCGACAACGTCAAAGATTGACTACTAAACTTTTGTTTTATGTCCAGTTTTACTGTCCACCTGTCTCCATTTACTTCCACGATAGCTTTTAAGTGGACATTCATTTTTATGTGTGGTGTTCGGTTTATTACATCACTGCACTTTTAATTCATTGCAGCAACAAAGCTGAAAGTAATTCAACTCTATATATTTTTAATTAAACTGCTTTTTTAAATAAATTACGTTTTATCATAAAATTTAATTACTTATTGGAAAACAAAAAGCAAATGGGGTTACACGTTGAAAACGACATTGTAATATTCATCATTCATCATTTTAATAATATCCATGTAATTTAGTTTTTATTTATAATATAATTAAATAGTCAGTTACAAGTAATTTAGTAGATTTGTTTAAAAATAATTTTCTATATTTTGACAAATTATACACCCCTGGTTTTGAAAAATTCCGTCGCCAATAGTTGATGAACGGTGAAAGATTTATGAGGTGCCGACTGTAGCAAACAAATTTAGTTACATGACAATAGTTTATTTATTTATTTAATTATTTATTTATTTATTTATTTATTTATTTATTTATTTATTTATTTATTTATTTATTTATTTATTTATTTATTTATTTATTTATTTATTTATTTATATTTCAAATATCCGATTTATTGTTATACTTGTTATATTAAATTCTGATTTTTTTTTTTCTTTTTCAATAGAATAAAATTGTGTACTGCCTCTCTTTAAAAAAAAAAAACTTGCAAAATCATGTTGAAATTTTAATAAATAATTCATAAGCTTATATTTTTAACACTAGACAACAGTATAATATAAAAAAAAAAAATAAGACGTTCCCCCATCCCTCTTAAAATTAAATCGATTTTCATCATGTACCGTTATATAAAAAGGAACAATTACCCTTCAGCAGTTATAATAGAGAGTGGTTACAAAAAAAGAACGTCCCAATGTACGGTGGTTGTTGTTAGATGTTTTAGATACAAAAAAACTAACCACGTGTCAACTATTTAGGGTCGTGGGATATGATCGCATAGAAACGCCGCGACACAAGGAAAAAAAAAAAAAAATAATATTCTCATATAAAAAAATTATATTCCGTGACATCAAATTTCATACTACATGCCATATGTTTGTTATATAATACGAGGAGACCATTGTATATATAAACTTAATAGCTTAATTTAATTCCTTTTATATTTCTCAGATTTGTTTATGTGAGGACATTTAAATTCTAACAGCTGATGTGTTACATTATTTAAATTATAAGAAACAAAAATCTACATCAAAATGAATTGAAAGTTTCAGATTTATTTATAATTTATCAATGTAGTTGAAAATTCTATTTATTTAAAAGACAATATGAACCTTGTCGTGTAAAAAGTAAATAAAATTTCTTAATATATTTTGAGTTGACAGTAAATTTATATCTTTACACATCATTATGCAAAACAATAAGATTTTATGTTTTATATTTCAATATTTTATGAGATACATTCTCTTTTAAATTTCAAGTCATGTCCACTTTTTTATTATCTCTTTTTCGTTTCCCTGTATATAATATAATATTCCTTTATTTTTCATACATTTTTATATGAATAATCTAATTTTATAGGTTTAATATTATTTAATAATAATAAAAAAAAAACATTTTTATAACATTTTATATGTTATAAAATTTTCTTTTCTATATAGGGTTTTGAAAATTTGTAAAGCGGCGCATCTTTTTATACTTTTGTATTTTCCCCTCTCTTCAAGTATATAGTCCTGCCCACCCCATTCCTATATATATAATATGCATACATACATGTGTACATTAAACATATGGGGTAGATGCATGCAAGAATATTTTGAATGGGAAAATAAATGTGAAGGGGAATATTTTTGCTGCTTATGTTGTTGCATTACTATAGTCAAAAAAAGAGGAGGCATGGACCCACTAAAAATCTATTGAAAAGACTATAGAAGAGAGATATTATATTATATACATATGTATATATATATATAAAAAAAGAGTATGTGTATGCAGTATATAGCTACTGCTACCCAGTAACCAACCAAACTGGCTTTTTCTCCCTTCATATTATAAACACAAATCTATTTTGTATATAAAAGAATATATTTTATTTATTATATCATCCTTATATTATATAACCAGTGATGGTTAGTGAGGTACAGTACTTATATTATATACTTTTTTTTTTTTTTTTTGGTTGTACGCATAATATTCTAAAGCTATACTGCTGCTGTTTTTTGTTATTAAATATAGAGGCTCATACTGTAGAAATATATTAATATAATAGTTATAAAATTTTATACTTCATAAATCCCTCTTCAGTTATATAGTTTTGATAGCATTGACACTATGATACGGTTAAAGGTAAAGAAAGGAAGGGAACATAATTATATATAATATATTGTTGAATTTGTTTTAGATTCATCTGAAAATGAAAGGTAATAACTTTCATGGATGATTTTCAATTTTATTTTGCATGTGAGGAGTATGAAATGTTTCAAAATTGAAGTATGAAAAGGAAGAAGGAAGGTGAAAAATGTTAAACTTTAGCTATAATTTTGTGGAAAATAATATTGTTTGGACTGCATAGGAGGGGGGAGGGAGGGGGCAGGAGAAAAATTTACATAAGTTTGTGTCCCTTAAGGTAGATTCGAGATAATACGAATCAGCTGGCCCAATGCTAAAAAAATCCCATTCATAAAAATTATGAAAAAAATTTAAAATGTTCTCCTCTACATCCCCTATCAGTAGGTAAAATATCAGGTTTACAAAAACGAGCTAGTTTTCGAGTAATTAATTTTTAAAGTTCTCTAATTTAACATGGAGAAATGAAACTTACATGTTAAATTAGTCAACTTTAAAAATTAATAACTCGAAAACTAGCTCGTTTTTGTATACCTGATATTTTACCTACTGATAGGGGATGTAGAGGAGAACATTTTAAAAAAAAAATTCATAATTTTTATGAATGGGATTTTTTTAGCATTGGGCCAGCTGATCCGTGTTATCTCTACCTTAATTCGAGAGTGTAAAAAAAAATGTTATAATTTAAAATTGTTGATAGGGTTTTTAATTTTTTTACTGTAACAGTTAAATTTGTAATGAAACATGATTTTTAAAAATATTTTATTTTTAGTTAAATGTGCAAGATTATATTTTTAACAATGCCAAACGTAATTCATAATTCTTACATTTTGTTTGTAATGTTTTCGATGTGTCAATTTGTTCTGCAGCAATTTATCAATATCACAAATTGCTCAAAAGAGTCTTCCTTATCTTTGATGGATTGGCATCGTACCCGTTACATTTCTTTTATTATATTGCAATAATCATTATTAATTATTTTTAAGGACAAGTTATATATGTCCTCATTATATTTCATTAAATACTATTATAATACTCAAAGCTGCAAAGAATAATACAATTAAATTAAATATTAATTTTTTCCGATAAAATAACTAGGATATATTTGGAGAAGAAGGGGGGGGGGGGGTCCCCATCCTCGAATAAAGTATCGACCTCAATTTTTTTTTATTGCAGAAATGGATAGAGGCTGCAAAGTTATCCTATCGTGATTTTTTTTCAGATTTTTTTGAGACAGGGGACTATTTTTAAAAAAATTATTGAAAATCCTTTTTATGACGTCACGAGGCGGCAAGTCCTATCTTTCTCTTAAGGAGCGGCGTCTCGTGACGTCACAAAAAGGATTTTCAATAAATTTTTAAAAATAGTTCCCGGTCTCAAAAAAATCTGAAAAAAAAAAATCACGGTAGCATAACTTTGCACCTTCTATCCATTTCTGCATTAAAAAAAAAATTGAGGTCGATACTCCATTAGAAGGAAAATGCATTTAAAGAGTTTGTGTCCACCTCTATCCCATTTCATGCCTCTCCCCCCTACCTTCCCCCAATTTTACTTTTCTGGCTACTCTACAGAACACAACTATATACGTGCACGTGCAAAATTATTCACGAATATTTTTTTGCATAAATTATAATATCAAGTTTATAATATGCTGGTAGCTATATAGCTTTGATTATTGAAGTCTGTGTATAACTTATTATAATTTTATTTTATGAATCTGTTTTTATATTCTTGTTTTTGTGTTCTCATTTAAAATGTTGTCACAATGACACTATTACTTTAATATAGCTATAATTTATAATGATAATTAACTTCTTAACTTATTTGTTGAGAAATTATATACTTCATATTATTGTTCTGAGATAAAACGATGTTGTATTTATAAAAATTGATGTCATATTTGATGATACGTATTTCTGCTTTATATTGACATTAAAAATGTAAACTTTATTTAACGTTTTTTTTTTTTTTTCTCAAAGGAAATGAATCCATCTGATACTTTTAATGTTTCTCATCTTTCCTCAGAATGTTATTTCCTTTAGGATATTTTTTATTTTGTAAAATTTAAATAAATATTACATCATGATCAATAACTCGAAGATGTTTTTTTTTTTATTATTCAATCTTCTTATGAACATTAAATTAATGTACAGTGAAAACAATAGTTATATCATGGATATAAAACAAGTATTGGCAAACAGAAAAGCTTTTCTGTATATAAAAATTTATAAGAATTGTTTTTTATATTAACTTCATAATTGTTACACAATTTTCAAACCTGTTTTTTAAATAGACACTGATATAAATCTAATTTAAATGTTTGTTATTTTTCTCTAAAATAAACAAAACAACTACAAAAATCCTTAAATAAACACCATATATTTTACCTGCGATTTAAAACTATGATAATGTCGTCAACACATTGTTCTCCAGACGTTAACCTTTTGACCTTGTTTGTTCTCCAGGTGACTAACAGGGCTTGGCCCTTGACCTCTGACCCTTCTGATCGAACCAGGCTGTGCAACCACAAGCGGAAATCCCTGCAACAAGGGTCGACCCCTCCTGTTCTGATTGGACCTCGCAGTCCGCTACATCGAGGTCTGCATCCTGACCCTGCAAAGGGTGAGTTGAAACTTTTTAAAATTTGAAATACGATTGAGACATTTGCTTCCAAAAATAGGCATCAACCATTCAGGTTTCATAAGAATATAAATTAGCTTTATTTTTTAAGGTCGCTACTTTTTATGCCAGGAATAAGCAGATCTTTAGTTAACAGTAGCATATTATTTTTTAAAAATGCATATAAATTATTTATGTAAGTCTACGAATTATGAATTTATAGTTTAAACAAGCAAGACACCCATCTCAAAAGTTTCATTGTTTTATTCGCAATTATGCAATTTTTACATTTTTTTTTTTCATCTTTGTTTGAATTATGATGAAAATTTTAATATAGAATCAAGTTCAACATAATAAAATTGATAGTAAATAATTTGCCACTCCCAAACGTTTTTTTTTTTTTTTAAACTTGAACTTTTTTCTTTATATAATATATTGTCAAAAATTGAATAAGATTTGGTTATTTATATGCATTGCCTGTCAAACTTGTGAAAGGATGAAATATTACTATTATGTGTACAAAGAAACTTTTCATATTGCCCTCTCAAGAAAAGTAGAGAAGAAAACCTTTTTTTATTGAGTATCAAAATCGATAAATTGATTTTTGTACACACTGCACCATACGATTCTGTTGTAACACCGTTTTACTGCACTATATTTAAATAGTGTTGTTTTTAATTAAACATTAAATAAATAATGTTTTTATTTTTTAATATTGTTGTTTTGTTATATTTTTATATCAATTTCAGTACTAACATTATTATATGAGAATAATAAATAATAAAAAAATAATTTCTGTTTTGAACAGATTTGCAAACTTCTCTGCAGTATTGTATAAAGTAATAATAATAACTTTTTTCTATACTGTTGACTATATATTTATACATAAACTATATATTTATGTGGTCTATAAAAATATATATATATATGTTTTCTATGGTTATGACTTTATATACTGTAAGTATAGTACATCTAAAACAAGTTTCTATATACGGAAGTGAAGAAATTCATATAATAGATTAAATAAAAATGTCACCATAAGTTTGGAACTATAATACTATCGGATTATAAAATGTATGCACCTGAAAAGCATGTAAGTCTTATGATGAAAATACCACAACTTTTTATAATAATGGACAAACTTCATGAAGGTTGTATGCTTAATTGTTAAATATTTGCATGACTATGACGTCATAGCGTTTTGCAGCATGATTTTAAGGTGTTAGTTTAAAAAAAAATGAATAAATATTGACAATATATCTACCTTGAGGTCCTCTAAATATGTAATAAAAATTTCATGAAGGTTGTCCATTGTGATAGTAAAGGCACCGGGATGCATATTATAAATTTAATGTAGACAATATGGTAGACTGCATTCATGTTGGCAATATTACCCCAGGGGCGGATCCAGCCCGCGGCTTTGGGGGGGGGGGGGCGGTGCCCTATCCCGCAATGTTAAATTTTGGAGTGGGAGGGGGGGCGATGGGTGGGGGGTGGTAATACCTTCAATGTATTTTGGGACCTTTTGGGGGGGGGGGCGATCGCCCCCCCCCCCCCTTGGATCCGCGCCTGTATTACCCTGCTTAGCAACAAAAAAGAAAATTTGATAACTGACTGATAACACTGCTAAATGAAAAGGAACGTTGCAGGGGATGAAAGACATTTTTAACATATAGATATACTATACAAATCACTGAACTAATTTTCATAATCCTTATTTGAGAGTAACGTTTCAATATCGTGAGAGATAACTTGACATCGTCGCCTCACAGTGTATCTAAGATAACTAAAAAATAAAAGTGGTACACCATTTATAATTTCTCTTTTGTACTGTACATTGTATTCAAGGATCATTTTATCACTCTTTTTTTTTTTTTTCTTTTTAAGTTTTCAAGAGCATTTTGAGGCGATGACATATTATCCCATATATGAACTATTTACAGTGGACAAAATTAGTTGTGGTGTAGCAAAGACTTGACAATACAAAAGTGATGCAATCTTATTACGTTTTGTGAAGAAGTGAAAAAAAAAAATACCCCCCCCCCCCCAAAAAAAAAAGACAATTTCTTGTGCTGATGTACATGTTTAAATAACACTCAATATACGTCCACATTACGGTTGTTAGTACGAATCCGTTGACAACGCCTCGTAACATCCATCGTCAACAGATTATCAACAGATTAATGATTGTCCGGAGCGCTTACATCATCAAGCCATCATGAGCCAACATTTTTTTCGGTGAACCCTTATGTTTTTTTATTCTTTGTTATAACAATTATTTATTTAAATTAACACTTCTCCTCAAAAATATAAAGATATTCGTTTGAATATAATTTGTGTTAAAAAAAATATGTATCTTTGAAAGATTAAATCACATCCTGCAATAGCAAGAAGACTTCCGGTTACCTTTATAAAAGGGGAGGAATCTTTATCTTTATAAAACTGTATAATGATAAAAAAAAATAAGTAATTAATAACACCAAAAAAAAGGGGTGATATTTAAGTAATTTTATTATGACGTAACATGTTTGTAAATGTGGTTGTTGAGTAGATTGTCTGTCTGTCTGTCTCTTGGGTTTATATAGCAAAGTAAAAGACGTAAGAGAGGTGGTGGTAGGAGGAGGAGGGGATGGTCGGAATGGACGACGAGAGCGCGAAGGGAGGAAAGGAGACTGGCAAGGTTTTGAATCGATACTTTAGTAAAGCTCCTCTTTTGCTTGCTCACTACTAGTGTTGGGATGTTGAAACCCTTTTTGCGTCGTTTGCTATATAATACAACAGGAGATGTGTATGTGACGTTATAACGTTCAACGGTGGCGGGTGGGGACCTACATCATATACACCCAACGACGGTTGTTATAGCAACTACTATATTGAGAAGAGAGAGAGAAAAGAGAAGAGCCAATGGTCATTCCGAAAGGGATTTATTGCTTAGTTTTACGCGCGCGCGCTCTTTAACTCATCAATGATATGAGACTAAAAAAAAAGTTGTATGATGAGAGAGAGTAGGGGTTTTTGGTTTTACCCCTTACGGGTATACAAGTTGTTCAGAAGTAAAACCCAATTTTACTCTCCTCTATCTCTCGACTTCACTCTCAGCTCTATCAATTTCCACACACTCACAAAAACACCCCTTAGTGACCAAAAAAACCTTCGTTCTTTTCTCTCTCTTCTCGTAAAAACCAAAGTTGTAGAACAGAAAAAAAGGAGAAAGTTCAATTTCAAATTAAAAAAGTTTTTGTGGTCGATATAAAAAAAAGTAAAGTCTTTTTCTTTTTTTTTTTTTTTTTTAATTTAAATGATAATAGTGGTAACTGTTTGTTATAGGGTTAACTTTTTTATTTAATATGAATTCTTTTCATTAAAGTTTTATTAATTTAACATTTTTTATATTTAAATCTTATTAAAAACTAATTAATTCTTTTTATAAAATATTATTTCATCAAATTTCTAAAAATTACACCATGAAATGCTCGATATAAATTTAAAAATACATTTTTTTCCACTTTTTTTATACAATACAAAAATAATGTCTGCTGTCAATAGAATATTAAAAAAAAAAAATCGTAATATTTTTCTGTACTTGATATTATTTTTATATTGTTTTCACCACTGTTTGTGACTCATGTATTGAAAACAAAAGAATAAAATTGTGCGGAAGAGGAGGCGTGAAAACAGAGCGGGGACAACCACTACACTAGCTGTGGTATCACCGCCTGCTAAAAACTCCCTGCTGTGAACAACGCGTGTAGTATACACCAATAAAAATATTTTGATGGAAAATAAATCTATACCAATGTAAAATATATTTCCTATCATTTAGATGTTGATTTTTGAGCACCCTTTTGGACAATCTGTCCATTTTTCTCAATTTTTTTAACACTCTCGGTCTCGACATCCTTAAAATTGTACTGCAAAATGCTGTGACGTCATAGTCATGCAAATATTTAACACGCAAGTATAAGGAAAGATGTTCCATGATTATGACGTCACAGAGTCTTTTCCCTCAGTGTTATAAAGTTAAAAAAATTATACTACATAACTCGATATGTTCTTTTAAATAAGAATTTCATGCGCAGTTTAATTGCCCATTGTCTCTCCATTTTCCTGACGTTTGATCAATAAATAATTATCGGAAATAGAATTAAGGACGTGGTGATGTTAGTCGTGGTATTAACAGACTATTATTATACACTTTGCTTAACAAAAAGGTACATCCATTTAACTTACACAAATGCTAACTTTTATGTTAATTAAGGAGTATGTACTGCATATAGATATAGCTAAAATAGAGACATATCATTATTTTATTTTTAAGCTTTTTCAAATGAAATGCATGTCCATATATTATGACAATGCTTTTATATAAGACTTTTTATTATACTGTAATGTATGATAATTCAACATAAAATTCCGTTTATAGAAAATAACACAATGTTGTTTGTAAAATATAAAGTCATACTGTATTTATTATTTGATAGTTTATCAAATGCAAATTGCCATATACACAAAGCAAAATCAATTTTTCCTAGTATAAAACTCTCTGTGTCAAGCTTATGGGTTTAGTTAGTTAGTTATTATAGTGTTGTAATTATGTAGTTATGGTTTATGGTAAGGGTAAGGTGCAAATAAATCCTACATGAAAGTTATAGTGTATAACATAAAAAAATTGAGCTTGGGTACTCAAACAAGAGACTCTTATTATTAATATTATTGTAAGTTATAAGTAAAATCTAATGTTACAATAAAATAGCTACAAATGTGTACCTCGAGACATCCTGCATGAATGTTAATAACCCTTGCGTATTTATTTATTTATTTATTTATTTATTTATTTATTTATTTATTTATTTATTTATTTATTTATTTATTTATTTATTTATTTATTTAATTCACTTATTTAACGGCTTTACAGTACATAATACCGTTTCTTTAAAAATTGACATCACATCAGCAGGGGTAACTTTCGTACTTTTTCTCATCACGTATAAATTTTGACTACACTTTGGGCTTATCAGCTCAAATAAGACCAAAATTTTGCTAGCCCAATTAGACTCCGACAGGCACCTAATTGGCCGATTTTGGGCAAATCTGGGCTAGCAAAAAAAGTAACATTGAGCTGTAATAGCCCAATATAACCCTAACTGGACCAATACACCACTTAATCCATAGCTCTATGTAGCTCATTATGAATCAGTTTGAACCAACTATGCCATGCTTAAACAAGCTGGAAATTGACCAAATTTGCCCAATTAACTTGACCTTTTCTACCCTGGTTGTCCCCAGTACGCTTATATAGCTCAAAATAGACCAAAACAGCTTAAAATGGACCTCTTTTGCCCAAAGATGTGCCGATCCACCCTGAATATACTGCATTGGCTAAGGTAGCCCAAAGTGGACCAAAACAGCTTAAAATGGACCTCTTTTGCCCAAAGATGTGCCGATCCACCCTGAATATACTGCATTGGTTTAGGTAGCCCAAAGTGGACCAAAACTGCTTAAAATTGACCTCTTTTGCCCAAAGATGTGCCAATCCACCCTGAATATACTGCATTGGTAAAGGTAGCCCAAAGTGGACCAAACCAGCTTAAAATGGACCTCCTTTGCCCAAAGATGTGCCGATCCACCCTGAATGTACTGCATTGGTAAAGGTAGCCCAAAGTGGACCAAAACAGCTTAAAATGGACCTCTTTTGCCCAAAGATGTGCCGATCCACCCTGAATGTACTGCATTGGTAAAGGTAGCCCAAAGTGGACCAAACCAGCTTAAAATGGACCTCTTTGGCCCAAAGATGTGCTTATTCAACTTGAATGTACTGCATTACTAACAGTAGCTAAAAATAGACTAAAATAGCTCAAAATGGCCTTTTTTCCTCTGAATGTATTACATTCTTTACCTGAATTATCGCTTCATAAAACAAACGAAAATAGATGAAGATAGAAATATTTTGTCTAAAAACATGTGCCTTTTATGACCATGAATGCATTCTATTAATTAGTTGATACTTGAAGCTCAAAGTTGATAAAGTTGCTATAAAATAATATAATTTATTCATGGTTAAGAGCTGGGGAAAATCAGTATTGTCATCATGCTGATGCATGCATACCAGACACTAATAATGCAAAGGAATACTTGGCTGACTGTGAGGGGAAGAGACTGGCCCAAGAATCACATGGTATGCATATTAAATGAGGTGTCTGTTTATTCTGTTCTTTTATCATATACGTACAAATAACGTACTGAATGCATATTATTTGCACACGGTAAATACAGTATGCATACAGTACGTATGTAAGAGGTCATTGTAACAATTCTATTAGTAATTAGAGAGCATAATATCCTGAATGAAATACAGTTTCATTTATTATAGCTGTGAAATTGTTATTAAAATTGTAAAAAGTGCCACTTACCGCAATTTTAGAACAAAATTAACCTTTGTTCATTTATTTCCTTACATTTTGGCTGTGTAGAACTGCTTTTTTCTTCAAAATTGTGGAAGAATAGGCTGAGGAACTGCATTGTTAGCAGCTTAAACCTATTAGGAGCTAGAGATATGCCACCCGGTGGCATGAACAGAAAAACATTTCCCAATCAACTTTAACCCTGAGATATTGATGTATATAGACTATATACATGTATGCTTACCTTAGCAGATGATTAACGCATTACTACACTAAAGAAAACCTTAAAATAATAGATACATGACACTACTTAGGACACTATAAGAAATATACATACTGCAACAACAACAACATTGTCGACTGTTACAAGTCAGATGGAAAACCGGTAGAGAAATGAATTCAAATGAACCAATCAGAGCGATCGGAAGTTCGGAACCGATCGGAAACCATCGGAAACGCGCTAAATTAATCTCCAAAAGTCTACAAATGGCGAAATCTTTGTAAACATGACAGACGACTTAAATAATTCTGATAAATATAATAGACCCAGCTTATAGATGAGGTCTATTTTAAGCTGTAATGGTTCACTTTAAGTTACCTAAATCAATGCAGTATGCATACATTCAGGGCGGATCGGCACATCTCTGGGCAAAAGAGGTCCATTTGAAGCTGTTTTGGTCCACTTTGGGCTCCCAAAGATGTGCCGATCCACCTTGAATGTACTGCATTGGTAAAGGTAGCCCAAAGTGGACCAAAACAGCTTAAAATGGACCTCTTTTGCCCAAAGATGTGCCGATCCACCCTGAATGTACTGCATTGGCTAAGGTAGCCCAAAGTGGACCAAAACAGCTTAAAATGGACCTCTTTTGCCCAAAGATGTGCCGATCCACCCTGAATGTACTGCATTGGTTAAGGTAGCCCAAAGTGGACCAAAACAGCTTAAAATGGACCTCTTTTGCCCAAAGATGTGCCGATCCACCCTGAATGTACTGCGTTGGTTAAGGTAGAGCTACCTTAACCAATGCAGTACATTCAGGGTGGATCGGCACATCTTTGGGCAAAAGAGGTCCATTTTAAGCTGTTTTGGTCCACTTTGGGCTACCTTAACCAATGCAGTACATTCAGGGTGGACCGGCACATCTTTGGGCAAAAGAGGTCCATTTTAAGCTGTTTTGGTCCACTTTGGGCTACCTAACCAATGCAGTACATTCAGGGAGGGAAAAAACATCTTTGGGCAAAAAAAATCCATTTTAAGCTATTTTGGGCTATTTTGAACTGAGCCAACCTGAGGAATACATTCAGAGTAAAAAGGGGTATGTTTGGGCTAAAGAGTGCCTTTTTAAGCTTTTTTGGTCCATTTTGGGCTTGGTCAAGCACATGAATACTTTCAGAGTAAAAAAGGGCATGTTTGGGCTGAAGAGTGCCATTTTAAGCATTTTTGGCTCACTTTGTGCTGGCCGAGGCAAGGAATTCATTCATGGCTATTTTGGGCAGAAATGGTCTACAGGGTGCTCAGATTTATTTTAGCTGGATTGGTCAATATACAGCTACATGAAGCTAAGTTGAGCTTGGGCTTAATTGAGCTTTTTTGGCCAATAACAAGCTTACTGCAACCCTGGGGATATTAGGTGCCATTTTGGGCTAAAACGGTCAACAGCTAGCTTAAATTTGTTTCAAGCTTGTTTGGTCTTAATTAGGTTAAAATTGCTTGGTCACAAATCTGGTCTATTTTAAGCTATAAAATTCCAATCTGAGCTGGAGGCTTAAATGAGCATGTTTGGTCTAAATAAAGCCTGAAGCATTATTGGACAATCGTGGGCTACTTTGGTTATAAGCAAATTTGAGTTCAGATAGCTCAATAACACTTTAAAGCCATTTTGAGGTACTCTGGGCTTCGCAGCCCAAACTGATACTTGAAGGAAAGTAATTTTGAGCTAGCAATGCTATTTTGGGCTAGCAAACCAAGCCCAAAGTAGTCAAAATTTATACGTGGGCATGGTGTACTTGTGTTTCAATTTTTTTTTGTACAGTGTATAACGCGTGTATTGTAGTATATACTATATACGTTATAATACGTAACTCGTGCGATAGTGTGTGCTATAGTGAGTCCGGCAGGTGTTATATAGGAGGGGGAGGAGGGTTCTTATCACTCTCCGGGTTCTCTCATGCAGAACTGACTGTAATACCGGACTATTATTCCCCCTCTCACTACGTACTTCACTTTTTTTTTTGTTGAGTGAATTTTTTTCGTATCTACAAAATTTTTACTCACCCCCCCCTTTTTTTATAATATACACCCACACGTTTGTTCGTTTATCTAACTGACATTAATATATATTAATTATTCAGTTCCCTTTGTTGTATATAATACAATATAAATAATTAATTATTTTTAAAAGTTAAAATATTTACATATTTTTATTTATTAATTAAATATGTACACCTCTATAATGTTTATTTATTATTTTAAAATTTTAATATTATATATTTTTTTTATATCGTAAGTTAAAAATCTTATAAAAAAAAAACAGATGCGTAAATAAAAAAATGTATCACAATTTATTTATTTCGCACGTTTCTTATCATTTTTGTATTATATATAATTATTTTTTTATAATATACAGATCCACGGATAACAATCATTCTTTTCATCACTTTTTTTTTTTCTTAACTAAAAGTTTTTAAGCCTCAAAACATTTTTAAACACTCTTTCTGTATTGTAATACTTAAAACTTGTTATATAATTTTTTTTTGTAAAAAATTGTTACATTTTTTTTTTATTTAAACAGAAAGAATAATATCTTCTTAACTTTTATTCCCATGCTAAACTAAGCAACGAGCAAGCGATCTTTCTTTATTATTACATAAAGTCCCATGGGAAAGGGCACAAGGGTCTCCCCCTTTTTACTTCTTTTAAAAAAAAACTGTAGCGGTTGAAAAATTCTCTTTTAAATTTTATACAAGGGGTCAACAAGACATTAAAAATTTTACCCTTACTTTAATACCATATTAAAAATTCTTATATTCTTTTTTTAACACAAGTTACTAATTACATTTTTTAAAGAAAAATGAGAGCGTATAATATAATTAGATATTGTCTTAAAATACTCATTATTTCTTATAAAAATTAGACATACAAATTATGTTATTTTTTTTTTCTTCCCATTGTTTTAAAAATAAGATTTAAAGTGATGATAATTCTCTATAATATATATAATACATTATAACAATGGTAAAATTAGCAGATGTCAGCGCAAACTCAAGCTTGCATGTGTCAAAGAATCGTTTGTTATCGCTAACATGTGTGCATGTCCCTCTTAACTTCACAGCTGTCATTAGGTTGATTTTTTTTTTATATTTGAGGGGGGAAGAAGAAAAAAATAATGTCTGTTGATATATCATGTAGCAGTTAATATCATTTCTACGTAGAAATAAAAAAAAAATCTTGTTACTTCTTTAAAAAAATGTCGTACACGTCAACGCTTATTTAAAGATGCTGTCGATAGAATGAATAGAACTTTGATTTTTTTTGTGTGTGGAATAAATTATAAATCCATAATTTTAATGCTAATTTTTATTTCAAATGAAACTAATACTTTAATTGAATTTAATGGTTAACTTGTATAAATTATTATTAATATTAAAAATTTGCTTTGAATTTACTCCACATTTAATAAGATTCTGTTGAAATTTAATTGCAGTATTTCCATAATAAATTTTAATGACACTTCCTCAATTTCTATTTAATAATTGTTGTCATTTCGTACACTTGGTATATAAAATGATAATCACATTAAAATTGTGTGCACATAATTAAATTTAATGCAGCAGGTGTGAGCAAGCTGATGATAATTAAAATATATGAGCTCTTAATTAGTGTTATAATTATATAGTAAAGTTTGGATATCTTCTGTTATCTCGACACTAATTGGTAAATTAAGACAAAAATATTAATAAATACAACATAATATTTTATTGTTAATTTATTCTTAAATATATTTTGAGAAGTTCAATTTTAACTAGTTTATTTTAATTTATTTTTTAGGTATGTTTAAATTTTATGCAACTGCATAACAAAAAAGTAAGACCAAAGAATTAATGCAATTTCACATTGATTGATTTATTGACATTAAAATTTGTCTTTTTTTATAGTGTAAGTAAAACTATATAAAATAAATTATACTATTTTCAATATTTATTTTGTTTTGCCAATTCACTTCAAATTTTCTTCTGTAAAATATTATAAAATTAATAATAAACATATTTCAAATAAAACAAACACTTAAATTAATAAAAAAAAAATAAAAATCTTATTTTTAATTAATCCCTTAAATTGTCTGGAAAGAAACAACATCTTGTCTATGGATTAAAAATAATGCTTAATTAAAAATTTTACAATGTTAGTAAAAAATAAAAATTTACAGATTTTAACATTTTATGAGGGTAAATTTTATAATGTTACTGAAAAATTATACATCCAAATTTTATGATGGTAAATTTTAATTTTCTCATTGACGAGAACACCTTCTGACGTCACTTATATTTTGCAGACTGTCAGCCCCCTCAGCTGGTTGGTGCCGGGGCGGTGCGCAGCAGACGACGTCGCAAGGGTGGTGGCCCCTACGATGGAGTGTTGGTGTCACAACTGTTAGCCCAGCGAGACCGTCTCGCCTCTCAGCAACACAAGGACATGGGGACAACAAGGGTGAGTAGAGTCAACAGGGTATGAGTATATCGGGGATTAAACAGTATAAGGCATAATTTTACATACATAACTTGGCGCCATATTCCTTAAGGGGTAAACCAGCAGCAATATTACCTGGGCTGTCCACAAATATACCTCCACAGCACATATAAGCATAGTATAATTACATAAAATTATTGAAAAACGTGTCAAGTCCGTTGATAATTATAGGGTAATATGGAATAAGCACAAACTAATTTATGAACATAATTCAATAAATAATAAATGCCTGAAAATTCTTATACACTATTTCAAATTGTATTTTACCAATTCGTAAGTACCTTATCATTGTAAGTTCTTGCAATAAAACACTATCCCAATTTGCGTAATAAGTAAAAAAAAAAAAAGGCAAATTCTCTTCCTTTTTAGATAATTTCTTATTTTTTATGACACCTTTTTGCTACAAAATTTTATCTAAGTTATAAACTTTATTTGGCTTGCAAAATTGGCTTGCAAAATACATTATATTTAAAAAAAAAAAAAAAAATACATTTTCTGTTTTTAATTAACAAGTGTTCCTGTCCATTTCTTACACTATTGATTAACTCTACTCTAATTACTTTTCTGAGGAGCTTTCTTTAAGAAACCAGTGAATTTAAAGCTTTCTAATGCTGTAATTTGTAATAAATTAAAAGTTGTTAAATTAAACTTGAAAACAGCGAAAACGACAAACTTGACAAAACCAAAACTTGTAATTTTAGCTCGATCATGCTGAAAATCCGTGAGTCCATGTAATTGGACCCGGGGAGTTCGAAAATGAAGGAAAATTTCAAAATCTAACCACAAACAAAAAAGCCGGATTTTGAAACCTTAAACTTGAAAACAGCGAAAACGACAAACATGACAAAACCAAAACTTGTAATTTTAGCTCAATTTTGCTGAAAATCCGTAAGTCCATGTAATTGGACCCGGGGAGTTCGAAAATGAAAGAAATTTCAAAATCTAACCACAAACAAAAAAGCCGGATTTTGAAGCCTTAAACTTGAAAACAGCAAAAACGACAAACATGACAAAACCAAAACTTGTAATTTCAGCTCGATCTTGCTGAAAATACGTGAGTCAATGTAATTGGACCCGGGGAGTTCGAAAATGAAGGAATTTTCAAATTCTAACCACAAACAAAAAAGCCGGATTTTGAAGCCTTAAACTTGAAAACAGCAAAAACGGCAAACTTGACAAATCCAAAACTTGTAATTTTAGCTCGATCTTGCTGAGAATCCGTAAGTCCATGTAATTGGACCCGGGGAGTTCGAAAATGAAGGAATTTTCAAAATCTAACCACAAACAAAAAAGTCGGATTTTGAAGCCTTAAACTTGAAAACAGCGAAAACGACAAACTTGACAAAACCAAAACTTGTAATTTTAGCTCGATCTTGCTGAAAATCCGTAAGTCCATGTAATTGGACCCGAGGAGTTCGAAAATGAAGGAATTTTCAAAATCTAACCACAAACAAATAAGCCGGATTTTGAAGCCTTAAACTTGAAAACAGCGAAAACGACAAACTTGACAAAACCAAAACTTGTAATTTTAGCTTAATCTTGCTGAAAATCCGTGAGTCCATGTAATTCGACCCGGGGAGTTCGAAAATGAAGGATTTTTCAAAAACTAACCAAAAACAAAATAGCCGGATTTTGAAGCTTTAAACATAAAATTAAATTTGATTAAACGAAAACCTTGATCTTTCCTATGTTTCTAATACCAAGTCTTGTTTACAGGGCTGGGACCCCGTGAACCAACCTCAACAGCAGCAGCCGCATCTTCAACAATTGCAGCCAGCTCCACCACCACCACCTCAGTTGCAACACTTCCCTCCACAACAACAATTGAGGCCTCCTTGTCATCAAATTCCCAACGTCGGACCTCCGCAACAACAGTTCCGACAGTTCCCTCAGCCAGTCTCCATGGCAAATACGACTGTGAGCTCAGCAGAGCACAGAGTGATGATGCATCAAGCGGAAATGCACAAAACTTCTCCGCAACAGCAAGTCATGTACAGTGGACAGTTCATCGATATGGCTAACAAGTCATACCAAGAACATTTGGCAAAGCAAGGGCAACCGAGGCCACAACTACCCCCTCCTTATATTCAACCTTATAATACAAATTTCAATTATCAACAATCAAATAGTACTATTGTAAATAATCAACAACAGCAGCAGCAACAGCAGCAACAACAGTCAACGCAACAACAGCAACAATGGAACACAACAGTACAATGCCATGGTATTTATGATAGAGAAATACCATTACATCAATTATCATGGGATGATGTTTCTAAACGGAAAAAATCAAAAACAAAAAGAATTAAATTAAATAGAGAATCTCCATGTCCAAATATTGATGTTAGACAAATACCAGGTGATCATAATAGACCAAATCAACAACAACAGCAGCAACAACAGCAGCAACAGCAGCAACAGCAGCAACAACAACCACAGTTCATACAACCAGATCCAAATTCTATTGTAGGAATTCCATCATTTATGGAAGATCCTAATGGTTACTTAGCACAACAGACTGCATTATTAAACAGTACAATATTACGACAAACTGGAATTAATTTCATAAATCAAAGGCCACCATCGTCATTAGAAACATCTCCTACGTTATCAACTTCGTCAACGTCTTCTAATTCCTCTCCGTCAACAATAGTTCCACTTCCAAGCAACGTCATTCTTCCTAAAGGAATGAACAGAACTACGGTATCACAAGGTACCGTTATATTCTCTCAAGCAAATTCTGTAAGTTCGTCATACACAAATCAACAGTTATCATTACCTGATAGTGCATCTGAATGTCAAGCTTGTTCGATGAATAACGCAGCAGCGGCTGCCGCAGCAGCGTTATATCAAAGTACTGTAAAAGATACATTACCATCTCCAGATCCTGTAACGTCATCTACAATAGCACAAGATAAAGCTAGTCCTAATCCTGATCCAAAAGGACCAATACAAGGTGGTACTATTAGTACAAGTCAAATTTGTTCTACTAGAAATCAACAAAGTACACCATCTCCTAGTAGTTCAACACAACAAACTGATTGTGAAAAATGTCCTTGTGAAATTATAACACCACAAGTTACAACAATGGCAAGTGGACATACTGTTAGTAGAAATACTATAACATCAGTTCAAGCTGGTAGAACAAATACCGTTACAGTTACAATGAGTAATATTTCTCCACCTACATCTACAGTTATGACTTCTCCTACATTCCCAGTTCATGTTACAAAATCTCCATTAGAAATGGTTCAAAGTGTTGTTAGTAGTATTCAAGTTCCACCTCAACAGCATCAACAGCAGCAGCAACATCATCAACAACAACAGCAGCAGCATCAACAACAACAACAGCAACATCAAACTACTAGAATTATTAATGAAAATAATGGACATATTGTTGATCAAAATCAAATATTAAAATCAGGTTTACCACCTGGTCATATATTAGTATCAAGTAACGGACAATTAATAATGACAACACAACAACCACAAAAATTATTAAATTCAAATAATCAACAATCAACAGTTCCTGTTTCAACTACAACGACTATGACTCAAATGATTCCTACAATGAATATGGGACAACCAATGATGCAATTAGTAAATACATTACCATGTACTACTCCTTTATTACTACATCAACCTGGAATGCTTCCTCAAACTGTTACTGTAGAAGGAATGGGATCACCTTTACAATTAACGTTAGCTGGTAACGTTATACATCAAAGTCAATTAACACCTGATGATAATAGAACTATAATAACAAATGCAGATTTATTAGGTAATTCAATGGTTCATAATAAAAAGAAAGGCAAAAAACGTAAATCTAATCAACAAACTGTAGCATCAATGTTACAATTACAAAATTCACCAGTTATAATGCAAAATTTTCAAACAATTCAAACACAACAACAAGCTCCTATGTTACAAGCAGTTACAATATTACCTGGTAATAAACATCAATTTTTACAATTTCCTTCAAATAATCATCATCAACAACATCAAAATGGAAATCAAAATTCAGCTCAGCAACAAGCACAACAACAATTTAATAATCTCGGTGGTAATTTCCTGACTTCTCCTCAAAATTCAATTAATTTGATTCAACCTCTTAATCTTCTTAACGGAGGTGGAGGTTTCATGCAAAACTTCCAGTTACAACAACTGTTACAAGGAGGAACCACCCTTATGATGCCGAGTTTGCAAGGACTGCAAGGTGCCGTTATGATGAACACCCTACCGGACGGAACTCTAGTGCAATCAGAGCCAGGTCACGCGACGGTACAACTTCAGTTACAAAATGTCAACGGACAACAAGTGTTGACATCGTTACAAGGACAAAATATGTTTGGAGGACAACAAAATTTAATAGCAACTCCAGGAATGGTTATAAGAACACCAGGTCCACAAACTCAAGTCATTAGTAATAAAATAACAACAGGACAAGTTATTTCACAAAACGGACAATTAATTTCTCCTCAATCACAATTTTTAGTTAACGGAGCATTCACACAACAAACTGCATTAAATGGACTTATGGTTAATCAACATGGACAACAAGTAACGTTAGCACCACAAAATACATCACAACAAAATCATCATCAAAATACGTTACGAGGTCCATTACAAGGCGATTTTATTCAATGTATGAATATGAATGGACAACCAATGATAATACCATGTTCTAGTGCTCAACAAACGCAATCTACATCACAGCAGCAGCATCATCAACAACAACAGCAACAGCAAAATGCAGCAACATTATTACAACAAAATACAACAATAGTTCAACAACAAACAACATTAGTTGCAAATAATCAACAATTACAACAACAAAATTCAACTACAACTACAAATATTGTAAATCCAAATTTTATTATAAATAGTAATTTATTATCAAAACCATTTCAAGATTTAACATCACCATTATTATTACAAAAAAATTCAGTTTCAACTCAAACTGCTGCTTGTGCTACTCAAACTATAATGCCAACAATACTTCAAGCAAATACAACAACGTTAGCATACAGTAGTCCTCCAGATACAACTACTCAAATAGTTCCTCCCGATACTACAACTGCATCACCAATCTCTGAGCCATCAAGTTCCACGGTAGACTGCGTGTCAAGTACAGAGCCGGACCCGGAGACTTACGACTGGGCCAACAGAACTCTAGCAGCTTTGACTGCGGAGGAAGAAGTCGAGAGTTCCACCAAGCCAGCGGGAATTCCATCTGTCACGGAGGAGAAGAGGATGGGAGGATGTAAGAGGAAACATAGCGACTTGCTGGTCATCGAGTCTAGGGGAGATAGTACACACGAGTTGGAGGAGCAAGGTGAGGCGATTTTTGTTATTTTATTTGTTTTTTTATGTAATTGGTGTCGTTTAAAGGGATTTTTTTGTATGGTTCATTATATAAATTGTATGAGATGAACCAATTTTCAATCTACTTAAAAAAGAAAAAAATAGAAAGTAAAAATTAATTTTTATAGGTCATTAAATTCGAAGTAAATAATTCAAAAGTAGAATGATATTAATGAATGTATTTAGATGTCAAATTTGAGTAGGGCATTGATATAAAATTTTTGTTTTGTTCATTGGAATGAACTCCTTTTTTTTTTATAATAAATCAAGATTTATTACATTTTTTTTTTAAATCAAATTTTTAAATGGTATTCTAAAGTTTTAAAAAAAAATGTAAAGATGACGTTGGACACACTCTAGAATTTTTTTTACATTACCACAGCAGAAACGGTAACCACGGAAACGGGTCCTCGAGAACTATCTATCGGAGACCTTGTTTGGGGTCCTGCCAGAGGATTTCCAGCCTGGCCGGGCAAGTTGGTAGCCCTGAAGGACGGAGATGATACCTCCTCGACAAAAAATATCCCTTCCGAATCCTCAATCCCCTGTACCACCCCAGAAACCGAACGCAAGGTGTGGGTGCGTTGGTTTGGGGAAGTTACCACCCCATCCCAAGTTGACCTTTGTCTCCTAAAGACCCTCTCTGAAGGACTTGAAGCTCATCATAGAGCAACTAAGAAGTTTCGCAAGTGAGTCGAGCGGGAGAATCAAATTGCTCGAACACCCAAATATTACCCCGCATTAAATTTCAATATATCCTCCAATCATTTGTTTTTTAATGCATATAAATACTTAAAAAAATTGTATTCAATTATCTCTTTTTATTTTTGATTTGTACATATCACCTCCTTCCCGTTCATGCATGTTATTTTATAATATCAATTATAGTACTGCATTTAAGAATTAAATAGATCCATATAAGATTTTTTGTAATTAACATTTTACAAATGAACAAACAAAAACTAAAGGTTGAAATTAATAAACAATTCATTGCTAATGTCAGTTTTATTCTGAATGAGTCATTCTAGCTCGCATGAAAGGAATTAAATGGTTATTTTTCTGTAAGAAATTGTAGTTTTATATCTGGACTGCATAAACAAAATGAAAAATAAAATTATCTATCGTACAAAAAATTATTTGCTCTTCTAGTATCAGAAAATTCAACGTCAGCAATTTCTACCATAAACAAGCTTATTATTATGAAAATTTAATGAGGATATCTCCAAGTACTTTAAATCCATTACTCAAATTTAAACTTAAGTGTAGTGCAGCTATTATTTACATACTGCACAAATTTAAATTCCCGATATGCAGATAATTTTAGGCACAAAAACCTAGCTGCTTTGCTTACACCGTCAAGTTTACTTCTTTATACATCTCTTATTAGACTCTAGGGAAATGATTTAAAATTGAGCAAAGTTTTGTTTATTAATGTATCAATCAAATTCTGAAATTAGATTTTTTTTTTTTAATGCAAACCTACAATTGAAATTTCACAATTTTATATTATTTTTTTGTGTTGATTTGACTGCTTTTGCATGCTGCTTAATTAATACACATAAAAATTAAAAATATCTATCTAACTCCATCCTAACCTCTCCCTAGTACCAAAATGTTATATAACCCCCCCCCCCCTTTTTTTCTTTTTTTTTAAAGCCGCTTGGGATCTTTTTTACATTGCAGGACCTTTTTTTCAAATAAAATATATTATGCACTTATGGTGTTTTCAGGTGCTGCTGGGGTTGTGAAATATGCTTTTAAAACTTTTTTTTATTATTATTTAAATGTCATTTATGTATATATATATATTATTTAGTTAACTAGAATTTTATTTTATTTTTTCAGGGGGCGTAAAATGAATTCACAACTTGAAAATGCGATACAAGAAGCTATGCTTGAACTTGATAGAATGACTACAGAAAAATATGAGCAAGGGACCAAGAATAAAGAAAAAGTTGATGATGATAATGAAACATCTATACCAAGAAATAATAAAAAGTCATTAATAAGATGACACAGTGCAATAGATATACTAATAACATTTCAACCTCATCTGTTACATCTTTGTCTCTCGTAAAACAAAAATATATATCAATAGTTTAGTAATTAAAATATTCTCTATTACAATTAATTCAGCCATAGTCTCAGTTAATAACAATAATAATAATAATAACAAATATAATAGGGTGAGGGGATAATTTCTTGTTAAATAAAATATTGTGTCATACGAACATTTTTTGGTTTACTCGCAAATGTTTACGGGTCTATATATTGTTAAAAATAATAATATTTAGAGTCATTTTCCTCCCCTTGGTGTTTGTAAAAAAAAATAATAATAATAATAAGGTGCTTTAAATTACAGTTCCATTTTGCTCGATTTTTAAAGCTAATTTTGCTTAACGCATTGCTCCTTTTTTATAATAACTTGCCTATAAATGCTTGAATTTGTTATATATTCTTGCTTAAACCAAAGTTGTTTTATATCCAAAAAAACAGCAAATTTCAACAGATTTTTTTAAAGAAACTAAATCTCGGTGATGGCACCAAATTAATTTATGCTAATAATTAATGTTAAATTTTTTAATAACTTCTTTCTAGTCATTATTGTTTGTTTTTCTTCTGCTGTATAATACAATTTTTTATAATATTTTAGAGTTTTTATGTAATATAATAGATCTGTTTTTTAATTTTCTTTTTATTGACAATAATGTATTAAAAGGGGCTGAGGATTTTAAAAAAAAAGCGTAGTTTTATAATTATTTTATAAAACAGAGTGGTTTTTACGTTGCGTGTGTATATTTTAATTTAACTTTTAAAGTTATATATAAAAATAACCATTGATAAGAATTAACATCACAGCATTTCTTATAATTAGCTTAAGCTTAGTTTAACAAAGTTTTAATTTTAAGTATAATTATAATATATTAAGGTGGGCCTTTAAAAAATAATATGTATTATGGCTAACAAAGATTCTGGTTTACAAAAATAAATTGCTGTGAATATTGTTTTTATATAGTAATTTATTAATTAGTAAATTAGTGGCTGAATGTTTGACTATAATTAAAGTAAATAACAAATTTTTGGAATTTGTTATTTCCTGGAAAAAAAAAAAAAAAAAGAAACAAAACAAAACAAATACATTAGACATACAATATAGGAAAAAATGAAAAGATTTTTGGTGAATTAAATGCTAGTTGCAATAAACAATATTAATGAAAAGGCTGGCATTGAATTGATGAGAAATTGTGTGAAGTAAGAAAGAAAAAAGAAAAAAAAAAAAAGTTAAGGCCGTCCAAAAGCAAAGTGCGGGTATTCAAAAAGGTGCCGCGGAAAAGTGTTTTGAGTACGTGTGTTTAGAGAATAACATCACATTAATAAACCAGCTAATAAATTTCACAACATAATTTGGTTGTTTCAAAAATTAATAATAAAAAAATATTACTATATGATCGAGAAAAAAAATGAATGAAAGTATTTTTTTATTCAGATGAAAAAAATTAAAAATAAATAAATAATAGTATTTAAAAATTAAGCTTAATTGTTGTAATTTTTGTGTAAGAAAAATTAAATCTGCTAACAAGTAAGTGTTAAAAATATATATTAAAATTAAGTGCTTAAATATAGCAGAAATTACTATACAGTGCAGTCCAAATGAAAAAATTAACAAATGAAAAAAAAAAAAAAAAAAAAAATGTGGTGTCTCATATTTTTTTGTTTAGACTGTACAAGAAATTCATTTTTTTAAATCCCTGGAGGATTTGTCACTAATAGATATTAAGACAAAAATAATTGTTAAAAAATAATAGATAATATTATAGTCGTGAAATTGTATTGCTGTTTTTAAACCAATTAATATGAAATTGACTTTAATTTTCTTTTTTTCAAAAATAAAACAAAAATATTACAACAAAATATTTTTGAGTTACTTAATTACTAAAAAGAGCAACACTGATTTAAAAAAATATTGTAATATTTATATAAAAAAACACATTAATTGTGAATTTAATTTACGAATTGATGTCTTATGAAATAGAAATAATGTTTTTAAAAAGTACACTGATTAGCTACAAATCATTTGATGAGAAATATTGCATTTAAATGTTTAATTAATGGTAAAGTGATTGTGTCCAAATAAAAAAACAATTTTTATGTTATTCATTATTATAATGTAATCTCTTAATATTCATGCTTTATTATAATTAATCTTCATGCGTATTAATTAAAATCTGGAAGAAAAAGACATTGATTGATAAGTTCAAAATGAGTTTTAAGTTTTTTTTTGTGATCACATTAAATGTACAAATAAAGAAGATGTCATATTTATCAATTTTCTTATATAGCCATTAAATTTCATTTAAAACAATAAGAAAATAAATTTATATCTAAATTTATATTTGAAATTAATTTACATTAAATTAAGATAATTGATTTACTGCAATTCTTTAACTTTTATTATTTTTGCTAAATATTGTGTAATTTTTTCATGCACTTTTATTATTATTGTTTTTTAAATGTTTGGTTAAATATAATAATTGATAAAATCTACTGAAATAAAGCTTAATAACATATATTACTCAAGATCATAATTGTTTTTATGACAGCTTTCTTTTTCTTCATGCTCTTTAGCTTTGATTAAACGGTGAAGGTAAAAAGTTTTAGGTTTTCACAATTTTTTTTAGCCCTTAAAATATTATATAATTGAAAAATAAGAAATATTAAGTCACATAGACTTATTTATTTTGACAATGATTAAATTCTGACGTTTAAAGTACATCCAGTGATTTTTTTTTCTGAGTTACCAAAGACACTGTTGTGAAAAAAAAAAAAAAAAAAAGTTACAAAATTTATAAGTGGTTTTTGAAAAATAGTTAGTGACAAAAAAATAAAAACATTAAAACTATGTAAAAAAAAAAAAAAAAAAAATTGTTTGTAATTATTATATTGTTGACTCTGTGCTATGTCTCATTATTATTGTAGAATTTGCATCTTCGGTTCTGTTTAACTTAAAAAAAAAAAATGCTAATATTAATTAGTACGTAATATGTTTATTATTCACCACCAATATTGTGAATATTGTAAGATAACTCTTCTCAATTAATTTAGTTGAGTTTCTTTTTTTTTTTTTAAATTAGTTTTTATTAAAAAAAATTAAAGTACTTGTTTTTATTATATATGTACAGTAAAGTTAAAAAAAATGCATTCTATTGTAATTTATTACAACAATTATTATAATGATAATTTGTAAAGAAAAAAAAATTAAGATAACTGGCACTTGTGTATAAGGAAAATAAAATAACAAATAACTTATATGAGAGGTAGATAGAAAATTTATTAACCTGCCAGAAATAAGGGAGAAACAAAATATAAAAAAAAAAAAAAAAAAAAAACGTAACTATTGTCGAATATATTTCCTCTTTATCCCTATCCCAATTTCCAAAATACCCAGTATCCATTATCTTTGCTGTATATTAATGAAATGCTTAATTCATATTATATATTCTCACAAGATGATAAAAAATGCATTTTTATTTATTATAATTTTTATTCACCCTTGCATATGTGCATAAAACACCCCGAGAAAGCATGAATATTACTCTTGCTCTGTTTGTCATGACTATTCATAGTGCTTTAATTAGGTGAGTGTTATTTTTTCCTCTCCCAATTGTCAATTATTATTTTTTGGAGTTGCAACTGCAGCAGAGAGATAAAGTTTGTGCTATAATTTCAAGGTGTACAAATAAAAAATGGAAAAATTAGTTAATTTTTGCCAATGCAGTGAGCACCATCAAGCTTAGGTCAACAATTCACAAAATCTTGAATAATTGGCAATGGACAACCTGCATGGAATCATTTTATATATTGCAGAAAGTAATAAATTTTTTAAAAATAGCTATAGTTCCCGGGCAAGTTACGCTACAATGATTTCTTCAAATTTTTAAGAGCTTCTGAACTATGTTTTTTAAAAAATATTGGAAATACAGAGAGTGAGGCATCAATATGCGTCAATTCTTAAGGGTAAGGTAACGCCACCAATGTTAAAAAAAGTCCCTCACACAAAAATTCTGAAAAAAATTTAAAATGTTCTCCTCTACACCCCCTATCAGTAGCTAAAATATCAGGCATACAAATTCGATCTAGTTTTTGAGTTATGAATTTTTAAAGTTTACTACTTTAACATGGAGAAATGGAACTCCCATGTTAAATTAGTCAACTTTAAAAATTCATAACTCAAAAACTAGATCGAATTTGTATACCTGATATTTTAGCTACTGATAGGGGGTGTAGAGGAGAACATTTTAAATTTTTTTCAGAATTTTTGTGTGAGGGATTTTTTTTTTAACATTGGTGGCGTTACCTTACCCTTAATAAAATTGATGTGGGTTCAAACTCTACCTCGGTAAAACATTTTAGCAATACTTCCTAGCTGGTTAAGGGTAACATAATGCCACCAATGTTAAAAAAAAAAAAACTGACACAAAAATTATGAAAAAAATTTAAAATGTTCTCCTCTACACCCCCTATCAGTGATATTTTATCAGGTATACAAATACGATCTGATTTTTGAGTTATGAATTTTTAAAGTTGACTAATTTAACATGGCCGGAGAAATGGAACTCCCATGTTAATTAGCTGTTAAATGTTAGCTACTGATAGGGAGTGTAGCAGAAGAGAACATTTTAATTTTTTTTTTCAGAATTTTTGTGTGAGGAATTTTTTTTAACATTGGTGGTGTTATCTTACCCTTAATTTATTATTTGATGTCCTTTATTCACTTCTGCAATAAATAATGAATTCATGAAGGTTTTCCATATTACTGTATAAAAAATAATAAATTTGTAAGCTCTTTCTCTGCATGAGCATGAAATTTGGAGGGAAAACTATGGAAGTTTATATTTGCTTCTCCTATAAAATAAATAACATAAAATTAAAGAACTTCAATAAAATAGTCTTAAAATTTTTATTTCAAGGATTTTATTAATTATATTACACATAATTATATAAGAAAAGGAGACATATACATTTTTTTATATCATTCATACAATTTATAATAGCGGTTGTATTGAAGTAAAAATATCAACAAAACTCAAAACATCATTCAATTTGATCATATAGTGGACAAAAAATGAATTTAGATAAGGTTGATATTTTCTAATAAAAATAAATGCCAATACAGCGGCCAGACTTGACATTCAGAGATATTTATGAGGGACAATCTAGGATGAAGATGGTGCGATCGTCGGACACGGAGAGGACTTTGTTGCCATCGGGGTTGTACTTGACCCCCCAGACCTGTGACAAAAGAAGATGGTCAGTCGATGTTTATAATATTTTGTTGGAGTATAGAGTACATAAAGAACCAATAAATGGCTCTGTGCACAGAAATTTTGGCTCAACAATCCTTTTTCGTGGGTCAATTTTTTAGGACCCATTGCACTGTAAAATTTCAAAAATGATAGGCACATTAAAAATTTTGTGGCTTGATGGGTCCTAAAATGCTAGAATCTGATTTGCTAAGCCCTTTAACATTGGTCAAATCGGCCGTAGTTTAATCTGGTATAAAGGAACATTGTTTTGACTGATTTTCTTGAGCATACAAGTACCTATATTATTGGGAGAATCACAAAAACAACAAAATTCATAAGTAAGACAAGTAAGTGCACCTACGAAGTTGAAATATTTTTGAATTTTTGTCCAAAAGTATGTGACAACTAATCATGGCGTTGTCATTTCCGTAAAATTATATTATGGCTGCTGTCAGAGTATTTACATGATTTTATGATGTTAAACAACCAAGCTATCTTCACTAGGCACACATAGTTCAGCTCTTACCACCAGGTTTACTACTAACTTTATGACAACAATAAGAATTTATTTTTTTTTACTTTATGTTTTTTGGAACATTTGTTCTGAAGAGTTACTGTATTTTGTATGGAATGATTAGATAATTGGCAAACAGCACTATTTTTTTTTTATTGCAAATTTAGACAGAAAACTTTCACTTCAGAATTGAATTTTTTTCATATGTTTTTAAACACTTAACACCCATAAAATCATGCTGAAAAATGATATGATGTTATAGTCTAAATAACTCTAAATTCCATGTGCAATAAAAAAAAATATAGATCCGTGAGTAATCTATTGGTATAAATAAGAAAAGGTGATTGTAGGGCATAATCATTTTCTATAGAAGAAACTGTCATAGGAGGTTCAGTAACCAGTTGAATGGAATGGAATCAGCTCATCGTATTGAGTCTATTAACTGGTTACTGAACCTTCTACAAGGACTCTTTCCTTGTTATCCATGGAAGAAAATGTCATAGAAGGTTCAGTAGCCAGTTGAATGGAACCAGCTTGTTGTCAGAAGTCTGTTGAACTGGTTACTGAACTTCCTACAATGACTCCTTCCATGTTAAATGGTTTAATATGACACAGCTGTTATCTCACCTGGTCTTGGTGCTCAGTGAAGGTAAAGATGCATTGCTTGGCTCTCATCTCCCACAGCTTAACATGATGGTCGGAACTACCCGACACAAAGTGGAGGTTGTCTGGAGAGAATGCGACGCTCAACACCCAGGAGGCGTGCCCAGACAGTGTACCAGCGACGTTCGCATGGGCCCTGTCAAATTCAAATTGTTATTTATTTAGCAACAGTTACAGAACCAAGGCACTAAATACAATAAAACAGGCACTAAATATATACTGTCGGGAATAAGTCAGAGTTATAGGGACGGTAGGGTTTTGAGTTGGAACCTTTTAGTATTTTCTGAGCAAACTTAAAATGTGACAGTATAAGAAATGCCTTATTAGTATTAGTTCTCATATAGAAATTCATATATATAATGAACATATAAATGCTCTCTAAAAATAATATTTTTATTAAAAGCTTGCAATTCAAAGTGGATAAGCGTATTATAAGCATATAATAATATAATACATAATATGATACCAAATCATTTACTGGATAAGCCAGCAGTTTATAATAAATTACTGTAAAAGAACAACTACTGTAATTAATAATCATTAATGAATCTCTGGTGCCGCGGCAAAACGGACTAACAGAAAACGTTGCAAGACCTTTAAGTCGTTTTATACTTGGAGAATCTAATGCAAAAATGACTATTGTAAAAGGGTTTCACTACATTTTCTGTTAGTCAGATTTACCACGGCATGATACCACATATTTAGCAAGATTGTAACACACTCCTCATATTAGTTGTGGTACAGTAAATGAAACAATACAAAGCCAGTAGATGGGTGTACCCACTTCTTTCTTCCCCCAAATGGTTTAAGAAATTTCCCCTTGTTTTCCCCGGCTATGACCCTGAGGGTAGAAAATACTCACACATCATATATCTTCATGTGTCCGTCGTCAGAGGCCGTGAGTAGCAGCTGAGAGTCCGGGGAGAAGCACAGCGAGCGGATCGGCATGGCGTGACCTGCAAAATGACAAAATGCTCAAAATCTGGGCGTTGATATGAAAGTTGGTAGTTAACAATTAGGACCTTCACCACATCAATTGAATTTAGTTTTAAATAACCTTTAAAATACCAACTTAGATGAAACAAATTTACAGTATAGTACAGCCTTTTAATATTAAACTCATAAATGTAATGTAACAAGCAATATAAAACAAAACAAAATACCAAAAAGAACTAAATGGAAAAAAACAAAAAACAAAAAACAAAAATACTGTACAGTAATAACAAAAAATTGACAAAAAAAAATATATTAATCAAACAAACGAACAAATACAGTAAGTAAAACAGTAAATTGAAAATAATTCAAGAATGCTCTAAAAATTGCTCATTTTTGGTTTCAGGAAAACAAAAATCATTGCACTTTTTAACTTAATTTTGAATTTTTATTGTTCTACAATTAAGTCAGTTGGTTGCAAAAACTCCTTTTTCCATTTCTGATAACATTCATATTTTACTGATAAGCAAGTTGACAACAAACCATCTTGAAATGGTTAAAAGCGTTTTTTTTACAACTGACAGACTCTTACAATTAATTTACCAGATAGATGTTCTTCATCTACATGGCATTTGTTTAAAATTCTTTACAATCACGTGTTATAAAAATCAAGATCACCAGTTCTCAAGGGGATGAGATTGATCTAAACTTGATGAACCAGGAAATGTCTCACCTTCTAAAGTGTGCACCAGTTTGCTTGTTGCTACGTCGAAGATGTTTATAATTCCGTCTATGGCTCCGCTCGCAATGTACTTTCCATCAGGACTCTGAAAATATAGGACAGAAATTGCAACCCCATTTTTCAAAAGGAAGATCATAGAAAAATAAAAAATAATAAAAAAATAAATAAATCAAAAATCAAATAAATCATGGCAATATACAGTACCGGTAAATAATATACCTGGGCAAATTAGTATGCAAAAAAATATAAAAAGATATCATACAGGGTTTACATAAATGTATACATGAAAATAATTTATTTGTTCCTTGTTAATGTGATGTGATGGCAGCTAGCTAGGTTTGCACCTCACAGCGTACATAATGGAGTATCGACCTCAATTTTTTTTTTATTGCAGAAATAGATAGAGGATGCAAATTTATGCTACCCTGATTTTTTTCAGTTTTTTTAGAGCCCGGGAAGTATTTTTAAAAAAATTATTGAAAGTTCTTTTTGTGACATCACGAGACGCCGCTCCTTAAGAAAAAAATAGGACTTGCCGCCGCGTGACGTCACAAAAAGGACTTTCAATAATTTTTTAAAAATACTTCCCGGGCTGTAAAAAATCTGAAAAAAATCAAGGTAACATAACTTTTCACTCTCTATCCATTTCTGCAATAAAAAAAAATGAGGTCGATACTCCATTGTACGTCATACTGTGTGTTAGTCTACATGCACCTTCATGAGACTTCGTGTCTATGAAAAAGCAGAAGTTTATACAGGAGTCGTTTGTCCTTGACAGATGTTTTCCTAGCTTGTCAACGATGTCTGGGTGTAGGCGTGAGGTGTAGTTGGACGTTTGGAAAATCCCCATACCTCAACATAGTTGCTTGTAGGGCTCTTCAAGACCCACCCAGGGTGGGAAAGTACAAACTAGACCAGGTAGGTACCGAAAGTTCAGTTGCATTGTGAAGAGCATGTAAGTCATCTGAATGCTAGCTCAAATAAAGTGCAAGTAAAACGTAACTTTCCATTGTAAAGTTGGTCATTACATTAGTTAGTGTATATTTTTTTAATTGTTATTTATTTACTGTATTACTGACTAATGCAATCTTTCCAAAACCTATTGAAAGCTACGTTTTACTTACACTTCATTCGAGAGCATTCAGATGACTTACATGCTCTTCACAATGCAACTGAACTTTCAGTACCTACCTGGTCTAGTTATGTACTTTCCACCCTGGGTAGGTCTTGAAGAGCCCTACAAGAAAGTATGTTGAGGTATGGGGATTTTTCAAACGTCCAACTACACCTCACGCCTACAGTTTGTGGCTATCTATTTGCAATTCAGTTAAGAAACTTTGGAGAAGAATTTGCAGTGGAAGTACTGAACTTTGTATGAAAATGCAAAACCTCAGTCAGGACGGACACCTATACTTTTTATCAATAGACGAAAGTGATGTCCAAAGCCTGTGGGGAACCACGTAACTGCATCACTGCACTGGGTAGAGAATGAGATTAATTTAGAAGGGAAGCAATGTAATTTTAACTTGAAATCAAAGTCTTCTGCTCGTTGTTAGTAAACAAAGTATTGTTGTGTAATGTCTGTCGTGTGAACGAAAAATATGGGACGGTTGTTGATTTACATGTTAACTTATGGAAAATTATGAAAGTTGTTGTGTCTACTAGCGCCAAAAATGCCATTACGTTCTCTGCTCTGGTGGTAAAATCAGGCACTATGTCGTCCCATGTTTAATAATGAAAAAGGCTTAATGCGACAGACATTAATAATTACATTAATTATAACACACAATGGTGTGTTATAACCATTGCAAGTAGAAGACTTTGCTTGAAATAGTCACCCATGCAATATACCAACCACCATAGCTTGAATTTGGTGATCTAACGAGACACTGCACCACGCTCAAGTACAACATGTCTGGGGGTACTCACGTAAGCAATGCTGAGGGTGAATTTGCCCCTAGTGTCCAGAGTCTGCTCCGACTTGCCAGACTCGACTCCGAACAACGAGATCTTGCCCGCGTGGCTGCCGGAGATGACAAATCGAGCGTCGGGGGAGAAGGCGACGGTCCAAACGTCGACAGGTCCAGACTCGATGGTAGAGACTTTCTCACCAGAAGCGACATCCCACAAACGAATACTTGAGTCCAGAGAACTCGAAGCTACCACTGGAAATAGAGAGTATACAATTGAATCTACTCTAGGATGGAGTTAGACCATGATTTTTTTTTTTTTTATAATTTTTAATACTTAAATCTTTAAATGCTATTTTTATTGTAAAAGATATGGAGTTATTTTAGAGCAAGATCTACTATTTTACACAAATAAAGCACCAAAGAGCAATAGATTAATTTAATAAATGACAATGTACTGTATTTCAAGAAATTCTTGGATAAGAGAAATAACAATTACAACTAACTCAGTTGAAGAGTGCATACAGTTATGTTTGTAGTTTATGAGGAACATAACAGAAGAAATCAAACAACACAACCCTATCCTATAGTAAGTGTCTTAAAAAAAAAAATGCAGTTCCCATATCCCTACAACGAGTATTTGAATTAAATTTAAATGCCGTTAGTTTTTAGATGGCACCTTTATGCCATCACTTCATATTACAGTACACTCCATTAAAATAACATGTCTGATCCAGCTATACTTTAACATAACCAGGTCAGACATTTTGATTCAAAAGGAGTGTACATGTCGGTAGTAGTTTCTTACTTACGAACTCTCTATACCGGTATACTATACTGTAGGCCACATGTGTCTGGTGAGAGGCAGGTACTTACTTGTTCCCTCGTTGTTGACAGCAACAGAGACAATGCCGAGAGAGTGTCCGTCCCAGTTGTTTCGCAGCTTGAGGACGTTCTCTCCCACCTGCTCGTCTTGGTACTGCCACACCTTGACGAGGTCATCGAGACCGCCTGTGACGATGAAGTCTAGAGGCTCCTCTGTAGGCTTGTCAGAGCCCCTGGGACAAAAATCAGAGTAAGAATGTTGAAAAACAATACTGTACTGTACAGTATACATGTAAAATACAGAGAATGCATGCTCTGGGGCTTCCAAAAAAGAAAGGACTCTCTAACTGGCACAATAAAATTAATAAATATATATCATAAAACACCTTATAATTAGAATAATCGAATTATAAACTATAGCTTCACCAAAGGCCATCATAAAAATAATTATTAAAAGCTGTCAAACCTAGAATCCTCGCCATGCTCCTCTATGGCATCATCCTTGGTCTTTTTTAGCCGGCCCCAAGCGCAGCTCCAAATACTCTCCTCATGAGCTTTTTCTTTCTTACATTTAATTTTAAACTGCAAACAAATTAGAGTGATTAATACGATGATTAAAGAAGAAATTAAAATTTTTTACCATGTTTTCACTTTTGTACGACCCCGGCGTCCTAGAAAACAGCTGAGTACCTATATTAGTTCACAATTCTGCCACAAAAAAGCATACGAAATTATGGAATATTTTTATGGTGGCGCTAGTATCGACGTAAACAAAATTTTAACCGCACGTGTTGAAAAAATGGGTCCTGTGAAAAAGGTTGCAGATTATAAGAAAGAAATTTCTACTAGTACATGGAAAGAATGGAAAGTAGGTAAAGAAGAAAGGAAGAAAAAGAAACGAGATAAGTTGATTGCAAGTTTGGACAAAGAGATTGAAACCAAGGAACAAGAAGCGAGCACATCCAAGCAAGAAGAAGAAAAAGTGGAAGAAGAGGTCCTAGGCAGAAAGTGGACTGTTTCCATTGCTTTGCCGGGCAATATCTTAGACAATGCTCAGTCGCCTGAACTGAAAACTTTGCTGGCTGGACAGATTGCAAGAGCAGCTGCTATTTTTAACATTGATGAGGTATGCATGCCGCAGTATGCCACATTTCAGGATTACAGAACAACCTGAAAATATAACCTGAGAATAATTAACATATTATATGACATTGCCCATTGCAGCATCTGCTCCCTCATAAAGGTGCTTTCACATATTCGAAAATCGCTACGGAGTTCCGTAGCAATGCCGTAAGCCTTTCACATATTCTTGTCCGTCTGCGGCAGCTGCGGCGGAAAATCATGTGAATGCCGCAGCAAAATCAAACTCATCTTGATTTTGCTACGGAGTTCCGTAGAACGTGCCGCAGAAGATCGCGAGGTGCTACGGTACAGCTACGGTGTGCCGCAGCAAAATCAACACAATTGCTACGGAGTAGCTATGGCGTGTTTCCGTAGCGATTTTCGAATATGTGAAAGCACCTTAAGAGATGCATATATAAGTACTTTAGAGTAGATTTTCCTAATGTTCAGCATCTAATATTCACAAGTCGGTGATAATTATAATTTATACTGTACGTCTGAAAAACACTTTTATTTGTTTTTCTTTTAATTCCGTATACTGTACTGGTTGCACAGCTTTCTGTAATCATAAGTAAACACCACCTGTCGCTGCCACTGCTTTATTTTCTAATCTCTATGTCTCAATTTCAGGTTGTGGTATTCAACGAGGAAGGCACTCTCGAGTCTACTGAGGAAGAAAAAGACAGCGAGTTGGTCGGAGAAGATTCCCCAGCAAGTTGCCTACAGCTGGCTAGAATTCTGCAGTACCTTGAGTGTCCGCAGTACCTTCGAAAGTTCTTCTTTCCTATCCACAAGGACCTGCGACATGCGGGACTGCTCAACCCCCTGGACGCCCCCCACCACTACCGCAGGGAAGACCAGGCCCAGTTCAGGTGAGAAAGTTCTCACCTCTTGTATTAAAAATAATGGTTTTCAAATACGTCTAAGTTTGCCATTTTCATAAGCAGATATCTGTATTGTGGCAAAAAATTTAATTAAAAAATTGCAGTGGTTCTAATCTTTCCTGGGACGTTGGCTCCTTTTAATATGTGCCACAGTGGCTTTTAAATTGCTGAAAAAATCGAACTGCTGCAATTTTTGTTCATATTTCTGACTGTAAGACACAGAAGTCTCTGCATGAGCTGAATATTTACAGCTTTTTGCACAAAAAACAACTTTTTATGCCTACAGTACTTTAAATTACTTCAGTATTTATTTTGGTATTGAAGTTGGCATTACGATTATGTTTTAAAGACTGTGCCTTTAACCTTATAGCACTGCATGGGGTTGACTAAGTTTGTCTCTTACTTACGTTAGTAGCAGGAGAGCAAGAGATATAATGGATGCATTTGAAGAAAAATATTTTAATTTTTTTAACTTATCTTGTGGCAGCTAAATTTGGTGCTTTGCTATGGCCTACCGGTACATTATTAAAAAAAATAATAATAATATTAAAATAAATCAAGAAAATTTGAATGACTTTTCAGTTATTCTTTAAAATCTGCAGTGTAATTAGGTTGATAAATGCAGTTAGGAGGAGGAGGGGGGGAAGGATTCAAATGGTAATTAATTTGCTTTTTATTTTCTATTACAGAGAGGGCTATGTACTTGAGAAAGTAAAGAAGAACTATGGCTCTATGGTTGACATCGGTCTACAACGCCCCATTCCCGTAGACACCATGCTGACTCCCGGTCTACGAGTGACCGTTGAACTACCACAGCCACCTGAAGTTGAAACGAAGAAGCTACGAGGCAAAGTGGTCTCTCCCTCCGCCCCTCAGCTACGTACTGGAACGTACTGGGGCTACTCTGTACGTGTTGCGGACTCTCTAGGCACAGTCTTCACTCAATGTCCTTACGATGAAGGTTATGACTTACTAATCGGTACTTCAGAAAGAGGGGAACCTATTCCAAATAAATTACCTAATTTTAAACATGTTTTAATTGCATTTGGTGGATTAAGAGGACTTGAATTAGGATTAGAATCAGATGAAAGTTTGGATGTTGAAGATCCTGCTCTATTATTTGATTTATATTTAAATACATGTCCTAATCAAGGATCAAGAACAATTCGTACGGAGGAAGCTATTCTTGTAACTTTAGCTTCTCTTCAACCTGTGTTAAATGGTGTTAATGTCTAAAAAGAAATATGAATAAATGGTTTATTTCATTAGAAAATATACTTTTTATTTCTAATATACAGTACCCAAGTTAAAAAAACAATAGTATATATAAAAAAATAAAAAAGAAATGTATTGAAGATCAGACCATAATAAAAAATACAATATAGGATCAAAAACCCTTTTTCATGCATTAATATAACAAAATGTGTCTCCTGGTAAAAATTGTTTTAAGGATTAATGACATCATTGGTAATAGCTAATTATTTTCTGACTGTCAACATAAAATATTTTTACACTTATAACGATGTTATTGATTATTTTAGATGCTGATTAGACTAAATTTTGTCTAAAATCACTGCAGTTCGAATGATATTTTTTCAATTATACATCCTGTTTGTATGTAGGATTATTTGTTATGTTTTTGTATTGACGTGCTTTCAAATTGTTTGTGATTATTCTTTATGACGTGCTTATATTGTTGTACAATCAAAGAGCAATAAAATGATTATGAATTATAGATCTCGGAAAATTTATGCTAATTTTTATTTTCTTATTTTCTCCAAAAATTATATTCTTTATGAAGGTACACTGAAAAGATAGGAATGATGTATCATCTACTCTATAAGGATGGTGTCATTAATCCTGAACAGAGCACATTAAAGATAACCAATTTTGACCCTTAAGGTACAAATTATTTGACAAATTATTCACTCTGATTTAAACAACATAACTGGCTAAAGATAATTTTCTCAAAAATTATATTGTACCTCAAATTTACTAAACCTAACTTAGACAATAACAGATCTAGGACTTGGCATCAGTCATGGCTTGGTCGACAGTTTGTCGGAGAGAGGCAATTACTTGCTTGGGGTCCTCAGCACCAATCACAGCAGTTCCAGACACGATCATGTTGGCACCAGCCTGTAAAACATCAATTTTTAGTAACATTTTTATGCATGAAAAAATTCTCTTTCAACTAATTCTGCTGTAGGTTATACTGATCAAAAATGATTGAATTTAACATCCCAGCTCTTCGTGAACCCAACATAGCATGTTGCATAGGTTTTTTGGATCCCTTCTCAGCCGGGACAACATTCCTGTAGCAATTTTTCCCAGCATTCGACTGATTGTACAGTAACTGAGGAAACTATGAAAATTTCAGTCAGCATAGTCTGCAATTGATAGAGGATGCCATTAACCACCTCCTGTATGTATGAGTGGATGTTCTTTAATAACCATCTTTTGTGAAAAGTTTGGCGGTGCTTGGTTTCAAACTCACAATAAATTATCTTATTATGAATCGGATGTGCTGCTTCAAGTGCCCGATTAATTAATAAAATGCTGAAATTTTGGCTAATGATTAATGTCTGTTGAGTCTCCTAATTTTAACCACAGAGCTACTGTCTATCAAATTCTTTCCTCTCCATTTTTTTTTAAATACACTATCAGAAAACCCCCTTCATGAGCTGTTCGCCTGTGCATATTTATAGAAATTCTCACTAATTTGTTCACCTACACCAACAGCTAGAAAGTAGCCAGCTCATTTCTTCTTCCACACTTGCCTGTTTTCCTTACTACTGTTATTAACACCTTCCCCCAAATTGAAGGGGACCTCTATATCATTGTGGGTGGGGTGTGTGTATCCTCATCAGAAGTAATTTTAAGGGAGTGGGGGGGGGAGGTAACCCATTTGCTGCTATATTGTATTTTCCCTAAATAATACATTCAGTCTCATCATCTCTTTTTTGTAATTTTATCACTGTTCCCCTTTTTTTTTGTATTTTTGTTTTTTTGTTTTTAAAAGTTATTTTTGTGTATGTTAAGTTGTTAAGGTTGCCTTCTCAAGGAACGGAATCTGTATAGACAGGGACAGAGGGTAGCCAGGAAAGGCTGTCAGAGCCTATACACCCTCGGGAGCCCGACAACCTTTAGGATATGAGAACTAGGAGTAAGGTGACTGGATGACTAATAATAAGAAAGGAAGCAGCTGTACACAGTGCTGGACAATACCCAGCCCCGCCTTCTATCTCTCTTACCTGCCTCACTTAGGCTTCGTTTCTCTATTCCTCAGCTTGATATCAGAAGTTTACCCTCCCTCCAAATGCACCTCTATATGCAATAACCTAGCCAGGTTTTCTAAACCTCACGTCTCTATGCTCCAACATTGACCTTATATCTAGAGTGGTGGGGGGAGCAAATAATTTGATATCTGGTGTAGGAATAAAAAAAGCACCATAGTACTTTACCTCTTCCCCTATCTCACCTGCGCACAATGCTGAATGGTGGCCAGTCCAACCCCTCCGTCCACCTCAATGTCCAGATTGGGGTAGTGCTCCCTCAGCCAAGCGACCTTGCTCATCATGTCCGTCATGAACTTCTGACCTCCGAACCCTGGCTCCACCGTCATCACCAACACCATGTCGGCCAGGGACACATACTCGCTGATCACATCCACTGCAGTACCTGGCTTCAGGGCCAGTCCAACCTGAGCAAACATAATGTGAGAACTCATTTCATAGGATAGTCGTAGCATTTAATTCAGTGAGTTTCTAATCAAAGTTCATAGCATAAATAAGTAATTTAATTCTTATTTTAAATACGTGGAAAGAAAAAGATATGAAATTAAAAGCAAAGTGTATATTAAACTGAACACTGCAGAATTATTCAATTTGTCAGTCTCTCACCTTCATGCCAGCTTCTTGGATCTTCCTACAGATGGCAGGGATGTCCTGTGAGCTCTCCACGTGGAATGTGTACTGGTCCACCCCAGCGTCGGCCATTGGCTCAATCCACTATAACAACAAACGTAAGTGGTGAATGAGATATTAGAATGCAAAAATTTTAGTGGCTTAATCGAAAGAAGGAGTAAAAAAATGGTACTGTGAATTTTTTCAGATTTTTCTGAGACCGGGAACTATTTTTAAAAAATATTGAAAGTCTATTTTGATGACGTCACGGGCGGCACTCCTTAAGAAAAAAGGATAGAGCAGTGCCTTCCGTTACGTCATAAAATAGACTTTCAATAATTTTTTAAAAATAGTTCCCGGTCTCAGAAAAAATTCACAGTACCATATTTTTACCCCTTCTTTCGATTAAGCCACTAAAATTTTTGCATTCTAATTTCTCATTGGGTTACCTACAAGCAGTGGTGAAAGTAAGCCGGTGCGCGCCAGTGCGCCGCACTGGTAAGACATTTGACGCCAGTGCGGCGCACTGGTAAGACACTGATCGAAATTTATTGAAAATAATCAATAATTTTTAATAAAATTAATAATATTTTCAAAATCAAAGAAGAGACGTTGTAAAACATTAATCATGTTTAAATAATTAATGAAAATTTTCTTACACTTCGTACCTTTGTCTCACGAAATTTAATTTACTCTTTCTTTAAAAAAAAAAAGCTCCTAAGGAAAACAATTAAAATCAACTATTTACTTTACTATGTCGAGCTAACGATTATTATTTTTTATTTTTATATATAGAAATAGTTTTTAATATTTTTCTCAATTTATTTAAATTTCTGTAGGCTTACTGGGTTTACTATTTTATCTTCGATTTTTATGAAGAGACAGATATTTATTAGACCGTGTAATATTTCTTTCAATATATATATATTTATTTTATTTTTTTAATTCTTGAATGACGTTTTGAATTTTGCTGATGCGTTATAAGTTATAATATATTATACTACCCCACGAATTTTATTACATTTTTTTTCTGTTTCATTTACTGTACAAAATTAACACATTTTTATTAAAATTAATTTTTAATTACAATAAAGTCAGGAGGCAGAGGGCGGAGTGCCTTCTCTGGCCTCTGAACTACCTCCGAGGTATAGGTATAGTTTAGAGGGTTCATTTACGCAAGGAGTTTAAAAAAGTATAGGGCAAAGGATTCGGGATCGTAGAAGATTAATCGCAGTCGGTGCTAGATTAATAAAATTCAGTCTTCTTAAAAAATTCTTCATAGTAATGAATTTTTTAGAAAAGCAAACAAAAAAATTTAATCTGAATGAGTTTGTAAAGATTAAGTGTAACAAAATTTTAGCCACATGCATGCGACTTAAGCATTGCTAGCAAGAAGTGAAGAGTCGAGTAGCTATATATCAATAATGCAGCAGCTATATATTAGGGCCGAGATGACTGCACATTTGGACCATATTTAGTATGGCTAGATTTTAATTCCTGTCGATGACAAAGGGGAACAATAATTGCCACAAGATCTAGAGTAAATAAAAATTAATTACCGAAACAAATATAAACATTACAATTTATAATTAAAAGGAATTCTCTCGCGTTTTTTTTTTAATGTATTTTTTTTAGGCATATTCAAAACATTAATTTAAATTTTAAATCTTTGAAAATGTAATAGGTGACATATTTGATTAAATTATATTAAAGCATTCCAAATCGTAACAGTTAACTAAAGTATTTTTTACTATATTAATACTGCTGTTATATGAGCAATGAAGATGGACGTGCTTTCAATTTAAAGCACTCGGGATTTTCTTTCGTATTAAAATTTTTAATAGCTATTATATCTACAATATATTTAAATATTTTTTTTATGAATTTAATGTGAGAATCACTCATTGTATTTTTTTTTTTTTTTTTTTTTAAATTTGGATAATTATTTAATTTTACTTAAAAAGAAGATGCATTCAAATATTATAAATAAATTTTAAAACCACTTTCAATATAAGAAAAATTAAGCCACGCCCCTTTTCCCCAAAAAATCGCGTCTCCGGCGCGCGCGGGTTTTGGCCCTTCAGGCCTCTATCTGAGGCGCACTGGTAAGAGATTGAAACTACTTTCACCACTGCCTACAAGACTAACTGAAGTTGTTTAAATCATAACTGAGAAATTAAGTGCTTCCTTATGCTACAGTCCCCCCTTCTCCTCCCCATCAATCATTATCTTCTCATCTCCATTATAAGACTAAACCAATTTTTAATCTGCTTCTCATAATTTTGCATGGCTTAACAAAATTTGAGCACAATATTTAAGGAGCTAAAAACGATTTTCTTAAAGAAATTATACTTTTTCAACGAAAATTGGGTATACCCAATTGATTTATTTTAAATTACCTGTTCTGGTTTGGAGACCATCATATGAGTTTCAAAGAATGCCTTTGGAATTTTAGATCTTAGACATTTAACAACAGGATGACCGAATGTCAAGTTCGGGACAAAATGTCCGTCCATCACGTCCAGATGGAGGTAGTCTGCCCCGCAGTCCAGCATTCTCTGAGACTCGCTGAACAGCTGAGCAAGGTCAGCGTTCAATATCGAAGGACCAATCTTGCATTTCAGACCAGCGGGATGAGCCATTTTACCTTCAAAACAGAAAATAATTTATTGAAACAACAGTGCATGTTCATTTTACAATTTATAAAACAGCTTATAAATATTTACACCCAGACTTGCATGGTTTTGAGAGTGCCGCTATTAAAGTGCAAGCTAAATCACAAAAATTAATTCGTCATTCTATGAGGCTGTAATAAAAAAGGGTGATGGTTTTGGAAACAAGTTGTAACTATAACCTCAATCATGGGCGTATCCATATGGAAGGGTGACGTGGTTATTTGACCTGAGTGATATCATGATCAATACAGACCTTATATTTGCTGGGGGGATTATTCCCCTTCCTCACTCCTAGAGGATTTATATGAGAGACAATGTTATTTTAATTAGATATAATCAAGTTAGTGGCATATAGGGAGAAAAAAAAAAAGAAACCGTTCTCCATCTGTAGTCAAAGGGCACTTGGTGTGAGAACTAAATGCAGACCCCCTACATTTTACCATGACCTATCCATCAATGATAGGTCATTGATGGGGGGGGGGAGAATTTCCTTCAACCCCCCACCCCCATCCACCTTTCCTTATCACTGAATTAAGTGAACAGAACGTGGCGCAGTGCATTGGCCAGTTCTCGCTAGATCACCGAATAAGTCAGGCTACATCGAGCGTGGTTAGTACTTTGATGGCCGGGTGACTGTTTCAAGTAAAAATTATGTTGCTCTCTTCCTAGGGTAAGTTCATCTCGCTTTCCACTCAATGCAGTGATGCACTTGTGTGTGGTTCCCTAGGCTTTGGACATCGCTTTGGTCTATTGAGAAAAAGTAGAGGGGGACGTGTCTGTCCTGACAGGTTTTCCACGGTTCCCTCAGCGAATGCTAGGACGCGTAACAGGCTTTGGCCATCATCTGTTCCCTACCTTATCCCTACCCACTACCCCGCCGCGAGCTGTAAGCTCTTAGGGGTGTATCCTTGTAAAAAAAAAAAAAAAAGAAAGAGGAAGAATGAATTAATGTTCTAATGTATATAACCTACAGTGAGAGTTATTCCTATCTAATCCAGCAAATCGGTCAAATCCAGCAAATTGGTCAAATCCAGATGAAAAAAATTGAGTGTCTGCATGGAAAAGAAGCACCCTAAAGGCCTAGAGGAAGTCTTGCGTTCTCTCTTCATGCATCAAGCCTAACGACCAGCCGGCCTGCCTGTGCAGCAGCTAGGGAACAGGTGTCCTCTATTTAAAAAATAAATAATCTCAACAAGTAATTACATTCTTCAAGATATTATAACTTGAAATAATTCTACATGTAATCTAAATTATGAAAATTTGTTTAATTTGCTTTTTAAATGGCTACGGAATGTGAAATTAAATCTTTTGTTTACTTACTAATTTTACTCAGCTGAAATTCAATATGGACGTCATGCGGGTTGCCTATATTTAAAAACTCCGCTCTTTTCTTAGACAATCTGGCAACATTGTAAAACAGGCCATGTGACTTGAAAACGTGACAAAAGCGCAGTTGATTGCCGAGCTCCCGGGCGAAGTTGGGTTCGTGATAATCCAACGTAAATTAGTGATTATTGGGTGTGTTGGGGTACTACTAAGCATCTTGAACTATTACGCACCATATATTTGACTTGTAAGATACATTACAAGTTTAAAACAAGACTGAACTGAAGCTTTTATAGATCAATTAAAGGGGTGGAGTACAATTTTTGAAACAGCGTCGGGTTTGAATCCATTGACTTTGATGGATTTTTTTTTTTTGAGAATAATTTTTGTAAAAATTGTAATTACAACTTGTTTCATTTTAATTTTGAACTGTGATTATAACTAGGATAAACTGTATTATTTTTAGATATTTGTTAAAAAATTACGTCATGTGTATGAATTTTTAAAGTGCCGCAAAGTTAGTGCCAAAATTTTTGTCTGCGCGTGCCGAGATGGAAGGGAGCATGCGAGGAGCACGCCCTGCCATTCGTGACGTCATGTACTAAGCTGTGATTGGTTATCCCAGAAACCCAGCAGACATGTGCATCATGCAGCATGGATACGCCGTAAACATGTAAGTTGCAAAATTTATAGTGACATATGCATCATTTATAGATTTGCAATGCAATTTTACATAGGTTTATGTTCATTAATGACACAATAAACGTTTCAAAAACCGGCCAATCAATAAATGTATAGATGTACCTAAATTCGCAACATTTGAGGTCCAACTTCTTACCCCCACCCATCGACTCTGCAGAAAGTTTTTTTCTTCCTTTTTTTTTTTACAACACTTCATGCGTCTTTGCTTGTTGTCATTTTTCATGTGGGTACAAATAATGTAATTGTACTTGATATTTTACATAAAATTTGGATTTACAAAATTTGGTTAATTATATATAAAATAAATCTATTATTTTTGGCTCATCTATTACCTATTTTGTATTTCCATTTAATTTTTTAAATAATTTTCTCAAATAAAACTGGTTCAGTCTTGTGATTTGAGATTATTTTAATGATTTTATTGCGTTTTTATTTTAATCGTACTCTAATCGGGGGTGGAAAAAAAAATAGGGCGTTGATTGATTTTTCGCCCCCGGCGGCTCGTGTAGCGACCACGCTGGCACAGACCGCATGGCCTGGGCTCTAGACCAATCAGATCTCTCGGTCATCTGACGTCATCCCAAAGCCACCAATCACAGCAGCTCGCGTGACTCAGGCCCGGGCAAAACACCAGATTTTTACCAACACCAAAAATTTATCACTAGCATTATAATTTGAATTACGTAAAAATATAAATTTATTTGCTTGAAGTGAAATTAATTCTCCATCATTGTACTTAACCAGCCAAACATAAAGTTATAATTTACAACGGATTATATGACATTACAGCCGGATATCTTGGAGTATTGATTTATTACATTTTTGACTCTTCCATAGTCGATTTTTTTTTTTTTTTTTTTTTCTTCCTCAAAAGTGACAAGAGAATCAAGTTATTTGCCAACATGAGCGATTTTTCCTATTTTTTGTATATATTTAACCTTCGAAAAGTGACTATTTTTTTTTTTCGGTACGTATATAGTATATACATAACTTTTTGACGACGTTTTTTTCTGACATTTTTCTGAAGGTTGTACAGGTCGATGGTGTTATTTAGTACCAGTGCGTTTTATTACGTTGGCAATGGCGTAAAGCATGGAGACAAATCTTGTTCTTGGAGCCAGAGAACTTTCGGCACGGTGTTATCAGGCACTAATCTATATTTTACTTCATAACATGTTAGTTTACACCTGGATAATATTATTTTGTTATTATTAATATAACAACTTTGTATATCAATATTTATAAATTTAATACGAATTCATTGAAGCTTACAAAAATTTATGCTTTATGCTCATGCAGAGAGAAATATAAAATAAAAAAAATATTAAGTTACATTTCAACTTCAATAAAATTAATGAAAGTTTTATATAGAAATTCTTGTGTAATGAGTAAAGAGTATTTAAACAGATTACACATGATAATTTTTTAATGGATAGGTATAATATATACGCTGTAACGCTGTGAAGGAATTGACCTAGAGTAGCTAGAACAGTCGTTAGGAGATATATCCACAAACAAATTACAAATTTACAAACTTTATTTCGCCCAACAATTTTGAGTAATCGATTTAGTACTGGGATTTTTATATTACATTTTAGTACTAAATATTTATTTTCTAGACTTCAACTTAAGGGTAAGGTAACGCCACCAATGTTAAAAAAAATCCCTCTCACAAAAATTCTGAAAAAAATTTAAAATGTTCTCCTCTACACCCCCTATCAGTAGCTAAAATATCAGGTATACAAATACGATCTAGTTTTTGAGTTATGAATTTTTAAAGTTGACCAATTTAACATGGGAGTTTCATTTCTCCATGTTAAAGTAGTCAACTTTAAAAATTTATAACTCAAAAACTAGATCGTATTTGTATACCTGATATTTTAGGTACTGATAGGGGGTATAGAGGAGAACATTTTAAATTTTTTTCAGAATTTTTGTGAGAGGGATTTTTTTTAACATTGGTGGCGTTACCTTACCCTTAAATCTATTCAACTTAAAAAGTCTAGATACAGTACAGTATTTAGATTACTGCAGTATAAGAGCAGTACAGTATACCATAATTATACATTTTGTATTTTTACTGTTTCTTTTTTGTATTTTTTTCCCACGAGTCAAACTAATATAATTATATTAAAAAACGCGTGATATAATGAACAAAGAAATTTAACCACGTGTATTTTATTTTCTAAGATTTATTTTACATAATGATATTAAAATATTATGTTGGTACCTAATTGTTATTAATAATTTTTAATGCTTTTTGGGTCCATCATATGAAAATATTTTGTTGGTACAGTACACACCGGCGGTTATCTCGCTTAGATCAATGACAACTAGTGACTGTCCTCTCCTATCATTTTACGCGGCCACCTGTGAAGTGGAAAATTATAATGGCTTTGTTCTCTAATGATATGTTTACTTTATAAATGTATAGAAATATGATCTGTCACAAAACTCATTAGCTATTCAACAATGCACGAAAAGTTTGTTGACATTAAAATCTGTTTTTTCCTTACAAATAAATTTATTATAATAATATTTGTGAATAACAAAAGACATCTCAGGGGTTTCTTTTAAAGTTTCTTGTTTAAAATGTTTATGTTTATACCATAGCACTTCAATTGATGATTTAATTATTAATTAACACTAATTAGCAAATTGGTAAATTACTGTCCATGCTGCAGGGAGATATTTTTGTTTAAAAATTACCGTCAAAGTTTGACGTTTTGTTTTCAATTTTTTTTTTTTTTTTTTTTTCATTTGAACGGAACGAATATATATTATTATGGTGCTAATGTGATGTTTAAAGGACAAAATTTTAATTATTATATTTGTTTAAATATTGTTTGGGTATATATGTTTAAATTAATTAAATTTAGGCTAATTTTAATTAGAATTAAGTATGTTACATATTTTATGTAATAATTGATGTGATCCATGCTGTACAGCCTATGATCGAAATAAAAATTTGAATTTGATTAAAATGGCAATTTTTAAGACGATCTCAATCATCGGTCAAATTTTGTGTTATATCCATTTACTGTACTGTACTTCGAATTTAAAAGAAAAAAAAAAGTCACACTTTTTCATATAGTTACTACTGTATTTCCATTTCTGTATGAATAGTTGGTAAGAAAACACTTCTCAAATAATGAAAAGTACAAGCGATGACGTCAAATACTGTAAACAAAACTCATTCTTCAAAAACCAATACGAAGTTACTACGAACTCAATAAATTCTATATTCCATTAATGTTATGAGTGACTTAATTATGAATCAACTGCTTAAATTTCCTATACTGCATGATATATCATGGTATATGTAATGCGACAGCGTTATATAGGCCTAAATTTAATTATTGATTTAAATCTATTTATAAACTGTATACTACGTCATTCGCGTAGTAGCATAGTAGGTCTACGACAGTACCAAACTTTGGATTTATGTTAAAAGTTAAATTGGTGTTATACTCATGTAGTGTTAATAATGTTGCAATTTCGTATATTCAAGAGTGATGTAAGCTCTCTCTCGAAACCTCTCAAAAAGTGTTGTATTACGTAATAGTTAATTCCAGAGTCATGAGTAATTTTTTTTACATTATTCTATGGGCTAGGCCGCGGCGTGTTCTTTTTTTTTATGATTTATTACTGCTGATACCGGTATGGTATTGAAAGTTTTGTAAAAATTTTGAAATTTTTATTTGCTGTATTATGTTACTGTCAGCAGATCCATTAATTAAACACTAATAATTAACACATAATTAGGGAAGCTATCTTGTTACAAAAGTAATTAAAAATAAAAATATAATAATCTGCCTGATAAGTCGATATGAATATAGTACATCCATTAGGAAATTAACGGGATTCTACGACGATAGATGTTTTTTTTTTTTCTTAGTTAGTTACATCTGGGCGTAATAATTATATTTTTTTGCATAGAACTGTACCGTTTTATGATAAATAGCCCCATCCCCCCTAAGATTTTTTTGTTCTCATCATAATTAATCTCGAAAACATGAATAAGCCATGCTATATATGGGCGAGGCGAGACCACCAAAGCAGTTCATAATTATTTGACCCTTCCATATAACCCTTAACAAAATAACCCAATTAATTAATCAAAGCAAAGGGCGAAAATGCGTAGGAGTAGATTTTTATCACTGTGCAAAATACAAAGTTCATCCGCTCATGGGTTTACTAGATTGTGATACGCCTTTGTATGAATACCACCAACAATAATGAAAATCCAATTAATATGTATGATAAAAAATATATTATACACAATCTCGTGATGCAAATTCAATATATTTAATTGTTCTTTAGTCGATAACATTGCATAGAACACAATTAAAAATAATCTTCCGATAGATTGGCGTTCTCAAAGTAAAGAAAACTGCCGTGTTATATCGATTTCTTGCCACTATCCCACGTGACTTCACCATAATGACTTGTTCTTGTTGTGCATTTTTATAGGGGCTTCAAGTTTCCACGTCGGGAAAATTTTATCCATAAGCCTCCACATGTTAGAAAATTTGAATCTTTTCTCAGTAACTATTGAAGCTCTTGATTTACCTCCCATTTAAAAACTCCCAATACTGAATCAAGAACTTATTTCATCTAAAAAATTACATTAGTGCCAAAAAATTATTTTTTTCCCCCATAGGTTTGGATAGGAAGGGGTGAGCACCGCAAAATCAGCTGACTTGAGGACTGAGGTCTCTATTCGGCATCCTTTTATGTTGACATAATAACATTGTATTTTTTGATATGAGATAACAAGGCTATAGTCGATAACAGGTACCATTTATGTTGCTGTACTTGCCACTAATATTGTGCCGTGCTACCCCATCACGTATAACTGCGTATCAATTAAACATCAATACCTTTTGTGTTATAATTCGTATAGCATCATGTGTGTACACTCGTCGCCTCTCAAAATTTCCCTTTTCCAGCCTTGTTAATAATTACCATACCATAGGGCATGGTGATTAGGAAACATTTCAGAGGCAAGGAGTGTATGTACAGTACTACCTCACGTGACTTAAACTTTATTTTTTTTTTCCACAGTTACGGCGCGTTTGATCAGTAGGCTGGCTGGGGAGGTGATTGAGGCGTCGGAGGCGGCGGCCACGTTCGAGGAGGTGGGACTGGCCGGCCCTGGTGACGTCACAGCTGCCGCCCCCGGCATCAGTCTACCGTGAGCAAGTGGAGGCGGCCTGGAGGCAGCGTGACGTCATCACGGATAAGACACCGAGAGGCGGCGGCAATGAGCTTGGAGACGTTGTTAGAGGCAGCGCTCTACCTCGAGTACCAAGCAGAGGCCAAGCGGAAAGGTAAGAACAATAAAAAAAAAAAAAAAAAATACAAAAAGAAAGCAGTGGAGCACAAAACGTGACGTTACATTATATTTTCATTGATGACATCTGCTTAAACATAGTCCAATAGCGTGATATATTGTATATAAACGTATTTTAGCTTCATATATTATATTTAAGTTTCGTTTCTACTCGATTTCTTCTTGATCCGTTTTTGAGAATAAGCCGAATTCAGCCATACACCCAGGCACTTAGTTTCTACTCTACAGGTGATTTCTATTAAATTTGAGGGATATAATAACTAAACCAAAATTACAGTATGTTAAAACATGTGTCTTACGAAGCAAGTCTATTGTTTTAAGGTAGAGATAATATGTATCAGCTGGCCCAATGCTAAAAAAATCCCATTCATAAAAATTATGACAAAAATTTAAAATGTTCTCCTCAACATCCCCTATCAGTAGGTAAAATATCAGGTATACAAAAACGAGCTAGTTTTCGAGTTATTAATTTTTAAAGTTCACTAATGGAAGTTCCATTTTTCCATGTTAAATTAGAGAACTTTAAAAATTAATTACTCGAAAACTAGCTCGTTTTTGTAAACCTGATTTTTTACCTACTGATAGGGGATGTAGAGGAGAACATTTTAAATTTTTTTCATAATTTTTATGAATGGGATTTTTTTAGCATTGGTCCAGCTGATACATATTATCTCTACCTTAAATACGTCAAAATATTGTTGATGACATTAAATTAGTAATTACAACAATAGCATAATTATTTATAATTCATATTTCCATACTGTTAATTATGATTAACGTTTATACGATAATCATATAAGCATCAAGACTTGGTCGTTTTCTTTGTTCTTTCATATTCAAATGTATCATACTTTTGTAGATGGCTAGACAAGATGTACTTGTCACCTCTCACCTTACCAGCACTTGCATTGTCTACATAATTGTCTATTATAATTATGAAAACATGGACGTTCTATTTACGGCAAATATCACAAATAAAAGTAAAAAAAAAAATGAAAATTAAAGCAAGCTCGTTTTAATTTTTATACAAAATGTTATGCTTACAAGATCTTCAGCATTGTGGAGATTGGAACAAATTTGTAATGTAGTGTATCATGTCCTCTGAAAATATTATATAAAACGTAAAAGACATTTACTATAGTTCTGTATATTTGTTATATAGCGTGTTTTGTGTATAGCGGTATATCAGATTCTTATTTTTTTTCACGTATTTTCCATTGTTTCATGACATTTTTTCCTCTTTTTTTTTCCGTGTGACTTGTAAAGGTGGATTCTTTCTTCTCGTCCTTTCATCATGGTTTCTTCGTGTGTGTGTTATAGTTATTACATATAAAGTAAAAAAATCGATGAGATATTCGGGTTAAAGACGCGGAGTTTATTTATTTTTTTTTGCTCTTTTTTCTACGTCTAGTCGGACGTATAACTATTGTAAAGAAATTTGTCCCTTGAACCATTCTTTTCATCCAATCTCATGATAGAAAGCTATATATTTATATAAAGAGCTTCCAATATCTATATCTCTATATGAACCATCATCCACATAAGTCAAGAGAAATTAATCAAATTTTGTCTGTATTAAAAATTGTGTGGGATCAAAAGAAAGCTAGAGTTTTCCATTGCATGTCAAATTCAATTTCTTCTTCTTTTTTTTTGGTGGATTTGCTTGCTTTGGGAATTGGAATAAATTTGATTTATTTTTTAATGAATTAAATTTTTACTTCCTTATGCCGGGATAACAATTCAATTTTTAGTTTTTAAAAAATATATATATATAGGGGAGGATTTTGTCATTCACCACTGTCTATGAAAATTATTTATATTTCTGTATAACGGAGATGAGAAATAATATATATCAAACGAATTCGTTGTAAATTGGTTTTAATAATTGATATAGAAAAAAACTTTTTGTATTAAATAAAATATTGACGTGTCATTAACACGCACGTGTATAAAACATTTATGATGAAATTTAATAAATGGAATTTCCAAGAGTAAGCACAAGTTTTACCTTTTATACCAGCGTCATCGTAATACAATATTATTACAACAGCATTTTTATAAGTTTATAAAGCGTTTTTCTTAATTTATATTCATACTGTAGTGAATGACTTGGTATCGTAGGCGAAATTTTAATCTGTATATACCTTGTGGGATTTGCAATACCGCCCGGGCTAGCTTTATTATTTTTTTTTTCATTACTCTTACGTATGTATATAGCTTCAATTTTATTATATATTCTTCTCTTGCTTTAGCTCAACAGCAAGAGCTGTGCAAAAATTTTCTTCCTCCTCTAGCTCGGCTTTTGCTTGCTTTGCCGCTGTAGCACGAGTCGAGGTCGGCGGCAGCGTCTTGTAGCAGACTGGGTGACGTCACTACAAACTGAGCACATGGTGTGCGAGTGGGCGTGGTTAAATGTGCCACGTGGATGCCCGCGAGGTCGGACTTACGGAAAGATACGATCATTTACGAACGTATTTTTTTACACGAGAAAAAAAATATATACGTCAATATTTTATATATATATATTTTTTTTCATAACGATTACATAAGAATGATCATATTTAAATACCCTGTCGAGTAGTGGGTGTATGCATGTTATAGAATTTAATATTTAATTCGATTTTTAAAGTTTTACATTATGCTTTTAATTAAGATAGGGCTTTAAAAATCCAATTTACAAACTAAAAATTGAACAAAATTGATATTGTATTGAATTGTCAATTTAATGCCACGTACGGTACCGACGGTATGTCGAGTAATTAATGAGAATATTTATTTAAATTCACAAGTTCGATCATTTTCACGAACTCAGCTTCAGAAATTAATTTTTTTTCCACATTTTTTTCTTGCTAGTGGTAAATTCTCTTTACTGATCTCGCGAGTGAAGCAAATATGATGAGTGTTTGATAAGTAATTCAGCCTTGGGCTAGGTATAAAATAATAATAAAAAAAAACTCGCGAGTTACCAAGTCGCTCAGTTTAGTTCATCATTTGTCCGAGAGGTGGCAGGAGCTGTTATATCAAAAATTGATGTTTTCTCGTGTAATTTTCATCGGACGATAGCCAGAGACACAAGCGGTAATTTTGATAACCTTTTTGATAATTTATTGGCGAGATAATTTGTCGCTTTTAATATTGCGTTCTATGTGTATAATAATAAAAGAGAGGGTAAGAGCAATCTCCCCCCCCCCACACTCTCCTTCCATCTTTCAAAGGGTCTAACCCATGTAGCACATTTGATCGGCGCAATATTCACCACAGATCGTTTTGATATCGCCTCAATATCAAATTCGACGTTGGTCCAATAGTGCAGCTGCAACAAACCTCTATGGCTGGACGATATTTAATATCAATGTTGCACCAACATTTAAAATAAGCATTGTTCGGATATTTAATTTTAATATCGTTTCAATAGTGCAGCTGCAACAAACCTCTAGGGCTGGACGATATTTAATGTCAATGTTGCACCAACATTTAAAATAAACATTGTTCGGATATTTAATTTTAATATCATTTAAATAGTGCAGCTGCAACAAACCTCTATGGCTGGAGGATATTTATTGCCAATGTTGCACCAACATTTAAAATAAACATTCTTAAATATTTAATTCAATATTGGACAAATGTTGCTGCAATATATTTTTTATAAATCTCAGGAATGGCCAACCAATATTGGCACAATATTGGATTCATTCCATATATGGGTAATAATATGTATGTAACATATTACATGTATGGAACTGCATGCATCATGGGGCTTTTTTTTTTAAGACTTTTTCCCAAGTCTCGATGATGGAGTATATTATAATGTATAACACTTGTATTTTTATCATAGACTATTTGTTATTTCAATCTATATCTCTTTTTAGAGTTTCTCTTATTGTTTATTAATTTTTGATTCCGCTATCAACAGCATTAAAATATTTATTGTCTTAAAAATTCCCAGCATAATGGTTCTATTTAGTGTTTACTTTTAAAAAAAAGTACAGTGATTTAAATTAATTTTAATTTAATTGTTAAGTGTTTTTCAAATTGAATTAATTTTGCTGCCATCTATTGACAAAGTTAGAACTAATAATTGCTGCAATATTGGGCCAATATTTAGCCAATCCCAATCTAAATATTTCGAACATCGCACTTCAATGCCCACCAAACGTTGCATTGACATTGGGAAACTTACATACAATGAATATTCGGCAAAGTATATTCGAGCAACGTAATGAAATTAAACATTGTGCTAGAAACTTTAATCCAACATTGCATGAATATCGAGCACAAATATTGAGCATTATTCACATATCAATATTGCTTGAATATTTGTTACAAATTCCTATGATACATTGACTGTCAATCCGTAGCCAACATTCAACCAATGTTTAATGTTGACACTGCAGCAATATCAGAAAGCCATTATTGTACCGACATATATATTTCAAGTATTGAACTTCAATGCCCAGCCAACGTTGCATTGACATTGGGAAACTACATACAATGAATATACGGCAAATTATCTTGGACCGACGTAATGAAATTAAATATTGTGCTAGTAACTTTAATCCAACATTGCATGAATATTGAGCACCAATATTGAGCAATATTCACATATCAATATTGTTTGAATATTTGTTACAAATTCCTATATGATACATTGACTTTCAATCCTTAGCCAACATTCAACCAATGTTTAATTTTGACACCGCAGCAACATCAGAAAGCCATTATTGTACCGACATAAACATTTCAAGCATCAAATTTCAATGCCCAGCCAACGTTGCATTGACATTGAGACAACCACATTTAATGAATATATGGCTACGTATATTGGACCGAGGTAGTGAAATTTAATATTGCGCTACTAACTTTTAGCCAACATTGTATGAATATTAAATGCCAAAATTGGGCAATGTCGGCATATCAATATTGTAAGAACATTGGCTACATATTGGTGATATCGTAGATTTTAAGCCAATATTCCCAATATCTGACCAATATTTAGCCGATGAAGTGTGCTACATGGGAAGGGTCCAAACACCAAATATATAATGTTGGTCCACTTCTTTTTCCTTTTATTACTGGGAATACTGGGCATAATACCAAATCCTCTTGGGTTTTTACTGACACATAATATAGTAAAATATAATATGTAATTTAAATAATTAATTATTTTTTCATTTTTTCCTTAATATTAAACATATTGTTATTGTGACTTATTTTGTACGAATCATGGTTACAAGACTTTTTGATCGATAGGCTGATAATCCTGTGATATGATATAGACTGTGAAATTAATTTTTCAAGTTTTAAAATACATTTATAAAAATATATATTTGCTCCAAATATTTATTTTCTTTATTTTATTTGTTACTACTTTTAAATCAGTCTAATGCTTAATATATTTCAACAGCTAATATAATTTCGAATAAATCCCACACTTAAAAATATATATAATAATAATAAATAAAATATTTTTATAATGAAAAAATAGAAGGTATATTATTACACCAAGATTGTTGGTCTATGATTAACCAAGATGTAATTATTTATCATATATACACATGTTTAACCTTAACCTTGATAAGCTTACATAACATAACCTATAGCGTGTCACCGACACGTGATATTATACATTTTGATAACACCTAGTTGATATCTCCTATAAAGAACTAGCTATTCTTGCCTCATAGACATAATATAAGGTGCGAGCTGACGTGTATGATAATTCTTATCATTAAACCTCATCCCGTGATAAGCTGTTATCTTCAGTGTATGTTATTTTCATCATGAAGATAATTTTATTTAGTCGAGCTGGTAATATATATAGCAATAGTCTGCATCATAAGTTATGTTGCATTTCTCCTATATAGAACATTCACATTTAATAGTTATTGGGAGGCATTCACAAAGCACTTAAACCCTAACTTTAGCCCCAAGTTTTATCCCTGGTACTAAACATGGTGCTAAACTAGGAGCTAAACATGGTTAGCCCCTGGTTTAGCACCATGTTTAGGACCAGGGATAAAACTTGGGGCTAAAGTTGGGGTTAAAGTGCTTTGTGAATGCCCCCCATTATTTATTTATTTATTTATTTATTTATTTATTTATTTATTTTTTAAGGTATTTGGATTGAATAACATAAAATATTTTATTATTACTTTCAACAGTTTTTAATTTGAATTCCTTTATTTAAAATTTAATTTTTTATTTCAATATCATGATATAGGCTGCACAGCAGGGATCATGTCTATAATATAAAACATACTTAATTCTATAATAATTAACATTAGCTATAGATTCTAAATTATTTTTAAAAACAATTACCTACCCAAAATATTTAAATTTAATTTATATGCTTATTATTGTGTATTTTTATGAAATCACAAGTACAAAATTTAGAGAAAATCTGATAATTTATTTTCTTGTTTTATAATTTTGATTGAAAAAAAGAGAGGGGTGGATATAAACTTCTCTGACAAGCTTCTATTTCGAAGATGCATATAATTTTTATAAAACAATTTACTGCAAAGCATTACAATTAAAAGTAATACAGCAGCAGGTTTTTACAAATATACGTTAATTGTCATAACTTTAGATTTGGTTAATTAAAGATAATTCAATTAGTATAATTTATGCGAAGAATGAATTAACCTAGTTTTGAAATATTACATATAAACTTCTTAAAAAAATTATTAACTTCGAATCAAAAATAAAAGCAAACCTTTCTAGACATCATTGCAGCGTTTGCCATTTATTTGAAATCCCAGTTAAATATATATAGCCTAGATATTTGCTGCTATCTTAATATTAAATTTATTGCCACCTCCTTAAAAAAAAATCTCTACTATGTAAATTAACTTTGACTTAATTCTCTCGCTCAATATCGTAAATTTTCTTCTTATAATAAACTTTATGTTATAAAATGATTAAAAGTTTGATTGAATAAATTCTTAAACTCAATTACTTCCTTTAGCAAAATAATCTCTCCTTTGAATCACTAATAAGATTCTTTTATAACTGTAACATTTTATGAGAAAATAAAAGTTACTTTTAAATCATCAAAGAAGAAATGCCGTCACTATTATATAATATAATAAAAAGTTCTTTAAACGTAAAAGCTATTAAATAATAAGTTGGTTTATAGAAAATTCGCGAACGAGGCATCAATAAAACTACTGTATAGACTATAGATAAATCACGTTCCTGCTGTATAAGGATATTTTTTTAATGGATTTTGATAACTGCATGCATGAAATGGCCAATTTATGTGTAATATATAATACTTAAATTAGCAACTTACAGTTGTAAATGGTAAATTTCATTCATTATTTTAAGCAAAAAATTGGTGCCCCCTCCCGCGGGGACCCAAATCTACATAGCGCCGCTTTAGAATTCATTTCAGATATAAATTTTGAAAATTTTCCATAGAATTATGCATGATATTATATATAAATAAGAGAAAATATAATACTGTGTATATTTTTTATAGTTTTCTGAGACTGTATTAACAAATCCTGTGAAGGCCACATTTAAGAATCATTTTTTTTTAGGCTCCATTGAAAAATAAAATTAAAAATCAAGCCATAAAATCTAAAATTTCGCTTTTTCAATACCTCTTCTGATAATAGGTATAATAAATTAATCTGATCGAATAATTAAAGAGACAGTATGCAGTGACGTCATTTATGTCTAGCATTGCGCTCGCTTTATATGATTCAGCGAGGAGCGGTCGCCGCGGCGGCTGTCTGCTTGATTTCCCCCCCCCCCCCTGTTCTCGGGGGTAGAGTGGTTGACCCTGAGACGACGGTGCGTGATGGAGAGGAGGAGGGTGGTGGGGGGAGGGGACAAGAAGCCCGTCGAGTCTGCAGAGAGATCCAGGGCGGGGGAATGAGGCAGGTGATATCGGAGATTATTATTGGCAAGGCAATCAATTTTCAATGAGTTTTATCAAGTGCAAAATAATGGACCCAACCTTGAATATTGGAATATTGAGTTTTTACTGTTTGATTTTATTGCGCATGACACTAGCGCCTATATTTTCTATTGTTAGAAGATTGTAGAATTGTCAAAATTCTTCAGAAAATATTTTTCTGAAGTATGTTTATTAAATAATAATTATTATCGATGCAGCTGCTCAGGGAATTTTTTTAATGCGTTGGCTATAAATATACCCACATGTTATACTTTTATTGTAAATATGTTGAATATTAGTTTATCGTTATAAATACTTAAAAATAATTTATTATTTATTTTATGAAAGAACATGTGGAGAGAAATATTTATATTAATAAACATTTTTAAATTTGTGTAACAACATTATAGAAAAAAAATATTTTTGGCTATATACATGTCGTTATAAAAATAGCAATTATTGACAACTCTTTTTCCTGCAAAACAAACATCACAAAGAAATATTTATATGTAAAAAGTTAGTCATAAATAGTAGAACGGAGCTATTGATGGACGCTGTCCCAATTATTTTGACTAGAAAAAAAACTGCTTCACTGCGCGTTGCATTTAATTAAAATTTCGTCGTGTTTGTAATATCTTCGGTCATTGGTTGAATATTTGCAACGAAGTATCTAATTGGTCCAACATGAGCCGAGTACTTCCGAGTATCTCCGACCATAAATTAATTTAATATGACGGCCAGTGATAGTAAATCATTAGCCGCCATTATGATTTTAACTCCTAAATATTAGGCCAAGCGTTGAGCTTTATTTGCTTGAGGCTGTGAGGCATTGTATAGCAATGCTTGCACAGCGATTAGCCTACATTTGAATCGGCAGGGGTAATGGTGGGCAATGTTTTTATGGAGATGTTGCTACATTTTGTATAATTTTCAGGGTTGCTTGATAATTTTAATAATAATGTGACGAAGCTTTCCCAGGGTTCCCTTAGTTAAAATAGGAAAGCATATAGTCCTAAAAGTTGATTTATAATAATTTTAATAGCTGGTTGTAGTAGACAATCTCTAAGTAGTTTCCAGACTTACCTCCTTATAAAGTTATCATGGTACTTTCAAGCGACGGACATAGCAAGTAAAAAAGTTGGGCGTCGCGCCGTTCGTCTCTCATTATTATTGCAGTAACCGCGCGCTGCGTGACTATACTAAAACTAGCTTTCTGATTGGTTGTATCCGCACATGGCTGGCACCATGGCGTATTCTCATTGGTTATACAGTGCACATGGCCTACCTCAATGTGACCTTTAAAGTCACATGTTATGTTATATGCTGCTATGTAGACGCGACTGTTAGCAAATGGCGACGTATAATAAGTATAGATTTATATCTATATTTATTATAATATAAAATTATTTCCTTTCTTGCTATGCAAGATATTATTATCTTTGATATGCATGTTTGTTGCAACAATAGAAATAATAATAAAAAAATAAGGAGTTTTCGTGTTCATTTTATATTATGTCGTTATATTTTATTTTATTTCCGTGACTTAACTTTGATTTTTAAATTATTATATTGGACATGAAAATATCATAACTTTATAAAATATTACTATCGTTAACTCAAAAGTATAAGTCACACAGGAGTCAATTAAATGTTTTCGAGTTCAATCACCTTAAATGTACTTCAAGTAAAAATGCTGTAGAAAATAAAGGTTTTATTTCATCTCACGAGTTGTCTTAGCCCCTGAAATGTAGACAACCCGCAGTTCTTGTTAGGTCAATAAGTTGCATAACCTCCAAGGGGTTAATACATTTTTTTTTAAAAAATGATTCTCTTATTAAATTTTATAGGAAATAATAGGACAAATATTATATTTTAGTATTGGTTTTGTTAAAAATTATAATATGCTCAACAGTTTAAGTATTGTAATTTTTTGATGTAATACAATAAACTTAAGATTTTTTAAGTAATTATTTGTACTAGAATATGGAACGAGATAACACCCAAGGTTTAATTGAATTAAAATTAGACTAATAAGAATATAAAACAGAATGCTAGTGTTCAGCTAACATTTTTGGTATGCTCATGATTGGTGTATGACAATGATATTAATAAATTATATAATTATATGTACCTATAGTAGACTACAAATCAAAATAATGCATAATATTATATCAGGTATGAAAGATTGTATAAAAAAGCTATACTACAATTAATATCGGTAGCGGTTTTAACGAAAATTTTACTCCTTAAATACACATCATGTTTCTTGCATGAACATGAAACTGATCAAAATTTAAAAATAATCTCTAAAGTTAACCACGTTATGTCGCAGTTAGTAATATGGTGTACGTGCCGTCAGCATGTACGCTAGCTAGCCAACAGTCAGCGTGCTTGCATGTTAGCCCACACTGGTGGCCCTAATCTAATCGACCGTCTCTGCCACGTCCAGTTCGCAAGAGAAAAGTAAAAAAACAAGAACAGACAGTAGATAAAAATTTTATCTTTATAATTTCCACATGTTGCATGCATGCATGATAATAATACTGCACACTTTTTTTTTTTAACACATTTTTTGCAATAATATTTATAACTGCCACGTTTTTAGTTTCCTTATTGACATATGGGCACGATTCAACTTTGGCAACTTTTCACTAAAACCGTAGTTAATGTCATTGATTTAGGATGATACTATAAACTTGGTTAGTATAATACACATGGATAACTTCATTCGTGAATGACGCCCCGTAAGGCTATTAACAGATGGAGGGTGACTATGATAAGAATTAATCCCTTTATCACGACACAATAACAACTACTATATAATGTCTATATATGCATGGTTAAGGTGGATAAAGTTTTACACACCTTGTATATGGTCATGTAAAATGTAGCTCATCCTGAAAATTTAAAAAAAAATGGGATATATACATTGGGCGCAATTTATAAAGAAGTTAGCCAGGTTTCTAACCACGTTTAGGTTAACCACGTTTAACTATACCTGTTTTACGTGTTAACCTGCCTAGTTAAACATGGTTAAGTTATACGTGGATAGAAACCTGACTAACTGCTTCGTGAATCGCGCCCATTACTACTCGATAAGTCAGTAAGTCTTCTGAACTATTGAGAACATAAAGGACCCATAGATGGCACTGTGCGTAAAAAAATTGGCTGTTTTGTTAAGGGATATGGTAATACCTACCAATGTATAGCATTGGGCCTGATGATTGGGAGAGTCACAGAACCAACAAAATAAGGCATCACTTATGAAGTTGATATATTTTTTAATACATATCTGAAAGCATGTGACAACTAATTATAATAGAGTGATGTGAATTCTTAAAATTATGCTGTGGCTTCTGGTAGAGCATTTACGTGATTTTACAATGTTAATAATATCCTCGTTTTGAGCACGTAATTCCAATTCTTATCACTATAAGGTTCTCCACCATTATGGTCTCATATATTCACAGGGTTATTTGTGAGCGTCTGGATTATGCGAGCTTCTTTATAACGACAACTTTTCTGTTTGAGCTTACGGAGCTAAAATCGTCAACTTGCATTAATTTATATTAATATATTATATAGCAACTTTTTTTAGATGAGGATGATTTTTTTTTTTTAAATATTCAAACTCGGCTTGTTCCATTCATATTAAATTTTAAATTTATTTAATTTACTTTCAGTATAATATGGATTGCAAATAATATGCATGGATACAGTCGATTTGAAAGAACCAATCAAAAGCTCGTATTTCTGGGCTTCCTGCTGTAATAAAATATCTTATACAATCGTCACACCTTAATAATTTTATCAACCTTGGTTTTTAAATATTTCGCCCGCATGAAAGCAAACAGTTTTTAGTCATACATATTATACATACATAAGCCGAGGTTGATTGAGGTAGGTTCATGTATGTTGCAATGATGCAAGTCACGTGATTATTATTTGATTGGCTATCTGCCCTGCTTACTGAGCTGTGATTGGCTACTTGCCTATATGCAGGATTCGACCTTGTTTGACTTTGACTTCGCATGCTGCTACACTTAACTTTTATGAGACCCCATATACTTGCTCTTTTTTTATATATATTATATATATTACCATTGCTACATGTTGTATGTTCTTGGAGATTTGTAACAGATAGGTAGCTGTACATGTATATAAAAAAAGTAAACGGAAAGGTTTTCCAAGTGCGATTATATGTTAGTAGTTATTATGATATTAATATATGCCGCTAAGTGTAATGTTATAAGATTATTTATGTTTTTATATAAAAAGAAAACGAAAGTATAATATTTAAGAAAGTGTATGTTTAGCATTTAATTTCTGCTCTTTGTTTTAAAAGTAATGGAGTATTGTCCTCAATTTTTTTTATTGCAGAAATGGATAGAGCGTGCAAAGTTAAGGTGGAGTCACATGGCGATTTTTACCATGCGACGCGACGCGAATAATGCGCACTTGCTGTAACATCCATTGGCGGCCATATTGGGCGATTAAAAGAAAAAGAGCATCGTAATTAACGCGATTACCTGCGAATTCGCCGCCGCATAGGATTTCACAGCTTTTAAGTTAAAATCGCGCCGCGTCGCCGTTGCCGCCCATGAAAATCCACCTTTATGCTACCCTGTTTTATTTTCAGATTTTTTTGAGACCTGGAAGTATTTTTAAAAAATTATTGAAAGTCCTTTTTGTGACGTCACGCGGCGGCAAGTCCTATCTTTTTCTTTTAAGGAGCGGCGTCTCGTGACGTCACGAAAAGGACTTTCAATAATTTTTTAAAAATAGTTCCCGGGCTCTAAAAAATCTGAAAAAAATCAGGGTTGCATAACTTTGCACCCTCTATCCATTTCTGCAATAAAAAAAATTGAGGACAATACTCTATTTCTTTTCTAATAGATTTAGACTGAAAAATAACAGCTATAGTAGAACTTTAGTAATATATACCACAGGATATTTTTTATTATAAAATTTAGCTATACCAACACTCTTTATGTATAATAAAATATATAGAATAGTAGCAGAAAAGGTTTAAAAAAAAAACGCTTAAAATTCACAAGCAAATAAAGCAACTTATTTGAATAATCATTTTAAAAATATATTATTTCGTATTTCTACCAAAACTTATAGAAAAAGCTTGTAGAGTAAATGATAATATTATCTATCTCTCATATAACATTATGTCGCATATCAGCCTACCTCCATTTTTCTATCTTCTTTGAGTAGCGTGTTCGCACTTTTTTTAGCTCGCCAAAACTTTTTTTTTTAATATTTTATTCAAGGCTTTACCAGCACAGCAGACTATTGCGTAGTTGCTTCCTTTCTAAAAGAAAAAAAAAAAAGTGCCTTTTTTTCGTTTGTTTATCTTTTATTTTGTACGGCGGTTCAAGTTTCAGAAGGCCTTGCTTGCTATATACGTGACAACCGTGTACATTACCTCTACCAGTGTATTATACACTGTGTGTGTATAGTTAGCTTACTTATTGGTTGATGTGGTTGCTAGGTAATGATTTTTTAACTAATTAACGTGCTTGTTATTATTGTTTTTTTGTGAGGCTTTAATGTACATTGAGAAACTTTTAAATGCTGGTTCGGTACAAGACCCTCTCCCCTCCCTTTATCGTAGGGGAAAAATACAAAAAAATATTTTAGTTTAAAACAACTCGGCACTGTAATGGACAACATACATGAATTTTTTTTATTGCAGAAATGAATAGAGGGCACCAATTATGCTATTCTGAATTTTGTTTCAGATTTTTTTGAGACCCGGAACTTTTTTTTTAAATAATTATTGAAAGTTCTGTAAGTTAAGTTGGCACCCCTGAATCCTTAATAAAAAGGATAGGACCAAGATGCCTATTGACGCCTCCAGAGGGCGTGGCCGCACTTTCAATAATTATTTAAAAATAGTTCTAGGTTTCAAAAAAATCTGAAAAAAATTCAGAGTAGCATAATTTGATACCCTCTATTCATTTCTGCAATAAAATTTTTTCATACAATGTATGTTGTCCATTGAAATCATATTATTTTACTTATTTACTATCATTTAATACTCATATAATTTGCAATAATAAAAATTTTGGGGTGATGTTAGTGTACCCCCTTCTTTTCCAACTACTCTTTAATTAATAGACTAAAAATCTAAAATATTTTGAAACAAATGAGAAATCTTTCATCAAAATATTTATTTTACGTTGCCTAATTGGTAACTGTGATTTTTTTTAATGATTAATGCATTATTTTAATTACACACTCAATTTAACAAGAAATTGAGAATCCTACTGTTATGAATTTGAGAATCCCCACCTGCAAAAAATTTTGATTCTGGATAATGAGTATAATGATGTATTTCTTTCTCATTATTGATTAATTTCTGTAAAACAATAGTACATAAAAAAATATCCATCATATAATTGTTGAAACAATGGTTTCATAAAGTAGCGTCATTATTGAAGCGCCCAGGCGGAACTTTTTACTTTGAAGTTTATGTCGTAATAATTATCATTGCAGTCATTGCTTTGTGATGACACAAAGGTAATGCCGCCAATGAAGTACAGACAAAACATGGCGGCGTAACTTCATATAACTTTCAAGGTCCGACCATGCAATAAAGTCGTTGTACTCAAATTAAAACATAGTAAAATAGACCTTATTTTAAGTTTAAAAAAGAATTACGTCGAGTTTACAAAGAAATTGTATTGAAAAATAGACTTTTTTAACATGAAATCCTAAATTAATTAAAGTTTTATACTTTACGGTTCACGTCATACAGACATAGTACAGTACTGCGCAGTAGATTTGTCACTGTCCATCGTATATGCTGGTATATTGTGGTAGGTTATGGTAATAGGATCTCTCCTCCCACCTTATACTGCATGGTTATCATACATAGACAGAGTATTTATCAAATAGAAAGGAAGTCACGTATACAGTCATGCGCAGTATAATTGCAGCGTCTGCATAATATATTATAAAGTTTTTTTTTTTTTATAATATTGTGATAGGTCATGATTTAAGTTTTAAAAATAGACAGAAAGGATGGTATTTTATATCATTGTGTGTTGGTGAACATGTATATTTTATTTCGCAATAGTTTGCAGTATAGTTTGAAATTTCAGTAGCTTAAAAAATCCATTGACAGAAATTTTAATAGAAAATAAATGGAATGCAATTTTCTGCTCATAAAAAAAAAACAGGGCGTACAATGTCATATGCACATTCGCAGCATATTATATAGGAACTAAAATCAATCAATCGAATAATAACAGGGAAAGACACGTCCATTTGAATCAGGAAATGGGTGTTGTATAATATATGGTTTTGACTATCTTTTGACGTCATAATGTCATTTTATTTCTCCCATCCTTTTTTAAAATACACACCCACAAAAGTATTAATCATATAAAAACAATACTGTGAAATAATATATTTCTCCATATCCTCTTTTGTCATAATGTATTATTTTACGAAGCGTGCAACGATTTCAATTTGCCCTTGGTACTGATGCCATGCTGCAGGCATGCACTTGATCAATTGCCTCCCTCTCCTTCCTTCCTCGTGGCTCTGATGTAGCGGTGTATGACCTACCCCAAGGCCTTCAACTTGTACTGGCTGCTACTGCAATCAAGTTATACTGTCGCACTGATGTGGGTTGCATTATAAAGAAAAATAAAAACTAGTTGATGTGCATGTAACGACGTCAGTGGTAGAAACTAGAACTATTTTCTATACTTTTGTTGCAGAGGATGGATTTTAGTAAGAAAAATATTTTAAAATGTGCCATAAGTAATATAATAAAAAATAAAGAAAATTGTACATTTTTATTAATACAGAAAGTGCTTTGAAATGGATATGGAATCCCACGAAATATTATTATATTATAGCTGATGTCACTGATGGCTAGAATGAGTGCAAAAATGCAAATTGTTGTATTTTTGTGCCTGAAACTGCAGCTGCAGCAAATCAGGGAGGGTTAAAGTTCGTAGTGTCTCAAGGTCTATATTTTTACACAGAAATGAATATGTATGCTTTATCTTAAATAGGAAGGCAAGTCATTTGATGATGTAAAGTTCTTAAATATAAAAATTGGAATACTTGGTTAGATTTTAATGCAAGTATATTCCAGTTTTTAACTCTAATTAAGAACTGTACATGCAAAAGCAGGGATACTATAGAAGAAAATATATTATGCTCCATATTTATATCAATTTAAATAACGATTTTATTAACAATGAACTTTGTGTCTATTTCTTAATACTCTTACATTATTCAATATTTATTTTATGCTTTTACTATAGAAAGTGATATGATTTAAGAGCAGTGTATATTTTAAAGTAAAATGTGTTCAACATTAAAATTTTAAAATATAAAAGCTTGATAATTTTTTTACGGGAGGGATTAAATTTATCAATAAAGAGAGGGTTTTATTCTAAATATTTCATGACAATTGTTTGGTTCAATATTTCGTTTCTCTCTTTTAATACCGTAGAAAAACATGTTAGTATCACTCAGACAGTACAACATTGCATGTTTTTACCGAGATGATATAAAAAATAAAATATTACTCAGACAGTTAAAAGCAAAGTCTTGTTTCTATGGAACGAAATTTCAAAAACACTTTTTTTAAGGAAACATGAACATAGTAGTATTGCAATTTATTTTACTAACATCGTCATTTTTTAATCAATGTATCACTCCATTTCTTCACAGTATTACCACGCTACAATACAGGTGCTCTTTACCGGCTCATGAACACGCCATGTAGTCCCTTGGTATGTTGGCTGGTAGACGAGTATATGACCTACCCCAAGGACTATAATACTTGCTAGTTGCTACCCGTATACGTCGTAAATGTATATAATATAAGATGTGTATGAAGCGTATATAGTTTAATCAATGTTATAATTCACCGGAAGTTGTTTTCTTTGATATTACCATAGCCATATTAGGTCTGTTCGTAAATGCACAATAAATTCATTCAGATGGACCTTCTGTACAGGGAACTTAAAGATCATCAAATAATTTATTATATTTTCTGTACGAACAGACCTAAAGAGTGTAAAAATTGTATAGTGATACCAGTATTTATAAAAGTTTCTCTGATTTTTCAAATTGCAAAATCAATTTAAAAAAAGGGGTCGAGAGATCGGCTAGGGTGGCTCTTTTGATACATTTGAGCTGCTATTAACATCTGGTCCAAGTCACAGAAACCAACCCTTTCAACACTACCCATGTAACCCCATCATACTTACATACAAAAGCCTGCAACACAGCAAGTTACCCCCCCCCCCCCAAGACTAAAGTTATCAACTGCTGTAACTATAGCATATCAACAATCGTTGTAAATTTATTAATAAATTTACAGTGCATATTTAATTTATAAGTATATGACCTATCCCAAGGCCTCAGGGAAGCTGCCCGTATATGTCGTCACTAGACTGCAGTGTTTGGCTAGTAACCTTTTATGATATATACAAAAAAGTGCACATGCGCCTGGACGAATAATGTACATGACCTATACCATAGAGGACTCTATAGCAGCCCGTATATATATATTTGTTGTCTTGTGATCTACCTTGCCTAGCAACTATCGTTTTATATGGTCAAAACGTATATATATACATTTGAGACGAAAGGTGCATGCAATATGAGTACATGACCTATCCCAAGGACAAAACCACCCGTATGTGTCATAGTGCATTAAATATAACTTACCTACCTAGTAACGAGTATATCTGGCATTTATCTCTACATTTTTTTTTTCTTTTTGCAATAAAAAAAAATCTTACTTCAAGTCGGAGAAAAAGTTTATTAAATTTTATAGAATGACTTATTGCTATTTTGCTTGTAATAAAATAAGCAGTAAAACCTTTTCTATACTAAAATAATAATACCATTAACTTTGATGTCTTTTATTTCCTTATTATCTTTAATTTTCTTAAGTTATCTTCAATATATTTTCTTATTATTAATCTAAACTCACTGCAATGAATATTATATTAATTAAAATACTTTAATACATGGTGCAATATCCCATTAAAACAGTGCTGATATATTTTCATGATGTAAAACATTATATACTTGATCTATAGTGTAATGTCATGACCTGACTGCTTGAGTATATTATTACGACAATTACATTCTGCAACCTACAATGAGATAAACGTCTAGTCTCCTCCATCCTTTCTCAGCATGTAGGCGACGTTCATGATGATGCTATGACCTATCTCAAGGCTATATACACAACACGCCTACACAATGTCCACACTCTATAAGTCCTGTACACTCGTCACCTCGGAAAATTTCCCTTTGCGGCCTTGTTAATCATCATGTTCCGTAAGAATAACAAAGGGGATGGTGAGTAACAAAGCTGCAAGTTGGAAATTTTCCAAGGCGACGAGTGTACACTCCATTCGAATAAAAATGTCTATACTTTAAGGTAGAGATAACACGGATCAGCTGGCCCAATGCTAAAAATATCTTATTCATAAAAATTATGCAAAAAATTTAAAATATTCTCCTCTACATCCCCTATCAGTAGGTAAAATATCATGCAGGTATAGAAAAACGAGCTATTTTTCGAGTGATTAATTTTTAAAGATCTCTATTTTAACATTGAAAAATGGAACTTCCATGTTAAATTAGTCAACTTAAAAAATTAATTATAACTCAAAAACTAGCTCAGTTTTGTATACCTGATATTTTACCTACTGATAGGGGATGTAGAGGAGAACATTTTAATTTTTTTCACAATTTTCATGAATGGGATTTTTTTAACATTGGACCAGCTGATCCGTGTTATCTCTACTTTAACACGGCCGGATTGGACATTTTCATAAGAATAGAGTGTAATACTGATGCAGTATAACTCAATGATGAAGTTTTCAACCATGTATGTTAGATCTAAGTTAGAGATAATTTAATTTTCGTTGCAATCTGAGACTTTAAATTAAATAACAGAAATCAGAGCAAGTAAAATGTATTTAGCTCGTTAATCATCTCAAATTTAAATTAATTTGATTTTCCAGTATAATCTCCTCTATTATAATTAAATAATGACAACTCGTTTTTTAGATCTCCTCTTTCATAATTTGCTTGCGCACTAGAGATGCAGCAAATGCATATTGGTGCAATTTTAAAGGAGGGGGGTAAGAAGAACACCCAATCTAGCATTTATAAGAAGTAAAGTAATGTATAGTGTCTCCTATCATGCTGAGAATATATTTTGGCCCTAAATTAAAATTCAAACCTCAATAGTGAAATTTATTAAATTTAACACAGTCCTGAAACACTTGGCATTTATATTTTCCATGCCGTATATATATACGTTGTGTACTGTATTTTGCATTTACGATAGATTGATGTAGCAATATCAAACATAATAATCTATCTTATATACCTTCTAAACATTATGCCATGCCCACACTGTATATGTTATAAAAGAGATTTACTTCTCTCGTGTTATGTACACACCAAGATAAGAAAATCCTGGTTGGTGCTCACAGATGTGCATGACCTACCTCAAGGTCATATAATTTAATAAGGTCTATATTACCATCTCTTTAACGTGGATATAACGTAATTCAAGTGTGGCGTGTCGCTATAATACCGTGACTTTGACGTGACTTGAGTATGTAATCATATAACGTGATTTTGAGGCCTTGGGACAAATAATCACCACTGCGGTACTTTTCAATTTGGATTTGTGTTTGTAAAAAAAAAGAGTTATAATTATATTAATAATATTGTTGTTTATGCATTTTTTTTTTTTTATCTTGGAGTGTAAAATAAATATCATTGTGACTTTGATATACATGCTGGGATATTAGAAATCAATAAATTAATTTATATAGCTATTTTTTCCTGCAATGTGCATTTGGAAATATGCAAATAAATTGAAAATTTTCTTATGAATTTTTAAACGAAAATATCAATTTTATTCGCAATTTTCTGTTTAATCAATTATTCATAAAAGTAATTGATAATATCTGCTTAACAATTTTGAATATTATAAATAATATTGCGGAAACTTCTATTATAAAAATTGATAATGCATATATTGATAATACGAAAAAGATCGACTTGAAACGAAAAAAACAAAATTTGGAGAAATTTTAATTGATTGATGACATGTGTTACTATCAGAGGTAACATATTATACCTATATGCATGCAGTTTATATAATTTAAGAATTCGACTGTACTAACGAGAAACTTTTATCTATGTAAAATTATCTATGTGATAATTAAATCCGTAAAAAAAAAAATTCAGAATAACAATTAAAAAAATAGGTCGCTATAAAAAAAAAAAAAGTCTTCTCAAAATCACGCGAAGGAAACCATTTAAAATGACGTAAGAGCACGCGTAGGGTTGCAGAAGTACAAACAGAGTCAACAGAATCTTTATCTATTGTTACGCATCTTCTTTTTATATTTGCAGGAACCAACTTTTTATAAATTGAGATATTTTCCACCTCGAGCTCTCATTTTCTTATTATTTTAGGGAACATATCTCATGTTGTTATACGTTCGGGGCTACTTCAGACACCAATTGGGTTACTATGTTCCCTCCCAAACATGTATATAATCTTTAACCCAATAAACAATTATTATTTAACACATGAAAAAAACACTTCAGATCTGTATAAAAACATTCTTGTTCGCAGCTATCTTTTGATAAAGAAACGCAAAAATCTCTAATTCGATCTCATTGAGGTTTACGTTAACATCAGGTTTTCCTACTCTTTTTGGGTTCATTCTTGGTGATTATGGTTAAAAACGATTTATTCTTTATTGTTATAGTTTATATATTATTGAAAATTATAATTTGATTAAAGGAACCTTCTAAATATTTCGAATTGATGGGATGGATAAACATTGCAAAAACTATATATATCTTTCACTGTCTCGTGGTGTACATACCCTCCCCCCCCCTACCCTGAGTGGGGTAGTTGCACCCCCCGCATGTCTGTAATGACGTCAGTATACGAGCTAGCCGACATCATCCCATTAACAAAGCTAAGTTTAGCTACGTATAGTCGCCGCATAAATTAAATTATATCGGAGTGATAAAGTATCATGTAAGCGTGCTTCTCTTTTTGAAGTGCAGCCGGCTTTTAAATATTTCATAACAAAATTTGAAATATTATTATTGCAGTAAATTTAATTTAAATTTATTGATAACTTCGAATATCGTTGTTTTAATTTGTCGAGTCAGTGAGATTTATTTGTTTATTTCAGATCTATATACAAATAAATTTGCGTCGATTAAGGAATTTGATGATTTTCTGAATATGATTATATTTTTTTCAGTTTTTTACTTTTCCGTGATATGAACATTTTTTTACAAACAAAACTAAAACTTTTATTTATTTTAGTTATTATTTATATATTGTTATTATTTTTATTTTATCACAAATTTACAAAAAAAAAAGTTAAAGTAACTAAAGAATTCGAAAATTATGAAGTGACTTAATATTTCACTCAGAATTGAAGACAATCGAATAATTTTACAGTGTTTGTTAAACAAATTATTCTTGTTGTTACACCATACCATGATGCTACACTATAATTTTGTTATACTCTGCGTAGTATATACCGGTATATACCCTAGGATATAACATCATGAGGTCGTATTTATTAATTTCAATAACATGAAAATGAATACATAAAAAAATAAAAATTAATTTAAAATTCATGTCCTACATAATACATCTCACACAAGTGCAAGTATAATTGTAGATGCAACAGTACAGCATGTATAAGTTGAAAAATAGCATGCAGTGATGACGTTATTGCACTTGCATTGGCTGCTCTACTTGCTGTACATGCATGTGTGTACATAGCAAGTACTTTCCTCAATATGCGCGTGCCGTCTTTCTCCCCCCCACCTCTATGTACTGCATGTATGTATGGAGAGGTACTGGTGAGTTCACTACAGGCCACTGACTGTATTACACTGAGAAAAAATTTGTTAAGGTTTTCTATACTTTTGTAAAGGTCATGATAATTATCCTTTTTTTTTTCCCCCACTTCTGTTTTATGCATTATAGAGTGTTGATGAAGTTTATTGAAAGCCATGTAATATTGTATTATGGTAATTTATAGGTTTGTTTGTACTTTTATTAGGTTTGATCTCTTAATTAATTACCATAGTTGGTATCCACTATTTATCATGTGGCATGTAATTCCTCTTATTTATTCGGAAATCATCGGCTTGTACTATACGCCTAATGAGGAGAAAACTGAATGACTGAATACGATGAAAATAATATTAAAATGTGATTTTTTTCCTTGTTTTTCAGTGTAATGTTCATCAAAAGTTTTGAACGGAAGTAACGAAAGTGCAAGTTTTTTTTTCTCCTTTTTTAAAATTCCTTGCACACGGTTACATAAAATAATGTTAACTTTTAAAGTATCGTATGATTTACAAGGCAGGAAGTTATATATTATAGAATTTGGAATACGTCACAGCACTTGCCTTTTCATAAATTTTTATAAGAAAAATATAAAAAAAAATGCATGCATGTGGGTACATTGTTAAAAATTAGCAATAAGTTAATTTTACATTGCGGAATTCAATTGCATAACAGTAATTGAAATTAAGTGGTATTTGAGGTGTTATAATTACACAATAATACCAAAATGAAGCAAAGGGTATAAAATTTTAATTGAAATTTATTTGAGGTTATTTTTATATGCTATTTTTTGTATTTAAATTGACAAAGAAATGATTATATAATATGTCATTAATTTTACACATCTCATTCTGCATGACGTTAATAAAGTTTATATAACATCAATAATATTTATATAACGTTTATATACATTTCTATATAGTCCCAGTATTGATAAATCTATAATTAATAAAATAAATATAAATTTTATGTAACTTGCAGCAATTTTATTTTTTACAATTCATATTATATATATAATTTTCATCTATCGTGATATTTTCTGAAAGTTGATATTTGCATATAGACGAGAATTCTGATAAATGTTAAAATAGCACTTGTACAGTATATATTAATACGTTGATGTCAACAGTAATTACTAAAATAAATACAATGATAATATATTGTAGCTTGCAGCAATTTGTATTTAATGTTTTATGACTTCTGTATTTTTGTACTTAATTTAATTTTCTAACAATATAACTTCAAATATGTTGTAATTATTACAAAGTTTATTATTTTTGCGATGCAATTTCATTTTCAGTGAATTTAAAATTAATTTTTATGTTAGGTTGTGTTATAATAAAAAATGTATTTTTATGCGAACTATAATAATATTATGATTATGAAGGGAGGTCAGTATTAATGTATGCTGGATAATGTATTTTAATATAAAAATATATACTCTGATTAATTTAAGATTTTTTAATCGGAAATGTTTCAGATCTTTCATATTGATATTCCAAATTTTTTAATTCGTAGAATACTGTAACAATTAATACACTAATGACAAAATATTTTTGAAAAAACTCGGGGGAAAAGCATGCATTTCCAGCAACCTTTTAAAATAATTTTATATTAATGGAACTATATATTTATATAAAAATTTGTCCTCATATTCCAATAACATTGTGACATTTAGCATGATCAAATAGCTTATGCATATAATATACGTGTGGGCTTTTGCTTGCTAATGTATTGCCATGGGGGTTTCATAAGCCTTTCCGCTGTAATAAATATGATTTAATTCGTTGAAGATTGGATTATAGACGTTACATGACCTATTTCTAAAATGCAACTCCCTACGGCGTATTAATGTTATTTACAATTTATTTTTCTACGTATAGAATTTCAGTTAATATCTTTTGTTGTTTTTTGATGGTTTGTTTCAAAGAAATTTTTTTAATTGTAACATTTTCTATAAAAATTGTTGTTTCAGTTGCATCGCTATGGTGTAAAAAAGTAATCAGATTTTATAAACTGAAGATTTACCATTAATTAGTTTTGGGCTCTATACCCCCCATTTCCTACATTTGGGCTCTTATGCGTGAATTAAAAGAAAGAGAGAGAGAGAGTGATTAATAAAAACTATATATTATTATCTATATCTTGTATAATATATTTATGTTCTTTGACAGCAATCACAACTTATCAAGTATGATTTTTGGAACAGTATAATATATATTTTTATATATTAAATTTATAAATTTACAAAAAAGATTAGATTTATTTATCTCTGGTCATTTATATTTTAATAACAAATTCTTATAATCTATTTTGTATAATAGTATATTATATATATAATATATATATATGTAACATTTATTTAAATCTTTCAATCAAGTATATTGATTACTGACAGACTCGTGTTATGCGGCAGATTCTATCTCCTATATAATGATAGCTATTAATTATACTCACTATTAACTTTGAACATATTTTTTATGTAACTGACGTTACATAAATTGTTATGTTTCTTCTTTTCAAGTATAATATTTTCATATAAAATCAATACATTCAAATTTATTTTCTGAACTGTTTTATATATTCTTATGTAATTTCATATAAACTGGTGTGTTATATAAGAAATTATAACATATATGTGACGTAATTTTGCATAAGAATAAAAATTATTATTAATAATCACATGCAGTCATGATCTGATATTTATATCACTGTGGAATACATATAAGGTCGTAAGTTCAATTCAATTCTTTTATTTAATCACTAGCTGCACAAATACAGCATGGATCACTTTAATCATACATAATAACAAAAAAACATACTAAAACCAAGGATTTTGTATGTATGGATAGGTTATCTCTATACCAATAGCATTAGAGCAACTGAGGCAAATCTCCAACGTAAGATGGCGACCGAGCGCAACCATCTGCATTGTATATGTATGGAAGTTCCCCAACGTAAGATGGCAGACATCCCATTGGTTACTGTTGTAACCGCCACCCAATTCCTCCTCACGACTGTGCCTCACCGACGGCAGCACCATCACCTATCCATACATACAAAATCCTTGACTAAAACACATAACACAAAACATCAACAAGATAAAAAAAAAATGATTCCTATATAATTATATAAAATTCAAAAAGTTCCAAGTTCAATTGCATTTACCCATAGATGGTATATGCCGTCTATGGCACCTAAGGTCTCCAAATAGATGAGAGAAATCACTCTTTTCGACCTCAATAATCAAACAAAATAAGACATGACTAAATTCATTCGCTCTTTTATAATATTTAAGATTAAAAAAAAAATGCAATTAATTTTAAATATAAGACAATGCCTTTCGGACATGCATGCGGAGACAGTGCTATGATTGGATTTTAAAATTTAAAACATTTTAGTTGCATATTCATATATCTAAAAATCTAAGCAGTCATTGCCCTTTTTGAAAAAAAATAAATATATATATTTAAAATATACCATAACAAACTTTAAGAATAAATTTAAATACAGCTGCATAGGTGGAGTTGTTCTAAATTCATTTCGTTGAATAATGAATGGAGAACGTTTGAAAAGAGTTCAGTTTTAGGTTTTAGATCATCTGCATTAAGAATATCTTTTACTTTTAAGTTATACTTTCTGAAAATTCAAAATAAGAAAAATTTATATATTGGGGGTGATTCACGGAAGAGTTATCCAGGAAATTTTCCAGGTTTCTCAGTAATCGTGGTTAGCTCCTTCCTATAATTCAATTACACTTATAAACGTGGTTAATAAGAAACCTGGATAACTCTCTTCGTGAATCGCGCCCATTATATAATATATTGTGGTATTTTATTTATATATTAAGGGTAAGGTAACACGGATCAGCTGACCCAATGTTAAAATAATCCCACGCATGAAAATTATGAAAATAATTTAAAATGTTCTCCTCTACATCCCCTATCAGTAGGTAAAATATCAAGTATACAAATTCGAGCTAGTTTTTTTAGTTATGAATTTTTAAAGTTGACTACTGGGTATGATACTTTAACATGGAAAACTCAAACTTCCATGTTAAATTAGTCAACTTTAAAAATTCATAACTCAAAAACTAGCTCAAATTTGTATACAAGATATTTTACCTACTGATAGGGGATGCAGAGGAGAACATTTAAAAACAAAAATTTAATGTAAATATTTTAAAAATAGTGTGCATAAACGTCAGCAGTACAGTAATATTTTTATCTGACAACGATATAAATATATATACTCCTTATTTTGGAAAATATATCTCATCAATAGATGACAATATATAGTATCGAATTACTGTCAATATTAAAATCATATCCACTTATCTTTGGTTTGACGTCACGAACATTTTCCTTTGTCCTACAATACAATACTAATGGGAGGGTCGCGTGACGTCAAATCAAAATACGTGGAGACGACTTTAACAATACAATATATTGTCATCTCTTTTCGAAGAAAATTTTCTAGAGTTACGATTTTGTTATAATTTATTAGTGGAAAATTGCGTAAATATTACTCTTTTGCATGCAATCTTTATCATGACTAATAATGTACACAAGTTATTCATAGTGCATATAAATCTGCATTATTGATAGTAAAAGTGACACGCATCATGTGGATTATAGAGGACATCTACAAAGCACACGCATGCCACATGTCGAGGGGGTGAGAGCGAATTGAGGGCGATCGTATCGAAACCCCACAACCACAAGAGCGAGAGACAACATATATGCACGATATTGCCACGTGACGATGATATAACCTCATATATTGCCTAAGTCATATTATGCGTCAATACCTGCATGTGATTTGTATACTGCAGCGATATAATCATATAATAATTTTCTACGTACGGTGATGTCAAAATAATTTACAAAAAAATGTATTTTTTTAATACTTGTCTGAAGGTATATGTGACAACTAATTATATGGTGTTTTCATTTCTCAAATTATGCTGTGGCTCCTATCAGAGCATTTACATGATTTTACAATGTTAATAATCCAATAAAAATTTTTTTGTTTTACCTCGTAGTTTGACTTGAACATCGATTTTTTTATTATTATTATTTTATATTTTGATATAGTTTATTTGAAGTATTTTTATTAATTATTAGATTTATATATAGGATTATGTAAATTTTAATATTAAGAGAATTAATTATGTTTCAAAGTTAGCTATATCTTATAGCTTATAAATTTTAAATAGGCAGCTTAATTAATAATAATTATGTAATAGTATCTTTTTATGCTCACAGTATTCAATAAAGTTTTTAATGATCCAAATTCTAACTTCTATATATTATTAATTTCATACGTCAAACTAATAAAAATAAATTTGTTACACATAAACTCTCAACTTCACACGTTCGCTCCGTCGACCTTACATCAGCTAATCCTTTGGTAGGACGCACGTGTTAGTACGACATTAGTTTTAGAGAAGTGTCAAAAGGTAATACGTGACGTGGGTCACGCGAACCAACCTGACACGTGACATAGTGTGACCCGATGACCTCACTTCTATAACACGTGTCTAATTATATCTCCAAATTGAGAGACGTGATGACGTCAGAGATCAGCTACCGAGTTGAACTGGAGCTATAATAAAGTTTACTTAATTAAGGAAGTTGATGATGGTTATATATATATTTTTTAAAAATTGCCTTTAACTTAATAAACTTGTTTGCTTTATTTTAAAAGGTCTTGTTATATCTTTATTTAGCATCAGCTTAAAAAAAAAATAGAGTCTATAATAAGAAAAGTATCTTGATCAATTTTAGAAAATCGGCTTAGAAATGTTCAAAAATACACTTCGGAACAGTTTGGAAGATACTTATTAGATATCTGTTTTGTAGGAAATTACAAATTCAAAAGAGATGTGATGTACTTAAATACGTTTAGGATAGCGACTGATTGTGAATGCTCTTATATGCAGAATTGCAAATGTACAATGGAGTATCGACCTCAATTTTTTTTATTGCAGAAATGGATAGAAGGTAAAATGTTATGCTATACCATGATTTTTTTCAGATTTTTTAGAGCCCGGGAAGTATTTTTAAAAAATTATTGAAAGTCTTTTTTGTGACGCCACGCGGCGGTAATTAAGTCCTATCTTTTTCTTAAGGAGCGGCGTCTCGTGACGTCACAAAAAGAACTTTCAATAATTTTTTTAAAATACTTCCCGTGCTCTAAAAAATCTGAAAAAAATCAAAGTAGCATAACTTTGCACCCTTTATCCAGTTCTGCAATAAAAAAAAATTGAGGTCAATACTCATCTATATCGAAGGAGGGTTAAAAAGTGTCTAGTGTCTATAAACAATTACACACAGGCTTTATGGGTGACGATATATAAGACGTTTAACATCAAGGTATTAGTGATAAGAAGAATCAAAGCGACTGCAGAACTTCACTTCACAAATACAATACACATAATTGCCGATATGATGTAAACAACTAGACACTTTTTAAAAACCCTGCGGTACATCTTTTTCTCTTGTAACATGTGACACCTTTAAATCAGATAGAGATAAGTTTTATGCTAGAAACAACGCCCACTTGAGGCTACAACTGCTCGAATCAAGGCTACAACTGCTCGAATCAAAGCTACAACTGCAGAATCATGCCTTCTCCTTTAAACAGACTGGTACATTTTCTGTGATCCCAAGTGTACATAACGCCCCCTAGAGGCAATAACTACTCGGGTCAAAGACTGCAGAATCATGCCTTCTCCCTTAAACAAACTGGTACATTTTCTGTGATCCCAAGTGTACATAACGCCCCCTAGAGACAGCAACTACTCAGGTCAAAGACTGCAGAATCATGCCTTCTCCCTTAAACAAACTGGTACATTTTCTGTGATCCCAAGTGTACATAACGTCCCCTAGAGGCAACAACTACTCAGGTCAAGGCTGCAGCTGCAAACTCTCCGTGTTGCTGCCACTTTCCCTGCTAGATACAACATTTGCATGTGCAGCTGACGCCTTCAACCATACCACCATCAGGACCAGCAAACATCATGGAGTAAGATCTGGTTCACACCGGTTAACTCAATTTGCACCTCCTCACATGGCGAACCAAATTCTTATGTTGCCTTGATCTTATTTTCATATATAAAATTTCGCATGCGATATTTTTTTTAATATTATTTTTTAAAAATATAAAATAATATTTAATTCTGTACTGCATGTTATTATTGTATTTTTCTTATACACATATCAAAATAATATACAGCAGTAAAGTTAATTTATTTTCCAGTCTTTATTATCATTTTAAATTAATAATTACAATAAAATCAACAATGAAGACCAAAATAATTAAAAGTACAATTGTATTCAATGATACAATACACCTCAAAAGATCATTTATATAAGGGTAAAAATGAAATAATAGATGTATTGTTATCGTAATAAAAAATAAATACATACCTCTGTACACTCGAAACAAGTTTTGTAAAGTTTAAATTGGTATTATAATATGATGCATAATTATACCCTGCAGACCACTATTAACATAGCAAACAAGTATAGAATCAAGCAATCAAATCCGACATTAAATTTCTATACTATACCATTGTTTAATGTAATACATGTAGGGCTACAAATTTTATCCCTTGATGCTAGAGAGTGACGTGTTCCCGAGTGTTTTGAACTTATGTGGGTGTCTGTCCTATCTTCTCCCAAACCACAAGTGACACAATCATGTAAATTAGCGTAGGGTCTGATTTGAATTTCCATACATAAACCTTTAGAAGCTATACGTGCAGAGCGCTTTCGATGAATAATCTATTATAGTTATTATTATAATTAATTATGTCACACTGCATAGAAACTCCGTTTCAAAATATTACCTTTTTTCAAATAATATACAATAATTATAGTTTGTATAATGCATCTTCTTTTAAATCAATATAATATAATTCATTTCGGTACTAATATCCAATAATTCATTTCTCTAAATATTAATTCGAAAATTTTATTATATAATGCCAAAATTACGATAAAGAAAATATTTATATTATATTTAAAATGAAACTATTATTAAAATGTATTTTTTAACAGTAAATAATAATATAATTATGATTAAACAAGTTTATACAACGTGCAGGTGATTTCTTGACGCTTCTACAAAATTATTTGCAATTTTTGTAGAAATACGTTTATTTATAGATATTATATGGAGGAAATCCTGTTTATATCCATTATACCCCCCCCCTCTCCTCTTCTACCCTCCTGAATCAAATTTAAGTCGTTCACAATCCGTGTTTCAGAGGTGCACATTATACAACAACTCTTAGAAATCGTCATATATTTAAATATTTTTTAATATAGACAATAATGGTTACATTTTTTTATTTCATAATTAGAAAATATAGATAAAATTATGCTTTTCTGAATTTTTCAGATTTTTTGGAGTGTGGGAACTGATTTTAAAAAAAACATTTAAAATATCTGAATTAGGGTGGTACTAAATGATAGGTCAACCGTGATGTCATCAATAACCAATCACAGCACGAGAAAATGACGTCACGGTTGTCCCATCAAGTAGTACCAATCTAATTCAGATAATATTTTTTTTTTAAATTAATTCCTACACTCCAAAAAATCTGAAAAAAATTCATGCAGAAAACCATAATTTTTTGTATATTTTCATTATTTTCTAATTATATGAAATGAAAAAAAAATGCACCCATTATTGTCTATTCGTGTACTGTTATGTTATTGTTGTTATTATTTATACATAATTATTTACATAATACTGTATTATTATATATTGACAAAGCTGTCATGTAACTCATGTATATGTAATCAATATATTGCAACACAAAATATATAATTATTTTCTATAATGTACATACAACTTATATGACTATAAAGTAGTTATATGGTTTTATCATTAAAAAAAAAAGTAATATCATCATAATAAAAATAAATAATATTGTATATAAATATTATAAATAGAATGTAGGTAATACTGCTTGCATAAAGTACATCATGGTGCATGCATGTGACCGCTATATCGTTCAGTAGCATGCTTGTAGCTTATTGAGGTTTCTTTATATGACGTAATATACATAGAGTTCAATTTGCTATCTTTTAACATGGAGAAAGATAATAAACAGGTCGATGCACTGAGCACGATAGTGTGGCGCGACGTACTGCAGTCGATTTGGCATTGGTTTTTAGTCCATAAGAACTATTTTTGTATTGTATATAATGTACTCTAGAAAATAAGCTTGGAAAAAAAATATATTGTATCTGGGTTATATATATTATTATAAAATTAAAATTTTATTATTATAGTCATGCATTAATGTATAATTATATTTTAGTATAAATTAATTGTTAAAAAAAACAGTAAAGTGCACTGTTTTAAATGTTATTTGTAAATAATTACAATATATAGAAAATTAATTTATATACTCTGTAGTATAGTTATTTAATTTTGAATATGATTATATTGATGGATTATATAATTCAATAAAATGTGTGTGAGGAAATACATGACATAATAAATTACATGTTTTACAATATTGGCTTTTGTTTAAAAAAATATAATACAGAATTAATATAATATATAGACGACTGATTAATTACATGATGGATATATACTGTTTTTAATTCTTTATTATAGTTTTAACTTTATGCCTTTAATTAAGGCCATAAAATCTCTATCGATTTTTCAAGGAATATTCTTTAAATCAAAACAAATTATTTTTTAATTATTATAACTCGCCTATATAGTACATACATAGATTTATTTTATATTGGCTTTGTATTTCTTTCATAAGATCTTTTTAAATTATCTAATGGCCGTAAGTTGCAGCCAACCTAGCTATCCTAGAAAAATCGGAGAATTATCCGAGAAATTTAATGTTAATTAGTAAATAATCCACGGATAATCGGGATAATCCTCAGATTATTCTCGGATAGGTGGCTGCAACTTATGACCATAAGTTTTTTGCATTCAAAGAAATACTCATTATTAAAGGTCTTTTGCCCATGCATGGAAAAAATAAAAGTATGAAACATGAAGGTAAATTAATAAAAATAAAAATTTGCGGCCATACTCATATTATTTATACATTTTACCTTTGACCTTTTAAAAAATGGAAAAGTTTAAAATCACGTGGGATTCCTCTTTTGTTATTTATAAATTTTATTGATTTTATACTATGGCGTTTCTTTGTAACCAAAATTCGACAAAATATATAAAAACATGGTCGATTTTTTTATTTTTAATTCATAATAAAAAAATTTAAATTTGCGTGATGATCCAAAATATGCTTATTTTCATAAATTTTTAAATTCTATTTTATACATAAGAGTATACCACTATATTCATATTATTATAATATTATTCATTATTAAAAAATATAAAGCTGGAAGATAAATTGTTCAAATTTCAGTTTAATAAAAAAGTATAACAAAACATTCATTTTTTTTTTTTTTTAAATAATCTTAACTTCAAACTATTCACTGTCAAAAAATTGAGATCAGAAAATAATATTTTCCCTAAAGAATAAAGTTTTTTTCTTTTCTTTTTTAAGAAAAGGAATAACAACATAAACTTTTCCTTAGATTTATTTATATTTTGGTATATGAGGGTGAAAAATTCTTTGTATAAAAGCCATCATATGATTTATATAACTGGTTTGCAGCACGAATGTAAAATCTCGTATTCGCGTTTATATTTTTCTTACCACACTAAAAATGATGCATGGGTATTGAATTATTCAAAGTTTATATTTTTTGTTACATAAATTCATAATATAAACTGAAGCAAAATTCATATATGTAAGGCGTCTGAAAAGGTTTCTTTGTTTTCTTATAGTCCAGATAAATTAAGTATTAATTTTTCCCACAGCTCATTTATCTTTAGAATAAGTTTCAAAACAGCTTATTTTTAGCCAAAATATTGATTTCAGTTGACTGAAATCTCGAAATTGGCCCCCTTGAATTCAAACTTGTAGAGGACTCGCCATTGAGTTGCATACAAATCTTGGAGTGAATCTGTCTGATTAGTTTGGTATAAATTGAGGTGGAAGTTTAACATTGACGGAAACCGGAAATGGAGCTGTTATGTGAAACCCGCTCAAAACATAAGCGATTAAGTTTTAGAACATTCTTGAATTTTTAAATTTATTTCATTCGATTCCTTCTGACAGAAATATTCTTTAACTCAGAAATAACTGGAGATTAATTGTTAAAAGAGTATATAACCTCAAAAGTTTCAAAACTCAATATTTTATAGTTTCTCGATTCGGAAAATGAAAACTACTAAATGATGATGGTTGTTGTCAAATTGATCGATAATAGCTTGAGTAATTGCCAATTTTAATTTTAACATGAAATTGACAGCCTCACCAAATTTATCATCGTTATATACTCCTCATGTAATTCAGTCGATCATCTTTGATGTGTCTTTGATTTCAACTATACAGTATGTAGTGGAGTTCTTACAATATACATATATTATGTATACTGTATATCCAGTGCATACATGACATGTTTATTGTTATAATGTTAATTTGATTACAGTTTCACTTTTATGGTTTTATTCATGTAACTTATTATTCTCATTACTTATATGAGATCTCTTATGACATAAAATATATTTATAAATATTGAATATACCTATACCCTGTTTACAATAATTAAATCGTGTTTTAATTAAATATCGTTCAGTAAATAACTACATAATTAAAACGTAATTATTGTAATATAAGGTTGCATGCAAATTATATAACACGTAATACAGACATGCAATTCTTGTGTGTAAGACTTCAGGTCAGTGACATACCGATAATTTTTGTTTTAAATTCATTGGGTGAATAACACTATATACTTTTGCATGTGAATAGGCTACTCAACTGGCTACTAAGCAATATTTTTCATTTTCCCAATAGGCTTTTATCTTAACTATTGACTAAATATATTTCTGTGATAATGTAATATAGTGTATTCAATATTGACACGAAAAAGATATAATAAATTAATTAATTAATTAATATTGAGATAATGATATGAGTTTTAAAAACAATACATCATTGGTGATATGAATGGAACAAAATTAATGATTAATGTGAAATTCAATATTATTTCAAATGAGCTAAAGTAAAAAAAAAATAATAAATAAATAAATAAAAAATGTGCGTAAAAAAAATAGAAAGCAATTTTTTTGTTAAAAATAGAAGTAATAAAATAATTTTATTTCTAATGACGGTCAATATAGAACAGTAATACGTATGTTATGTAAATAATTTTTTAGATTATTAGAAAACTGATAAACATCACTTAAAGTGACTTAATAGCTGCATATTGCAAAAATTTATCCTATAATAAAATATTTATTAAAGTTTGATATTTATTTGTTTTTTTTTCCTCATATATATATAGTCATACGTGTTAAAGTAAATAATTAAAAAAAAAGTGAATTAGCTGTATAATGTACACCTCGGGATAGTATGAACTTCATTTATTTGTCAAATTAATTTGCTGAAGCTGCAGGAGATCAAAGAGATACAGATTTGCAATTTTAGGGTCGAGTGCATGAGGTCTCAAAATAGCCAAAACTTCATAATACGTTTACAAAGACTACGCATTAATGCTCATCACAAACAACGGAGCAAGGTTTCGTTCTGTCCCGAGATAAAGACAAGACAAAGCTGACTGATTTATGGACGCTTTAAATCCGGTACATCAGTATAGGGGTTAAAGTTCTGAAATTTGGGGGAAGTTGAGGGAAGCGATTGCGAAATCCATTGAAGTTGGAAAGTTAGTGCGAACCTAGTGGTAACTGCTGGAACTACGTGCGTCTGGCGAGGATTGCTGTATATGATTAACATTGTAAAATCATGTAAATGCTCTGTCAGCAGCAGCAGCATAATTTTACAGAAACGACAATGCAATAATTAGTTGTCAAATTTAATACTTTCGGACAAATTTAATATAAAAAAATATTTCAACTTCGTAAGTGATTTCTTTCCTAAAAATTTGATAATTTTTGTAATTCTCCCTATATATATGCATTGCCGTATCCTCGATGCAAAGAGCAAAATTTTCAGACGTCAGCGCCATCTCTTGGTCCTTTATACCTTCCACAGAAATGATGCCGAGTTAACGAAATCTTTGTATGGAGCTGTACCAAGGATTTTGTATGTATGGATGGGTGATGGTACTGCCGTCGGTGAGGCACAGTTGTGATGAGGAAGTGGGTGGCGGTTACAACAGTAACCAATGGGATGTCCGCCATCTTACGTTGGGAAACTTCCATATAGTTTACAATGCAGATGGTTGCGCTCGGTCGCCATCTTACGTTGGAGATTTGCCTCAGTAGCTCTAATGCTATTGGTATAGAGATAACCTATCTATACATACAAAATCCTTGAGCTGTACATCGGTCAACTAACTTTGCCCTTATGTTGTTTTTAGATGACCCTGTTTTCACTCACACACGTGCTTTTTAAGAGGTGTCTTCAATCTTGCCCTCTCTCCTCGTGGTATAAATTTGAATTACAAATATTGTCACTGTGACAGATCATCAAAGATATAACCAAACCGTCCTATTCTCATGTCATTTTTTTATGTCAGATTTTATGATAAAATATAGAATATTTTTTTGTGTATGTAGTTATTATTATGCATGAATGTTACATAGGGACCACGTTTTTTTTTTTTTTTTTTTTTTTTTTTAAAGAAAGATTGCTGTTGTAGCTAAAATATATCTCTTATAAGATATCTTTTGACACTTTTTACTTTCTTTTCACCCCTTTTTTTTTCGCAACTCAAGCAAGTTTTTATTTTGAATACGTATGTTCGTAAACCGTATATAAGTATGAATTGTGCATGTATATAGACTATGTATTTTATATATATATATATATACCACTTTCTGCACTCAAGTTCTTTATATGAATATATACGGTATATAAAGATAGGTGTAAAAAGTGTTCATTATTTAGAATTTATGAACAGACCTTTTGTGCAATGTTTTTGGTCTATAGAAACATTTTTTTTTTTTTTTTTTTTTTTTTTCTGTTATTTAAATTCTTTTATATATGCTCCGGACTATATTAAAAATGTTAGGTACACGAACTTTTAATTTGCTTTGGATTTTCTTTAGCTTGTCAGAAAAAAGTGTTGGAAACTAAAAATTTAAACGTGCATGCAGTAGGTGCAAAGTAAATAAATAAATAAAATAACAAATTTTTGGTCAAATTACCATGCTAATGTTTAATTTTTTTCTGTGATTGTGTATACAGATAAGTGCGATTACAAAGTTTAAAAGTCCTGACTCGTGATAGATTACCTTATATATTTTTAATATTAATCTTGTTAATTTATCCATCAAAGATTTTATCAAAGTCAACCGTAAAAAAATAATATTAATACAGGAGTCAAATACATTATTCATTTGAAAAACGTCGTGAACATAATTATATTTCAACAATTTATTCATTATTTGTATTTTTTTTTAATCCGCTTACTGTAAATTAATATTTTTATAAACATATCCATTTTCATATTTTATGGTAACTTTCCACCCAGTTTTGATTTATCTGCATGTACTATAAAATCATAAAATCTAACTATAAAATTCAATAATTATACGGACATAATTTTATAAATCATTAATATCATATAAACTTCATATAATATCATATTAATTAAAATGTGAATTACTACTCGAATTCAAATGCAGTAAGTTTGAAAGTAATCAATAATTCTTCGTTTTATATATAATTAATATAAAGACAGGTTTACATATTATATATAATATATTATTATGTTGTCTTAATCATAATTAAATTTGTATATTAAAATATAATACTACATCACTGTATGTGTGTTTAGTTTATTGATGTAAAATAATAAATTGCTGTAATTGTAATTCATAAGATTTTTTTTTTTTTTAAAATGTCGCTTGAGTCATTTTGAGTATTGTATTATATAAGATTTATCCCAAAAGTAACAGTTAGAAATATAGAATAAAGGTTTTAATTATTATTTCAATTAAATCTGAAAAATTACAGATAGATTTTTATTTAGGCTCAGCAAAATTTTAAAAATTTAATATCCGTACATTTTTTTACCATCTTAAAAAGGCATACAGGCCTCAAATTACAAATTAGACAGTCACCAAGTGGGTTTAGAGTGTATAATCAACAGTCGCATCATTTTTTTCCACGCGTGATGCATCTGTGCGAAGTCGCAGTTCAAAGTAAGAAATTTAGTCCTTGATGACGTCACGAAGTCCTTGATGACGTCACAACTCAATGCTAATCGGTGCTAGCTGTGAGTCGTGACGTCAGCAAGGACTTTCTTTACAGCGCGACTTCGCACAGACGCACCGCGCGCAGGTAAAAATAATACGAAGGTTGATTATAAACTTGAGCAACACTTAATGTCTGTCTAATTTGTAATTTGAGGCCTGTATACCTTTAAAGGCGGATTCAGATGGCGACAACGGCGATGCAACGCGATTTTGTCACACAAGCTGTGAAATCCTATGCGGAAGCGAATTCGCCATTGCGGCGGCGAATATCGCGTTAAATTACGATGCTCTTTTTTTTAATCGCCATGGCAAATATGGCCGCCAATGGATGTTACAACAAGTGCGCATTATTCGTTTCGCGTCGCAGGCTGGAAATCGCCATGTGAATCCACCATAATTCTGTTAAAAAAGTAGATTTTGAAGTGTATTATTTTCAATGTCACTTTTTCCTGTTGTCATTTTCCAAACTATTATGACCACCATCCTATCCGGGAGGTTCACTGTGCTGGGATAACCAGTTGAAACCTCAGGTTGGATTTTCCATCTTGTTGTACGGACGCTACTCTGGAAGTGATTTCAAGGTCAATATCAATTTCATTGGTAAAAATATTACCACAAAAACATTGAGCAATTATAATTTTAGGCTTCGCATTGTATAGGTATTATTTTCATGCAAGGTATGCATTCATACTAACTTTCGCAATTAACCTTGAGTATTTTTACTTGTCGTAGGTCATGTTGGATAATATAATTAATTATGTATGAACATAATTATTATTCGCTCCATGAAGAATTACTTTGCACTAACGTAAGAGAAAGAAATTAATTATGAACCCCGCCCCTCACAAGGTTCTATGCAAAATACATACATTTGAGATAATAATAAACTTATTTGCTTACCAAATAAGTAAAAAATAACATTTAGGACCTTTCTCCTCCAACTCAGACCAACCGTCCTTGCTCAGGCGCAGATCCAAGGTTTTTCCCCTCCCGAAATTTTGGATTTAACATGGGCATTATAGGTCCCACTTCAATTTTTTAACATTGGCTTTATGGAGACAGCTTCCCCTCCCTAATTTAGTTCTGCCATGGATCCTCGCCCGTCCTTGCTTAACCATGCATGCACTTCATCCGTCTCAACTGCAGCAGCTCTAACGAACATAAAACCTTCTTCTTCTTCTTCTCTCGGGCATGACTGTTGCACTCGACCTCGAGCTGTCTGCTTGCATGGTGCTCGTTGTCCTAGGTCATGTGCACCGCCGCCAGTCGCAGCAGTAACAACCTCCAAGTGACGTCATCGTCGCGGAACTTGCCATACTATAACAGTCAAAACAATATACCCTTGACATCTTCAAGGATAATGTGGTTGTTGTTTTGACGCGTGGAGGCAAAATAATATTTTTATTTTTTGATAAGAGATGTTTTTACTATCTTTTTATGTTTAAAGCTTTAAAGTGATCTTTATTTGCAAATTAAATGAGATAATTATGAGAGACTAAATAAGAAATATTAAGTGAATTTAATAACTTTCCATTTTTATCCGTATGTTTTGTTGCAGAAAATGGACGTGTTAAGTTTTTTTTAGAGAGTCCAATATTTACAATTTAAGCCAATAGTTTTAATTAACATATTATATTTTAATGATTTTTAAAATATATTAAACATAATTTTATAAGAAAGGTCAGTGTTTTGTTTGTTTGTTGTTTACAGTTAAAATTTTAAGAGAACGTAGTCAATATTATTGGCATGTCGTAGGCCAAGACATGGTTCACGAAATTTGTGTAGATTGGAAGAGAAGGCTACAACGTTAGCAGATGTATTGCCAACCTCACGTTAACACTGGAGGCCCTTATTTGGGTTAGCAACAATCTTTCATAATTTTATATAATATTATATATCGTTTATTGGTGTCATTAGTTTAATATTAATTAATTACCTTTAGAGATTGTCACTTTTTAGGGGAGAAAATGGAGAAAATATATTTTATTCTTTTATGTATATTTTTCACACATTTGCTGCAAAAATAATAATAATAAAATGTCGATATAAAAAGTAAAAATATAGTAGCTTTTACTTTTAAATTTAATTTTTATTTTGGATTATTTCAATAAAATGTTCAAAGAGAGAAGACTGTCATTTTTTTAGTAATTCTCTTCAATTTGTATTGCTGTAACGTAGAATAATATTGAAATATGACGTTTTTAAAATTCTAATCATTTTTATCTGTTATTTTTTTTAATATACTTTAAAATTAATTCCGTTTTAAACTTGGAAAGGGTAGGAGAAAGGCATATTCCGTTAGTTATGTTGAAGTTACATTATGAAGAAATAAAGCTATTGTTAGTTATGGCAGTTTCTAAAATTAAATAATAATAAAACCATCAGTAGTTAAAAGTTAAAGATGCTAATTTAAATTTGTAATCTTCATGAAAATGCAGGTAAAATTTGCTATGATGTGTATATAAAGTTTGTCTTGTCGATTTATATATAAATATAGATAGCCCCCTTTTGTCATATAACTACCGCAGTTTTTAATAATTTTTATTTGAGCACCAGTCATATGCAGAAGCGATACAAACAAGATCCAATCTAAAATTGTTTTTAATAACATCATCTCCTGTTTTACATTTCCCCAATTTCCCGTTTATTTTTTTCTTTTCACATACAATTTTGATTACGTCAGTACAGCAAGTCCGGTAAAACGTTGTTGTTATTTCCCTCCCCTCCTACCGTTCTCCAATGACGTCACGACCACGAGGTTGATTTACCCGAAGATATACGAATATACACGAATTGACAACGTGGCTACCTTTTTTTATATCATGATAATTAAAATAAAAGGTAACTTTATTATATTAAAAATGTCCTTTATAATGACTACTAATATATAATTGGTGCTTATTGTACTTATTTTTGGTAAAAAGGTTTATTTTTATATGAATTTTATTGATTTTTCTTATGTTTTAAGTTAAATTTAGGTTATATCGCGAATATTATTACGAGGGGAAACCATGAATGTCCCCTCCACTTTTATATATATTCTATCTAAGCAACATGCTTTCGTCCTGCGCACACGAGACTGTTATGTAGTGGTGTTCAGGGAGTGAACCAGACATACCACCACCACTCCCTTCTCCTTCGCTGCTGGCGCCCCGGTTTTTACCTCTCACAAAACTACTCTTCGCTAAAAACCAGCATTTTAGCAAGGTTACTAGGGCTGAAAATATACACAGTGGTGGAAGTGTTAAAAAGACTTAAATTTTAAAACATAAGAAAGTGATTATTTAAAAAAAAAAATGATAAATAAATTATTACTGTGATTAATTTTATGATGTTTCAATTGTAAAGAAAGTAATTTTGACAAGCACAAAGATAAAAAATTTAAGACTACCTCAACTATTTGTTTGTTATTTGCAAAAAAAGAAATTAACGTCTGTGATATTTTAATAATTGTGAGTCAATAAAAATTAAAGAACTGATAATATATTTTGACTGATTGTGTGTGATTTTTTTAATAATAATAATTAAATGATGGGAGTACTTGTCGAGACTGATCAAGCTACTACATGGATACCTCCGCCCAAGAAAAAGTGGATAAGACATTACCTACTAAGTAAGTCTCATTTAATAATTGATTTCTTTCGATTTATATAACAATTATAATTAATTACAATTATAACGATTTATATAACAAAATATTGAAGGTGCAAATTTACAATAAAAGATTTTGAGAACAAAAGTTAATTAAAATAGGGTTAAATATGCTGTATATTTTTACATGCGGGTATTTAAACATGAATAATTATTTATGTTTATTAATACCCTGGTAATTTTTAACTTCAAGTAATTTTATTGTAAATAAAAAAAATTATTCTATAGAAGCAATAATGTCAGCTAAACGAAATAAAATTATTTTTTAGAATCTTTCGTATAATTTCATTAAAAATTTTAACTGTATGCATTATTATATATAATACTGTAAAGTATAAGAATTTAATGTCGTAAAGTTATTTTATAATTTAAATAGAGCTGTAAAACAAACATTATATAATAAAGCCAAGATCAAGTTGAGATAATGTTGTTATAGCATTATAATGTCAACAAAATTTTAAACACAAACATGAAAATTGTACAATCGATAGGGTTGCAGCAGTCCAATTAATTTCTGACAGTTACAAAGTAATTACGTCATTTAATCGTTTAAATAAATAGTAATTTGAATTTTTTATAATAATTTAGTTATTTTTCTGATAGAATATGCAAAAATATCGATGTATACTGTATTTCTATATATACTGGAAGCATAGGAAATACACCTCATTAAAAATAAAACAAATTATTATTGCGTGATTTTCCTCTTAACTTTAATTGTAATAACAACTCGTTCATTAATCTTGCGTGAAATTCTTCTCCATTAATAAAATATAAGTACGCAATTTTAATGAATCATTTTACTTTTGCAACATAGTTTCAATTGAAAGTGCGTATAATATACAATGTTATATTGCATGCATTCATTTTAAATGTTTATAAATAATCTCTCCAACTTGTTTGTCAATGGAATTACAACGTTGAAATATTTTATGCACGAAGAAAATTTCTATTTGGTTGATGCCAAAACCATCTGTAAATGATAAAAATAAACATTTAGATGCACTGGTAATGAACGAAAAGGTTCATGAACGTTTAATGATGCTTATTATTATAGTAATTGATACGCAGTATATACTGTAAATATTTTGTCTGAGTTTTATTGAAAAAGAGCATAAAATATGTTACCATGCATAAATTAAAAGAGCTTAAGTGCATGGGTAATATTTATTTAAAAAGAAATACGTCTGGACCAAAAATAACTGAATTTTGTTAATAAAATTGCATTTTCTGCATGTGGTTGTTTTGCCCTATTAATTGCCCTTGCACGCATGGTGATATAGTATCTTGTGCTATGATAGTTAATATATTTCAGTTAGATTTTTTTTTATTATTAAAAAATTGTTAAGGTTGAAAAGAGGAGAGTCCCATCCATTTTTATTTCTAAATTACAATTTCCTAATTACCTTAAAATGAAATAAAATTCAAGGGATTTAATATTAAGTATAAGATCTATTTTTGGAAAGTAATTTGCACCGTACAGTATAGTGCTAATATCAATATAATTATAAATACTGCGCTACCAAAATGTTTTACGTAAAATTAATTAGTTATTTCAATTAAGAAAATAATAATTATTCAGCTCAAGGTAAATCGATATTTAATATTATTTTTAGTTCACAGAATTCACATCGTGTTACTGGCCATATTTTGTCCTAGGCCTCATTTCTCAAACGCCGTTGCTGCTTGCGGTCTAACTTTTTTTTTTTACGATGTGAAAGGCATTTCCCCCCCCCCCCCCCCCCGTCTTCAAGACATGATTATTATAATTTGAATTGTGTTGGTTAGTAACTTTTTTGTTTTTTATATTAATGCACATAAATTTGGGCATATTGATTGACCCCCAAAGTTCATGAAACACATACATGCAGTATATATATATATAGACTGTAATGGAAATACAAAATTTTGGAGTGAATTGTCTAATTATTATAATTTTTTTAAATAATTTTATATATAATATATATATATATATATATAATATTTTTATTTTTACCTAATTAGTTAAATTAGTGCATGATCCTCTATTGTTTAAAAACGAATATCATGATCCTACAATTATATAAATTATATCGAGTTATGTAGCATTTTGTAATTACATTATAAATACGGTATATATAAAATTATCAAAATAATGTTAAAAAAACACAACAAAGTAAAAGATTGCTAGAAAAATAACAAAAACTGTAATTTAAGTAATTTATTTGCAGCCACGTATACATACTATAATTTAAAAAAATAACTGTTGAAGTATTTGCATATCCAAGTCTAATTGGTATGATGTTTGCAATAACAATTACAGCAAGTACTCAAGGTCATATAGTATGATCATGTACTGTACGTGTGGTGTTTAGAGAATAATATTTTTGTTAGCCGCAACGTAAAAGTGAGGCGCCACCGGCGACTACCTCCTCTATTTCGAGACTCTCCGACAAGTTTTGCAAACTTTCGTGTGCTTCACGACTGCTGCCGTCTCTTAACTTTTTGTTTGTGAGAATGTTTTTATTTATTTTTTTTTCTCTTTATTTTTCATCAACAGCAATGGTGAAAATAATAGTAGAAAAAGACAAAGAATTACATTGACTTTTATTACAAAATTTATTGGCTTTTAATATAAAAAAAATCAATCATTTTCATGTTTGTTGACAATATAAGGCCGTTAATTGTTGTAATAAATTAAATTCTTGTAGTTATTATATTGTAGTAGACCACAAGTTTAATTGATTATATGTAATATTGTCAGCTCAATTTAATGTATTTTTTTTTGTCAAAACCATTGAGAATTATTTTTATTGTATCAATTTTTTTAAAAAGAAAATGCAAAGAAAAATTTAAGGGTAGCATTTTGATAATATCGTTATTTATCTTATGTTACCATGAAAATAAAATAAAAAGGAACAATTTTGTTGGTAAAATCATTTTTAAGATTTTAAACGTAACCCTTGCCAAAAAATTATTTTTTAAAGTATGAAATTTTGGTTCTGATTACCAGTAAACTTTACTTTTTTTATAATTGTAATCTACTTACTCTCATGTAAAAAAAATAGGTTTATTTCTAATGTGCACACTCAAATGTTGCGAATTTATCGTATAGATCTAACCAATTAAATTCCCTATTTTATATTGTAACAATAATATTTATAATATAAATAATTTATTTTTACCAGTGTACTGAAACTACTGAAGTCAGTGTATCACAGTAGTAAGATCGCCCTTCATATAACCAAGTGACGTTCATTAGTGCATGGCGAAGGGCGAAGAGGGTATCACGAAGTTCGAGCGTGTTTTCGTCCTGATTACAGGCTAATTATCATCGTCTTTTTGTCGTTTAAACGAGCAGAGATTAGAGTGGAACTAAACACATTTCGCTATCTTTATTATGGACCTTTAAATCTGTTTTTCAGCTACTGCGTAAGTGAGATTCTTGGCAAATAGAATATTTATTATTTTAGGAATGCCTATTATTACTCGATACTCGTCAGCAAATAACAAATTTAACATAAAATTATTCATAATTTATTTACTTGGGGATATAAACTATTTTTGTTATAGAAATTTTTACAATAAAGTAAACCTATAACCTATATGTAAGATGTATTGTTTTTCTCACTGTTCGTGATAATATTTGCACATCCCGATCTCCAAAGTGTCAAAGTATTTTTCAAACATTACTGTACTGTACATTGATGCTCTATAAGATATATATTTTTACAAGACAATGAGTTTATAAAAAAAAGTCACAGCATAAAATTAGTGCTGGCTGCTGGCTAGAATGATATACATAAATATATATATATTTTTTTAATTTTTACACCTGTATTTTGAATTATCGATCTTGATAATTTTGAAATTACATTTTATTTCAGTGTAGCTCTGCATATACACAATAACCCAGATGTGTCATTTCACCCACGCTTTCTGGTCGTTCCTAGCCACTGTATAATTGTCATGGCACCAACCCTGCATGCTTGGTACATACATAAATTTTTCTCAGTGTAGTATAACCCCTATTTGGTACGGACACAAATTTTTCTCAGTGTAGCTCTCGATTGAATATACAGTGACCCAGATGTATCTTCACCCACGCTCTCTGGTCTCACCTAGCTACTGTTGTTTTGTCACTGCTATAGAGTATCGATTGAACGCACACCACTATCACCGTCTTGGTACATATACAAAACCTCTTCTTCTTCTTATATCATCTTCTTGTATAGACAGGCTGCGTGGGAGGTGTAGCTGCAGGAACATATTGGATCATATTTCCCATCAGCCTCGAGGAGTTTGGTTGCTAACCAAAGATTTGTTTGGAAATATACTAAAATTATTTGGGATATAATGATGTCTTTTGTTACATCAATTTTGTGTTATTTTCTTGTTTTTCTGAATTTAATTATTCATTATTTAATATAAAGTTTTACAATACTAATGAAACTAATTATTATTTCTGACGCTTCTTACTGATACGTTAAAGGATGTAATAATTATATCAAAACTGGAGCACACAATTATTATTTTCCTCTTAAATTAATAAAACTTTTTTTTTTTTAAATATTTTACGTCACACGATTTCTTGCAAATTTTACACAGTTTTATTTCAAGAGCTTGCTAAATTCACTTGAGATTCTAACGATTAAAATGAACTTGAACTCCATTATTATAATAAGTCGTTTTAAAAAGTGAAGTAAAATGAGAAACTAAATATGCTTTCTATATATGAGATTATTTTAATATTTTTTTTTTAATTATGACCCTTTGACCTTTAATTAATTCATATTTTATTTCTTATTTGTTCACAGGTGAAGTTCCAAAAGACTACAAGACATACTCCGCATTACAAAACTCAACCTCTTCTCCTTCCCCTCCTACTCCCATCAACAATACAACTACAACAACAGCTACCACAACTACAAACAATAATAATAATAATAGATCAACATTACCTCCTCCGCCACCTCCACCCCCTGCTCCACCAACAACCCCTAAACATAATAACAACAATGTTCTACATCCACATTTGAATGGTGTGAACCATGTTGTTTCTACAACAGTATCTCCACCTAGACGTTCCTCTACCCCACCCCCACCTCCACCACCCTTACCACCACCCCCATCACAACAACCACCCTCTCATTATAGCCTCCCTCATGATGGCTCATATTTGGCCGCCCGCCTCACCGCACCGACTACCCCCGTAACAACTCCACCTGGAGAAATGACTAATAAAAGTCATCATCATCATCATAATCATGTGACGTCACAACATCATCTAGCTTCACCTCCGCCCACACCTTCATCTCAATATGTGGGATCTGGAGGAGATCTATCACCCCATGATCTTAAACGAAGGATTGGGTAAGTTTTGACTACTTGTTTTGTTGTAGATACGTAGATTTTTTTTTTTTGATTGAGATGTTTAATATTAATATGTAAAAGTCTATTTACACTCACGGGGGGAGAAAAAGTGAAAGCTGAGTTTTATTTTGATCACAAGTAATTAATTTGTTTACCACCATGTACTGGTATGTGCTAAAAAAAATTAATTGCTAACCAGTACTACATATATACAGATTTTAGCGTCACCGTTTCTTCCCCCATGATTGTGTAGCTACTTCATAGATGTTTTCAGTTTACTGTTGAGTCAATGCCAAGAAATAAATGCAGAGCAAGGGATGGTTTTTTTGATTGATTGACTGCGTGACTTTGTTGTTTTTTGTTGTATTTATTTAGAGTTTTTATTTCAAGATCCATTACAGAAACATTATATTTCCCCCCGTTCCTCCTTTTTTTTTACAATGAAGAAAAAAACTAGAAACTGCCTGCGTCATTCATTTTTTTTTTATTGATAAACTGATCTCCCCTCTCTGAATGTAAAATATATCAAAATACATTTATAATTGTTTTTAGAAACAGATACATGCAGGGGAACGTAAATGTAGCATCATCATCTACTTCTTGTATAATATGTTATTTAAATAATTTCTAATACACAAGGCATAGCACGTGGATGTCAAGCTGTCAATTTAAAATATATGACGTAATTTATTATAGATCAACAAGGTTACATCAGTGACGTCACGTGGTTTAACACGTGTTTATGACACGTGTTTTTCAGGTAATCGAGAACGAGGGTGCTTATGACGTCATTTGGTGGCTTGTGACGTCACTGGTTTGACACGTGTATCACACGTGTTCTCAGGGCCGGTACGCGAGAGGTACACAACAAGCTGGAAAAGAATCGGCGTGCACACCTGAAGGAGTGTTTTGAGTTATTGAGGCGACAACTACCTACTGGCCATGATGATAAGAAACCCTCCAACCTTAGTGTTCTTCACTCCGCCATCAGATACATCCAGGTAGGGATTCATTACTAATTTGTGTCTCAAAACACAATATTTTCTCACCTAAATGTGCCCTACCTTCCTTTGTTTCCTTCAAAAATGACTAAAAAAGGAAGGGGTTACGTCCCAAAACACCAATATTTTGTCCCCTACATGTGCCCTTTGTTTCCTACAAAATGACGGAAAAACGTATAGGATGCATCTTATAGCCCTACTGTATATTAAATAGCGAGGGAAGAAAGAGTGCTCGAGTAGGGACCTTTTTATTTTAAAAAATATAAATTTAATGTCATTGATGAAAAGAATTGTAAACGATTTCGTTTTTAATGAAATTTAAATGATGAATGTCTTCAGAAAACTAGATAAAAAAAAATGCTGTTTTTGCAGCATACCATGCACGATATAATAACTAGGGCAAGCATGTAACAAGATGTTTCTCAATTATTGATGGTGACAATCAGAATGAATGAATATTTACAATGTCACCAGCAATGTCACAAACAGATGTCTCTCGCTATTGTTGTCGATAATATTCTTTTCTCATATTTATGTCACTGTTATAGTCGTTTATATGACGGGGAGATTTAATACTGTCATTAGCAATATAATTGCATGCTCAGATTTCATTATAATGGCAATTTATATAACAATTCAGATTCAATTACCTTTCTTTGTATAATGTCATTTTTCTTTTTAATTGTAATGAAATGTGATTTTACGTCGAAATCATTTTTTTTTATTATACAAATTTATGATTTATCATATAATAAAATTGATCAAGTTATTGGTAGTGTATGTAATTTCAATTAAAACTAATACAACAAAATCAATATTGTAAATTTTCTTTTATCTATAATACATAATTGAATCGCAAGAGGCATATAATAATCTTCGTCATCGTTTTGGTAGTATTACTTAAAAAATATTGTCAGTCAACGTTTTTACTTGCTTGGATTTAGTAAAATATTTATAAAAAAGTCTGATATGATCTTCACTTGTCAGTTTATTTTTCTGTTACCGCAATTTATTGATTCCGTAACAATTTTCTTGCAAAACAGTATGGCAACATGTCTTCGTGCACGAGTCAAACTAATCCGCTTCTAAGCAGTATTATATAGTTTTTAGAGGTTATATCTACAAGTTTAAATCTATTATACGCGTTATATATTATGAAATTGATTAGATTAAAATACCTTTCTAACAATATTTTGTTATATAATATAAATTTTACTACCCAATACACCAAATAGTATTTAAAGGAAATAAGTTTTGGTCAGTTAAAATGATAAAATATCGTGATTTAGCGTAAAACGAACGCGAAGAATTCGCGAATTTCACGAAAAATTCGTGAAGAGACACATGTCTACAGTTATCAGAATAATGTTTAGTTCTGTTCCACTAACTAAAAATGGAGATACGACCTTTGACGTACACATTACCAATGGAGATGTGTCAATTCACAGTACCTCACGAATATGTGCATGATGATGATAACATCAGAAACACGTGTAATTATGACGTCACTTATACCATTACGTCATCCCAGCCTTGAAGGACCACGTGGTTATTTTAGAGCTGCAGGCGGCGACGATGATATTTAGGTCCATTGCCAATCTCTTAGCAGCGTTTAGTAGTAACCCCCGCTTGGCAATCATGCATGCATGTATATAGTGAGGACAACATTAATATTTCGCTGCTTTTGACCCACTAATGTATATTTATAGTCTACTTTATGATAGGTAATATACATTAAATTTTTATTGGGGAAATACATTTTAATATTGGTTATATATCTGCATGGTATTTAATCAATAGATCGCTGGTGTTCACTTTGTATCAGGATAAATTTTGGTATAAGTTAAAGACGATATTTTGACTTGTTTAATTAAATGCACTCAAATCTGCTGACCTGTATGAACTGTATTTCGTGAAAGTTTAAAAAAAATATATATAACTGTTCACTTAATATACATTTGGATATATAGAGGGCAATTCATAAAAAAAAGTTCAGGAAGTTATCCAGCTTTCTCACTAACCGCGGTTAGCGCCAACCTTAATTCAATGACACTATATAATAAACTTTATTGAAAAATCTTAATAACGCTCTTTAAATAGTTAATCTCACCAAAAATTCTGCCTTCTCATGCATGCTTGTATCATCTCACCCTCCTAAAGTTAGGCAACATGTGCAGCACTGAAATGGGCTTGCAAAAATGGACATAATCCATTCATGTATAAGGTCGTTGTATCTTAAAAAAAAAAATATAAAAAAAAACTGACCTTTATAATAATCTCTTTCTACAAGGGGACAACTCCAAATGCTCTGAACTCAAAGTTCGGATATAAATAGGTTTTCTGCACTACATTCATTTCCTTATTATCAAACACTTTGGACTTAAAACATGAGATCAATAGAGTGCAGAAAATATACACAGGTCAGGGGTTTTAAGAACAGACCAACTGAATTTCAACAAATTTCAACTATATGCAAAAATAGAAAATGTTATTGACATCATTAAATTTTTTTATTGTTATTGTTTATATGAAACTGTTGCAAAACTTGGGGTAATCTCGAGATTTTTCCCATGGCACCCATACAAAAAAATAATGATATAATATTTTATTACGTTATATAAAGTTTAAATTAAATCATGAAACTTTTTTTATATTATAATCACAATAAAACTCTTCTTCACACGCAAATGAAAAATTTTATATACCTATCCACCACAATTGATATTGACCCAAATTTCATATAATATCATATACTACGCGGGGGTTAAAACAAAAAGAATATAGTGACGCAGTTCTTTTATAATGGCTTCCCAGTAGCCTTGTATTATTTAGTAGCCAACTGATGTTATGCTGCTTCAGCTATACATACACGAATATTACAAACTCTGACTAATTATTATTGATGACCTAACTTTAATACTATTTTAGTGTTGTAACTTTTTTTGTTGGAATTTTTTAAATTGTTTGACATAAAAAAATATTTATAAACACTAAAATGAAATATTTTTACACTTTTTTTTATTAAAAATAGAAACTGACAAGTTACCAACATTGTATAAAATGTACATTTATGGCATTTTTTTTATAGTTGCATGTAATTTAAGCATCGTAGGGGGTATTTTTGAAGGATTTATCATATAGAGTTTTTGCCTATAGTAATTTTAGTGTCAGATTTAATGCTGAAATTTTTGTTAAAAATTTATTTACTTTTTAAAATATTTGATAGTTTAACAAATTTAAGCTTAAATTTATGGAAAGTATACTTTTGTGAATACCCTTAATTGGTACCGTCGGATCATAAAAATATATTAGGAAATTTAAATAAATAATATTATCTCCATCTCCTGATTTCAATCAGCTAAGTGCAGTTATCCATCGAGTTGGGACCTTTTTCTCAAATCAGCGGGACCTTTTTCTCAAATCAGCAAATATACATATAATTTTTGTTAAACAATGGGATATTATTTATATAATTACTTTCTTATGTACACATTAATCCTTAAAAAAAAAAAGTTAACAATCATAGCTTTTTGTTAAGTAAAATATACAGTGTTTGGAGTTTGGACATGAGGATATCGAATGCAGATATTACAAAAGACATTACAAACAGACCTAATAATAATAAATTTGGTACTCGCAACATCTGTTGTTAATCTATTCCTTTTTTTTTTTTTTTTTTCCAAGCTGTCTCATCAGTGTTTTTTTTTATTTTTCAAAGTGATACATTGACATAAGTTCTGTAAGTCAGTCGAGCACTAAATCGTCAATGAAAAGAGTCTAGAGTAGCACGAAATACGCACGCGGTAACGCCCAAAGTCGTAGTCGTTGGCACGATCAGGTTTGGTGAGCAGGTTACTGGCTATATTTACACCTCCTCGGAGCTTGGAGCAATGTTTGGTGCCAGACACAATGTTGTCTGTGTTCCGCTACATGATGCCATCGTAAAAATTGTTTTATAGATAGCAGCAGCCCGCGTTTACCATCATGCAAATTTTAGAATATTACGTTTCATTTTAACTTGATCAATAATTTAATTTTTAGTCGTATTTTTAATTGCAGTTTTGGATGAAGCATTATAAAGATGTGTGATGTTATTTGTAATAAATTTTATTTTCAAAATTTTTAGATCAGGAATTATTTGTTTAAATTACATAAAGTTTTAAACAATTTTTTCACTTTTTTCAGATTAGAGGTCATGAACGTTAGGTTTCAAAGGGGGGCATTTACAAAGCACTTAAACCCCCACTTAAGCCTCAATTATTATCCCTGGTGCTAAACCAGGGGCTAACTATGTTAATCTCATAGTTTAGCACCATGTTAAGCACCAGGGATAAAAATTTAGGCTAAAGTGGGAGTTAAAGTGCTTTGTAAATGCCCCCTAAAGAATCTTTCCTCGATGGGGAAGGAGGATACAAATTGTGTTAAATTTATAAATTGCAAAAATCTCAAATCAAGTTGCGCATTTCTTTTAATAAAATAATATACATAAATAATATAATATCAAGGAAATTGAGATGTTAACATCTCAATTTCCTTGATATTATGTTTTTCTTGCATGGATTGAACCTCTATTGCATGGTAATTCCTTCAAAACTGCTGATGATATAAAATATTATTAAATTCCGACTCTATGAGAGGAAAGTGCATGCAGCGATGTAAGTCCACGTTGATGTCACGTGTTGACGCACGTGATGTGTCGTTAATACATAATCCCTTGTCGATGTGCTTGATGGGTTTCTCAAAGTCAGCTACAGACCTTCGCTTATAATAACAAATTGATAACGAAACTCGATTGGGTTATAGCAAGGATAAAAAAACTCCCATGGTGATATAACAGAAAATGCAAAATAATTTACTGTGCATGATTTAGCGAGAAATTTTTTCGAGATATAGTCCATGGTATTACTATAAAATATTTTACTTATTGGTATAATTATTATTGGTGTTTGTTGAAATTTAGCCCTTAGAAAATAGAACGAGATTATTTTTATTAAAATATTTTGATTGCGCAAAATGCATGAAAAAAAAAAAAAAAAATGTACAATTAAATCCCCCCCCCCTCTCCCTCGAGGCTTCAATATTCACCGTTCAATATGTTCAATGTTTAATTTTTTTTTTTCTCAATTTATATTGATGAAAAGTGTTCACAAATCGTATGCAAATTAAATCGCAAGTCCTTTTTCTCTCTCTCTATATCTCCACTCTATGCTACAACCCCCCTTGTATTACAGCTTCTATTCATAGCCTGTATCTGTTTTGATGAATACACAGCTCACTAAAATCCCCGCCAGTCAAGGTCGCAACAATTCTAATTGTGCATTTGACTTGTCCACGTGCGTGTATATAACATGCCCCGAGCCAGTGCAAATATTTTGCAACTCTGACGACAGTTTTGGCATTGTCCGCTGCTACTCAACACAACCAAGACTGATGCTTATTTACCACTTCAGTCTCATCAAGGATTAATGTTGAATTTTTTTGTTAGCTTCTTGGCTCTACTTTGAATAACTCATACAGCCAGACAAGATTCTTGATTTTAAAGAGCCAAGAATATGAAAAAAATATATATTTCTTTGAGGATGAATCTCAGTAGATTGATATCTCGCAATCGGCGCAACAAAACATGCAGGTGACTTCGAACTCACCATCAAATTTTGAAGCGAATTTGTCTTATCAATTTTGTGAAATTTGAGGTACAAGTTTAACATTGGCCTTATGGACGAAAACCGGATATGGAACTGTTGTAAGAAAACTGCCATACTGAATTTGCTCAAACCATAAGCGATTAAGTTTTAGAACATTCTCGATTTTTTAAATATTTCATTCATTCCTTTGCAGGGAAATATTCTTCAACTCCAGCAGTAACTGAGATTAATCGTTAACGTTCGAAATAAAAGTCTTATTATGATCATGCATCAATTGTATTATGATGCTTCTAATGTTTTGAACTTTGCAATAATATGACGGATGTATACAATTTATCGCGATATTGTTCGACTTTGTCATAGCAGTCACTCAATCAGTGACGTCAAATGGTGCAATTAAAGTCCAGAAAACTTCATTAGTGCAAACGCTTACTTTTAATCGTATAACAGAGTTCAGTTGCTTTTATTTAAATGAACTGATTGGCAAATAAACGAGTGACCATGCAGTTGAATTAATAGAAGTAAATTGGATTTTAAATGCAATGACGCAGATGAAATGTATTTTCTTTTTAATTAATAATCTTCAGTATTAATCAATTATGGAAAATTAATGAAGTTTAAGTTTAACATTTTTTTATTATTTTTTACAGTACACTAAAGAACCGAGATCTTCCAGATAGTATCATGCAAAGTTGCATGAAATTATTAGTAACATTTGTTAATGAATATTTTGAAGGAATCGACGAAGTTTAAATTAATTGCTAATTTAATAAAATTAACGAGTGCATCTTTCAAAAAATTGGCATTGCTCACTCTTTTTTTTATTATGTTATTATTGCTATAATTAATTAAAATAAAACCAATACTAAATAACATTATTTAATTTATTACATATAACTTACCATTATATTTTTTTGTAATTGATCTTTTGATCACCATGTTTACCATTGAAAGACATGCTGGTGGCAGCAGATTTGACTTTGACAAACAAATAATGTCGCAAGGTTGCCAAGATAACCCTTAACATCATCGTGTAGATACATGTTATCTCGTATGGACCACGTGTGGTGCTGCACGTCTCCCATTTAATGCTGTATGTATAGTACGTCTGTGACTGATTCACGTGAACGGTAGACGGCCTTGTTGTTATCAGTGATTATTTTGATTATATAATGTAGAAACGTAGAAAAAAATTATCTCTAGATCTTTCTATGCATTTATTATCATATTGCCTTATATGGAGACTAAATTATTGCTAAACGTATAATACAGTGTACAGTTTAACAAGCGGAAAAATGTCTAAAAAATTCCGGAAATGTCGCATTTTTTGCTTATTTCACTTCAGATTGCGAGCTAAATAAATGTGGAAAGTAATTACGTACGTCACTTTCGGAAATTTTCAGACATCAAATCCCGCTTGTTAGATCGTATATTTATACTCCTTGCAGTTGAAGATTTCTTCTCCAAAGAAATTGCATTAGTTTTTGCAAATTTTTCAAATAAATTAAATACGCCATCTCTTGGAGAAGGAATTTTTCCGCTGTGTTGACTGCTGGATACCTATAATATAATACCATTTTTGTTACTAAATGGGGAAAAAAAAAAAAAAAAAAATGAAATTATTCATCGACATTTTTAATATAAATTAATTAATATTATAGTCCTACTATAGAATGCAAATTAATATGATACAGTTACAGTGCCAAAATATTAATTAAATTCTTGTGATTGTCAACTATTCTAAACATAACAAATAAAAACAAAAGACAAATTTAACACAAGCAATGCCAATCACAATATCAATCCAGAACAGGTGAAAATTATGGTAAACAGATTGAGACAATAATATAGCAATTATAAGTATATTGTATGTAAAAAGCAATAAATCATCAACAATATAATAAAAAAACAACAATAATTTCATATGTTAATTTATCATATAATGCCAAATAATTTTATGAAATTGGCCAATATTTGTCATGCAAAAAATTATTTATGTAGTAAAATGATGGTGTTAAAAGGCTATCATCAATAATGATGTCACAATACTAGACACTCGACAGTGGAAATGTACAGGACCTCTATACAAAATCATTAGGTCATTATAATATCATTCTGGACTGCTGCTAATCATCATGGTGATGACCGTGGTCGAATTGAAAAAAAAGTGAACCGTGTATATAAGTTTATTGATTTTGATTAAGGTAGAGATAACGTCGAACAGCTGATCGACGTAATGCCCTTTGATTAACATGTAAACCTTAGCAAATTGACAAAAATTCTGAAAAAATTTTTGAGAGGCAGATATTAGTGCGTAAAAGCCATAGAAAAAATTTCAAAAAGATTTAACGAGTTGATTTTTTTTAATTAATTTTTTTAATTTTCAGCATAGGGCTTTCCCAGCATGGAGAGCCAAACTAAAAAATTAATTTAAAAAATTCGGCTCGTTAAATGTTTTTGAAACTTTTGCTATGGCTTATAGGCACTAATATCTGCCTCTCAAAAAAATTTCAGAATTTTTGTCAATTTGCTAAGGTTTACATGTTAATCAAAGGGGATTACGTCGAACAGCTGTTCGACGTTATCTCTACCTTAATACAAGTTTCGTAACGTACTTCTAATTACAACTATTTTTATGAAATTATCAAACTAATTGAAATTGATGCATAAATTTCAAGACGGTCTGATAAATTCACTATCTGAACTGCTGAAACTGTAGTGACAATATTAAAGATCAGAATTAAATTCTAAAATTTTATTGTATAAAAAATACAGTATCTATCTATATATTATGCTATCTAGTTTTATAATTATGCTGTTCTGCGATCCTAACTCAAGTTTATATTATCAATTACATAAAAATACACATAAACTGAGCCGATATAAAGTGTTCGGGCGTTGCCAATGTCATATGTTTTATTTTAATTTTTTTTTGTGGTATAATACTTGACGTATTTTTTTTCTAATAGCGTTTGCTTGGCTTTGTTGTTGTTTACATTCAGCAGTAGGTACTGAGAGAGGGAACTGGAATCACTTAATTTATTCCTCCTAATTTAACATATTTTAATTTTTGTTAACAATAATATATACGTAAGAAATAAATATACAAAACTTGAACATATACATTTTTTTTATTTTACCTAGTTTCTTTATCATTACTTTTTGTTGTTCCGTTTCCCCCTCGTATTCAAAAGTCCGCGGGGAAAGCAATGGCCGGTGATTGGCTGAATTTTTTTAAGAATCTTAGGGTCAATATCAGTGCATAAGTGTCGTAAAATGGTCATTATTGACGTGAAATTTGGAGTCGATTTACATTTTATTTAATGATTTATTGTATTTTTTACAGATATCATTGGCAAATATTGTATCTTTTTCCATTTACTTGACATCTCAATCTATCAAATAAAATAATTGTCAAATGTACCACGATTGTCATATCGCAGAAAATAAATAGTTTTTGGTATGCTACTACCATGTTAAATAGGTGCTTTTTGCCTACATTCACGTGACGTCATATTTTTGTGACGTATGGTGAAAGACCCGTTAAAACATAATCCTATAAAATCAGATGACATAATACATCGCGTGATATGTTCATGAGTGCAATGTTTATCTCCACTTTGCACTTGAGTTTTTTATATGTAATGTTATCAGATATATACGACCTATTGGTGACCACATTATATATACAATGTTTTCGATCGCGTGATGAGTGGGCGTGTCATTATCTCGGGCATGCAACTCCGCGTGACTTACCAAGCACGTGCTTCGCGACTGTCTCTATGTCATCAATCTAGTGGAATATCGACGTGACATCAATCTATACTTTTAATTAATTTTGTGAAAATGGAGGATTTGGCCTAGTCACTCGGAGGTCAAATCTGATTTATAAATAATTGGATATTAAAAATTAACTTTCAATAACGAATCAATCAAATTTATTTTGTATTTACTATACTGAGACCATCAAATGCAAAAAAACGAGGCAATGCGACAATTTTCATAGAATTTTTGTTATTGTATGTATAATATAGAGAATCTCAATTAAGTTAATTAATGTAGTAATACTTTTTCAGATTTTTTTTAACCCACATGCGTCTTTCCCCTCAATTTTGAGTGTAATGAAGGGTTAAAAAAAATTGACAAGACAAAGTATTATTTAATTTATTTTATTATTTGACAATAATACTTAACTCTTATATCCTCTATCCGAAAATATGCAATAAAAATGTCCAGGAAAGTTGTCCATTGTGTACTTTCTCGCATGAAAACATGGACTTAATTTGTCTAATATTTAATTTGAATTTTTTCAGTGTTTGCAATAGTATTTTTAAAAGTAAAGTGATTCAAATTATATTGTATAATTTTTGCTCTTGCAAAACCTTATTCATTTTGATATTTGCTTCGGACAAAATGAACCTTTTTTTTCCCTCTCTTATGGTCGTAAGTTGCAGCCATCTATCCGAGAATAATCTGAGGATTATCCGTGGATTATTTACTAATTAACATTAAATTTCTCGGATAAATCTCCGATTTTTCTAGGATAGGTTGGCTGCAACTTACGGCCATTAATGTGCTTTTATATTAAGAGTTGACGTAATAATGCAAAGAAAAAAAAGTTTAAATGGGTCCGATTACTCTCGATCTTCACAACAAGTTGCGTAACAACCAGCATAGCTTATTAACCTTCCACTCTGAAGAACCCTAAAAATATATCTTATATAACAATGAAATGAATAATGACTTTTATAAGTGCTTTTTTTATAAATAAAATAAAGTATCCGTTTTGTTTGCAATTTTTATTATTTTTATAAAAATAATTAAGATTGATGATAGAATTTTGACATATCTAACAAAAGAAGCTTTATGTTTGTGAAGTATATAAAAGATAAATGTTGCTTAATATATTTGACACTTCAACAACTGAAAGGTCACGCTGCCACAATCAGATCGCGAATATTTGGTACTGGCGAACCTATACTGTATGTATGTGTATAACCTTGTGAGTTAGCCTCCCCTGCCGGCTGTTTTGGTTTAGTGGTGACCTCCGATAACCTAAAGAAAGAGAAAGTTCACCAGATCAAGTTTGACCTTAAACCATATGACACCAACATCAATGTTTTTATTTCTTACAATTTTAGTGTAAAAAAAAAAAAATGGACATTACGTTACGTTTTATGGCAAATGTGTAATAAAATTATAGTAAATTATTTTAACAACTTTTCAATTTATCATTACTAATAATTATTAATAATATATAATATTCACTCTGGCCTTAATTATCTATTTTTTTTTTTTTTTTTTACTTGTTTTCAATTTTCTAGTTACATAAGGTTTCCAAATAAAATTGATTTATTTTAGTTTTATTTTAAAATTATATATATTATATGGCGTAAAATTTTATGTTCTGTGTTCTGTTATTTACTTTTTTCGTAAATTTATTTATTTAGTTTTTACCATTTTAATTAATTTGTTTTTATTGATAAGTTACCATAGATTTTAGCTTAGAAATAATGTTTATAGTTTATATAGTGCTAAATTTTATGTAAAAAAAAAAAAAAAAAAAAAAAAAAAAAAAAAAAAAAAAAAAAAAAAAAACAGTACTGTACTGTACTAAATAAGAATGCTAAATCTAGTTTATCTAGTATTAAAATTTTTCTAAGATAAATTGCTCCCTAATTTTCAATGAATGACTAATAATTTCCCCCTGTTATGTCCGCAGTCTCTGAAACGCAAGGAGCGTGACTATGAGCACGAGATGGAACGTCTTGCTCGCGAGAAAATCGCGTGTCAACAACGTCTGTCTGCCCTAAAGAAGGAACTGAGCGCCCAGTGGGACCACATAGACTTCGCCACACTGCTGCCAGAGGCACCCCCTGCCCCGGCACCCACCGCACCCCTCTTGTCTCTTCCGAGCGCCACAAGGCACAGAACGTTTGACTCTGATGACGACTTTGAGTTTGAGGAGGATGACGAGGATATGAGGCACACGGGACAGAGACACAGTGGGGGTGGGGATACTTGCTCACCGCAGCACTCTGCCTCTACCTCCACAGCATCAGGTGGGTTGATATGAACAAAGATGAAAAGTTTCTGTATACCGCTAGGTATTGAAACTAGAACACAATTTTGAGTAGTACTAAACCAATTCCCTCCGCTCTTTCAATGAACCAAAGCATTATTAGAAAAAGCAGTACTGTACTGTTATAATGCCTAGCAATTTTCATTAAAAGTCTGACGCTTCGAGATTTTTTTTTTATTATTATTATTATTATTATTTTTTCTATCAAAATTGACAACTGACCAATATGATTTTTTATAGAATATTTGTATTTAAAAACTCAAGATCTCAAGTTATGCACTGTAAATTTATTTCAAGCTTCAAGCTTTTTTTTTTTTTTAAAGCTTTTCTAACTCCCTTAAAATTGTGCTGCAAACTATTTGACGTCATAGTCATGTATAACTTACAATTAAACATTGGAGAAGGCGTTAAAAATATTAAAAAAGTGAAAATATATAAATTGAAGAACTGTATCCAGAAATTCTATAAAAGATTCATGCATGTTATCTATTTCACATTATTTAGTATATGTTCCATTCTGACTAATTCCGTCTTCGTTATTTCTCAGAGCGTGGCCACACAAGTGACGTTGAAGACTTGACGATGAGCTCTCGTCCGGGCTCTTCTCGTGAGCTCTACTCCTCTCCTCCCCCTCCGGCCCCCAGTTTGGCCCGCCCGACAGATCACCCCCCTGCTCCACACCCTCGAGGGCCGGTCCCAGAGTACAGAAGCATCAAGTCCGAGTCTGACTTCGTCAAGGTTGAACCTGGCGTCATTAAGACGGAAGTTGAAGGGGTGAGACCTCCACCAGAGCTTCTAACGATGGCTGCCGCAGCCAAACTCGGGGTGACCCCGTCGCAACATCTGCATCTGCAGCCGCAGGTGAGTGCCACATTAAATGTTAGGTTGGTCATCGAAGACTTTCGTTTTTTTTATTAAGGATGGTGAATTAGTATTATTTAATTAAATTTTAATCCCTTAAGAAAACAAATGCAATTTTCTATTTTTTTTTTTTCAACTTGCTCTTGTAAAAGAGAAAATGTATAGTGTTAGAAAGCTAGATTGAATCTTTAGTCAATCATAAATTGAATATCTGTAGATATTAGATATAAAAAAAACACAGGAAGGTTGTGATATTTATTTAAAAAAGTAAAGGATAGGAATAACTAGCAAGGCCTCACCGATCAAAAAATTAACAGCAATCCCTACTTGCTACTTAAAGAAGATGCAACGTCTAGAATCTAAATAATTTTTGAGTGAATTGTAACCTCAAGAATTTCACTTTTTGTGATTTTTTTTTTTTTTTTTGTTTGGAAGAATATTCAGAAAGGGGAGTGCAGTACTAGAGTATTCAGATTTTAATAAATAAACTACAGTAAAAAGAAAATGAAATTAACTGCCTTTTTGGAAGAATTAGAAGCCATGATATAAATATAAATTTTTTCAATAATTTTTTCTATGTCTATAATTTCTATTTTAATTTACAATATCTTCCTGATGTGGTGTGCACTCCTGTTTTTTGAGCCAGCAGATAACGTGAGCTGATGTTTTAGTTTGACCGTCTCGGGCCGTATGTGCAGCTGGTGAGTGGCCCGGGGGGACTGATTGGTCCTGGAACCACCCTAGTGGGACCTGCCATCCAGCTGCTGGCCACCACACCAACTCTCAGGATGATCACCTCCGCACCAGACCACCGAGGGGCTCCAGGTGGGTCAAGTACTGTCCTCAAAATACATGGTGAATAATAACATATAACAGTATTCCCAACATCAAATCTAATGTGAAAATCTCAAGACAGTAATCTACAGTAAAGCCAAAACCATAATGATGATGAGTTACCTGTCATTTATGGTGAGAGTTAACAATGCTGCAACCTTTGTTGTTTTTTATGAGTTACTTTACCACTTTTCTTGCGTTGTTTTGGGAAAGAGTGCAACAAATAAAAGTGTAATTAACTCATAAACAACATTAAAGGTCCCAACGCTGTCAACCCTCATCGTGAGTGACAGGTAATTTATCATTGTGATGGCCCTGGCTGTTACAAGCATAGAGTTGCTTCCTCGAGATTTTAGCATTAGATTTGGTGTTAGGTATAACATAAGTATCCCACTTGACCAACTTTCCAACATTTGTACGGGTTATTGTTATTTTTTTTTTAACTTAAGTAGTGTACTGTAGTTATGTGTATAGATGTGTCAGTAAATTAATTAAATAGGCATGTTGCCAATTTTACTCTTTATTCGGGTGACTAGTAATTTTTCCTTGCGAAACTTTTATCTATTAACTCTACCGTATGTGATAATATGAAGATTTGGTGGTACGAAAAATGAATATTAAACATTCATTTTTGCAGGTTCAGTGGTATTATTTTATCTTTGAAATTAAAATGAAAGTGTGCGGCATTCTATTTCCTGATTAAATTAAATACTAACTATTTCTTACAATGCAGCCCTTATTTAAAATGAATTTACAAATTGTAAAAATGTATCACATAAAAAAGCTGTATTAAGATTGCTGAGAAATAAATGAAAGTGTGCAGCATTCTATTTCCTGATTAAATACTAGCTATTTCTTACAACATAGCCCTTAGTTAAAATTAATCTGCAAATTTTTAGGAAGTATCTCATAGCTGTATTATAGATTGCTGAAATTAAGATGACATTTCTTTGTGTTTAGTGTCACATGACATCAAGGGTAAGCTGCTGGGTGGCTTTCTCTCCTCTCCGGACTCCGGTTCTCGACTACCGGGAGGTGCTGAGATCAACGTGGTGACCTCAAGCTCCGGCACCACTATGGTGACCAGTCCGGCCAAGCCGATCAACTTGTCTGCCTCGTCTAGCAAGCCCGGCATGCCTCATCAGCTGCTCAACGGAACCGTCATCAGTCACGCTCCTTCTGCCATGCACAGGCCATCTCTGGTACCAGGTAAGTCTTGTTAATTGATAAAGTTAGTAGCAAAACTGGTGGTAAGAGCCGAATTGTATATGCTTAGCGAGGATAGATTGGTTGTTTAACGTTGTGCTTACATACATAACATGACGCCATATCCCTTTACGGGGTAAGCCAGCAGCATTATTACCTCGGCCGTCTACAAATTGCCCTCCAAAGCACTCTATTCTTGCATACTCCATTTGCTTCAGAAATACTCATAACACTCTTTTGCCTTCTGCACTCTCTATTCCACTGTGTACTTTTAACACTTCTGTTAACACCATAATTAGTTGTCAAACACGTTCGGACAAATATAAAAAAATATTTCAACTTCGTAAAAGATGTATTTCATACAAAATTTGTTGTTTTTGTGATTCTCCCAATGCTATAGGTATTGCTGTATCCTCGCCAAAATTTCAGCGCTCAGCGCCATCTCTTGGTCCTTTATGTACTCAATTGCCATATCTTCAGGAAAAACAGCCCTAAATTTCTGCGTACAGAGTCTAAATGTACTCGATTAAGAAAATAGCTCTTATCAATAAACCAGAAAATTTGGTTAGGAAACTTGAAATATATATAAAAAAAAAAAAAAAGCAATGGATTTATTTGCTTCTGACTAATATCAAGAATGAGAGAATAGTACATATTTATAAAAACATATTTATGTAGGGATTTTAGGTTTGCTTGTTGCAAAATTTAATCCATATTACAGAGAAAATTCATTCTTTGCAATGAAATTTAGTATTTTAATATGAGACTGCTGTTTGAACAACAGTACAAAATAATGATGAGCTTCCAAAAGAATTACTGCAATTGATTTTTATTTCTTTGTTTGTTCATCAGGTGGCAGCACGAGTGCAGGCGCAGTGCTCACCACGATGCACGGCTCACCAGCCACAATAGCCACTCACCAGGCAGTGACTCACCACCTCTCCTCAGCCACTGGTGAGCAACCTTTGTTATGTTGTAGAAGAATTTAGTCCTAGATCAGGAATGAACCAAGCTTAAATGGTGAATTTAAAAAAAAAAAAAAATGTACTTGCATTAATTGTTGATGAGTTGATGGCTTAGTCAGTACTATTTAAATTAATAAATGGTTAATGCTTTAATTGGGTCATTGTTAGGAGAGGGTTAACAACAGTTTTTAAAACTAGAAACTTAAATTTTGCCATCAGTCATATGACTAAAATTTTCCATGGTGTTGTCTTAGCTTTAGATTACATATATCAGTGTTTCTGAAATAGGCATTCTACCTAACAGGAAATGAAGACTTTACATCTTTTTGAATGCTAAAAAATCTATGTGATAGTGAGGACGGGAGAAATAATGTTGAATTTTCTGACGGACATCCACTCTGGTTGCAGGCATCACACATGTTGTTACCGCCGCTGGCCTCTCAGCACTAGCTCCCCTAATGACAGGTCCGGTAACTATGGTGGCTCCTGGCTCTCACCACCAGCCACTGCACATCCTGGCAGCACACCCTGGCAAGGTGAGCCCATACCTGGTGCGCAAGTAAACTGAAAAATGTGTTTTCAGGTTTTTCACCACATTTTTTTACCAAGTCAAGTTGTTTTATAGTGCCCACAGTAAAGTTAAGGATTAAAATTCATCACTTTAATAAAATTACTGTAGTACTTTATTTTGTCACGAGTGACCAGAACGTAATGAATGGTATTGTTGCCATGGGGCTAGTCAATACATCTAATTTTATAATTAACTAATTAATTATCATTTTCAATTCTAGCTGATCAAGCCAAAAAATCCCTCTCTCTCTCTCTCTCTCTAAAACGAGCGTCGAGGCAAACCTAATATACACGCAATGCGTTGTTTTAATTAATTTTTCTCTTTTTGCTGGGTCAATGACGGCTAAAAGCTCGTACTATCTCCCTTCGCAACAAATATTTTTCTATCGTATGTGTTTCTATCTTTCTTTAAATAAATAAATATTGCTCATTACCAATTAGATAACATGTATGCAAAATTGTAAATCAACAACAGAACTGTCCCATGGTTTTCTTTTCACCGAACAGACAATACCAACAATAATACTTTGTTTACAACAAATGGAATATTTTTTAAGTTATATCGAGATAAAGTTAAGAGTATTTTTTTGTAGTCTTGTAATTAAAATTCTACACTAGCCGTCATATTTACTTAATTATGGTCATGCACCTTAGCCAAATTTTTATTTTATTATGTTGCTGCTATGTGGTGCAAAATTTCAAACAACCTGCATGGTTGCGAGTTGCTTGCAGTTGAGGCAGCGTTGCCTTGCTGCATTGCCAGCTCAAATTAAGAACACCGCTGTGTCAAGTTTGCATCAAAATCTTCTACTCGCAATGGTTGTAACAAACCATTGTTTATAATGCCTGTCGCATGAAGCCTTTTTCATTGTTAAACATGGGACGACATAGTGCCTAATTTTGCCACCAGAGCAGAGAATGTAATGGCATTGTTGGCACTAGGCAACCGTTTCAACTTCACAATTAATGGTCATTTTTCCATAAGTTAACATATAAATCAACAACCATCCCGTGTTTTTCCTTTCAGGCGACAGACATTACACAACAATACTTTGTTTACGAACGAGCAGAAGACTTTGGTTTGCATTGATTTACTTGGAAATTTAGCAACATTGTATCCAGCCCAGAAATATGACCATAAAAATGAAATGTGACGTCTAAGTGTTGTAAGTACCGATGTCCTGCGTGTCCTAACGAAAATTACAGTCTTCATTCCAGGTGGTAAGCGGTCCCCTTCTGAAGACCCACCAAGTACTACCTGGCCAGTACCTCAGCGCCGCCGCTGCCGCACAGCTGGTAAAACCGGTGGTGATGCTGAGCTCCGGAATGCCCTCGGGAGTGACTAGTGTAGTGACCGCAAACCCACGAGCATCAACAGAATCTTCAGGAGGAGGAACTTAACATAGCCTATACCTGTTGAGACAATAGAGAGAGATAGTATGATGGTCTTGTGTCAAGGAGAGTAGGAATTCTCAAGTGTGACTTTTTTTTTTTAAGTAGAAAGGTCGGGAAACTCAACTCAGGGACTGTATTTAAAAAAAAAAAAAAAATGTAAAATTTTTCGTCTCAATCATTAATCATATTGTACTAAAGTCTTAAGATTTTTTTTAGTAAGTACATGGTTTAGTATCAATTATTACAGATAGGATAACATTTTTATGTATCTTAATTTCTGTTTTATGATTTGAGAAAAGAAAACAATACATGTGCTTCTAAAAATAATCTTTTAAAATGTAGAACTGAGTTTGTCATACAGTATTTGTCAAATTAGATTCATCCCTTTTACTGTTATTTGTGTCTAAAACTATCTGTTATTGTTAGAGGTTGATAGCTTATAAATTTTGATCATGTGAATGACTTTCAAATACACTATTTGATAATGTGTACATTATTGTCTAGATTAAAATATGTAAGCACCTTTTTTTTTATCTTTGTGACAGCTTAATGAGTGTACTTTTTCTGTTTTTTTAATGTTTGAGAATTCCTGCTCTATCTTATTTTATTTATAAACCCAGACTTTTCATTAAAAAACTTTTTTTATTGCTATATGTGAGGTTATTTTTTAAGCAGATGGTTATTTAATATTTTATATTATAAACCTTGTCTGTCATAATGTTTAAACAATTTAGATTTTTTTGGTAGTCATGTTCTTAAATAGTATTGAAATGTTCATATTGTCTCAGACAAGGTATACTTTTATTTTAGAAACAACTATTAGATATCTATTAAGAAATTATTTAAATAAATTAAATAAAAACACTAGCTTGTTATTTACAAGTATAGCCTTCTTAATTTCTATAATTCATTCTATTTTTTTCATCCTGTATTGGCAACGAAGATTATAATTTGTTAATTAATATAATTAACTAAAATTGTAATCTTCTTTAAAATTTATTATTCTTTTATTAATTAGGAAAAAGTTCTGGGTTTTTTTATCTCAAATGCTCTTAATGTTAATTAAAAGTGATGAACTTTTTATGTGAAAAAAAAAAAAAAACAACTCTCTCAACAAAAATAACAAAAAGTGTATATTCCTAATTCATTTGGAAGAAAACAGAAGAAGAAAAAGAAAGCTTTTAAAAACTTTCACACTGTGGTTCTGACTACGAGCAAGAAAATATACATCGTTGACAGTAAAAACTAAACAGAAAAATTAAAAAAAATAATAATCATAATCAATGTTTTTTGCCACTGCCTGAAAATGACCGTCTTTTTTTTTATATTTTTTACTTGCAAAGTACAAATTTCAAATTATTTTACATCCTTTTGAATATTTTTATTTTTTGCCTCCACGCATCTTATTAAAAGATGTTTAAAAAACAAAAAATGGACACACGGGAAAGAAAAATAATAATTAAACTCAGTGATATCTGTGTTAATTATATATACAAAACAAATGTGTGTGATGGTTAGGATGATTTTTTTTATATATATATTACGTATAATTATAAATATTAATTTCAATCAATCAATATAATTATTTTCCCTTTGTAAGGGAAAGAATTTTTTGTTTTCTTGCGGATATATAAGAAACTTTTTATTAATGAATGGTGAAGGTTCAAGAAAAAAAAAAAAAAAAAGATAAATATGTATTGTTATAAATGATTCTCCCTGCCTGCTTGGTGTTAATTCAAAAAAATTATGTTAATGAAAAAAATATATATCTAATATATAAACATGTGTTTGGCTCAAAAGAAAAAAAAATAATAATAAAAATAATAAAAAAAAAACACCCTTTTAAAGTATATGTGTAAAGTAAGAAGAATAAAAAAACAAAACATGTGAAAAAATTCATTGTTAATGTTTCATTTAGGGCTTTAAAATAAAGTTAATGTTCCTTTTTTTTAGACAAATTTTGAAAGAAAAAATCTGTGTTCCAGTTGTGGTGTTTTTTTTTTTTTTTTTTGTATTAAAATAATTTTATTTTAAACTATATTTCATCTTGGCAGTAGAATAAAAAGAGTATGTGTCTACCAAAGTCTTCTATTCGCAATGGTTGTAACAATTACCATTGTTTATAATGTCTGTCGCTTGAAGCCTTTTTCATTGTTAAAGATGGGACAACGTAGTGCCTAATTTTGCCACCAGAGCAGAGAACGTAATGGCATTGTTGGAGCTAGGCAACCGTTTTAACTTCATAATTAACGGTAATTTTCCATAAGTTAACATGTAAATCAACAACCGTCCCATGTTTTTCCTTTCACGCGACAGACATTACACAACAATACTTTGTTTACTAACAATGAGCAGAAGACTTTGGTGTCTACAGAGACTTCCGTGGCCAGAAAATTTATCAAATTATTTCGGAAGGTCAAAAGATACGGAATTCTCTTTGTAGCTCAATTCCTGTAATGGATTCGCTGGAAGTTTTCATCCTTGACCATAAAAACAAAAAGTGTCAAAAACTTTTTTTAATATTTATTTTGTGAAGGTACTCCAGTACTTATTTAATGTTCAAAGCATGTATTTATCAGTCATATATATTGTTATTGATTCCTGCCGTTTGTCACAGGTTAAGTTTGTGATTTTATTGTAGACTGAAAAGTTACGTACTGATGTAAGCATCTTCATTCAAAATATTTATAAAGGAGGTTTTATGTCACTGGTCAAAATTATTTTTGTGCTAGTAATTACGATTGCAGTAAAAACTCGTTATTATGAACTTAGGTAAAACTTTTGGTTTTGAGTAAAGGGGATTGTGATCCCGTAAAAAATTATAAGCATTGTGTTTTCCTATAACACACAATCCTTATTATAAGGTAAACCTAATTTCATGGGTCCCTTGACTTGACGTAATAACAAGTTTTTATTGTGTATCAACTTACACTTTTTATTCTACTAGAGTGGTGAAAATTTTGTCACCTCAAAATATACAAGTATCAAGCATCAAGAAATTATCCAAAATTAAGCTTTATTGCAGAAGGTCTATACTGTAATTACAAGAAATAATCTTGTGGGTGAAACAACTTATATTCTGAGATGACTATTTTCTTTTCCAGTGCTTTTTTTTTTCTTTGTAATCAATATCTTTTTTATTACTCTATATTATAATGATGTTTATGTAATTATTTTTTAAACACAACAACAACAAAATATATATATATTTGATTATGTATGTTATAGAAAAATGTTAAATTTTGTTATAAAGAAAAATTTTAGTGGAACATAAATTAAAAAAATATATATAAAAAATGCCCTATTTTTAACAACAAATGAAAAAAAATAGCTTATTTATTTGCTGAACTGTGTAAAATTACTGTTAGGCATATTTTCTTGTATCTATCTCCAACTCCATTGTACTAAATGAATGAATTGTTTATAAAGAACTATCTTAAATATTATCATTAAATGAAATCCTTTCAATTTTTTTTATCAGTATTGTTTTTTTGGAAGGATTTATGACAATTTAAATAAAAAAAAAAGCAACAACAATTCTAATACAGTGCTATAGTAACTCTGAATTCTTATATCAAAGAAAATAAAATTTAAATAAATTGTTAATTACATTTTAAAAATCACGGGTATTTTCAATATTTTGTAATTTAAACAAAATTATTTAACTTTATTTTCTTTGACAACGTAAAATAGCTCTGGACCCTAAATGTTGATCTCACTCCCTCCTCTTTTTTCCATCCCCCTTGATGTGCATCCTACCCCCCTACCTATCTCTCCTTTACCCCGCAGTAATGTGCAGCAACAATGATGATGTTATGCTACAGTGTACGTATGTGTGGTGGGGTAAAAAAAAAAATATACAAAACAGAAAAAAAAAATATAAAAAAATAATAATAAAGCAACGATCACTTAACAAAAATATAAAGAGTTTTTTATTCTGTAAATTCACATTCCCTGTTTTTACATTTTATTTTTTCATTGAGGGTAAGAGGTAAGATACAGCCAACGTTAAAAAAAAATCCCTCACATGAAAAAATTTAAAATGTTCTCCTCTAGATCCCCTGTCAGTAGCTAAATGTCAGGTATACAAATTCGAACTAGTTTTTTTTAGTTATGAATTTTTAAAGTTGAGACTAATTTAACATGGTTCCATTTCTCCCTGTTAAAGTATTATAGTCAACTTTAAAAATTCATAACTCAAAAACAAGCTCGAATTTGTACACCTGATATTTTGGCTCCTAATAGTGGATGCAGATTCGAGGAGAGTTTTTTTTTTTTTTTTTAGTAATAATTTTCATGTGAGGGATTTTTTTTAACATTGGGCGTGTTACCTTCCCCTTATTAATTTGATTAAAAATAGGACCAAAGAAAGCAATAAGGAACAATATATTGTTATTAAGGGTAAGGTAATGCCACCAATGTTAAAAAAAATCCCTCTCACAAAAATTCTGAAAAAAATTTAAAATGTTCTCCTCTACACCCCCTATCAGTAGCTAAAATATCAGGTATACAAATACGATCTAGTTTTTGAGTTATGAATTTTTAAAGTTGACCAATTTAACATGGGAGTTTCATTTCTCCATGTTAAAGTAGTCAACTTTAAAAATTTATAACTCAAAAACTAGATCGTATTTGTATACCTGATATTTTAGGTACTGATAGGGGGTATAGAGGAGAACATTTTAAATTTTTTTCAGAATTTTTGTGAGAGGGATTTTTTTTAACATTGGTGGCGTTACCTTACCCTTAAAAGAATAAAATAATCTTTCTTGCTGACTTGGATTATGCTCTGAGGTAATAATTTTAATTATATATAATATATGTTTACTGATTGAGCATAACAAAGATGGTAAAACGTTAAAAACTTACTTGAGAGTGCAGTGCATATAGGGTGATTATAAAGAGATCTCCTCAATTAGTGGCAAAAATTAAAAATTGATCAGCCTTATAAGTAATAAATTGTCAAATATTAAAATAAACATCAGTCATACCAAATTTGAAAAAAACAAAGGACCTAAAAGCTGATGAAAGACATATAAATGATCATCCTGCATTGATATTGGTAATTGGGATTCCTTCTTAGGTTTTTAGGAGTTATAATTTAGGGCAGGGCTTTATATTATACATTTGAAGAATTCTCTACAATATGGTTGTGCTGGGCTCTTGCTATATGTATGAGACCTCTTATAGATTTCTGTTAACATGATTACAAATAAATAGAAACCCCGTTGCAAAGAATGGTTTCAACCAAAGCTTCAACGATGTTGTTAAGTTTTCAGTAAAAATGATAATATTATTGCCATAACAGAAGTATCTAGGAGGTCTATATAAAAGAAATATGAAGCTATTACTCCTTGAGTTCCTGATATTTTATTATGATTATGATAAAATTGTAAAAGGTAAATTTTAGTTCATGTATTGTACGTGTTAGCAATAAAGATTATTTTTAAGGCTTTATTGAGGTCCCACTACTGCGATGTCCTTCATCCAAAGGTCAATAAATATTGATATGGTAATTAAGCCTTGCACTATTTTGTATTCTTGTCAATTACGTACCATTTAAGATATTGTTATGGTAAAATAAAATATGACCATACAGTTTTATATTTTTTATTGACATCAATTTTACACATTAAATTTAAAGAAAATAAACCATTTCGGTTGTGATATATATTTTTAAAGGAAAGGATAGGAATAACCTCCGAACTGATGAAGCACCTAAACGGTGTGAAACGTCTTCAAAATGTAGATATTTAACTAGTTTTCGAATGAACCTGTTACCACAAGATTTTCTCCTTCTGTGACTTCTTGATCGGTAAGGCCTTACTGGTTATATTTCTATCCTTCCCTTTAAAATATCAATTTTACACAATAATTTTGTTTTTATTTTATCATTTCTTAATTTAATTACAGAAATATATAAACTAAAATTATTGTTCATTGTTTTATACAATATTCATATCATTATTAATTAGCAAATTAAGTTCAAATTATAATTCATATTTTGCAGAAGTGTTGAGTTTTCAATTATTTTTATAAAAACTCAAATAAACACCACAAGAATTAATTGAAGTCTGTTGGACTGTGTCTCCCAAAAGGATGGAGACATTAAAAATATTAATATGTAGTATCGGTCGATAAAGTATTACTGTTAACCTATAACTCGCACACATAGAAAAATAAAGAAAACACCATTCTCGCCTGATCATTCATATTTTCTTTCAGGGTTATAAAGGCGAATATTGATACATGCCTACTTTGCCAACATTTACTAAAAATTGTTATGGATCAAAGCAACTTTAGTTTGGAATGTTCACTCTAAGAAATTCATTTGATTTGAAAACAACCCTTCATCAATAGCTTGGACTCATATGGTTCAAACTCCCTATGATGAAGGTGTCTGACATCTAGTCCAGGCAATGTAGAACTCAAGTTTCTTGGTAGCCAGGCTGATTTGTTTCTTGTTGAACTTCTTAGTGACCTGAGATGCCTGAGAGAATCTTTGGCTGAATGTCCCCCTCACGACCTTGCTTTTCTCTGCAACAGAAATTGAACACTCTTGAAACATAGAACCTTATTTAACACTTTTATTACAGGCAAAGAAAAAGAAATTACATATGTAATGTCAGTAATGTGATATGTATAATATGTGTCATATTTTATTTATGTTTTAGGATTGTAACAGTACCATTAAATGTATCCACGGCAAAGACTTGTCTGTATTGGAACTAATAAACAAATCAAATATATAATATACTGAATGCAAATTTAGGCCAGAGCAAAGGACAAAACCAATTTTTTCCCATTTTTTAATATAAAAAAATAAATTTTAATGTTAATTTAAAATAAACGATAGGAACATTTAAGATAGAAAAAAAATTAGTAGAAGTAGTTTTTTTATTACATTGACTAAATATTTTTTTAGTAAACCACAATATTTTCATCTACTTCAAATTTTTCAACCCATTAGGCCTACTTATTCTTTACTTTTAATTATTTATCACACCGTTAATGGTTTATTTTCCTTTGAATTAAATATTTTCTTTACTAATAAGAACAAAAAGTTGAGAAGACACCTCGATGTGATCCAACTCACCTGCCACTTGAGTCGAGTCCGCCATCAGTCGAGTGCAGTCAGACAGAGCCGAGAGAAGGTAGAAGACGGGCAGGTCACCCCCAGGACCCTCCATGATCCGCAGCAAGTCCTCCTTGGCTAGTTCAACGCTCTCAGCAGTCATCCCTAGGCTCTGTAGCATTATGTATCAATTGAGGTAAAATAAAAAAAGGGGTTAGAAGTTAAATAACAAGATTTTGAATTTTAAATTAGACTGATGTAATAAAGGAAAAATATTGATTTGTAAATAAAAATAACAAAAAAATAAAGGCAATAAAAATAATATATATATATATATACTGTATATAGGGTGTACATATGCATATAATATAATGATTTGCAACAAGTGATGCCTATTGATATCTCTCTGTACTTTCAATATTTTATTTATATTTTATTTAAATATCGGCTTGGCCACACCCGAAAGGGTAAAATGGCATCAAGGATATTAAAATTAAATTTTTTAAATAGTTTCCAGGCTCTTAAAAGAGGAGATTATCTTATCAATATGAATTTATCAATATGACAGCAGGACTGTACCTGAGTTGCCTCTAATGACACAGCCGCCAGAGCGTTCTCCGGGTCTGTGAAGTTTTGTCCTCGCCCGAGACTTGCACTAAGTTGTAGCAACGCCTCCCGCGCCTCACCTCGCAGCTCTGATCCTTGGTGGTCCCCTGCGTAGTGGCGAGCAACCAGGGCGTAGGCCAGCACTACATTGCACACTCCGTGGCGAATTGCAGGGTTGGCTTTCTAGAAACATGATGAAGAGAGTGTGAAATGTAATATTTATAGGGTGCATTAGGAAATAAATATTTTGGAAGGCATGCAGCTAAGGTTAAGGGTAAGGTAACGCCACCAATGTTAAAAAAAATCCCTCTCACAAAAATTCTGAAAAAAATTTAAAATGTTCTCCTCTACACCCCCTATCAGTAGCTAAAATATCAGGTATACAAATACGATCTAATTTTTTAGTTATAAATATTTAAAGTTGACTACTTTAACATGGAGAAATGAAAATCCCATATTAAATTAGTCAACTTTAAAAATTCATAACTCAAAAACTAGATCCTATTTGTATACCTGATATTTTAGCTACTAATAGGGGGTGTAGAGGAGAACATTTTAAATTTTTTTCAGAATTTTTGTGAGAGGGATTTTTTTTAACATTGGTGGCGTTACCTTACCCTTAACGAAAAAGCTTATTATCATCCTGGTTATCTCTTTGCTTTAATAATATCTAGCTTTATGAAAATAAATCTAGCTATTTTGTACTGCTTGTATCAAATTATTTACAGCAAAACATCTCAAAAGTTATCAAGGATATTTTTTTAAACATCTTTGATTAAATATTACAACAGTATACTTTTTTTATTTTTTAGTAACTTAATGCAAACATGAACACCTTACATGAAACATGAACTTACATAAAAAAAATTATCGCAGAAATGAATAGAGGGTACCAAATTATGCTACTTGGATTTTTTTCAGCTTTTTTAGAGCCTAGAAACTAATTTTAAAATAATTATTGAAAGAACAGAAGGAGGCATTAATAGAGTGTCACTTCTTAATAAAAAGATAGGGAAAAGGGGTGTGGTTTCAAATCCAAACTTTGCCAACTTTTTAGCAATACTTCCAGAGCTTTAAAAAATCTGGAAAAAAAAAAAAAAAAAAAAAAATCAGGGTAGCATAATTTGAAGCCCTCTATTCATTACTGCAATTAAAATTTTCATGTAATTGCCATTATCCATTATTGACACATTAACAGTCATTTATGGAAAACCAACCAGTCTGTAAATTATGTAAAAAGAACCTCAAGACAGAGGGCATCTATTTAGATGGTCTGCATTAACCGCATAACTTGACTCATTGCCTGGCAACATGAAGAGAGAAGAGAAGGAATCTCTTATTTATTGGCTTACTAGAAATAAAATGGCTTTATAGCCAACACGTGGGCATAAGAAAAGAAGGAGGAGAGTCTAGACAACAAGCTAACTTTGACTTTACCCTGAGTACATTTTTACTCACGGCAGGGTCTGGCAGTGCTGGGACATCATCTCTGAGGTCAGGGCACCGGGTCATGAAGGTCAGGTCAACCGTCTCCTCAAGGTCCTCCACCATTTTCTTTTCCTGTCTGGAAGCACCATAGTCATCAATATTTTGTTTTTGTAAATACACAATCAGAATAAAGAATCAGAATTTCCTTACGTTACAGTAAAGAAAGTTCATCTGGTTCTTGTTTCATGAATCATTTGTGAATTTATGAACAGACCTAATATTTACTTATATTTTTGTTTTAGAAAAATTAAAGAAAAAGAGGAGACGTTCTGTACTTTTTCCCACTATAACGAGGTTAAAAAAAAAAAAAATTAATAAAATAAAATCATTGGGTAAAAAGTAAAATTCATTATAAATACATAATTTTAAAAATTTCAAGCAGCGTGCAATGGACTACATAAAGACAAGAGTTCTTGTCTCCATCTTTCAGTGTTCTCCAGCCACTATGCCTTAAATGTTGTCGCTTATTGTTGTTTTTAATTAAAGGTCTAATTTTATACAAAATTTACAGAAAATCTACTGTAAAAAATTCACATAAATTTGTCAGTACATAATCAGGAACAAGCATTTGTTTCAGAGATATAATTGAGAACTTGTATTTAAAATGAATACACCCAATTTCTAATGAAGGTTAGTTTCTTATCTTCTTTCATCTCTGACTAGATTGTTTGTATTGCAAATACATACCTCAATTTGATACAGTGGAGTACCGACCTCAATTTTTTTTTTTTTTTTTTTATTGCAGAAATGGATAGAGGGTGCAAAGTTATGCTACTCTGATTTTTTTCAGATTTTTAGAGCCCGTCAACTATTTTTTAAAAATTATTAAAAGTGCAGAAAAAGTGACGCCTTTTGCCGCCTCTCTTAATAAAAGATAGGACCCAAAAGGGACGTGGATTTGAACCCGACCTCGCCAAAACTTTTTAACAATACTTCCCAGTCCCTAAAAAATCTGAAAAAAAATCAGAGTAACATAACTTTTCATCCTCTATCCGTTTCTGCTATAAAAAATTAAAATTTTGAGGTTGATACTCCGTTTTAAAAGAACCTCATGATCAACGTACTTGTACATCCACCAGGGTTGCCACTCTGGCAGGATAGTGCTGGGGTCACCGGATGACAAGATCCTCTGGAACTCTGCTCGTTCCTCTCTCGACAGTTTCTCCCAAACCGTGTCGGCATCATCCAGATTAATCCCCGCCAATCTGGACGCCAGGTCGTCGCCAGCGGCATCACTTGAGTCATCAGAGTCAACATCTGAGCCTGTAAAACAACAACAGGTTTTAAAAAATTTGGGGGGTGCCCTCTTCATAAGGCCCATGTTAAAAAAAAATTGGAGTGGGGGAAATGCCTATATTGCCCATGTTAAATCCGAAATTTCGGGGGGTGCACTTCCCCTGAATCCGTGCCTGTATATATATTTTATTATTATTATTATGGGTGTTTTAACTCCCAACCTAGTTGGGGTGGTTAAGCGCCAGCACCGGGCCTAATTGGGCCAAGATGAAGGCGCCCGCTGATCCTGTTGGGGATCCAGCGTTATTATTATTATTATCAAACCCTAATTGAGTACTCTTACTTACTAATTACTCAGTATCAAAGCAGAAGCTAACAATGTTCTTGCCTAGAAGCCAAAAAGACAATGGGCTCAATTCATGAAGGTAGACCTGATACTGTATCTAGGTTTCTAAATAATCATGGCTGGCATCAGCTTAATTCAATGACACTAACCACGGTTTGTGAAAGAAACCTGACAGCTAGGTTATCTCCACTGCCCCCAAGATTTCTCTTAAGGCCTATTCACATACAAAGCAAGCATAGCAAAAGGAAGCAGAAAGTCAAAACCATTTGATGTTTGTTTGCTTGCTTGCTAGCGTGGTTTGCTTTTTCTTTGGACAAAGCGCTACTTGAAAACAATTAAAGGCTAGACCTGAGTCTGCTTTTCTTGCTCTGCTTAATATGTGAATGGGCCTTTTATTTTCCTTCAATCCTCACCCTCCTGCTCTTCCCCCTCTTCTTGCTGTTGTGACTCATGCAGTCGCTTCAAAATCTCCTTCATGACGTTTGGGTCGTCTTTCTCTGCCCCAGCTCCCAGGAGTTCCTCAGTGACACAGCTCTGGTAAAACTGCTCCGAACAGTCTGCATGACCAGGACTGCGGTAACATCCCACGCTGCAGTATGTAATGTTGCACCGTGGACATACATACTTGCCGGCCGCAAGCCCGCATCTGTTGAACATCATTATTTTAATATTTTGATAAAAAAATACATAGTGAACAGCAAAGAAGGTAGATTAATTAAAACACATTTTGCTACACTGCACTTCAAAACACAAGGAATGTGCATAGAATTAAAACAAGCAAAAATAAAAGACTATGTACTGTACCCACCAAGGATCTTGTACATATGTACATACAAGATCCTTGGTACCCACAATACCGTTCAGAAGTTATCTCCCGACCATCTCCGCGCCATCTCCGGAGAATCGTGACGTCACTAAAAAGTACAATACCAGCATATTGAAACTGAACTGTTTGCAAAGAGCTTTAATATGAATATTTACTACTTATTAAAAGTAATTAAAGATAGATTATATCTAATATCACAATTGTTGTACATACTATATGTCATTTAAACCAATAAAAAGGGTATTACGTCAAAATATGAATTACAAGAGAGAATCAGGGCCGTCCCATGCGCACGGTGCATACGTTTAATTTTTTCTGCTCTATTATAGAGTTTTCCGTAAATTAATAGCCATGGCTTAGAAAAGCTGCGCAGAAACGAGTTTTAAATGTTAGTAGTCTACTGCGCAAGGCTCTGCAAAGTGTGCATGATAAAAAAGCTTGAATCCAAATGAAGCTGCGCAAACGCTAGGTGACTAATCTGCGCGCAGTCAATAGCAACTTTGTATGCTTTATGAACAAAGATACGAACTTCTACCCCAGATTGCTTGCGAATTGCAGTGTTTAAAAATTCTTTTAATACGTTACTGCAACCGGTTTGGCTTGTAGTATTGCAAATAAATATTAAATTTGAGATAAGATAAAAAGCAACGTTCTCGCTAATGTTGAACAAAAACTCTGCTCCGGTAGGGGCCCCTCGTGCAGCTTCTTCTTCTTCTTACAATTGTTGGAAGGAGCCTAAACGGCTATAATTCCACGTACTGAGTAACTTGGATCAATTGTATAGTTGAACTGTTTTTTGCAGGGTCTTGTAAAGGATAATGGACGAACAATGGATAGGATGATTATGGAATGTGGGATGCAAGGTGATGATGGAAGTGGTACCTATATGCCCACCACGTGTTACCGTGGGTGAACCAAAACCACACAAGGAATTGGTTGGATTTTAGGACATTGGGTTGACGGTGTGGTGTGGGGTGCAATAATGTAGGTTGATGATGCAGGCGACAACATGCAAGGAATGGCAGGAATTTGAAAGATTCTCAACGTGTCGACTCCTGTGGGCCGACCGAAGAGCAGGGTCAAAGTAGGATTATGTGGATGCGGTGAGGCGAGATGATGATTATGAATCAAATTGACTGGGGATAGGAGTATAGAAATCAAGACGATTAATATATAGAATAGGATAGGGATAGTTACCAGGAGAGGACAGACAATTTGAGCGGAGAGTCACGTCGGCGTTGCTCACTCTGGCGCGCCATCTTGATTCTCCTCCCCCTCGTGCAGCAAAACAGCTGTTTTGAGCTCACTAAGTGACGTCACCTTGGGTGTTTTTGGCCAAAATGCGCAGATCAGTCCAAATTCGTAGGGCTGATGGACCTATCTATTATAGTTGTATCATGAGAGAGAATGGCAATTTAGGTGGGAAAATTTGAAAATTATAAACTTATCTGTCTCAAATATATTCAGAGGATTTTATTCCTATACTAAAGTAAAATGACCTATGTGCAATTTATTTTAAAGTATAAAATATTAAAAAAATAGAGCTAAGTACATTTGCAATTAATTTCTGAAATAAAATTCTTTAATACCAGAAGCTAAGAATGATGAATCAGACCTGGAGATAGAAATTTTAACATTTTCATCGTCCGCGGCTCTGGAGATATTTTATATGCGACGAAGTATACGTCGTGCATTTCCAGGAATTATTTCTAATGAGCTCAATTACATTTGCTATCGATTTCTGAAAAAAAAATTTATAATACCAGAGGCTAAGGTACTCAAATTAGCCCAGGAGATAGAAATTTTATCTTTTTCATGGTCCACGGCTCTGGAGATATTTTCTATGCGACGAACTATACGTCGTGCATTTCCAGGAATTATATCTAATGAGCCCAATTACATTTGCTATCGACTTCTGAAAAAAAATTTTATAATACCAGAGGCTAAGGTACTCAAATTAGCCCTGGAGATAGAAATTTTATCTTTTTTATCGTCCGCGGCTCCGGAGATATTTTATATGCGACGAAGTATACGTCGTGCATTTCCAGGAATTATATCTAATGAGCCCAATTACATTTGCTATCGATTTCTGAAAAATTTTTTTATAATACCAGAGGCTAAGGTACTCAAATTAGCCCAGGAGATAGAAATTTTATCTTTTTCATGGTCCACGGCTCTGGAGATATTTTCTATGCGACGAAGTATACGTCGTGCATTTCCAGGAATTATTTCTAATGAGCTCAATTACATTTGCTATCGATTTCTGAAAAAAAAATTTATAATACCAGAGGCTAAGGTACTCAAATTAGCCCTGGAGACAGAAATTTTATCTTTTTTATCGTCCACGGCTCTGGAGATATTTTATATGCGACGAACTATACGTCGTGCATTTCCAGGAATTATATCTAATGAGCCCAATTACATTTGCTATCGACTTCTGAAAAAAAATTTTATAATACCAGAAACTAAGGTACTCAAATTAGCCCTGGAGATAGAAATTTTATTTTTTTCATCGTCCGCGGCTCTGGAGATATTTTATATGCGACGAAGTATACGTCGTGCATTTCCAGGAATTAAATCTAATGAGCCCAATTACATTTGCTATCGACTTCTGAAAAAAAATTTTATAATACCAGAGGCTAAGGTACTCAAATTAGCCCTGGAGATAGAAATTTTAACATTTTCATCGTCCGCGGCTCCGGAGATATTTTATATGCGACGAAGTATACGTCGTGCATTTCCAGGAATTATATCTAATGAGCTCAATTACATTTGCTATCGACTTCTGAAAAAAAATTTTATAATACCAGAGGCTAAGGTACTCAAATTAGCCCTGGAGATAGAAATTTTATCTTTTTTATCGTCCACGGCTCTGGAGATATTTTATATGCGACGAACTATACGTCGTGCATTTCCAGGAATTATATCTAATGAGCCCAATTACATTTGCTATCGACTTCTGAAAAAAAATATTATAATACCAGAGGCTAAGGTACTCAAATTAGCCCTGGAGATAGAAATTTTATTTTTTTCATCGTCCGCGGCTCTGGAGATATTTTATATGCGACGAAGTATACGTCGTGCATTTCCAGGAATTATATCTAATGAGCCCAATTACATTTGCTATCGACTTCTGAAAAAAATTTTTATAATACCAGAGGCTAAGGTACTCAAATTAGCCCTGGAGATAGAAATTTTATTTTTTTCATCGTCCGCGGCTCTGGAGATATTTTATATGCGACGAAGTATACGTCGTGCATTTCCAGGAATTATATCTAATGAGCCCAATTACATTTGCTATCGACTTCTGAAAAAATTTTTTATAATACCAGAGGCTAAGGTACTCAAATTAGCCCTGGAGATAGAAATTTTATTTTTTTCATCGTCCGCGGCTCTGGAGATATTTTATATGCGACGAAGTATACGTCGTGCATTTCCAGGAATTATATCTGATGAGCTCAATTACATTTGTTATCGACTTCTGAAAAAAAAATTTATAATACCAGAGGCTAAGGTACTCAAATTAGCCCTGGAGATAGAAATTTTATCTTTTATATCGTCCACGGCTCTGGAGATATTTTATATGCGACGAACTATACGTCGTGCATTTCCAGGAATTATATCTAATGAGCCCAATTACATTTGCTATCGACTTCTGAAAAAAAGATTTATAATACCAGAGGCTAAGGTACTCAAATTAGCCCTGGAAATAGAATTTTTAACATTTTCATCGTCCGCGGCTCCGGAGATATTTTATATGCGACGAAGTATACGTCGTGCATTTCCAGGAATTATTTCTAATGAGCTCAATTACATTTGCTATCGACTTCTGAAAAAAAATTTTATAATACCAGAGGCTAAGGTACTCAAATTAGCCCTGGAGATAGAAATTTTAACATTTTCATCGTCCGCGGCTCCGGAGATATTTTATATGCGACGAAGTATACGTCGTGCATTTCCAGGAATTATATCTAATGAGCTCAATTACATTTGTTATCGACTTCTGAAAAAAAAATTTTATAATACCAGAGGCTAAGGTACTCAAATTAGCCCTGGAGATAGAAATTTTAACATTTTCATCGTCCGCGGCTCCGGAGATATTTTATATGCGACGAAGTATACGTCGTGCATTTCCAGGAATTATATCTAATGAGCCCAATTACATTTGCTATCGATTTCTGAAAAATTTTTTTATAATACCAGAGGCTAAGGTACTCAAATTAGCCCTGGAGACAGAAATTTTATCTTTTTTATCGTCCACGGCTCTGGAGATATTTTATATGCGACGAACTATACGTCGTGCATTTCCAGGAATTATATCTAATGAGCCCAATTACATTTGCTATCGACTTCTGAAAAAAAATTTTATAATACCAGAGGCTAAGGTACTCAAATTAGCCCTGGAGATAGAAATTTTATTTTTTTCATCGTCCGCGGCTCTGGAGATATTTTATATGCGACGAAGTATACGTCGTGCATTTCCAGGAATTATATCTAATGAGCTCAATTACATTTGTTATCGACTTCTGAAAAAAAATTTTATAATACCAGAGGCTAAGGTACTCAAATTAGCCCTGGAGATAGAAATTTTAACATTTTCATCATCCGCGGCTCCGGAGATATTTTATATGCGACGAAGTATACGTCGTGCATTTCCAGGAATTATATCTAATGAGCCCAATTACATTTGCTATCGACTTCTGAAAAAAAATTTTATAATACCAGAGGCTAAGGTACTCAAATTAGCCCTGGAGATAGAAATTTTATCTTTTTTATCGTCCACGGCTCTGGAGATATTTTATATGCGACGAACTATACGTCGTGCATTTCCAGGAATTAAATCTAATGAGCCCAATTACATTTGCTATCGACTTCTAAAAAAAAATTTTATAATACCAGAGGCTAAGGTACTCAAATTAGCCCTGGAGATAGAAATTTTATCTTTTTTATCGTCCACGGCTCTGGAGATATTTTATATGCGACGAACTATACGTCGTGCATTTCCAGGAATTATATCTAATGAGCCCAATTACATTTGCTATCGACTTCTGAAAAAAAATTTTATAATACCAGAGGCTAAGGTACTCAAATTAGCCCTGGAGATAGAAATTATATTTTTTCCATCGTCCGCGGCTCTGGAGATATTTTATATGCGACGAAGTATACGTCGTGCATTTCCAGGAATTATATCTAATGAGCCCAATTACATTTGCTATCGACTTCTGAAAAAAATTTTTATAATACCAGAGGCTAAGGTACTCAAATTAGCCCTGGAGATAGAAATTTTATTTTTTTCATCGTCCGCGGCTCTGGAGATATTTTATATGCGACGAAGTATACGTCGTGCATTTCCAGGAATTATATCTAATGAGCCCAATTACATTTGCTATCGACTTCTGAAAAAATTTTTTATAATACCAGAGGCTAAGGTACTCAAATTAGCCCTGGAGATAGAAATTTTATTTTTTTCATCGTCCGCGGCTCTGGAGATATTTTATATGCGACGAAGTATACGTCGTGCATTTCCAGGAATTATATCTAATGAGCTCAATTACATTTGTTATCGACTTCTGAAAAAAAAATTTATAATACCAGAGGCTAAGGTACTCAAATTAGCCCTGGAGATAGAATTTTTAACATTTTCATCGTCCGCGGCTCCGGAGATATTTTATATGCGACGAAGTATACGTCGTGCATTTCCAGGAATTATTTCTAATGAGCTCAATTACATTTGCTATCGACTTCTGAAAAAAAATTTTATAATACCAGAGGCTAAGGTACTCAAATTAGCCCTGGAGATAGAAATTTTAACATTTTCATCGTCCGCGGCTCCGGAGATATTTTATATGCGACGAAGTATACGTCGTGCATTTCCAGGAATTATATCTAATGAGCTCAATTACATTTGTTATCGACTTCTGAAAAAAAAATTTATAATACCAGAGGCTAAGGTACTCAAATTAGCCCTGGAGATAGAAATTTTAACATTTTCATCGTCCGCGGCTCCGGAGATATTTTATATGCGACGAAGTATACGTCGTGCATTTCCAGGAATTATATCTAATGAGCTCAATTACATTTGTTATCGACTTCTGAAAAAAAAATTTATAATACCAGAGGCTAAGGTACTCAAATTAGCCCTGGAGATAGAAATTTTAACATTTTCATCGTCCGCGGCTCCGGAGATATTTTATATGCGACGAAGTATACGTCGTGCATTTCCAGGAATTATATCTAATGAGCCCAATTACATTTGCTATCGATTTCTGAAAAAAAAATTTATAATACCAGAGGCTAAGGTACTCAAATTAGCCCAGGAGATAGAAATTTTATCTTTTTCAGGGTCCACGGCTCTGGAGATATTTTCTATGCGACGAAGTATACGTCGTGCATTTCCAGGAATTATTTCTAATGAGCTCAATTACATTTGCTATCGACTTCTGAAAAAAAATTTTATAATACCAGAGGCTAAGGTACTCAAATTAGCCCTGGAGATAGAAATTTTTAACATTTTCATCGTCCGCGGCTCCGGAGATATTTTATATGCGACGAAGTATACGTCGTGCATTTCCAGAAATTATATCTAATGAGCCCAATTACATTTGCTATCGATTTCTGAAAAAAAAATTTATAATACCAGAGGCTAAGGTACTCAAATTAGCCCTGGAGATAGAAATTTTAACATTTTCATGGTCCACGGCTCCGGAGATATTTTATATGCGACGAAGTATACATCGTGCATTTCCAGGAATTATATCTAATGAGCCCAATTACATTTGCTATCGATTTCTGAAAAAAAATTTTATAATACCAGAGGCTAAGGTACTCAAATTAGCCCAGGAGATAGAAATTTTATCTTTTTCATGGTCCACGGCTCTGGAGATATTTTCTATGCGACGAAGTATACGTCGTGCATTTCCAGGAATTATTTCTAATGAGCTCAATTACATTTGCTATCGATTTCTGAAAAAAAAATTTATAATACCAGAGGCTAAGGTACTCAAATAAGCCCTGGAGATAGAATTTTTAACATTTTCATCGTCCGCGGCTCCGGAGATATTTTATATGCGACGAAGTATACGTCGTGCATTTCCAGGAATTATATCTAATGAGCCCAATTACATTTGCTATCGACTTCTGAAAAAAAAATTTATAATACCAGAGGCTAAGGTACTCAAATTAGCCCTGGAGATAGAAATTTTATTTTTTTCATCGTCCGCGGCTCTGGAGATATTTTATATGCGACGAAGTATACGTCGTGCATTTCCAGGAATTATATCTAATGAGCTCAATTACATTTGTTATCGACTTCTGAAAAAAAATTTTATAATACCAGAGGCTAAGGTACTCAAATTAGCCCTGGAGATAGAAATTTTTAACATTTTCATCGTCCGCGGCTCCGGAGATATTTTATATGCGACGAAGTATACGTCGTGCATTTCCAGAAATTATATCTAATGAGCCCAATTACATTTGCTATCGATTTCTGAAAAAAAAATTTATAATACCAGAGGCTAAGGTACTCAAATTAGCCCTGGAGATAGAAATTTTAACATTTTCATGGTCCACGGCTCCGGAGATATTTTATATGCGACGAAGTATACGTCGTGCATTTCCAGGAATTATATCTAATGAGCCCAATTACATTTGCTATCGATTTCTGAAAAAAAAATTTATAATACCAGAGGCTAAGGTACTCAAATTAGCCCAGGAGATAGAAATTTTATCTTTTTCATGGTCCACGGCTCTGGAGATATTTTCTATGCGACGAAGTATACGTCGTGCATTTCCAGGAATTATTTCTAATGAGCTCAATTACATTTGCTATCGATTTCTGAAAAAAAATTTATAATACCAGAGGCTAAGGTACTCAAATTAGCCCTGGAGATAGAAATTTTATCTTTTTTATCGTCCACGGCTCTGGAGATATTTTATATGCGACGAACTATACGTCGTGCATTTCCAGGAATTATATCTAATGAGCCCAATTACATTTGCTATCGACTTCTGAAAAAAAATTTTATAATACCAAAGGCTAAGGTACTCAAATTAGCCCTGGAGATAGAAATTTTATTTTTTTCATCGTCCGCGGCTCTGGAGATATTTTATATGCGACGAAGTATACGTCGTGCATTTCCAGGAATTATATCTAATGAGCTCAATTACATTTGTTATCGACTTCTGAAAAAAAAATTTATAATACCAGAGGCTAAGGTACTCAAATTAGCCCTGGAGATAGAATTTTTAACATTTTCATCGTCCGCGGCTCCGGAGATATTTTATATGCGACGAAGTATACGTCGTGCATTTCCAGGAATTATATCTAATGAGCCCAATTACATTTGCTATCGATTTCTGAAAAAAAAATTTATAATACCAGAGGCTAAGGTACTCAAATTAGCCCAGGAGATAGAAATTTTATCTTTTTCATGGTCCACGGCTCTGGAGATATTTTCTATGCGACGAAGTATACGTCGTGCATTTCCAGGAATTATTTCTAATGAGCTCAATTACATTTGCTATCGATTTCTGAAAAAAAAAATTTATAATACCAGAGGCTAAGGTACTCAAATTAGCCCTGGAGATAGAAATTTTATCTTTTTTATCGTCCACGGCTCTGGAGATATTTTATATGCGACGAACTATACGTCGTGCATTTCCAGGAATTATATCTAATGAGCCCAATTACATTTGCTATCGACTTCTGAAAAAAAATTTTATAATACCAGAGGCTAAGGTACTCAAATTAGCCCTGGAGATAGAAATTTTATTTTTTTCATCGTCCGCGGCTCTGGAAATATTTTATATGCGACGAAGTATACGTCGTGCATTTCCAGGAATTATAACTAATGAGCTCAATTACATTTGCTATCGACTTCTGAAAAAAAATTTTATAATACCAGAGGCTAAGGTACTCAAATTAGCCCTGGAGATAGAAATTTTATTTTTTTCATCGTCCGCGGCTCTGGAGATATTTTATATGCGACGAAGTATACGTCGTGCATTTCCAGGAATTATATCTAATGAGCTCAATTACATTTGTTATCGACTTCTGAAAAAAAAATTTATAATACCAGAGGCTAAGGTACTCAAATTAGCCCTGGAGATAGAATTTTTAACATTTTCATCGTCCGCGGCTCCGGAGATATTTTATATGCGACGAAGTATACGTCGTGCATTTCCAGGAATTATATCTAATGAGCCCAATTACATTTGCTATCGATTTCTGAAAAAAATTTTTATAATACCAGAGGCTAAGGTACTCAAATTAGCCCAGGAGATAGAAATTTTATCTTTTTCATGGTCCACGGCTCTGGAGATATTTTCTATGCGACGAAGTATACGTCGTGCATTTCCAGGAATTATTTCTAATGACCTCAATTACATTTGCTATCGATTTCTGAAAAAAAAAATTTATAATACCAGAGGCTAAGGTACTCAAATTAGCCCTGGAGATAGAAATTTTATCTTTTTTATCGTCCACGGCTCTGGAGATATTTTATATGCGACGAACTATACGTCGTGCATTTCCAGGAATTATATCTAATGAGCCCAATTACATTTGCTATCGATTTCTGAAAAAAAAATTTATAATACCAGAGGCTAAGGTACTCAAATTAGCCCAGGAGATAGAAATTTTATCTTTTTCAGGGTCCACGGCTCTGGAGATATTTTCTATGCGACGAAGTATACGTCGTGCATTTCCAGGAATTATTTCTAATGAGCTCAATTACATTTGCTATCGACTTCTGAAAAAAAATTTTATAATACCAGAGGCTAAGGTACTCAAATTAGCCCTGGAGATAGAAATTTTTAACATTTTCATCGTCCGCGGCTCCGGAGATATTTTATATGCGACGAAGTATACGTCGTGCATTTCCAGAAATTATATCTAATGAGCCCAATTACATTTGCTATCGATTTCTGAAAAAAAAATTTATAATACCAGAGGCTAAGGTACTCAAATTAGCCCTGGAGATAGAAATTTTAACATTTTCATGGTCCACGGCTCCGGAGATATTTTATATGCGACGAAGTATACGTCGTGCATTTCCAGGAATTATATCTAATGAGCTCAATTACATTTGTTATCGACTTCTGAAAAAAAAATTTATAATACCAGAGGCTAAGGTACTCAAATTAGCCCTGGAGATAGAATTTTTAACATTTTCATCGTCCGCGGCTCCGGAGATATTTTATATGCGACGAAGTATACGTCGTGCATTTCCAGGAATTATTTCTAATGACCTCAATTACATTTGTTATCGACTTCTGAAAAAAAAATTTATAATACCAGAGGCTAAGGTACTCAAATTAGCCCTGGAGATAGAAATTTTAACATTTTCATCATCCGCGGCTCCGGAGATAATTTATATGCGACGAAGTATACGTCGTGCATTTCCAGAAATTATATCTAATGAGCCCAATTACATTTGCTATCGACTTCTGAAAAAAAATTTTATAATACCAGAGGCTAAGGTACTCAAATTAGCCCTGGAGATAGAAATTTTAACATTTTCATCGTCCGCGGCTCCGGAGATATTTTATATGCGACGAAGTATACGTCGTGCATTTCCAGGAATTATATCTAATGAGCTCAATTACATTTGTTATCGACTTCTGAAAAAAAATTTTATAATACCAGAGGCTAAGGTACTCAAATTAGCCCTGGAGATAGAAATTTTAACATTTTCATCGTCCGCGGCTCCGGAGATATTTTATATGCGACGAAGTATACGTCGTGCATTTCCAGGAATTATATCTAATGAGCTCAATTACATTTGTTATCGACTTCTGAAAAAAAAATTTATAATACCAGAGGCTAAGGTACTCAAATTAGCCCTGGAGATAGAAATTTTAACATTTTCATCGTCCGCGGCTCCGGAGATATTTTATATGCGACGAACTATACGTCGTGCATTTCCAGGAATTATATCTAATGAGCCCAATTACATTTGCTATCGACTTCTAAAAAAAAATTTTATAATACCAGAGGCTAAGGTACTCAAATTAGCCCTGGAGATAGAAATTTTAACATTTTCATCGTCCGCGGCTCCGGAGATATTTTATATGCGACGAAGTATACGTCGTGCATTTCCAGGAATTATATCTAATGAGCCCAATTACATTTGCTATCGATTTCTGAAAAAAAAATTTATAATACCAGAGGCTAAGGTACTCAAATTAGCCCAGGAGATAGAAATTTTATCTTTTTCAGGGTCCACGGCTCTGGAGATATTTTCTATGCGACGAAGTATACGTCGTGCATTTCCAGGAATTATTTCTAATGAGCTCAATTACATTTGCTATCGACTTCTGAAAAAAAATTTTATAATACCAGAGGCTAAGGTACTCAAATTAGCCCTGGAGTTAGAAATTTTTAACATTTTCATCGTCCGCGGCTCCGGAGATATTTTATATGCGACGAAGTATACGTCGTGCATTTCCAGAAATTATATCTAATGAGCCCAATTACATTTGCTATCGATTTCTGAAAAAAAAATTTATAATACCAGAGGCTAAGGTACTCAAATTAGCCCTGGAGATAGAAATTTTAACATTTTCATGGTCCACGGCTCCGGAGATATTTTATATGCGACGAAGTATACATCGTGCATTTCCAGGAATTATATCTAATGAGCCCAATTACATTTGCTATCGATTTCTGAAAAAAATTTTTATAATACCAGAGGCTAAGGTACTCAAATTAGCCCAGGAGATAGAAATTTTATCTTTTTCATGGTCCACGGCTCTGGAGATATTTTCTATGCGACGAAGTATACGTCGTGCATTTCCAGGAATTATTTCTAATGAGCTCAATTACATTTGCTATCGATTTCTGAAAAAAAAATTTATAATACCAGAGGCTAAGGTACTCAAATAAGCCCTGGAGATAGAATTTTTAACATTTTCATCGTCCGCGGCTCCGGAGATATTTTATATGCGACGAAGTATACGTCGTGCATTTCCAGGAATTATATCTAATGAGCCCAATTACATTTGCTATCGACTTCTGAAAAAAAAATTTATAATACCAGAGGCTAAGGTACTCAAATTAGCCCTGGAGATAGAAATTTTATTTTTTTCATCGTCCGCGGCTCTGGAGATATTTTATATGCGACGAAGTATACGTCGTGCATTTCCAGGAATTATATCTAATGAGCTCAATTACATTTGTTATCGACTTCTGAAAAAAAATTTTATAATACCAGAGGCTAAGGTACTCAAATTAGCCCTGGAGATAGAAATTTTTAACATTTTCATCGTCCGCGGCTCCGGAGATATTTTATATGCGACGAAGTATACGTCGTGCATTTCCAGAAATTATATCTAATGAGCCCAATTACATTTGCTATCGATTTCTGAAAAAAAAATTTATAATACCAGAGGCTAAGGTACTCAAATTAGCCCTGGAGATAGAAATTTTAACATTTTCATGGTCCACGGCTCCGGAGATATTTTATATGCGACGAAGTATACGTCGTGCATTTCCAGGAATTATATCTAATGAGCCCAATTACATTTGCTATCGATTTCTGAAAAAAAAATTTATAATACCAGAGGCTAAGGTACTCAAATTAGCCCAGGAGATAGAAATTTTATCTTTTTCATGGTCCACGGCTCTGGAGATATTTTCTATGCGACGAAGTATACGTCGTGCATTTCCAGGAATTATTTCTAATGAGCTCAATTACATTTGCTATCGATTTCTGAAAAAAAAATTTATAATACCAGAGGCTAAGGTACTCAAATTAGCCCTGGAGATAGAAATTTTATCTTTTTTATCGTCCACGGCTCTGGAGATATTTTATATGCGACGAACTATACGTCGTGCATTTCCAGGAATTATATCTAATGAGCCCAATTACATTTGCTATCGACTTCTGAAAAAAAATTTTATAATACCAAAGGCTAAGGTACTCAAATTAGCCCTGGAGATAGAAATTTTATTTTTTTCATCGTCCGCGGCTCTGGAGATATTTTATATGCGACGAAGTATACGTCGTGCATTTCCAGGAATTATATCTAATGAGCTCAATTACATTTGTTATCGACTTCTGAAAAAAAATTTTATAATACCAGAGGCTAAGGTACTCAAATTAGCCCTGGAGATAGAAATTTTAACATTTTCATCGTCCGCGGCTCCGGAGATATTTTATATGCGACGAAGTATACGTCGTGCATTTCCAGGAATTATATCTAATGAGCTCAATTACATTTGTTATCGACTTCTGAAAAAAAATTTTATAATACCAGAGGCTAAGGTACTCAAATTAGCCCTGGAGATAGAAATTTTAACATTTTCATCGTCCGCGGCTCCGGAGATATTTTATATGCGACGAAGTATACGTCGTGCATTTCCAGGAATTATATCTAATGAGCTCAATTACATTTGTTATCGACTTCTGAAAAAAAAATTTATAATACCAGAGGCTAAGGTACTCAAATTAGCCCTGGAGATAGAAATTTTAACATTTTCATCGTCCGCGGCTCCGGAGATATTTTATATGCGACGAACTATACGTCGTGCATTTCCAGGAATTATATCTAATGAGCCCAATTACATTTGCTATCGACTTCTAAAAAAAAATTTTATAATACCAGAGGCTAAGGTACTCAAATTAGCCCTGGAGATAGAAATTTTAACATTTTCATCGTCCGCGGCTCCGGAGATATTTTATATGCGACGAAGTATACGTCGTGCATTTCCAGGAATTATATCTAATGAGCCCAATTACATTTGCTATCGATTTCTGAAAAAAAAATTTATAATACCAGAGGCTAAGGTACTCAAATTAGCCCAGGAGATAGAAATTTTATCTTTTTCAGGGTCCACGGCTCTGGAGATATTTTCTATGCGACGAAGTATACGTCGTGCATTTCCAGAAATTATATCTAATGAGCCCAATTACATTTGCTATCGATTTCTGAAAAAAAAATTTATAATACCAGAGGCTAAGGTACTCAAATTAGCCCTGGAGATAGAAATTTTAACATTTTCATGGTCCACGGCTCCGGAGATATTTTATATGCGACGAAGTATACGTCGTGCATTTCCAGGAATTATATCTAATGAGCCCAATTACATTTGCTATCGATTTCTGAAAAAAAAATTTATAATACCAGAGGCTAAGGTACTCAAATTAGCCCAGGAGATAGAAATTTTATCTTTTTCATGGTCCACGGCTCTGGAGATATTTTCTATGCGACGAAGTATACGTCGTGCATTTCCAGGAATTATTTCTAATGAGCTCAATTACATTTGCTATCGATTTCTGAAAAAAAAATTTATAATACCAGAGGCTAAGGTACTCAAATTAGCCCTGGAGATAGAAATTTTATCTTTTTTATCGTCCACGGCTCTGGAGATATTTTATATGCGACGAACTATACGTCGTACATTTCCAGGAATTATATCTAATGAGCCCAATTACATTTGCTATCGACTTCTGAAAAAAAATTTTATAATACCAAAGGCTAAGGTACTCAAATTAGCCCTGGAGATAGAAATTTTATTTTTTTCATCGTCCGCGGCTCTGGAGATATTTTATATGCGACGAAGTATACGTCGTGCATTTCCAGGAATTATATCTAATGAGCTCAATTACATTTGTTATCGACTTCTGAAAAAAAATTTTATAATACCAGAGGCTAAGGTACTCAAATTAGCCCTGGAGATAGAAATTTTAACATTTTCATCGTCCGCGGCTCCGGAGATATTTTATATGCGACGAAGTATACGTCGTGCATTTCCAGGAATTATATCTAATGAGCTCAATTACATTTGTTATCGACTTCTGAAAAAAAATTTTATAATACCAGAGGCTAAGGTACTCAAATTAGCCCTGGAGATAGAAATTTTAACATTTTCATCGTCCGCGGCTCCGGAGATATTTTATATGCGACGAAGTATACATCGTGCATTTCCAGGAATTATATCTAATGAGCCCAATTACATTTGCTATCGATTTCTGAAAAAAAAATTGATAATACCAGAGGCTAAGGTACTCAAATTAGCCCAGGAGATAGAAATTTTATCTTTTTCATGGTCCACGGCTCCGGAGATATTTTATATGCGACGAAGTATACGTCGTGCATTTCCAGGAATTATATCTAATGAGCTCAATTACATTTGTTATCGACTTCTGAAAAAAAAATTTATAATACCAGAGGCTAAGGTACTCAAATTAGCCCTGGAGATAGAATTTTTAACATTTTCATCGTCCGCGGCTCCGGAGATATTTTATATGCGACGAAGTATACGTCGTGCATTTCCAGGAATTATTTCTAATGAGCTCAATTACATTTGCTATCGATTTCTGAAAAAAAAATTTATAATACCAGAGGCTAAGGTACTCAAATAAGCCCTGGAGATAGAAATTTTATCTTTTTTATCGTCCACTGCTCTGGAGATATTTTATATGCGACGAACTGTACGTCGTGCATTTCCAGGAATTATATCTAATGAGCCCAATTACATTTGCTATCGACTTCTGAAAAAAAATTTATAATACCAGAGGCTAAGGTACTCAAATTAGCCCTGGAGATAGAAATTTTATTTTTTTCATCGTCCGCGGCTCTGGAGATATTTTATATGCGACGAAGTATACGTCGTGCATTTCCAGGAATTATATCTAATGAGCTCAATTACATTTGTTATCGACTTCTGAAAAAAAATTTTATAATACCAGAGGCTAAGGTACTCAAATTAGCCCTGGAGATAGAAATTTTTAACATTTTCATCGTCCGCGGCTCCGGAGATATTTTATATGCGACGAAGTATACGTCGTGCATTTCCAGAAATTATATCTAATGAGCCCAATTACATTTGCTATCGATTTCTGAAAAAAAATTTTATAATACCAGAGGCTAAGGTACTCAAATTAGCCCAGGAGATAGAAATTTTATCTTTTTCATGGTCCACGGCTCTGGAGATATTTTATATGCGACGAAGTATACGTCGTGCATTTCCAGGAATTATATCTAATGAGCCCAATTACATTTGCTATCGACTTCTGAAAAAAAATTTTATAATACCAGAGGCTAAGGTACTCAAATTAGCCCTGGAGATAGAAATTTTAACATTTTCATCGTCCGCGGCTCCGGAGATATTTTATATGCGACGAAGTATACGTCGTGCATTTCCAGGAATTATTTCTAATGAGCTCAATTACATTTGCTATCGACTTCTGAAAAAAAATTTTATAATACCAGAGGCTAAGGTACTCAAATTAGCCCTGGAGATAGAATTTTTAACATTTTCATCGTCCGCTGCTCCGGAGATATTTTATATGCGACGAAGTATACGTCGTGCATTTCCAGGAATTATATCTAATGAGCCCAATTACATTTGCTATCGATAACTGAGGTTTTCCACGGTTCCCTCAGTCTCAAGGCGGTAGTACACGGTAAAATTTTTCTAATTATTGCATACAATTTTTTCTTACAAAAAAACTTGAACTTCATACAAACAAATGGAGCTGAAGCTTTCTTGTAAGGAAAAATTGTATGCAAAAATCAGACAAATTTTATCGTGTAATACCGGCTTCACCTCAGCGAATGCTGGGACGCATAACAATAGGCCGTGCTTGGGCACCATCCGTTCCCTACCTTATCCCTATATACCCATTACCCCGCCGCGAACTTTCAGCTTTTTAGGGTTATATATCCATGTAAAAAAAAAAAAAAAAATAAAAATAGGTATATGTGAGATAGTGTTTTTAAAAATAGATGTGGTAATTCACTCTGAACTAGTGCTGTAGAAAATTTTTGGATTTCTTAATTTCGGATATTTTACTATACGGATATCCGGATTTTTGAGAAATGACTATGCGGGTAGTCAAATTTTCGGATATCCGAATATTATATAAGGAATGTGAATAATTATGAAACCATTGCATTTAAGCATTTTTAATTAAATACCTACATATAATATATATTATATATGCCACGTTCATAACGTACATTTAGTTAGACTTATTACTGATCTTACGGCTGACGTAACCTAGAAATATAATGTAATTTCGAAAAAAATGTAAAAAAAAAAAACTAGAATTTTATCACACTTTTCAGTATTCGTTTCTTAATTATGTAATACTGATGCCTAAAATCTTGATACCATTTTTTGTTTTTTTTTTTTTAATTTTTTGATGACAAGTTCTTATATTTATTTAAATCATTGACAAGCTTCAACGTAAAAGTGCCGCAGCGCCGCATTTTGACATCGCTCCATAAGGTTTGTTAGGAGAAAAATCTTACTTATTTTTTCATTCAAATCCTATGCTGCACAAAATCTCGAATATTTTTTATGTCGTGTAAAGTGATCTTTCCCGTGGCTCATATGAATTATTTTATTAATCTTGTCCTTCATTTGAACCGGCGGAAAAAATTAAAAACCAGGTACCGCTGGGTTAAAGGATAGGAAGCTTGATAGAACATGTCGCGCGCAAATCGTGCACGAGATTTTCATTGGCTGAGAGAATTGTGTCGCCAATGTTGAAGCTTCTCTTGCAATATTTTTGTATATATATATATATATATTTTTTAAATTGAGTGAACACAACAGCATTTCAAGCTTTTAGAATACTTAGATAGAGGGAACTAGATTGATAATTTTCCTAAATTTTTGTAAAATGTTTTGTGTCCTAATTTCTGGAACGTAAATTGCTGAATTTTCAGGGAAATGTTTAAAAAAATAATAGTAAAAAAAAATCCCAGCAATTTTTACCACATTCAATTCACACCCGACTATAATTTTAAATGGGATTTTTAAAATTAATACTTTTTTTATTAAAATGACACTGAACACTGAAAAAAAATGAAGTTTTAAACAGACTCGAATAAAATTATATTGAAGTTAAAAAATAAAATGATTAATGTATTATTGCTGGAATTTTTTTACTGTCATTTTTTTTAAACATTTCCCTGAAAATTCAGAACTTAATTCACCATAAATTAGGACACTATAAAACATTCTTCAAAAATTTAGGAAAATTTCCAATCTATATAGTTCTCTCAACCTAAATATTCTATATGCTGTGTCAATGAGAAGCTTCAACATTGACGACACAATTCTCTCAGCCAATGAAAATCTCGTGCACGAACTGCGCGCGACGACATGTTCTATCAAGCTTCCTATCCTTTAACCCAGCGGTACCTGGTTTTTAATTTTTTCCGCCGGTTCAAATGAAGGACAAGATTAATAATTCATATGAGCCACGGGAAAGATCACTTTACACGACATAAAAAATATTCGAGATTTTGTGCAGCATAGGATTTGAATGAAAAAATAAGTAAGATTTTTCTCCTAACAAACCTTATGGTGCGATGTCAGAATGCGGCGCTGCGGAATTTTTACGTTGAAGCTTGTCATTTCATTTTTTATTATTATTCATTTATTTATTTAATTTTTTTTGCGATTTTTCACTGCATTCCCTATTATTATTATCATTACATTAAAGTATAAGTTTAGTATATAATAGATTATGTATAATTTATTAATTTATAAAAATATAGCATTTTATTAATTATAATTTCATAAAAAATTTGAGTAGAATTAAAATTTACCCAGGGACCGGATGCACGCGTTTTTTTCGTGCATCCGAGATGCGCATCCGGATGCAAATTAATTGTTCGTGCATCTGGGATGCGCATCCGGATGCAAATTTATTTTCCATGCATCTGGGATGCGCATCCAGATGCATTAATTTTTTCCCGTGCATCTGGGATGCACGGATGCGGATGCAAGCCCATTTTTGCGCATCCGTGTGCATCTTGCATCTGCATCCGATCCCTGAAATTTTCTAACTGTCAAAAAAGTTTCTCGCTACGCTCGCATTTCTTTTATGTGTACTGTGTTTGTTTTTCTTGTTTATACTGGGTAGCATTTTTTTTTATCATGATCTGTATCTTTCATAATCTTTCAATTGATAAATTATGGCTATACCAGTTGTTAAGAAAACAAAATGTAAAATATCAAGATTTTTTGTTCTTTAGGTGAACTGAAGGGGACACTTTTTTAATATCACCTTATCAACAAAAATAAGACCGATTCACTAGTAATAATCATTTTCTTGTTGAGGCCCCCAAATTTGAATTTCAATAACCAACGGCTAAAAAGTGAAGTTGTGACGTATCGGTCTGGCCACACACGATGTCCAGTAGAAATTTTATGGCGAGATGAGAGCAGATGCGGCGATACCGGATGTTGGCTGTCATTAAAATAATCACAAATTTTCAATGTCTATATGAAATCATCTTTCGTCTTTTTTAACGGTTGGGATGAAATCAAAATTCATTGAGAAGCTTTAATATTGACGACACAATTCTCTCAGCCAATGAAAATCTAGCGCGCGAACTGCGCGCGACGACATGTTCTATCAAGCTTCCTATCCTTTAACCCAGCGGTACCTGGTTTTTAATTTTTTTCGGTGGTTCTTATGAAGGGCAAGATTAATAATTCATATGAGCCACGGGAAAGATCACTTTACACGACATAAAAAATATTCGAGATTTTGTGCAGCATAGAATTTGAATGAAAAAATAAATAAGATTATTCTCCTAACAAACCTTATGGAGCGATGTCAGAATGCGGCGCTGCGGCATTTTTAAGTTGAAGCTTGTCATTCCCTATCTAGCGGTACAAAATATATCCAGAGCCGCGGACGATGAAAAAAATAAAATTTCTATCTCCAGGGCTAATTTGAGTACCTTAGCCTCTGGTATTATAACATTTTTTTTCAGAAGTCGATAGCAAATGTAATTGGGCTCATTAGATATAATTCCTGGAAATGCACGACGTATACTTCGTCGCATATAAAATATCTCCGGAGCCGCGGACGATGAAAATGTTAAAAAATCTATCTCCAGGGCTAATTTGAGTACCTTAGCCCCTGGTATTATAAATTTTTTTTTCAGAAGTCGATAGCAAATGTAATTGAGCTCATTAGAAATAATTCCTGGAAATGCACGACGTATACTTCGTCGCATATAAAATATCTCCGGAGCCGCGGACGATGAAAATGTTAAAAATTCTATCTCCAGGGCTAATTTGAGTACCTTAGCCTCTGGTATTATAAAATTTTTTTTCAGAAGTCGATAACAAATGTAATTGAGCTCATTAGATATAATTCCTGGAAATGCACGACGTATACTTCGTCGCATATAAAATATCTCCGGAGCCGCGGACGATGAAAATGTTAAAAATTCTATCTCCAGGGCTAATTTGAGTACCTTAGCCTCTGGTATTATAAATTTTTTTTTCAGAAGTCGATAGCAAATGTAATTGAGCTCATTAGAAATAATTCCTGGAAATGCACGACGTATACTTCGTCGCATATAAAATATCTCCGGAGCCGCGGACGATGAAAATGTTAAAAATTCTATTTCCAGGGCTAATTTGAGTACCTTAGCCTCTGGTATTATAAAATTTTTTTTTAGAAGTCGATAGCAAATGTAATTGGGCTCATTAGATATAATTCCTGGAAATGCACGACGTATACTTCGTCGCATATAAAATATCTCCGGAGCCGCGGACGATGAAAAAAATAAAATTTCTATCTCCAGGGCTAATTTGAGTACCTTAGCCTCTGGTATTATAAATTTTTTTTTCAGAAGTCGATAGCAAATGTAATTGAGCTCATTAGAAATAATTCCTGGAAATGCACGACGTATACTTCGTCGCATATAAAATATCTTCGGAGCCGCGGACGATGAAAATGTTAAAATTTCTATCTTCAGGGCTAATTTGAGTACCTTAGCCTCTGGTATTATAAAATTTTTTTTTAGAAGTCGATAGCAAATGTAATTGGGCTCATTAGATATAATTCCTGGAAATGCACGACGTATAGTTCGTCGCATAGAAAATATCTCCAGAGCCGCGGATGATGAAAATGTTAAAATTTCTATCTCCAGGGCTAATTTGAGTACCTTAGCCTCTGGTATTATAAATTTTTTTTTCAGAAATCGATAGCAAATGTAATTGAGCTCATTAGAAATAATTCCAGGAAATGCACGACGTATACTTCGTCGCATATAAATTATCTCCGGAGCCGCGGACGATGAAAAAAATAAAATTTCTATCTCCAGGGCTAATTTGAGTACCTTTGCCTCTGGTATTATAAAATTTTTTTTCAGAAGTCGATAGCAAATGTAATTGGGCTCATTAGATATAATTCCTGGAAATGCACGACGTATAGTTCGTCGCATATAAAATATCTCCGGAGCCGCGGACGATGAAAATGTTAAAAATTCTATCTCCAGGGCTAATTTGAGTACCTTAGCCTCTGGTATTATAAATTTTTTTTTCAGAAATCGATAGCAAATGTAATTGAGCTCATTAGAAATAATTCCTGGAAATGCACGACGTATACTTCGTCGCATATAAAATATCTTCGGAGCCGCGGACGATGAAAATGTTAAAATTTCTATCTCCAGGGCTAATTTGAGTACCTTAGCCTCTGGTATTATAAATTTTTTTTTCAGAAGTCGATAGCAAATGTAATTGAGCTCATTAGAAATAATTCCTGGAAATGCACGACGTATACTTCGTCGCATATAAAATATCTCCGGAGCCGCGGACGATGAAAATGTTAAAAATTCTATTTCCAGGGCTAATTTGAGTACCTTAGCCTCTGGTATTATAAATTTTTTTTTCAGAAATCGATAGCAAATGTAATTGAGCTCATTAGAAATAATTCCTGGAAATGCACGACGTATACTTCGTCGCATATAAAATATCTTCGGAGCCGCGGACGATGAAAATGTTAAAATTTCTATCTCCAGGGCTAATTTGAGTACCTTAGCCTCTGGTATTATAAATTTTTTTTTCAGAAGTCGATAGCAAATGTAATTGGGCTCATTAGATATAATTCCTGGAAATGCACGACGTATACTTCGTCGCATAGAAAATATCTCCGGAGCCGCGGACGATGAAAATGTTAAAAATTCTATCTCCAGGGCTAATTTGAGTACCTTAGCCTCTGGTATTATAAAATTTTTTTTCAGAAGTCGATAGCAAATGTAATTGAGCTCATTAGAAATAATTCCTGGAAATGCACGACGTATACTTCGTCGCATATAAAATATCTCCGGAGCCGCGGACGATGAAAATGTTAAAAATTCTATTTCCAGGGCTAATTTGAGTACCTTAGCCTCTGGTATTATAAATTTTTTTTTCAGAAATCGATAGCAAATGTAATTGAGCTCATTAGAAATAATTCCTGGAAATGCACGACGTATACTTCGTCGCATATAACATATCTTCGGAGCCGCGGACGATGAAAATGTTAAAATTTCTATCTCCAGGGCTAATTTGAGTACCTTAGCCTCTGGTATTATAAATTTTTTTTTCAGAAGTCGATAACAAATGTAATTGAGCTCATTAGATATAATTCCTGGAAATGCACGACGTATACTTCGTCGCATATAAAATATCTCCAGAGCCGCGGACGATGAAAATGTTAAAAATTCTATTTCCAGGGCTAATTTGAGTACCTTAGCCTCTGGTATTATAAATTTTTTTTTCAGAAATCGATAGCAAATGTAATTGAGCTCATTAGAAATAATTCCTGGAAATGCACGACGTATACTTCGTCGCATATAAAATATCTTCGGAGCCGCGGACGATGAAAATGTTAAAATTTCTATCTCCAGGGCTAATTTGAGTACCTTAGCCTCTGGTATTATAAATTTTTTTTTCAGAAGTCGATAACAAATGTAATTGAGCTCATTAGATATAATTCCTGGAAATGCACGACGTATACTTCGTCGCATATAAAATATCTCCAGAGCCGCGGACGATGAAAAAAATAAAATTTCTATCTCCAGGGCTAATTTGAGTACCTTAGCCTCTGGTATTATAAATTTTTTTTTCAGAAGTCGATAGCAAATGTAATTGAGCTCATTAGAAATAATTCCTGGAAATGCACGACTTATACTTCGTCGCATAGAAAATATCTCCAGAGCCGTGGACCATGAAAAAGATAAAATTTCTATCTCCTGGGCTAATTTGAGTACCTTAGCCTCTGGTATTATAATTTTTTTTTTCAGAAATCGATAGCAAATGTAATTGGGCTCATTAGATATAATTCCTGGAAATGCACGACGTATACTTCGTCGCATATAAAATATCTCCGGAGCCGCGGACGATGAAAATGTTAAAAATTCTATTTCCAGGGCTAATTTGAGTACCTTAGCCTCTGGTATTATAAAATTTTTTTTTAGAAGTCGATAGCAAATGTAATTGGGCTCATTAGATATAATTCCTGGAAATGCACGACGTATAGTTCGTTGCATATAAAATATCTCCGGAGCCGCGGACGATGAAAAAAATAAAATTTCTATCTCCAGGGCTAATTTGAGTACCTTAGCCTCTGGTATTATAAATTTTTTTTTCAGAAGTCGATAGCAAATGTAATTGAGCTCATTAGAAATAATTCCTGGAAATGCACGACGTATACTTCGTCGCATATAAATTATCTCCGGAGCCGCGGACGATGAAAAAAATAAAATTTCTATCTCCAGGGCTAATTTGAGTACCTTTGCCTCTGGTATTATAAAATTTTTTTTCAGAAGTCGATAGCAAATGTAATTGGGCTCATTAGATATAATTCCTGGAAATGCACGACGTATAGTTCGTCGCATATAAAATATCTCCGGAGCCGCGGACGATGAAAATGTTAAAAATTCTATCTCCAGGGCTAATTTGAGTACCTTAGCCTCTGGTATTATAAATTTTTTTTTCAGAAATCGATAGCAAATGTAATTGAGCTCATTAGAAATAATTCCTGGAAATGCACGACGTATACTTCGTCGCATATAAAATATCTTCGGAGCCGCGGACGATGAAAATGTTAAAATTTCTATCTCCAGGGCTAATTTGAGTACCTTAGCCTCTGGTATTATAAATTTTTTTTTCAGAAGTCGATAACAAATGTAATTGAGCTCATTAGATATAATTCCTGGAAATGCACGACGTATACTTCGTCGCATATAAAATATCTCCAGAGCCGCGGACGATGAAAATGTTAAAAATTCTATTTCCAGGGCTAATTTGAGTACCTTAGCCTCTGGTATTATAAATTTTTTTTTCAGAAATCGATAGCAAATGTAATTGAGCTCATTAGAAATAATTCCTGGAAATGCACGACGTATACTTCGTCGCATATAAAATATCTTCGGAGCCGCGGACGATGAAAATGTTAAAATTTCTATCTCCAGGGCTAATTTGAGTACCTTAGCCTCTGGTATTATAAATTTTTTTTTCAGAAGTCGATAACAAATGTAATTGAGCTCATTAGATATAATTCCTGGAAATGCACGACGTATACTTCGTCGCATATAAAATATCTCCAGAGCCGCGGACGATGAAAAAAATAAAATTTCTATCTCCAGGGCTAATTTGAGTACCTTAGCCTCTGGTATTATAATTTTTTTTTTCAGAAATCGATAGCAAATGTAATTGAGCTCATTAGAAATAATTCCAGGAAATGCACGACGTATACTTCGTCGCATATAAAATATCTCCGGAGCCGCGGACGATGAAAAAAATAAAATTTCTATCTCCAGGGCTAATTTGAGTACCTTAGCCTCTGGTATTATAAAATTTTTTTTCAGAAGTCGATAGCAAATGTAATTGAGCTCATTAGAAATAATTCCTGGAAATGCACGACGTATACTTCGTCGCATATAAAATATCTCCGGAGCCGCGGACGATGAAAAAAATAAAATTTCTATCTCCAGGGCTAATTTGAGTACCTTAGCCTCTGGTATTATAAAATTTTTTTTCAGAAGTCGATAGCAAATGTAATTGGGCTCATTAGATATAATTCCTGGAAATGCACGACGTATACTTCGTCGCATATAAAATATCTCCGGAGCCGCGGATGATGAAAATGTTAAAATTTCTATCTCCAGGGCTAATTTGAGTACCTTAGCCTCTGGTATTATAAAATTTTTTTTCAGAAGTCGATAGAAAATGTAATTGGGCTCATTAGATATAATTCCTGGAAATGCACGACGTATAGTTCGTCGCATATAAAATATCTCCAGAGCCGTGGACGATAAAAAAGATAAAATTTCTATCTCCAGGGCTAATTTGAGTACCTTAGCCTCTGGTATTATAAAATTTTTTTTCAGAAGTCGATAGCAAATGTAATTGAGCTCATTAGAAATAATTCCTGGAAATGCACGACGTATACTTCGTCGCATATAAAATATCTCCGGAGCCGCGGACGATGAAAATGTTAAAAATTCTATTTCCAGGGCTAATTTGAGTACCTTAGCCTCTGGTATTATAAATTTTTTTTTCAGAAATCGATAGCAAATGTAATTGAGCTCATTAGAAATAATTCCTGGAAATGCACGACGTATACTTCGTCGCATATAAAATATCTTCGGAGCCGCGGACGATGAAAATGTTAAAATTTCTATCTCCAGGGCTAATTTGAGTACCTTAGCCTCTGGTATTATAAATTTTTTTTTCAGAAATCGATAGCAAATGTAATTGAGCTCATTAGAAATAATTCCTGGAAATGCACGACGTATACTTCGTCGCATATAAAATATCTCCAGAGCCGCGGACGATGAAAAAAATAAAATTTCTATCTCCAGGGCTAATTTGAGTACCTTAGCCTCTGGTATTATAAATTTTTTTTTCAGAAATCGATAGCAAATGTAATTGGGCTCATTAGATATAATTCCTGGAAATGCACGACGTATACTTCGTCGCATATAAAATATCTCCGGAGCCGCGGACGATGAAAATGTTAAAAATTCTATCTCCAGGGCTAATTTGAGTACCTTAGCCTCTGGTATTATAAAATTTTTTTTCAGAAGTCGATAGCAAATGTAATTGAGCTCATTAGAAATAATTCCTGGAAATGCACGACGTATACTTCGTCGCATATAAAATATCTCCGGAGCCGCGGACGATGAAAATGTTAAAAATTCTATTTCCAGGGCTAATTTGAGTACCTTAGCCTCTGGTATTATAAATTTTTTTTTCAGAAATCGATAGCAAATGTAATTGAGCTCATTAGAAATAATTCCTGGAAATGCACGACGTATACTTCGTCGCATATAAAATATCTTCGGAGCCGCGGACGATGAAAATGTTAAAATTTCTATCTCCAGGGCTAATTTGAGTACCTTAGCCTCTGGTATTATAAATTTTTTTTTCAGAAGTCGATAGCAAATGTAATTGGGCTCATTAGATATAATTCCTGGAAATGCACGACGTATACTTCGTCGCATAGAAAATATCTCCGGAGCCGCGGACGATGAAAATGTTAAAAATTCTATCTCCAGGGCTAATTTGAGTACCTTAGCCTCTGGTATTATAAAATTTTTTTTCAGAAGTCGATAGCAAATGTAATTGAGCTCATTAGAAATAATTCCTGGAAATGCACGACGTATACTTCGTCGCATATAAAATATCTCCGGAGCCGCGGACGATGAAAATGTTAAAAATTCTATTTCCAGGGCTAATTTGAGTACCTTAGCCTCTGGTATTATAAAATTTTTTTTCAGAAATCGATAGCAAATGTAATTGAGCTCATTAGAAATAATTCCTGGAAATGCACGACGTATACTTCGTCGCATATAAAATATCTTCGGAGCCGCGGACGATGAAAATGTTAAAATTTCTATCTCCAGGGCTAATTTGAGTACCTTAGCCTCTGGTATTATAAATTTTTTTTTCAGAAGTCGATAACAAATGTAATTGAGCTCATTAGATATAATTCCTGGAAATGCACGACGTATACTTCGTCGCATATAAAATATCTCCAGAGCCGCGGACGATGAAAATGTTAAAAATTCTATTTCCAGGGCTAATTTGAGTACCTTAGCCTCTGGTATTATAAATTTTTTTTTCAGAAATCGATAGCAAATGTAATTGAGCTCATTAGAAATAATTCCTGGAAATGCACGACGTATACTTCGTCGCATATAAAATATCTTCGGAGCCGCGGACGATGAAAATGTTAAAATTTCTATCTCCAGGGCTAATTTGAGTACCTTAGCCTCTGGTATTATAAATTTTTTTTTCAGAAGTCGATAACAAATGTAATTGAGCTCATTAGATATAATTCCTGGAAATGCACGACGTATACTTCGTCGCATATAAAATATCTCCAGAGCCGCGGACGATGAAAAAAATAAAATTTCTATCTCCAGGGCTAATTTGAGTACCTTAGCCTCTGGTATTATAAATTTTTTTTTCAGAAGTCGATAGCAAATGTAATTGAGCTCATTAGAAATAATTCCTGGAAATGCACGACTTATACTTCGTCGCATAGAAAATATCTCCAGAGCCGTGGACCATGAAAAAGATAAAATTTCTATCTCCTGGGCTAATTTGAGTACCTTAGCCTCTGGTATTATAATTTTTTTTTTCAGAAATCGATAGCAAATGTAATTGGGCTCATTAGATATAATTCCTGGAAATGCACGACGTATACTTCGTCGCATATAAAATATCTCCGGAGCCGCGGACGATGAAAATGTTAAAAATTCTATCTCCAGGGCTAATTTGAGTACCTTAGCCTCTGGTATTATAAATTTTTTTTTCAGAAGTCGATAGCAAATGTAATTGAGCTCATTAGAAATAATTCCTGGAAATGCACGACGTATACTTCGTCGCATATAAAATATCTCCGGAGCCGCGGACGATGAAAATGTTAAAAATTCTATTTCCAGGGCTAATTTGAGTACCTTAGCCTCTGGTATTATAAAATTTTTTTTTAGAAGTCGATAGCAAATGTAATTGGGCTCATTAGATATAATTCCTGGAAATGCACGACGTATAGTTCGTTGCATATAAAATATCTCCGGAGCCGCGGACGATGAAAAAAATAAAATTTCTATCTCCAGGGCTAATTTGAGTACCTTAGCCTCTGGTATTATAAATTTTTTTTTCAGAAGTCGATAGCAAATGTAATTGAGCTCATTAGAAATAATTCCTGGAAATGCACGACGTATACTTCGTCGCATATAAAATATCTTCGGAGCCGCGGACGATGAAAATGTTAAAATTTCTATCTTCAGGGCTAATTTGAGTACCTTAGCCTCTGGTATTATAAAATTTTTTTTTAGAAGTCGATAGCAAATGTAATTGGGCTCATTAGATATAATTCCTGGAAATGCACGACGTATAGTTCGTCGCATAGAAAATATCTCCAGAGCCGCGGATGATGAAAATGTTAAAATTTCTATCTCCAGGGCTAATTTGAGTACCTTAGCCTCTGGTATTATAAATTTTTTTTTCAGAAATCGATAGCAAATGTAATTGAGCTCATTAGAAATAATTCCAGGAAATGCACGACGTATACTTCGTCGCATATAAATTATCTCCGGAGCCGCGGACGATGAAAAAAATAAAATTTCTATCTCCAGGGCTAATTTGAGTACCTTTGCCTCTGGTATTATAAAATTTTTTTTCAGAAGTCGATAGCAAATGTAATTGGGCTCATTAGATATAATTCCTGGAAATGCACGACGTATAGTTCGTCGCATATAAAATATCTCCGGAGCCGCGGACGATGAAAATGTTAAAAATTCTATCTCCAGGGCTAATTTGAGTACCTTAGCCTCTGGTATTATAAATTTTTTTTTCAGAAATCGATAGCAAATGTAATTGAGCTCATTAGAAATAATTCCTGGAAATGCACGACGTATACTTCGTCGCATATAAAATATCTTCGGAGCCGCGGACGATGAAAATGTTAAAATTTCTATCTCCAGGGCTAATTTGAGTACCTTAGCCTCTGGTATTATAAATTTTTTTTTCAGAAGTCGATAACAAATGTAATTGAGCTCATTAGATATAATTCCTGGAAATGCACGACGTATACTTCGTCGCATATAAAATATCTCCAGAGCCGCGGACGATGAAAATGTTAAAAATTCTATTTCCAGGGCTAATTTGAGTACCTTAGCCTCTGGTATTATAAATTTTTTTTTCAGAAATCGATAGCAAATGTAATTGAGCTCATTAGAAATAATTCCTGGAAATGCACGACGTATACTTCGTCGCATATAAAATATCTTCGGAGCCGCGGACGATGAAAATGTTAAAATTTCTATCTCCAGGGCTAATTTGAGTACCTTAGCCTCTGGTATTATAAATTTTTTTTTCAGAAGTCGATAACAAATGTAATTGAGCTCATTAGATATAATTCCTGGAAATGCACGACGTATACTTCGTCGCATATAAAATATCTCCAGAGCCGCGGACGATGAAAAAAATAAAATTTCTATCTCCAGGGCTAATTTGAGTACCTTAGCCTCTGGTATTATAATTTTTTTTTTCAGAAATCGATAGCAAATGTAATTGAGCTCATTAGAAATAATTCCAGGAAATGCACGACGTATACTTCGTCGCATATAAAATATCTCCGGAGCCGCGGACGATGAAAAAAATAAAATTTCTATCTCCAGGGCTAATTTGAGTACCTTAGCCTCTGGTATTATAAAATTTTTTTTCAGAAGTCGATAGCAAATGTAATTGAGCTCATTAGAAATAATTCCTGGAAATGCACGACGTATACTTCGTCGCATATAAAATATCTCCGGAGCCGCGGACGATGAAAAAAATAAAATTTCTATCTCCAGGGCTAATTTGAGTACCTTAGCCTCTGGTATTATAAAATTTTTTTTCAGAAGTCGATAGCAAATGTAATTGGGCTCATTAGATATAATTCCTGGAAATGCACGACGTATACTTCGTCGCATATAAAATATCTCCGGAGCCGCGGATGATGAAAATGTTAAAATTTCTATCTCCAGGGCTAATTTGAGTACCTTAGCCTCTGGTATTATAAAATTTTTTTTCAGAAGTCGATAGAAAATGTAATTGGGCTCATTAGATATAATTCCTGGAAATGCACGACGTATAGTTCGTCGCATATAAAATATCTCCAGAGCCGTGGACGATAAAAAAGATAAAATTTCTATCTCCAGGGCTAATTTGAGTACCTTAGCCTCTGGTATTATAAAATTTTTTTTCAGAAGTCGATAGCAAATGTAATTGAGCTCATTAGAAATAATTCCTGGAAATGCACGACGTATACTTCGTCGCATATAAAATATCTCCGGAGCCGCGGACGATGAAAATGTTAAAAATTCTATTTCCAGGGCTAATTTGAGTACCTTAGCCTCTGGTATTATAAATTTTTTTTTCAGAAATCGATAGCAAATGTAATTGAGCTCATTAGAAATAATTCCTGGAAATGCACGACGTATACTTCGTCGCATATAAAATATCTTCGGAGCCGCGGACGATGAAAATGTTAAAATTTCTATCTCCAGGGCTAATTTGAGTACCTTAGCCTCTGGTATTATAAATTTTTTTTTCAGAAATCGATAGCAAATGTAATTGAGCTCATTAGAAATAATTCCTGGAAATGCACGACGTATACTTCGTCGCATATAAAATATCTCCAGAGCCGCGGACGATGAAAAAAATAAAATTTCTATCTCCAGGGCTAATTTGAGTACCTTAGCCTCTGGTATTATAAATTTTTTTTTCAGAAATCGATAGCAAATGTAATTGGGCTCATTAGATATAATTCCTGGAAATGCACGACGTATACTTCGTCGCATATAAAATATCTCCGGAGCCGCGGACGATGAAAATGTTAAAAATTCTATCTCCAGGGCTAATTTGAGTACCTTAGCCTCTGGTATTATAAAATTTTTTTTCAGAAGTCGATAGCAAATGTAATTGAGCTCATTAGAAATAATTCCTGGAAATGCACGACGTATACTTCGTCGCATATAAAATATCTCCGGAGCCGCGGACGATGAAAATGTTAAAAATTCTATTTCCAGGGCTAATTTGAGTACCTTAGCCTCTGGTATTATAAATTTTTTTTTCAGAAATCGATAGCAAATGTAATTGAGCTCATTAGAAATAATTCCTGGAAATGCACGACGTATACTTCGTCGCATATAAAATATCTTCGGAGCCGCGGACGATGAAAATGTTAAAATTTCTATCTCCAGGGCTAATTTGAGTACCTTAGCCTCTGGTATTATAAATTTTTTTTTCAGAAGTCGATAGCAAATGTAATTGGGCTCATTAGATATAATTCCTGGAAATGCACGACGTATACTTCGTCGCATAGAAAATATCTCCGGAGCCGCGGACGATGAAAATGTTAAAAATTCTATCTCCAGGGCTAATTTGAGTACCTTAGCCTCTGGTATTATAAAATTTTTTTTCAGAAGTCGATAGCAAATGTAATTGAGCTCATTAGAAATAATTCCTGGAAATGCACGACGTATACTTCGTCGCATATAAAATATCTCCGGAGCCGCGGACGATGAAAATGTTAAAAATTCTATTTCCAGGGCTAATTTGAGTACCTTAGCCTCTGGTATTATAAATTTTTTTTTCAGAAATCGATAGCAAATGTAATTGAGCTCATTAGAAATAATTCCTGGAAATGCACGACGTATACTTCGTCGCATATAAAATATCTTCGGAGCCGCGGACGATGAAAATGTTAAAATTTCTATCTCCAGGGCTAATTTGAGTACCTTAGCCTCTGGTATTATAAATTTTTTTTTCAGAAGTCGATAACAAATGTAATTGAGCTCATTAGATATAATTCCTGGAAATGCACGACGTATACTTCGTCGCATATAAAATATCTCCAGAGCCGCGGACGATGAAAATGTTAAAAATTCTATTTCCAGGGCTAATTTGAGTACCTTAGCCTCTGGTATTATAAATTTTTTTTTCAGAAATCGATAGCAAATGTAATTGAGCTCATTAGAAATAATTCCTGGAAATGCACGACGTATACTTCGTCGCATATAAAATATCTTCGGAGCCGCGGACGATGAAAATGTTAAAATTTCTATCTCCAGGGCTAATTTGAGTACCTTAGCCTCTGGTATTATAAATTTTTTTTTCAGAAGTCGATAACAAATGTAATTGAGCTCATTAGATATAATTCCTGGAAATGCACGACGTATACTTCGTCGCATATAAAATATCTCCAGAGCCGCGGACGATGAAAAAAATAAAATTTCTATCTCCAGGGCTAATTTGAGTACCTTAGCCTCTGGTATTATAAATTTTTTTTTCAGAAGTCGATAGCAAATGTAATTGAGCTCATTAGAAATAATTCCTGGAAATGCACGACTTATACTTCGTCGCATAGAAAATATCTCCAGAGCCGTGGACCATGAAAAAGATAAAATTTCTATCTCCTGGGCTAATTTGAGTACCTTAGCCTCTGGTATTATAATTTTTTTTTTCAGAAATCGATAGCAAATGTAATTGGGCTCATTAGATATAATTCCTGGAAATGCACGACGTATACTTCGTCGCATATAAAATATCTCCGGAGCCGCGGACGATGAAAATGTTAAAAATTCTATCTCCAGGGCTAATTTGAGTACCTTAGCCTCTGGTATTATAAAATTTTTTTTCAGAAGTCGATAGCAAATGTAATTGAGCTCATTATAAATAATTCCTGGAAATGCACGACGTATACTTCGTCGCATATAAAATATCTCCGGAGCCGCGGACGATGAAAATGTTAAAAATTCTATTTCCAGGGCTAATTTGAGTACCTTAGCCTCTGGTATTATAAATTTTTTTTTCAGAAGTCGATAGCAAATGTAATTGGGCTCATTAGATATAATTCCTGGAAATGCACGACGTATAGTTCGTCGCATATAAAATATCTCCAGAGCCGTGGACGATAAAAAAGATAAAATTTCTATCTCCAGGGCTAATTTGAGTACCTTAGCCTCTGGTATTATAAAAAAATTTTTCAGAAATCGATAGCAAATGTAATTGAGCTCATTAAAAATAATTCCTGGAAATGCACGACGTATACTTCGTCGCATAGAAAATATCTCCAGAGCCGTGGACCATGAAAAAGAGAAAATTTCTATCTCCTGGGCTAATTTGAGTACCTTAGCCTCTGGTATTATAAAATTTTTTTTCAGAAATCGATAGCAAATGTAATTGGGCTCATTAGATATAATTCCTGGAAATGCACGACGTATACTTCGTCGCATATAAAATATCTCCGGAGCCGCGGACGATGAAAATGTTAAAAATTCTATCTCCAGGGCTAATTTGAGTACCTTAGCCTCTGGTATTATAAAAATTTTTTTCAGAAGTCGATAGCAAATGTAATTGAGCTCATTAGATATAATTCCTGGAAATGCACGACGTATAGTTCGTCGCATAGAAAATATCTCCAGGGCCGCGGACGATGAAAAAGATAAAATTTCTAATTCCAGGGCTAATTTGAGTACCTTAGCCTCTGGTATTATAAATTTTTTTTTCAGAAATCGATAGCAAATGTAATTGAGCTCATTAGAAATAATTCCTGGAAATGCACGACGTATACTTCGTCGCATATAAAATATCTCCAGAGCCGCGGACGATGAAAATGTTAAAATTTCTATCTCCAGGTCTGATTCATCATTCTTAGCTTCTGGTATTAAAGAATTTTATTTCAGAAATTAATTGCAAATGTACTTAGCTCTATTTTTTTAATATTTTATACTTTAAAATAAATTGCACATAGGTCATTTTACTTTAGTATAGGAATAAAATCCTCTGAATATATTTGAGACAGATAAGTTTATAATTTTCAAAATTTCCCACCTAAATTGCCATTCTCTCTTGTAATTCATATTTTGACGTAATACCCTTTTTATTGGTTTAAATGACATATAGTATGTACAACAATTGTGATATTAGATATAATCTATCTTTAATTACTTTTAATAAGTAGTAAATATTCATATTAAAGCTCTTTGCAAACAGTTCAGTTTCAATATGCTGGTATTGTACTTTTTAGTGACGTCACGATTCTCCGGAGATGGCGCGGAGATGGTCGGGAGATAACTTCAGCTCGGTACCCACAATACATGTTCTGAGCAGGTTCAACGAACGGTACTTTCGCATGATTATTGAATTAAATCTCAACACAACTATGCATAAATATGTTTATACTTACAATTTACACTTTCCATCAATGTTATCCGTACTTGTAGATGCAGACATTGCAAACAATTACCTAAAAATAGATAAATATAAGACGAACTTTCACGATTTTTAAGATTTGCTTATGGACGAGTCAGCTGATTATGCGCAAAATGAACGTCATTTTTTTTAAAGCGGGAACTTGAGATTTTTAGCGCGAATCGTTACAAAATATTTATTCAGAGAATTTTTAATCTTTTATTTTTTATTTTTATTTATTTAGCTTTCGCTATTTAAATTCATAATAGTTGGTTACATATTAATTAATTGATTTTACGATAACACATAAAAATTTGTTTCAAAATTTTTTATGCCTACAGAACGAACCAATATATTAAAACAGAGATAGCAAAATACCAATTAACATATATATAAGATAGTATTACAAATAATTACTTACACAATGAATATATAATTAACTGCTATAGGGAAATCTTTCCTTCACATATATAATACATAGCCTTTTAAAAAAAATTTTATTTTGACATATTTTTATATATTATCTGGTAGTTCATTGAACAATTTTTTTCCACAGTTATAAATTGATCCATCTGATCCTTGTTTATTGACACATTTTCTGAAAAAATTGTTACATCCTCTTGTATTATAAATATGCATCTCACTATTTTAAACAATTTCACTTTTAAAATGCTTAGGAAATTTATCATGAATAATATCATAAAAAATAACAGTACTTTTAATGCATATCTTTGTTTTACACTCAACCATTGCAGAGTATCCAACAACAATATAGTACGAGTTCTTTTATTACAACCCAATATAATTTTCATCGCTCTGTTTTGAAGTCTTTGTAATAATTTGATATTTCTTTTGCTCGTATTAAAAAACAAAGATGCACAGTATTCAAAATGAGGAGCAATTATAGTTTTATATACTAAATTTTTACACCAAACGCTCAGGAATCCCGAGATTCTACTTAAATACCCAATTTTTTTACTTTATCACTTTTTACTTTATCAGAGATCGACCTTATAATAAAAGAATCTCTGAAGATCGAACAAGTGTAATAATGATATACAGTATATTATTAATTAAGTAGCCGACTCATGCAGATAAGAGGCCTGTTCGTAAACCCTGCTCGGTTTACACTTCTACACCATTTTCTTACACCAGTGCAGAGGGTGCCATGGTGTAGGGAGTGCAGTGCAGACTGTGCATGCAGATGACGTCACGATTTTTGTTCGTTAACTTGCTCAGAGTACACCGAGCAGGATTTACGAACAGGCCTATATACTGTATTTATTGTAAAATGTAAAAATGTAGTCCCTCCCATCCCCAAGTTATTACAAGTTATTATTCTCTTATGCACGTTATGCATGTGGTACGTGTCCTACGTACGTGTCTGCATGTACGTGTCTTGATAATATGTATTGTACTGAACTCATGGATCCTTTCATTTAAAACCATTTTATAAGATTCATTTCAAATTATACACCAACTACAACTTAACATTTTATGAATTTTAACATTTTTTATAAATCGGCTTAAAATATTCACAAAAATAGTAAAAAAAAATAGTAATAATATATATTACATAATACATATACGGTATTTATACTAATTATAATTAAACATGTAAAATAAATCATATGACTTTGTTAATTATAATAACAGGTATTAGACATTGCTATAGCTAGAAATTACTTTTTAATCATGCAGTAATCACAAATTAATATAATAATAAATAATAATCTATAAACTATACATATATTATCATGCAGACAAAATTTAAGTAAAAGATCAATCTTGAGAGATTAAATGTTCAATATAAATAATTTATTATGATTTTCTTTTTTAATTACATTCATATATGCAGTGCATGATGTAAAAAGAACATCATTTCTCTTTTACATCATGATGCAGTGTATTCTATATAATTGTATGATATATGTCATTTTTAAAAAGAATTGGAACGAAAATAAAGTATACATATTTGGTTTTCTTAATATATAAAAAAATATGATACGCATTACACAAAACTGTAAGTTTACACAATTTCAGGAGTATATATATTTAAATTTATTTTATATAAACTTAAAATATGTTTATCCGTAGGTTAATTTTTTTTTTTTTTTTTTTTTTTTTATTATTATTAATTATTTTTTATTAATTGTTATCAGAGAGTGTAGCAGATCCACTTACAACAAATATATTTTTATCTGAATATGAGTCTATAATTAAAAATTAATTAACACATTGATCATAAAGTAATATCTGACAAATTCAACAGTACAAAAAAAATCTATAATATTTACTTTATTTTTCTTTTATAACACAGTCTTATTCTTATTATTAAAATTAAAATATACAAAGTAGTTTCTACAGATAAGCTTTCTTAATAGAGTATTGACCTCAACTTTTTTTATTGCAGAAATGGATAGAGGGTGCAAAGTTATGCTACCCTGATTTTTTTTCAGATTTTTTAGAACCCGGGAACTATTTTTAAAAAATTATTGAAAGTTCTTTATGTGACGTCATGAGACGCCGCTCCTTAAGAAAAAGATAGGACTTGCCGCCGCGTGACGTCACAAAAAGGACTTTCAATAATTTTTTAAAAATACTTCCCGGGCTCTAAAAAATCTGAAAAAAATTAGGGTAGCACTACTTTTCACCCTCTATCTATTTCTGCAATAAAAAAATTTGAGGTCAATACTCCATTACTATAACATGTATTTTGCTGCTGTATGAATTTTTAAAGTAATATCTGATCAATTCAACAGTACAAAAAAATAGATCATATTTACTTTATTTTTCTTGTAACACAGTCTTATTCTTATTATTAAAATTAAAATATACACAGTATAGTTTCCACAGATAAGCTTTCTTAATTACTATATAACATATAATATGTGCTGCTTTACAAATTTCTATGAAAATATTAGGAACTTAAATTTGTTGTTATTCATTTTACATATATATTATTTATTACAAAAATCAATTTAACAAAGGAACTTGATACAGCATTTTCTTTTTATCATATAATATAAAAGGAACTTGACACAGTATTGTTTCAGTATCTAGAACTATAAATATTACAAAGAAATAGTAAATTATTATCAAATTAAATCATTATAAAACTTATTCAAAGAAATGAATTACTATGTAAAATATTTTAGCATAAAATGACTTAATCACAACAATGATATTAGAGATATGTGTTGTCAGTACATATATTTTTAATTAGTTCTAGCATAAAACAAAAGATAAGCCTGTCTCTCCAAGACGAAATCCTCTGATACTTCCTTGATTTTGTTGTCGTCTGCGTGGAACCATTTGCCTTGTGAGGTCCCTTTGTTTCCATCATCGGAGCGTGTGTCTGATTGGCTACTTGAAGTCTCGGGAGGAGGCCAGTTGGAGAGAGCAAACTTTGACCTTTTATTTAGGTCAGGAGAGACCTGTAGCAAGCCATAAGAAAATATTAAGATAATATAATACAATTTTTTAACATGAACCATGTAAAAATGAACCCCAAGGCAGAGGGCATCTACTCAAATGCTCTGCAGTATTAACTAAACTTGACTCGTTGCCTGGCAACATAAAGAGAGAAGGAATTATATTGGTTTGACATAAATAAAATAGTTTAAAGCCAAAACGTAGGCATAAAGAAAGGAGAAGAAGAGAATTTTTTTAAATATTTAATATTATCATTTTTTTTTTTAAGGATGAATCTCAGTAGATTGATATCTCGCAATCGTAGCGCCTGAATGCAACAAGACTTGCAGGGGGCTTAGAACTCACCATCAATAGGTGGCATGCAAATTTTGAAGCGAATCTGTCTTATCAGTTTTGTGAAAACTGAGGTAGAAGTTTAACATTGGCCTAATGGACGAAAACCGGAAATGGAGCTGTTGTAAGAAAACTGCAAGACTGAATTTGCTCAAACCATAAGCGATTAAGTTTTAGAACATTCTCGATTTTTTAAAATTTATTTCATTCAATTCGTTTGTAGGGAAATATTCTTTGACTCCGAAGTAACTGAGATTAATCGTTTAATAAATCTTAATTAATTATGTTCTTTATGGAATATGTATGTACCCCAATACCAATACAATTTGCAATCTTCTTATAAAATTTCCGTTTATCTACATAATACATAATATATATATATATATATATATATATATATATATATATACAGTATGTATATGTATTATATTTTTTTAATATAATGTTTATCTTTTATGAGCATAACATGTAGTATGTACATTTAGTACAGTACGTAAAATATGTGTAAGAATATAGAATTGATTACATATTGTATTGTTCCTTGTCCAGAATAATATGCTCTCTGCCTACCATGATCAAGTGAGCTATTTACTTTACCTGTAAGCTCATATTTGTATTCACCTGATATAGCAGATAGCTCATTATTGCACACGATCTTGGTAAGCAAATAGCTCATTATTACAAACAAGAGACAATATATATACACTAAAAAAAAATATATATATATATAAAAATAGACTTAACTGCAGACATTTTATATTATAATCCTCTAAAATTAAAAATTTGCAAGCTAAATTTTAGTCTTAAAATTTCCTAAAATCTATGAATTATTTTAAAATTGAAGAATCAAGAGGAAAGGAAGGGGGGTGAGGAGGGATTTTAAAAAAGCTGTCCATGAGACTGACCTTGACAAAGGCTTCATAATGCCCACCCTTGAGGCTTCCACTATGCTGAACGACGCCATACAGAGAGTACAGCACCTTGCCCTCTTCTGATGACAGGACGCTCTCCTAAAACAGCAAGTAAATGAAAAATCTCTTGCAGTACATTTATTATTTTTTTAAATTTTATTTTACAGTGTAAGAATGTTAAAAAGAGTAAAAATGTAAATATCATCCATAAAAAAGACATAAACTTCTAACAAAGAATCAATTTGTACAATGAAAAGCTTCAACAATCAACAAGCAAATGCGGCTACAGCGAGTTCTTATATTGTTTCAAAATGTTTATTAAGAGAAAAAATGATTTTTCTTTTTTCTCATTCAAACCCTATGCTGCACAAAATCATAAATAGTTTTAATATTGTGTTATATTAGTGATGATTCACATGACTCATATTGTTTGTCATTAGAACTGTCAGAAAAACTAAAAAAAAAAATAATAATAATATATAATAAAAATAAAATAAGTACCATTACTGATCATAATAGAGCATTTTACTGTGTAGTTCAAAAACAAATTTTTATTGACTGAGAGAATCGTCTGTCTTGTCAAGAGTTAAATTTTCTCATTAACAATCATAACATCCCTAGTCCAGAATAATGAGCTATCTGCCTACCATGATCTCGTTGCTATCTGCTATTTCAAACTAGAGAGTGCAACTACGAGCTTTATTTTACACCGATTTACAGCTCATAATTACGCTCACCTGAAATAGCAGACAGCAACAAAATCGTGGTAAGCAGATACTTGACGAGAAATGATATATTTCAACCATCATTTTTGAGATTTTTTCTACCTTGCACTTGTCTGTACAATATGGTGTCATATCCAGTTCCATGGGAAATGGAATGTGGGTGGAAACTTTGCGAGGGTAGTTCCCCATCCCCTCGAATCTCTTGAGGTGTAGCGTCATTATTGCAGGGGCGGAGTCGAGGAGTTCACGACGAGTGTGGGGGGATGGCAGTCCTGTCGACAAGAGTATGGTTAGTTTCAAAAATAATTTTTTTTGAAATATGTATCATAACAGCACAATTAGTATGCAGGCTCAAATGTTCTTCATTAGCCACCATGTTACAACATTTGAATTTTTTCACAGTAAACATTAAAGATTAATTTGAAACCATCTCTTACCCTCCCATTTGAGAGTCTTCTGATAATGAATCAAGAACTCATTTTTCTCTAAAAAAAAATTCTTTTATGCCAAAAAAGCAAATTTCGAGTTTTTTTTTTTTTTTTTTTTTTTTTTTTTTTTTTTTTTACACAGGTTTAGATAGAACGGTGGGAACACTGCAAAATTAGCTGACTCAAAGCCTTCATTAGGAGCAAAAGAGTCAAAATTAAAAATGGCAACAGCAACTTCTGCTAGAAACTGTATTAATATTAGAGTTTTATATTAAGTTTGAACAGTGAAGTCAGAATTAAATGATAAACTCACATTTACTGGAAAAAAAATGTCTAGATTAAAATTACAAAGCTGCTGCTGATAATATTCTACCCTCTCCCCCAATGATAAAAGGAGAAAAAAATACAGAAACAATTTGAAAACTTAATTATTATTTCTTGTTTGTGTTTTCTTCACACTCAAATCTAGTCACATTGGCTTTAAGAAGAAAAGTTAGAATACTGAAATTGTTAAAAATATATTTGCAATGAGTCTAGATAAGTTTACGCAGTGAGCTTCAAGCTCTAGAAAACATGTAAGAAAATACTGGCCAAATAAAATTCTATACTGTATTAAAAATACCACAAAAAATATGTATTTCTTTTTTTATTTTCCTATGACCATGTTCTAACTTAACTTCTAGTAAGCCAAAGAGAGAGAGAGAGAGAGAAAAAAAAAAAAAAAAAATGAAATATTAGGATTGTTGTTCAGTAGTGAAGCTAGGACTTTTTATTTATTTATTTTGACTATTTAAGAAGGTGGAAGTTTTTTTGGGGTACAAGGATAGGACTTATTATGCCCATATTTTTTTCTCTATACACTCTTCTCTCCCCTGTATAATGCCACTGAATATTAATAACTATTATTGAATGATCTTACCCTCTCTATGTTTCACCCCTGATCTTAGTCTGGCGTTGGGAGGAATTTTGCATGTGCACTTCTTGCCGGACACTTGAGATACTCCAGTGTAGTGTTGGAGACAGATCTCGAGGGAGAATCTTTCGTGCTTGACCACCTCCTCAACGTTCTCCTGACGCTCCTCCCAGACCTCCTCCTCTCCTTCAACCTCGGTCTCCACTTCAACGATCTCGTCTTCAGATACACTGTCAGAACAAAGGAAAATTGAAACTTTGTTAATATAATTTTTATGTTTCCAATGAACAGATAATTTTTTTTACTATCATGCTACTTTTTTTCAGATTTTTTCGAGAACGGGAACTATTTTTTAATAATTATTGACAGTACGGCCACGCCCCATGGAGGCGTCTAGGCCCTATCCTTTTTATTTAGGAGTGACGCCTCTAGGGGGGGGGGGGGCATAATTAATTTTATTTATGATTGATTCATATCATATATTTTTTTAATTTTTTAAATTCTTTATTTTTTTATTATTTTTTTTTAAATATTTATCTGAAATGTATTTTGAGACCAAAATTTACATATTGTTTAATTGTTATCTTGTTAAAGTGTATATAAAAAATCATGTTTTTATTAAAGACAAGTAACTCTTACCTACTGCTGGACAATAGAAGTGGTGTGTTTTCAGTTTTCTTTTCTGACTCAGACTCAACATTTTCAACAGCAGCAGCAGCAGCAGCAGCGGCAGCAGCAGCTTCTTCTCTAGCTATACTCTCCTTTAATTTTTCTACAGCAGACTTTTCTCCTGGGGCCACAAGCTCATCAAATGTTAAGTTAGGATGTTGATTTGCTTCCAGAGCACATTTCCAAAAAAATTCAGTCATTCCAATCAATCTATAGAATTCATCTTTTTTCTTTTCATGTTTTGTTCTAGGTTTTTCACCTTTTGTAATTTGACGAAAATCTTTACATTCATCATTTATTTGTTCTACAACTTCTTTATTTTTCTTTTTTTGTTTTTCAATGACTCTTTGAACTTTCTTTGTTTTAATTACTTTTTTTGTGATTTTAACTTTTTTCATTTGTTTAATTATTTTGATTTCTTCAGTTGTTTCTGGTGTAATACTCAAACTTAAATCAAGGTATTTTTCTAAAGTTTCAGATACTTTATCACAGTTTTGACAGGTAAGTGTAGAAATAATTGTAAATTTGAAGAGCTGATCGGGACGCATTAGTAATTCAGATGATAATTCTCTATGATAAACTTGTAAGGCTTCTTGCAGTTCATCAGCTGTAGTTGATTCTTCCTTGTTACTCATTATTTCTTCAATTTTAGACTTAAATCTCTGAAATAAAATGTTAAAATTAATAATTAGTACGGTCAAATTTGTTTTTATATAAATCAAACATGTTGTCAAATGAGCAATAAAAATGTATTTCAAACGTCTATTTTACCAATTGTAAAAGTTTAAATCTGTTAAATGTGCCTGCAACTTGAGTCCAAGACAGTGCATTGGATGAATATGTGGATTAAATATCTGATGTTCACATGAGTGTTCAATACGGATCAGAATATGTACAGCCAAAGCCTTAAAAAATTTCCCTTTGTGGCCTTATTAATAATCATAAATCATAACCCATAAGAATAACACAGAGGGATGGTAATGGAGACTGCAAATGGAGTATCGAAATCTTTTTTTTTTTTTTTTTTTTTTTTTCTTTTTTTGCAGAAATGGATAAAGGGTGCAAAGTTATGCTACACTGATTTTTTTCAGATTTTTTTGAGACAGGGAACTATTTTTAAAAAATTATTGAAAGTCTTTTTTGTGACGTCATGAGGCGGCAAGTCCTATCCTTTTCTTAAGGAGCGGCGTCTCGTGACGTCACAAAAAGAACTTTCAATAATCTTTTAAAAATAGTTCCCGGTCTCAAAAAAAAAACAGAAAAAAATCAGGGTAGCATAACTTTGCACCTTCTATCCATTTCTGCGATAAAAAAAATGGAGGTCAATACTCCATTATCCAAGGTGATAACATACTGAAAATTTAAATAGACAAGAGCTTGAATTCGGAAGTTGAAATGAAAAAGAGACTCACGTGTAAGTCTTCTGTCTTGACTGCCTCCAAGAGACACCTGAGCAGTTCCTGCGAGTCGTGTTGCTGTCCGTTTGTCAGGTAAGCTGCGTGCTTGCCAAGTTCCGAGACCAGATCTTCAGGAACCACCACATCTGTGCCGGTACTCGTCAGCTCTCCCAGAACTCCTGCCAACGCTGCGGTGAGAGGTCCCCAGCCATCGAGGTGACCCTCTAGAGGTAACTGGAATAACAGACTTGGTTCAAATAGCAACAACGTGAGCTCTACTCTTTAATACCAGATTGTAGAGACGCTGATTAACTTTAGAGCATATTTTCATTAAACTACAGTCTTGCAGTAGCAGCATTAATTTGAGTTTTAAATTTACTTTCACAGACGCTCATTACTGCGAATTAATTCCCCCACTCCTAAAACCTCGTACTTAGTACTGTAGTAAAAATTATCTGGCAACATTGCATTTTTGCAATTTTTAATTGCAGTTCACCTAAATTTTTAAATTTTTGTTAACCTAGCTCTCTGCAAGGGATTCGGGAGTTAGGTCAAAGTTAACTTTAGTTCAGAGTTAAATTGCATCTCTGCAATCTGGTGTATGTTTTTTTGTTTAGCAGGTATGAAATTTTTTTTAAATTATTACATACAATTTTTCTTTATCAGAAACTACAAAATCCAATTTTAATATAATTACAGAACAAAATACAAATTAAAAAAAAAAAAAAAAAAAACATGTTATAAATTTGTTGTAAGTGTTAATAAATTTCTTGTAAATAAGTTATTACTAGAAAATGTTATTAAAAAGAAAAATTAGGGTCCAAAACACATTTAAATATTGGACACTTTATTGAGCATGATTTGGAGACATATGACATGCATGAATGTAGCAAACTGTGTTTTAGTTGTTTAAGACATGGGTAATAAAGTACCTGAATTCAAAATTTAATCTTTTTGTAGAAAATCACATGAAATAGTGTAGTAATTAATAAAAAAAAATTTATACTTAAAAGTGAATTAAACTTATAAAAAAACTATGTCTGATACACTTTTATCTGTTCAAAAGTTAATATTACTGTAGATAGATTTAATATTCATTTATTACCTATATATAGCAGCAAAGAAAAATTCAAATTTTTATTTTAAAAGCAGAATAAAATACAGAGCTTAACAAATTACTTGTGGTTAGTTGGTTACCAATGGCGGAACTTGTTTTTCAACATTGTTCACAGTGCTCTCTGGGGCTCCTAATACCCAGTCTGCATTCCAGACAGTTAAGTACCGTTTCTTAGCGGGATACGTATGCTGTTTGCACAACATTCCGCGGTCCCAGCGGAGTATAGACAGCTGTAAGCTGCCTTCCACCTACCAATTCTTTCATCTAGTAGCCAGTCACACCCATTCCAAGTCGCGAAAAGTCTGCCGTATTCGGGATTTGAACCGGGTACCTCTCGGACAGGAGCCAAGTGTACTAACTAACCACTACACCAAAGAGCAGGTTAAATTACTTTGTAGTATGCCTAATCTGCAGTGTTAAAGGAGAAGAGCCAAAAGCCCACAACCCCATCCCAAATTGGTCAAGAAAATATGAATGCATGCTGTCTCAGCAGCAGCCATATGATCTACTTTTGCGGTAAAGGAAAACATGGAGCTGTCTAATTAAATACACACATAGTACCTTTCGGATCATCTGCCTTATTCCTATCCATTATTTACACCCAAAAACTTTTTTTTTTTTTAGACCGAGCTCATACACCTAGTACCCAACAGTCCTAGGATGAAAGGAGAAAGGGTATTATAATTAAGACAATTAAAGGATGGTTGATACCTTGGGTAAGTACACTCAAACAATTTAAAACTGTCAGCCTTGACAAATCATTCGAAAGTGTAGGTAAGTTGTACAGCATCTGAACGAAGCGGGCTTCTTATATATCGTCCCTCGTCCGCAATAATGAGCTATTTGCTACCAAAATTTTGTGGGAAATAATAAGCTATTTGCAGTATCAGGCAAATTTAAATAATAGCTGTAAATAGGTATATAATAAAGCTCATTGTTGCGCTCATTTAAAATAGCAGACGGCTCATTATTGCAGACGAGGGACAATATACTGCAAATGGAGAGCACAGTGATTTGAAGGTGGTATTATTTTCCATGAAAAAATTCATTACAGAAGATTACCAGATCCATTTTCTCTTAATGAGGAGCTGGTACTATCTACAATAAATCATTCCATGGAAAAAAATTTGAATTCTCTAAAATATATCACTGTACCCCGTCAATTTCAAGGCTTTTGCAAGCCTTATTATGCCGTTTCATTTTGTGGTGAAAATGTAAGCTTTTCACCCAACTGCATAGATGAAGTCTAACGTTAGGCCAGGCCTAAGTTTGTTTATTTTGATTATTGATTATTTTGAATTTGACTTTGGCGTATATAGGGCTTGCAGGCCAAATGAAAGCTTATGTTTTAACCTTAAATGCTGAAAAATGTTTCCTAACTGCACAATGAGATGATTTGGCAATGCGGATAGTTTTAAATTGCATTCAAGTCGTTCTCACCACCGGCTCTGCGTTGTTGTTTTCCTCAGCAGTTCGACCATGCAAGGTAAAAGCTTCACCTGTACCTGATGACTCGAGGAGCAATGCACGAAGGTATGGTGTGTGAGCCAGGCATTGCAGGACTGCGTTGAGGAAGCAAGTATTACCTAGGTTTCGAAGACCCTGAGAAAAAAAAAAGGATTGAGTTGACATTATTTGAATGTTACAAGACAAACAGTAATTATATTCACTCTATTTTGTACAACTTCGCCTCAAAATGTAAACAATAGATTAGTTGCCTAATTTGGCTTTTGCAATTGTGAATATGTAAAGAATTGACAACCGGATGTATGATTTTTTTTTATTGCTAATTTGTATAGAGGACCAGTATTGTCATTTTTCCCTCCCCCCCCCCATTTTTTAAAAATCAAAATTGAGAGAAAAGATGCTGTGACGTCATAGTCATATTAAACATATGACTATGACGTCACAGCTAAACATATGACGTCTTTCCATAATGGAGTATCGACCTCAATTTTTTTTTATTGCAGAAATGGATAGAGAGTGAAAAGTTATGCTACCCTGATTTTTTTCAGATTTTTTAGAGCCCGGGAAGTATTTTTAAAAAAGTATTGAAAGTCCTTTTTGTGACGTCACGCGGCGGCAAGTCATATCTTTTTCTTAAGGAGCGGCGTCTCGTGACGTCACAAAAAAAAACTTTCAATAATTTTTTAAAAATAGTTCCCGGGCTCTAAAAAATCTGAAAAAATCAGGGTAGCATAACTTTGCACCCTCTATCCATTTCTGCAATAAAAAAAAAATGAGGTCGATACTCCATTATGTAAATATATTATACTTCATGAACATTGCATCAAAACACATGGTTTATATAACAATAATTCTGCTGTGATGATTAAAATTTATATACCACTGTATTGATGTCATCTGATTAAATTGAAACTAATGATTGAAGCCGATACTCGACTCCATTTGTATGGAGATGAAATTTTCTTGTATGGAAAAATGGAATGCAAAATTGTGTCATATATAATACAACAATACAATACATTCATATTAAATTACTTACCCTGACTAAGTTTGAAGTCTCATCATTTTTTGAAGTCACAGTTTTCTTTGCCATTTTAGAATCAGGTTTTGAGGATTCTATGATAGATTCAGATTCACTAGGTTCAGGGTTTGAGGAGACATTTTGATCTATGATAGATTCAAATAGATCACAATCAGATCTTGATAACATGGTTACATTTTTCTTAGATTTACAGTATGTTTTAGTGACAGTCTCTAGACTCAAATTTTGCATGCATGCACTGAGTTCAACTGAAAAAAAAAAAAGACAAAAACATAACGGTATTTGGAATGGGATTAATATTTTAATTGCTTTTAAGAAAGATTAAAAAATTGAATTTTGAATTTTTAAATTGAAACATAAACCTTACATGAATTTCTGTTGTTCACTGAATGTTCAATAAGCTTCACGATTGATTTCATTTTATTGCAATTGTCGGGAATTGAAACAATGTCCTTACACAAACGACACCTGAAAAATAAAATTACATTAATATAATTTTATTTGATTCATAAGTAAATTGATCATGATATGTTCATATATCCATTTGTTCAGAATAATGAGCTATCTGCCACAACCCCAATCATGTACATGCAAAATAATGAGCTGTACATTATACATGTACATTAATTAAACATAAAGCAATTATGAAATTGTACTTAAAACTGAAGATGCTTGGGGGTATAGAGTTGTTTCCTGTTTTTGTTTACGAGGGAAAATAGCATAGCAGGTATACGGACGGTCAGGAGGGTAGAGAAGAGAAAGTGGAGGTCCAACTGCTATGGCGCTAGATAGGAGAAATGACAAAAAAAAAAATATGAAAAAAATATGTAGTTTTGATTGTTCTTTAATGATGCGATTTTTTTATGTTATCTATCGTTTATTGTTGTATTTTTACAATTTTTTTAAACCTGATTTACTTTGTTTATTAAAGTGAAAAAAAAAATCAATACTGTATGTAATTTGTTTATATACTAGTCTGTGCATTCTGGTCCTCCATAGGGCAGCCTAACTTATAGGGGCATGACGTCAGCACAATCAACTCTGTATCTATGCATAAATAGATGTACATATCTAGGTACATGTGTATGTCTATTTTAGCTTTTCCTCTATCTCTGGCCATAGAATAGTAAGTAGGAACAGGCGAGAGTAGTTTCCTCTGCTGCTTGCTACCAATGCTCAGGGTTAAAAGGAAATGGAAGGGAGGAGAGGAGGGAAAATCAATTTAGCCATGTAATAAGGACAGATCAGTATTTATCATTTCATAATATATAGTCGATGAAGTGTGACGTCATGTAGTATATGTCTTTCCCATCGTGACCAAAATTGAATAGCTGCATGTATACTTGTAATAAATCCTACAGCACAGTCAATTAAATGAATATTCGAGTTTATCTACAGTAATTAATGTAGATAATTAATGTAGATTAATGTAATTAATTAATGTACCGGTACCCACATTAATATAGTACCCTGTAAAACCCTACTATATACTCAAGCATACTCATTGTTGCACTTCATCAAAGTATGTAGCAATTATTCTGGACAAGGGACGGTATGCCACACAATTAATAGCATGTCAATTAAAGTTGACAGCTCGATTAATGTTGGTCTTTATATCACATAGGTAAATAAAGAACGTTGCAAGCCCAACTAAAACAGAATAACATGCAACGTTTCATTATTTACTTGTGCAATGAATTTATAGCTGTCTATAATTTTGCAGCATGTTACTGCAATAGCATTATGTATTAAAATTTATTATTATACAAGTACGTACCACACAATGTATGTATTAATACAAATTGCCAAACAATGACCTTTCTTTTCAGTTTCAAAATGTTTGTTCATGTGACTAGATGTTTTTAATTTAGTTGAGGTACTTAAATTATTAAAAGAACCACAGTACAATAGTCCACATTTTAAACACAACCAAATCAATTTGTCATCACTTAAAGGATCTAAACATTCAGTACAAGAATATGACGGATTCTTATTTAAAAGATTTTTCACGTTCTTCACAGTTGTATAACTTTTGTAATGTGTACATTCAGCATCTGAAAAACAAAGCAAAAAATAACTTACATGCCCGATTCACAGAGGCGGATTGATTTTTTATTGCTGCTGGGACTGATGATAAGAATGTATCATGCATATTGTACAGTATGCATAACTAACTGTACTGTACTGTACAGTATGCATATGCATACCAGTAATCATTGCATACTGTACCGGTGTTAATAAAGAGATATTTTACAAACCAGAATTTTTAGCGCGCCGCCTCGATCGTCCTCCTTTAGTTGTGTCTTGCCAAATTAATTCTTTGTTCATGATGATGTGAGGATACTGAGGATGTGACAGCAAAGTTCAGCAAAGAGCTCGCCGAGGAGCTCCCAAGAGATGAGAAACTTTGAGCTTCTCCTGTTCTTCACAAAGCTTGCTATTTAGTTAACTTGATAGAAAATAACATTTTATAGTAAAAAGATTCACATTATAATAATTTGGCATTCAGATTTCTTTTAGATTATTGAACAAAACGGGTTAAAAGTTTCAGCACAGCCTATGGTTTCAGACATCACATTTTTTATTTATACCATTTTTAGGATCAGCTGTTTTTTCCCAATTTCGCGCGTATTTTTTTAAACCTATGGTGGCCGGATGGTGGCGTTATTTCGGAAAATTATTGAACTAAAAATTTAGGCGACGGTTATGCAACCTTTTCAGCTTTACTGTACAACAAATTACATAACAATCAGGGGGTTATCATATTTCAAATTTGTTTTCTCAGAACTCAGAAAGTACAATAAACCCCATGAGTGTAGAAAACTCGTAATCGAGAAACGTCAGTTTCACATGGATAAATTTCTGGCATTGGAGTACCGACCTCAAAATTTTTTATTTCAGAAATGGATAGAGGGTGCAAAGTTATGCTACTCTGATTTTTTTTTTTTAGATTTTTTAGAGCCCAGCAAATATTTTTTAAAAATTATTGAAAGTACAGAAAAAGTGCCACCTCTTGCCGCCTCTCTTAATAAAAGAGACCCAAAAGGGACGTGGATTCGAACCCGACCTCGCCAAAACTTTTTAGCAATACTTCCCGGTCCCTAAAAAATCTGAAAAAAATCAGAGTAGCATAACTTTATTTACACCCTCTATCCATTTCTGCAATAAAAAATTTTGATCCATTAAGCGATGGCCAAACATAATTAAATATAAATTCGTAAGCTATAATATATTATTATAGCTGGTTAAACACATTATTGTGGTTGTACTTATTAATAATAAAAAATTTAAGATTACATTTTACACAATAAGTCATTTTATGAAACACTAAGAATTAATTCTTAGACAGATTTAATATGAATTTCAAAATATTAGTTTAAAATTTATACCGTTTAATTAAGTTATATATATTTATATAATATATATATATATATATATATATATATATATATATATATATATATATATATATATATATATATGTATATGTATATATATATATATATATATATATATATATATATATATATATATATATATATATGTATATGTATGTATGTATATAGCACGTATTCAAAATCATTATACTATAAAACATTATTAATTTTACCAAACAAGATAGTATATATATATAGCTTATAAATAAATAAATTATATATAATTATATTATACGATATTTTCCTCGTATAAATTAGTGTTAAGAAAATCTTGATTTTTCCTCTTTGAAATCCATAAATTTCCATAAAATAATGAACAAATCAACAATCAAACAAATGGAGTATTGTCCTCAATTTTTTTTATTACAGAAATGGATAGAGGGTGCAAAGTTATGCTACCCTGATTTTTTTCAGATTTTTTTGAGACCTGGAACTATTTTTAAAAAATTATTGAAAGTCCTTTTTGTGACGTCACGCGGCGGCAAGTCCTATCTTTTTCTTAAGGAGCGGCGTCTCGTGACGTCACGAAGAGGACTTTGAATAATTTTTTAAAAATAGTTCCCGGGCTCTAAAAAATCTGAAAAAAATCAGGGTAGCATAACTTTGCACCCTCTATCCATTTCTGCGATAAAAAAAATTGAGGACAATACTCTATTCTGATGATGTAACCCGCGATGGTACTCAAGCAAGTCCTGCGCTCAAACAGAAATACTGAGAACTTCGTACAGATGTGTAATAGAGGGAATGTTTTAAGTCGAAGTCTCTGCATATTATGCTAGGTGACTGGTGCTTGCCTATCCTGCACGCAGGCGCGGATCCAGGGGGGGGGGAGGCTGCAGCCCCCCCGAAATTTTGGATTTAATATGGGCAATATAAGCACTTCCCCCACTCAATTTTTTTTTAACACTGGCCTTATGGAGGCAGACCCCCCCCCCCCCCCAATTTTTTTCCTGGATCCGCACCTGCCTGCACGTATATGTCATTTCCTATTACTGCCTCTGAAAACATACTAAATTACCAGAATCGTCAGTGTCATCGCTATGATCGATCCCCATTTTTAGGTGAATACTTTATAACGATGTTTCTGTAAAATATATCGGCAAAATTAGCGTATATACCATGCATGCTTATAATATTCTGGTATTCAAACGTTGCGCGTATTCAGTATCAGAGTGATAAAAAAATAATCTTTATATATTATACTTGCCATACTCTCTTTTGAGAGCTTTCTCATTATCACTATTAACTATGTATGCTTATATAGTAGCGTATAAAAGAAAATGTCCTATTTTATAATAAGCTCGAATAATCGTTCTGCACTGGAAAACGCTCCTCATGGTGAATAATTTATTGTTTGATATTTTTGATTTTGTATATAAATGAAAGTAACTATTTTTAAGTAAATAAAAAAATAAGAAAACAATATTTTTATTTTTTATATTTTTTATTTTCAGCTTCTTTTTTTGGGATAGCTCAGATATGTACACGATATTATTTTAAATTTTTATTCAAACAAAAACAAATTTTGGTTGCATTAATTTTTAGACAGTATGAAATAATAATGAAATATTATTACAACAAACAAAAATATTAAATTTATTTTTACAATAATAATTTTAGTTCAGTTAATTACATATTCTGTTTTTAAAGCAAACTAATTAGTTTAATATTACCCAATATTTAAAAGAAAAAGTATCAGAAATCCTCAAAATAACGCTATTTCAATTTTTTTTTCCAAAAATGGGAATTAGACATAACAATTTAATATTTTGCACCATTTGTTTATGTACCACACCTACAAAATTAGCCATCATTATGAGTTTTTTATTTATTTAAACATTGTGCTATGTACAAATTATATAATTTATTACAAAAAAACATTTCCTCCAATCCAATATTTCATGCTTTATTTCATAATTAATTTTTTCCTGAATTTTACACAATGAATATTATTTGCATAAAATTAACAATATATTAATGATCCGCAAACAAGACAATAACAAAATATGGATATATCTGTATCCAAAAAGGATCATTTTATTGGTTCTTATATACACCGTACAAAACACGTTATTTAATAAAGTATAATATTCCAAATGGATCCACATGACATATTGTCTTCTTTTGCCTTTAAGGGACATGTCTAAAGTCAATTTTATTATGATGAAATGATTGAGTAAGATAACTTTAATTAGTGTAGTGAAATCTTTTTATATTGAACAGAGGAATAGTTTTTTAAATTCAAACAATTTGATAAAATTCACACCATAATAATAAAAAAAAAAAGATAAATAAAATTATTATTTATAATCATTTTCTAATTCTATAGCATATTGATTTTTTGATGTTTCTTTGTGTCATTTAAAAAAACTATATGCGTATGTTTTATATGTATGCTGTGTATTATCAAACAATTTAAATTTATTGTAATAAGACGCGTCCAAAATACAGTATTATATTGAACATACATTTTACTCAAAATTTTAACATAATTTTTATTGAAAGTTACTGACAGCTGAAACTAAAATATAAATTAAGTGGATTTTAATTCAATTGAATTGTGAAATTCTTCAATAATACCAACTATACTGCAAAAAAGTACCATGCAATTGAGTTTTTTATTAAATAATTTGCATTATTTTTTTGTTGCACAAATAAAAGTTATAATTGCTTTCTTTTTTTCAGAAAATGAAATAAGTTTTTCTAAAATACATTGCAAATTAAATTTCAAGACTTTTTTTTTTTTACAATGCCTGTCATGTCAAAAATTTTCAATTTTAACAGAAAAATCACTGAGAAATTATTAAAAAAAAAATAAATGAGTGTAGGTTGTCCGTTATTTACTTCCAATTATTTATTTATTTTATAATTTGGGACACGTCATTTAATGAAATGTTGGCTCGGCATTACAAATATTTATAATCTCATTTACAAAATAATGAGATTATTATTGTATTATATCAATTAATAAATGTTCAATATTTAATTATAGTTTTGGCACACATATTTTTTATAATATTTAATTTTTTTCCAATATTTTTATAATACCATGATATTAAATATACATTATAATATATATATTATCAATTTTTCATGAATAATAATTATATTAATCACATTTACACAATCAACATTTTAATTAACAATTCACTGATGCCTGGCAAATATTTGTCCATATTTTATGTACACTGTAACTCATAGCATGTTACCCTTGGGGTGGGAACTCCCGTGATGTTAAGTCTAGCCGAAATCTGAGTAACCTGAAACAAAGAGAAGAAAAGTAAAATTAGTATACAGTAATTAGCCAAGGACTCCTATCAGCATATTTAAAGATAGTATTAGTGGGGGCGATTAAATTATCTATAACCTCGTGGATAACTTCTCTTTGAATCCCCTCCCCCCTTACTATTATATTTAAAAACAGTTGATTTTATAGTTCAAAATCCATGTATTTTGCCTAATGATTTAAAGATTTTTTTTTTATTGTCATTCAATTTTTTCCTTAAATTGAATAATCTTGAACTTTATTTTTATTTCTTTCTACAACCATTTTCATCGATTTTTATAAATCTTAGGGACATCAGCTTACATTTTATGCCCTTATGACGGTTTGGTTGGTACGCAAGCATGATCTGCTATTGAGCGAGTGCAATTTTTTATTAGTTAATTTTAATAAATCAATTTTAAAGTTCAGTCATTTATTAGACATAAATCATAATTAATAAAACTGAAAATATTTTAAAACAGAATTAATTTTCTTTTTCTAGAGGTTTATAGCATAATTTCTTCTTATTTTTTTTATTACTTAATTTCAGTTTCGTATTACTGCCGTGTTTTTTTTAAATTTCCCCGTTACGAAGTGCGCGTAAAAACACGACAAATGTGATGAGGGGGGCTGTGGCTTGTGCGCTACCTTGCCTTCTAATTGAGAACTCATCCAGTGTCATCGGACCATGAACCTATCGATCCACAAGTCTTAGACTGTCACCAGACGTTGACCGTAATATAGAGACTTATCGAAGAACATGCAAGTCGTTTTTATAAGGAAGTTTCTAGTGTAAAAATGTATATAATTAAGACTTTTATTTTATTTCTATGATTAAAAAATATTTGCTTGCTACGCCAATTAAATGGCACTCCCATACGTGTACGCTATTAACGGAAAAGGAAAACACAAAAAAAAAATATATATGCGAAAACATTGCCATAAACCCATCCGTCTTCAATAATATTTTATTCCAGTAAATTTCAAATGATTTTATTTTAAAGCAAAAGATTATATTATCAAGCATATTATCTTCAAAATTTAATACGTTTATAAGAAAAATTAATTGATGTCATAAATTTTTACATTACATTTAAAATTTACACTGTAAAATTAAAACAAAGCAATACTTAATTTGAATAGTATCAAAAAGGATGTAAAGTAGAATTCTTTTATAAAACAAGTAATTTAGACAACAAAAATCAATTAAGGAAATACTAATTGTGTTTTGTATTAAAGTAGCGTGGTCGGCAGATCGCTCTGAAGTGATGCCAAGAGAGGAGCTCGCGCGAAACCTCGTCTGATCTTCGCTCGCTCCGTTAGAGATCCGACATGGCACTGCTGTGTGGTCCGATATCGCAAACTACCTCTCACCTGTCTATGTGACGTGTCAGAGAAACTCCAAGATGTAGCACTCATCTAATGGACCAATGATTGTAATGATTTAATTTTCACGTGAAAAATCGGATGTGAAACTTTGACTCCTTTTAATCTTTTTATAGTAACAGTCTTCGTCAAAATGAGTAGAGCCCGTATACGTGGTACACCAATCAATAGAAAACTCATAATTCATAATGCTTTTAACGACAGAGCGTGCATTGTACAATATAAAATCTCTGCTTTAAAAGTTGGCAATATTGGAGAATCATATGCGCATTATATTACATGAGAAACATAATAAGGCGGAGCCAAAGGAAAAAAACAAAAAACGATACGATACTCTCGTTTGAATTTGTATTTATTTATTACACATATAGAACCGTAAGGTACAAAGTGCATGTTTACAATATATTAGTATTGCAATTAAACTATTTTTAAACTGTTTTATCTCATTACATATATAAATTTACATGGAATTATTTTTTCCAGATACATTCATAAAAATTTGATGTTTATATCAAATTACCTCATTCATCATATTAAAATTTATCAAATTGTCAAGCTTTAAACTTGAAACGAAAAAAAAAAAAATAAATAACACAGGAAGTTCGTAATTATTATAAAAAAATATACATAAAAAATCACAACTCCCTATGATATAGAATACAAAAATAACTAAAACATTATTTCTAATGAAACTGAAACTTTATTGAACTTATTATCCAAGTTAATTAGGTCGTCAGTTACGCTCGGTTGGGGCCGCAGACACGGACCTCAATCAGTGAGGAGGACTTGTGTAATTAACGCACCGTGACGTCACTAAACAGCTGAGAAAGGCCCCCCGCAAGATGCGATAATTGAAAACATTATATGACATCCTAGAAGAAGAGTTTCTGTTTTTATACACATGTCTGTGGTTGTCAAAGAAATAAAATTTATATTTATCCGGCCAAAATTAAATCGAGCATAAAACAAGACGGAGAAAAATTCTTATAACTTAATTAAACAAATTTATCATAATGCTGATTTTTTTTTAAAGCATGTCAACTATTTTTTAAGTCATTAAAATAATTAATATGACAAGTCAGAGCTATACAGTAAAAATGTCACATTGTGGATAACACATAAAAAAAAAAAATGTATTGGTTATTTAAATTCATTATTCCCTCCGGAAGTAGCTGTAAGTGTCAATTTTGTGACTTTTCTTTTTGTATTTCAGTTTAAAATCTTTGCAAAGGACTTTGTATATTAGAAACACTGACCTATGTGTGAAATTTCAACGTTAAAATACAAACAGAAAGACCAGAATCTTTACACTTCCGGCTACTTCCAGAACGAATATTAAATAAATTCAACTACAGTCAAATTTACATTATATTCCTTCCGGAAGTAGCCGGAAGTGTAAGGTTTCTGGTCTTCCTATTCGTATTTCAGTGTTACGATTTCACTCATAGATCAGTACTTCTACTTCAAACCACTTTGTAAAGTTTCAAAACTGAATTACAAACAGAAGAGCTGCAAACTTCACACTTCCGGCTACTTCCGGAAAGAATATCAAATTAATTTGACTGTAGGTTTCGCATGACTCACCAGGCGCGATGTACTCTGGACTGGACCTCTGCGACATGAGGTCTTGTTGCTGCAGGAAGGGCGGTTCTCCCCCAGGGTTCATGGGCCCGAACTCTGGCATCGAGCCGGGCATCGAACCGGGTGGACCCTCCATACCGGGTGGGACACCTGCACACCAACACACTGCTATCAATATGCGTCATTCTTATGTCAATATACCGTGCAGCGAAGTTAGGTGTTATCGTTATAATGTGAATATTATACATTATAATATGGGACATCCTTTCAGTCTAAATTTTTACTGCACAGAAAGTTCTAAAAAAAAAATTGTTACTCTTTGAAATTTTAAAATAATTTTTTATAAGAATTAATCTTTGCTTTAATGCATGTATTTAAATTAATTGTGTATTATTCTTCATTCCTTGTCTTGGGAATATAAGATTGGTTAGAATTTGATTGTAATCCCAAATTTAAGCGATTTGAAATTAATCTGTATTGAAGAAATGTTATTATGCAGCATGCATGGTTAAAATTAATTGTTATTTGTTGTTAATTATTTTTCATAATTTATGTAATAAATCATAAACTTTTTAAATTAAAATTAAACTTAAAAAATATGTTAATAAAAGTAAAATTTATTAAATATAATGTGTTCTATATTATCAATTAAAAATGCAAAGTGTTTATTTACGACCATACGGTATGTTCCAATTTTTTTTTAAAGAGCCGTGATTACAATTTAAATTCTGTAAAATTTTAGATTTTATATTGAATTATTATTTTTTTTTTAGACCATTCAATAGTAGATAAACATATTTTGCATTATTAGTTTCCAATATATTATTTTGTTGTTGCTACGTACATAGACCTATACCTTGCGGAGGGAAAGGTAATGGTCCTGAAGGCCCCCCTGATCCAGGTTGTCCCGGGAAGAACTCGTGAAACTGGCCGTGGTATCCAAAATCTCCGGGAAATTTGCCGTCTGCTGCGGCGGCTGCTGCAGCTGCTGCTGCCGCGAAGTACGGAAAGCCGGGACCCCCCGGTCCATCATCTAATCCGGGACTCATGTTCATGGGGAAGCCACGCATCTTACGTGAGGAACCGAAGAAAGGACCACGACCCATAGAAGTCAATTGTTTTAACCGACGTTCTTTACTTCTTTTATTCTGGAACCAAACCTGGAACAGATTCAGAACAAATTATTTAATGTGGTCCAAAAGAAGCGGAGATGAATTCACTTTTATCACTTTTTTAAATCAATTTAATAAAATTCAATGGAGTATCGACCTCAATTTTTTTATTGCAGAAATGGATAGAGGGTGAAAATTTATGCTACCCTGATTTTTTTCAGATTTTTTAGAGCCCGGGAAGTATTTTTAAAAAATTATTGAAAGTCCTTTTTGTGCATGACGTCACGCGGCGGCAAGTCCTATCTTTTTCTTAAGGAGCGGCGTCTCGTGACGTCACAAAAAAAAACGTTCAATAATTTTTTAAAAATAGTTGCCGGGCTCCAAAAAATCTGAAAATAAATCAGGGTAGCATAACTTTGCACGCTCTATCCATTGCTGCAATAAAAAAAAATCAAGGTCGATACTCCATTGATAGTTCCAAGCTCAAGCTTTAAAAATTCTAACATTATCACCGAATTATTGGGTTATCTCTCACAAATCACTAACTTATTGTGATTTATTACATCTTACATTAAGTAATATGCTGTAAAACTTATAAATAAAAAATATTATATAAATCTGTTGAAGTAGTCATTTTAAACAATTTAAACTTTCATAAAAATTAAATTAAAAAAAAATTATATATTTAATTACATATAAGAATGTAAATAATATATATTTAAAAAAATTAAATTGTTCTTTATTTTCTTGATTATATTTTATTCTTGCAAAACAGCAAAAAGTAGGAAAAAACATTATTATAATCGAAAAGAAGCGTACAAAAAGCTGATTAAATTGTTGACAAATCGTTTCAAGTTACAATTTGATAAAAAAATTCATAACACTTGAAAAAAATATAAAAGAATGAAAAAAGGGAGGAACAAGAGAGAAAAAAATGTTTTTTTAAGGCCGGCGTCAAATCCTTCTCAAATCCCCGTTCTCTCAGTCCTCTCACGTCCGAGTTGCCGCGAGCGCCACAGGCGGCGGGTAATTGAAACAAACCGGGGTGACACCTCGCACTTAACATTTCGGGATCAGAAAGGAAAACGAATCGATCGGCAAGATTGTTCGAGTATAGCAGGGAGTTCCTGACATTTTTACTGTTTTAATTTGCATCTCCTCCATTGAAGATAATGCATTAATATATATATACCACTTATATAAATTACACGATTATTCTAATCTGTGTGCAATTTAATATTTACAAATTGTTTTATTATGGGAATTTTGACGCATCAGTATATTATTTTTCTTTCTAATTGTTAACACCAACGTTTGGTATGAAATTATATTTTTGTTACGTAATTTAATTTTATAAAATTGTTATAAATTTTTAATTTAATTAAAAAACAATACATTGTAAATGTTACCATTATGAATTGTACTTGATTATTATATTATTTTAATTTTGTAAAAAAATAAATACGTATTTAACCATTAAAAATTATTTTTAAATTATTTATTTAATAATCTTATATTAAAATTGAGGAAGTTAATGGGATATATAAAAAAAAATTAACTGCAGTTTTATATTTAATCATTAACAATTCCAAAATAATGTATTGTTTAACATAAAAAAAAATCCCAATGTATGTTATAATGACGTAAATTTCAAGTAAAAAAAGAAAATTAATTAAAATATTTGTATGATCTAAAAATAATTCATTCTCATACATCACATTCTCTGCGTTCCTCATATAATCGAAACACATGTTTGTATGTTGTAAAGGAGGCTAAATATAACTTTCGCTTTCACCTCAACATGCGTAAATTTGTCCTGCGATAATTGCTTTCTGTCCTACCGTAAGAAGGAATTTTGATTAATTTTTTTGTCAGTCTTTGTAAAATAATACAAATTTATTTTAAGGTTAGATACATTCGTTTACTTTATCATGGTAGACTAAGCGAGAAATATGTGGATATTTTTTTTTTGTGATCGTTGTGTTTCAAATATTTGTGCAGGTAATTCGTTGCAATATTGTATTGATTTTTTTTTCTTTTTTATTTAAGTGTACAATGCTAAAACATATTATTTATCCTCTTATTAACTCAAAATATAATTAAGCAAATTTATATTATAAATACCATAAACCCTAATTGGAACGTATTTGTAATTTTACTATGTCAACTCACTGTACTTTCAAAATTTATTTTATTTAATCTTTTTTATATTGTGTGAATAATTTATTAAATTTACAAGCAATGAAAGAAATTTAATTTAAAATATTATTTTATATCTTGGTAAATTTTAATATATTATTAAAATTAAAAATATAACTATTAATAATTTTAAATTTTTTCAATGGAAATATAAATTCTACTAAAGATTTAGTAAATTTTTTCTCCAATCACAAGTCATAGGGAGTTTTATTTAAAAAGTCACAAGTTCATATTGCCCCAAAGAAAACTTATAAGCATATCACTCATGAATTATTAATAAAATAAAATTCATTAAGCACAGTTTCGGATACAAACTCCCCATGGCTATAATATCTTTCAATATCTTTGGTTCTCCATAAACACCGTACCTGTATGACCCTCATGGGCAGTCCCGTCTCCTTGGCTAGCTGTTCCCGGATGTGTCTGGTGGGTTTGGGGGTCTGTGAGAAGGCCGTCTTGAGGATCTCCAGCTGCTTGGCTTTGATGGTGGTACGAGGTCCTCGACGTTTGGAGCCCACCGCACCATCCCCGTCAGGACTCTTGTTCTCAGTCTGTGAGTCACGTGTCTCAGGGTCTCCGTCCAGCGAACCCTGAGCACCAACATACCGTTAGTGCGTTAGCACCAATGTAAAGTAATTGAACAACAAATTAGCATTAGATATCTCAGTATACCATACGAATAAATTTATTATATTAGCATCAATATACAGTAATTGAGTACAAAATGATAAAAAGTCAGTTGTTGGATCTTTCAGTATCATACGGGTACAGTATATATTTATTATACAGTATATTATATTAAGCACCAATACAGTATAGTACAATCTCTGGCTGAGTGTGTACTTGGTGCTTTTTGAGCTATAATTATTATAATCTTACAAATAGTATATTATATTTTACAATATGCACAAAAACTACAGAAATAGTCTGGCTACAATAAAGACACTAGTTTCTTGTTGTGTACTCTTTTAGATAAAAACTTCAACAAAAAATATTACTATCATAGAATTTTATTTTAAAATAATCCAAGTTCTCTAAATCTATAGCTAACTATTTGGCACGATTCACGAAGAAAGTTATCCGCATCTTTCTAGTCACGTTTACTGCCAGCCTAAATCAATGGTACTATACCCGCTGTTTGTAAAAAAGTTGAATATTTTTCTCTGGATAAAAGCTCCTCAAGACTGACCTCCGAGTCGTTGAGCGAGTCTTTCTCCGGCGTGGCCATGGCGGTGCCCGGCTCCTGCTTCATTTCCCCCGCCACGACGGAGGCCGAGAGCAGAGAGGCCGCGGGACTGGGGCTCACGTTGTGGTTGTTGCTGGAAGAGTTGTTGTTTGCCTCGGGGGGCAGAGAGGCCGTCTTCGAGTCGTCGTCCTCCTCGTCTTCACTAGCTGAGCCGAGCAAGGAGTCGCCTGGAGACACGGAGAAACACGTCAGAACTTGTAGGAACATGTCAGAACGAGCAGAGAGTCGCATGGGAGAGGTTACGTCAGAACAGCAGAGAACATGTAAAAATGTGGTAGGAATACGTCAGAACTTGTAGAAACACGTCAGAACTCGTAGGAACACGTCAGAACGAGCAGAGAGTCGCATGGGAGAGGTTACGTCAGAACAGCAGAGAACATATAAAAATGTGGTGGGAACACCGTCAGAATGGTGGGGAACATGCCAGAACGAGCAAGGAGTCAGAAGAGACAGAAGACATGTCAGAACGTTGTAGGAATATGTCAGAACGGTATAGGAACAGCACTCAGGAATATGTCAGAACGTTTCAAGGATATGTCACAGTCTTAGGGGATAGGAGAGAACAAGTAAATAAATTAGGGGATAAGTAGAAAAAAGCACATGATATGTAGAAAAATAAGTTAATTCTTTAACTATTTATGTAGATAGGTTATTCGTGTGCATTATAGATTTTATATTAAAAAATGTCAGTACTAAAATTTGATAGTAAACTCTTGTATTAAATCGATTACTGAATCTGCATGTTGTTTCAAAATCTGGTAGTTTATCGAAGGCTAACAATAAGATATATGCTAAAAATTCTGTGAATATGTGAATAAAGCAATAAACCTTACATAATGCGTGTAATAATACCTTTAATGTGATAAAGCAAGAATATACAAATTTGTTAATTTTTTTTCTTTACTGCATGCAATGTTTAATATAGTTTTATCAGTATGGATGAAAAAACCCTGATATGTCAGAAGTTTAGAAAGAAAACAGAAACATGTCAAAAAAGTAGAGTTGGAAAATATGTTTTGCCGCTGATAATTATTGCATGCATGTAAATAAAAGAAAACGTACAGCATATTTTTAACAGAATTAAGTTGAATTAATTCCTTCCATTTGTACCCAAACTAGGCAATCAATATATTATTTTTAATACAGAATCATTAGTATAGACTTATTTTACTGCATATATAGTGTATAGTTAAAATATAAGGCATGCATTATAGAAAATTGCTTCACATTTTATATATCATGGTTCGCGGAAATTGTGTATAAACAGCATATTATGTAGGATACTAATTATATTTAATAATTACTGATTTGTAATAGTTAGAAACCAATTACACAAATAATTTAGAAGTTAATTAAAATACAAATAGTAAATATACTAATTTCCTTTTATACTAATTTTCCTTTTCCGTAAGAAATGCATCCAGAATTTCAATTTCAATAATATATTGGAATACAATTATTTTTGTAACAAACTCTATTATAGTTATAGGTTAATTATTATTGCTATTTTAGCCTTTAGAATGACAAATGTACAAGAATCATATGTTTCTAATTACTAAAAACTTATATAATAAGTTAGTAAATTGAAAAGTTAATTTATATATTTCTTAGAATTTTGCTTGATTATAGCACGTTCTAAAAGAAATTACTTTAAGTTATTCGTAATTTGTTTTTAAATATAATTTAACTAAAAAATATGATTAAAGTATTATAACTAAGAAATAGCTAAAGCTTATAAGCGCAAAATCCTTGAAAATATTGACTATATATTGATTTAGCTTAAACGCCAGCCAAATATTCACTACAAATAGTTGCAATTATTTATTATTTATAAACCCACTTGATTCCTATGGAGGCAAATTAAATGAATTTCTCTAAATTAAATAAAGAAACATTGAATTTCTTTTTCATATAAATAACGATGTATTTTGCGATATACCACTTTTTTTGCGATGGTACAATACATATTTATCTTTCAGCAAGAATATGGTGTTGTAAGTCATCAGCTTTACTGAAGCGGCAGAGAAGTTAATTTTGCAGGTCAATGAGACGCTGCACCGCGGGCTAATTAAAGAGCTATAATTAAACGCTGCACGAGAGGGAGTTTTCATCAGAATGTAGGCAATTTGCACAGCTGATGTGTACGACAAGTTGCATACCTTTCAGGGAGCTAGATTTTTTTTTTGTCACGCTGGTATAACGGTAAAAGTCTAACCAAAAATAGTGTTATTTTCATGTACTTCATGAAACAATAAAAAGATTAAAAAGAAATAAAACCTATAATCTTAAAAACTCCCTTAAGAACTGCAAGGGAATATCAGACTTAATTATAAGATTTTTTAAGTTACGTAAGCAAAATTTGTTGAATAATTTTTAACTAATTTTATATATTGTTACGCAGAATTAAATATATATAATAAATTTTACATTAAAATTATGTAAAATAAGTTTTTTCTTTTAAATATTGCATTTGTAATTTAAAATTTGAATTTAGTAGCAACGACAATGTAATAATAACAAAAATCATCATCTGTATATAATAATTTCTTAAATAAAAGATAAAATTTTATAGAAATATATTCAAAGAACATATTATTATTCCATTCACTCTAGTTTAAATATTCACAATAAATAGTGAATGAATTTCCGGTATTATATAGCGGTGTATACACTTTAGGAAAATCAATGGCTATACAGCCGCCGTCTGAGAGAAAGTTTGAGAAACAAAATGGCGGCGGTGGAGTGAGAAGAGAACACCGTGAGTTTCTGTAAAGTTAGAAATGTTCGTCCTCGTTGAGTTCGTATAATATATGAGGAAACTCAGATTAACTTCCTACAGTTACACGTGAATTCATGATGTTTGTTATTTAATTTAAACTATCTTCGTAAAAATTAATAAAAAAGTTGGTTCAACATGTACACCTCTGGACAGCATGAACTTAACTCCTGCCTCACCTGTTACAGCTGTAGCTCCAACAGACAGAGGGATGCAGAGATTTGTAATTATATGGGAGATGTAAAGCCTATATTACATGATACAATTTTAGATACAAATTTTCCTTGCAAGAAAATTTCCTCTCCATGCAAACAAATGGAGATTAATTAAGTTTTCTTGCAAGGAAAAATTGTATACAATAATTAGAAAAATTATATCGTATATTAATACCGGCTTAAGAAGCAATCAGTCTATCAATATCAAACGAGTTTTTTTTCCCCACGCTTCTATAGACTACGTGGTAACGTCTACAAACAAAGCAGCAGGAGTAAAGTTCGTGGTGTCCAGAGGACAGTTCTGGACAGTTTAAACTTTACTCCTGCTTTGTTTGTAGACGTTATAGTCTATGGAGGCATGGTGAACCAAAAATTATTTTGATATGGGTAGATTGGGATTCTTATATCTTCTTTTCTCTGTCTATTAGAGCTGCAGTTCTATTAATAGCAAACGCTAGTAAAATTCGTGCTATTCAGAGGTGTAATCTGTTTTACTTGTTATGACTATAGCTATATGTACCATAGCTGCAAAGGAAAAGAGAGAGAGAGAGAGAGAGAGAGAGAGAGAGAGAGAGAGAGAGAGAGAGAGAGAGAGCGTGAACAATTGTCAAAGCAAGTAACGCATAATAAATAAAGTAACAAAGCAAACTCTTTGAACTTTTGTTTTAAAGTAAAATCAAAATATGTCCTCAAGTGTAATTATAACTTCTAAACAAAATCCTACTGCAAATCTTATAAATATAGTATATTCATTTTGTTGAAACTAAAAATAATGTCAATTATTCTTTTTATTATTTTCTAGAAAGCATTATTACAAAGTATATAAAAATAAATGTAGCATAATCTTCCAACATATATATTATATGAAGCTATATATGTTAGAATTGACAAAGAACTAAACATATATAATATTATATTGTAAACAGATTTTAGTCTAAAACATTTGAAAATAAACCTGACAGAAAGATATTCATGTTTTTCACTAACCACTTTTTTTTATATAATACCCCTATTATATAATGAGCTTGTAGCTCGAGGCGGGGTAATGGGTTAGGGATAAGGAAGGGAAATTATGGTGACCACGACCTGTTACGCGTCCCAACATTTGCTGAGGTGATATTGAAGGAACCGTGGAAAACCTCAGTCAGGATCGACAGACACCTCTACTTTTTATCAATGGACCAAAATGATGTCCAAAGCCTGAGGAAAAGTTATAGCGTCAACCCAACTCAATGACACTAATCAATCATGGTTATATAGAGTGAGAAACTTTTAAAAATCACACTGAATGTTCTTTGAATTTTCTTTGATTTTGCTGTGTTCCCACTGTAATTTAAACCTATAAAAATCCTGCTGTTTTGGCACTAAAGCAAATGTTTAGAGAAAAATAACTTCTTGATTCAAAATCAGAAAAACTTTGAATGAGAGGAGAGGAGGAAGGTAGAAGATGTTTTCAAATTCGTAATAATTATTGAGACAAAATTTAAATTTTCTAGCACGGATAAAATTTTCCATTACATCTAAAAGTCTATATATTTTTATATTTTTTCGTTAACTTTTTTATCGATATTTTTCCAAATAGCTTGCAGACATTATTTTCTCCTGTGTAGCTCGGCTGGTGGTCAGCTTGTCAGTCACACGAGGCACGAGAGAGAGGAGAGTGAGTGACGTGGTGAAACAACCGCCCTGACTCCTAGAGCTCGTGCAGTTAGACACTCCAATAACGCAACTGTCTGAACGTTCACTCCGACACGAGAAGTTCCTGCCTTCGAACCCTACCTGCATGCCTAACTTTAACATACGTGTCATGGCTCTTGGTAATGTTTTATATGAAGGTAATACAAATTGCAATATCGTTCCTCGTTCGCAATAATCATGAGGTGTATCAGGTGAGTGCAATTAAGAGCTGTAAATAAGTATAGAATAAAGCTCATAATTGCACTCACCTGCAATAGCAGATAGCTCATTATTGCACACGAGATAGCATACCTCATTATATAAAGCTAGCAATAATTTTAATATATCCACATATATATTAACATCATATAGGCATAGCTCGTACCATTGATATGTTAAGGTAAGTGTAAAGTTTTTTTTTTTTTTTTTTGAAAAAAGTAATGAGATTAATGATTCTAATGAGGTATGTGATATAAATATGACTTTAGAAAACTCTACCAAAATGTACAAAAGGCCTGTAAATGGTAAAACGAAAACAACATTATATAGAATGGGCTGTATCGCACCTAGAAGAATGTAAAATGGAAGCATGCAATACAAATTTAGTTATTTATTTTGAATTATCAGATAAGCAATATTCTAATAGCATGTGTCATATGCAGTTGTTAATATATTTTTCATGAAGTCAATTAAGCAAAAGATTTCGTACTCCGCATCATAATTTAAATGCTTCTTAATTTTTGTCTAAAAAATATATTGCCGATATTAGTAATAAACCGTTACAAATTTTGATAAATTTATTTATTACAGTTACTGCAAATTGCTTCATTAAAAATATTAGTTTTTTTTTATTGTTCTTTCAGTTATATTAAAAGAACAGCATTTTTTAAATTTATTAACCTATTTAAAAATAAAAATATATTTTTTAAATAAATGTGTTGTAAAAAAATCTTAATTACATGTTAAATATTAAGTATTTGTTGCATTTTGAAATTATAGCATAATAATTATTTATATTACAATATTTTATTAAAATTTTGTTTCAGACTTTTTTATTTTGAAAATGAAATCATCTTCAAGGACGAGGAACTAACACTGAGTTAACTTAATTAAATGGCAACAAAATGTTAATTGTCGAATGTACAGTTAGTACAGTGATAAGTTGTGATAACATATCAGTATAATTTTAATTAAAAAATATAACCGCACCATTTCTAATTATTATATAAAAATTAAATCACTGTTCCAATATTGTAGCTGCTTTATAGAAACAGAAAATTCCTTGCACAAAAAAAAAAGTCCACGTGTTAAATATATAAAAAATTGTAACAGTGCGTAAGCATTGCAGTAGTTGGAGCATGAACACAATAACAATAGATCGAAGGTCGATGGTTTATCAATGGTTTCTAAATCACTGGTTAAGAAACATCGTCAACATTGCGTAACATTTAACGCTAATGAAGTGACGACAAAATATATCAAACTGCTGCATGAAAACTGTAACTTAATTAAGTTGAGATTGATCAACGGTTTTATAACTGTTATTATTTAAAGTTTTGAAAAATAACGTCATTAAAAAACTGAAATCTAGATTTTCACGTTTCGTGTAATATATGAAACACATCATATAAATCTTTATAATATATAATCTCCCATCTAGCAATAGTTAAAAAAAATGGCTGTTGCTCGAAATAGTGATAAATGTTTCATTAAACAGGATAAGAAAAAACAAACATGGAGAAGTGTCACATAGAAAGTACGGAAGAACTGTATCCCAAAATAAGAAAAGAACGCAAAGCTCGTTCAAATTATAGGCGCTACATCCGTCAATTAATATGATGGGGTTTCAAAACTATATATTTTTGATTGTTTTGTTTTTATCTTTTGTTAATGTTATTAATGTATTGTTTTGTATTTTTATTTTTAATAAATATAGGTAATTTTGTTTAAGCTTACTATACGTGTTGAATAATTGTATGTAACTCAGTTCCAACCGATAGGGCTTCATTTAGGGCCTTGGTTGGACTGTATTTGTACACAGTTTAATAATAAAACACTTTAAAAAAAAAGTATAAGAAAAAAATAAATAAATAAAAAATATTTCAAAGAGGCTATATAGACGGCATTAACATGTTAAAATAATATAATATGATTTCCTCACAAAACGAAAACTAGATAAAATTATTGAATACACTAATGTATATGTATATATAGCGGATCAGCGGGATAGCACGAACCCTTGCTTTATAGGTATTGCATTTAATTAATTCATTCATGGCATGATAAAATTCTTTTTAGAGTCGCTTGAGCTAGCGCTCTACTCAATAATCCCATAAATTCAGAACCCTCAATTTTTTTTTCTCTTTAAACTACAGAGCTTGTTATCATTCTTGATATCCAAAAGTGAACTCCTTGGGACAACTCTATATAACGTTATCTGACTTGCTAGAGCTCCAAGATTTTATAATTTTGGGTGAGATGAGAAGAGTACCACGTCTATCTATCCCAAAATAATTACCATACGTGGCAACAAAGTATTAAGGATATCCCAGAGTGTGTATCCCAAGGTTGTGTCTGTATTACCTCCAAAACTATCCTTGCAGTAAAGAGCACCTAGTCTAGCTATCCCAAAATAGTTACCATATATACGTGGCAACAAAGTATTAAGGATATCCCAAAATGCGTATCCCAAGGTCTCTGTATTACCTCCAAGTCTATCCTTTCAGTAAGGAGCATCTTGGCCGCGTGCTTGATTGACTCGGACACGTGACGTCACTCCTCACGCAGCAAATAGCCTTTCACGGTTCTCAGTGGAGGAAAGAAATAAATTCACCACGGTTAATCTTCCGCTGAGAAGCGAGTTGCGTAAACAATACCTACCCCGTGGAGAGACTTTTTTGTCGTAAATAAGATTCACTATATAATGTTACTTCAGAAAATGTATCACAGATTGAGGTATAATTATAGAAGAATTTAAAAATAAGTACAAAAAATTGTTTAGTTCTTAAAATAAAAATATTCAAATACATTAATCTATTTAATTTTTGTTTTAAATGAATTTTAATATATATATTTTTTTAAGTTTATAAATTTTATTTTTGTATTCAGAGAACTCTTTCAATAAATAGTTTTAAAGATACGACACTGAAATTAAAATTAAAAGAATTAATAAATTTAAAAAAAAATTAACAAATTTGAAACCGAATGTCATACATAAATTAGCTCTTCCATTATTATGCATTGGTACAAGGAAATTTTTAAATTGAAATATAACTTAAACATTGAATAACGCGATAATATCAATAAAATCATACTGAAAATGCCAATAAAATGTAAAATCATATTAATGTTCTTGATTTAATTGCAAATGACAAATTTTAAAAAATTAAACCGGAAGCATAAAGCAATTAGAATTTTATTGTTCTTCATTAAAAGATAGGGAAATTTATATTACAAAACAAAGCTCTGACGTAATTCTTTCGTCATGGTTATGACATGACCTGCGCTTCACATTATTTTTGACGATTGGATGTCACATGGTACTAAAAGAGAGGTCAGGTCATGAGGCTTGCGTAACTCTACTACTCTATTTTTACTCTTAAAAAACTTAAGTGCAAGCTTTCTTGTTGCCGACAAAAGACGTCTAAAGAACATTAAAAAAAAATTCAAGTATTTTGAACTGTGGTATATTATAGAACTGCATCGAATGGACAAGTACTTAAAATTTTTAACATCTTACTTTGACTGGACCGACTCAAACAGACGGAATATATATTGTAATAAACTATACAAACAGGTGTGCTAAGTTAAGATTAAAAAATTATAAAAAAAACACAATATTCTCAAATTTAAATCAAATTTAATTATTAATTATAATTACATGTATATACTTTTTTGTTAAATGTTTTAAAAACTAATGTTGTAATTGTTAATTAAAAAATAGAACTATGGATGATATTATAACAATATATACTAAAAAAATAATTAAATTACATAAATAAAATCAAATGAAACATGTGCAGGTTGCTTAAGGAGTATATCCAATAATTCACAGGATGCTATGTGGATCAATTTGCAGTTAAAAATAAATATGATTTGAGAAATGAATAACAATTAAATTATTTTTATAGTACTTATATAATTTCATCAAAGTCAAGATATGCAAATTATTGAATTATACAAAAGTTCATGCATGCATTGCATATGGTGTGTTCTTGCAAAAATAAACATTCATATTACCAAGTTTACAATTCACGAATAAAAGTATAAACGAAAGTTACTTCGTTGTATAACTCTGAAGGCTTTAGATATGATGAGGCATTTCTACATTATAAATTTTATAAATTTATCAACAACAACAAAGTCAGTCACACACTGGCATATATCAAACCAATATAATATAGAACTGGACTGTCAAAAAAGTAAAATAAAAAATGTATTTCAAAAAATCTTGTTTTCTGTTTTCAGGTGTCATGATAGAAACGAAAAAAAAAAAAAAGAGTAAAAAAAAAGGACAGACATGGCAGAGAAAGGGATTATATGGGATGTGTGACAGCAGGTATAATACTGTATAAGTAAGAATCTCAAGCCCGGTGGTCTTGTAAAACATTTTGTCGGCAAGTGACGCGTTCACTCGCCGGTAAAGTGATCTTTAAAATTTCCCCTCTCACTCACTTTTTGAGTCAATTTCTGCTACGATTGTAATTGTTAAGGCATGCGTAATATATGCTTGGGTTACTTCCATGTACACATATGACAGAATCTAACACACTTCCATATGAACGCGTGGGCTGCACGAAAGATGAGGATTATTATGAAGTGCAAAAGGAAAGATCATAACTATATATTTACATTTTCTTTCTTCATTTTAACAAAACCCACCTCACTTTTACTTGAAGATGTTTTTATATTTCTCTAAAACACCGGCACATTCTTGTAAGCTTTATTTACACATAATTTTACTTTTTACTTTCGAATATGTTTTAGAATAATGAATAATATTTGGTATAATTTCATGGCTATGAAAATTGAAAGTAGAGCCCATTTCGAATATTTTGTAATACTTAAAGTTGAATATAATTTTGTAGGCTAAAATAATTAGTTATTCTATTTTTCTTTTAATACACTGAAAATTGTATAACTTGAAAAACATTTTTTTTTGTAATTTTTTGGTTGTTAATTTAAAATCGTTTAAAATTGAAATTCGAAAAAACTAAATACTGTAATGTTTTTATATATTACATTTTAATAAATGCATATTTTAATTTATTTAAAAATAAAATTAGTAACAACAAAATGTTAATTCCTTGATAAATGATAAAGTGTAGTATTTTGTTAATTTCATTATTTTACGATATAAGTACGATAACATATAAATATGTTTTTCTTTTAAATTAAAATGCACGTACATATAACATGTTAATCGTAAAAATGTATGAAGTATTGAAGTCAACAGCCTACAGTAAGCCTCTATCTACTGCATAATCATAATTTTGCTACAAAAGTAGAATATCATTATAATAAAAATTGCTCTATTTATATTCATTAAATCAATGGCTTTTCCAGCCATACCCCACGCACCACCCTTATGTATCCTCGTCCCTCACACAGCCACCATGTAACAACACACTCCATGATCCTCACATACATCGGCGGTGAAGGAACCTAAGAGGCTTGCAGTGGCTTACACCCGCGGAACGCCCCCTTGTCCCCCCGCTGTGTCACGGGGAATTATCGCAGACATCCCTCCGAGGAACCACCTGCACTCGAACTGGAGCTGTGGTGGTCTCAAACCAAGAGGGTTAGTTGGAAAGGTAAGACAGTTCAAATTTGGAAATTGTTTTGTTTATCGGAGTCTTGAATGTCTTGATGAGTGAAACATTAACTTTTACGAATCCATTTTTATATTAAATAAAAAAAATTAAACTTAAAATTTATTTCATTGTTTAATAATTTGAAATATCAAAGTAAATGTTTTCATCATATATCTTAAATATAAAATGATGCACGAAAATTTGTAAAAAGTTGGACTTATGTACAAGCAATTACAAATAAAATCAATACTTTGTTTCAGAAAATTTACTAAAAATTTAAATAATTATACAATTCTGCAATGAACTTCTTAATTGTTGATAAAAAATTTAAAAAATGTTTGCGTTTTATGTACGACAGTGTGACAATTATAACTACAGGGTTTTTTAATAATGATACATGATAAATGAACTTGTATTTCTATTGCAATATATAAGCCTCAAAACTTTAAAGTTTGTTTTTGTATGACAGTTGAATGCTATAATTAACAAGAGAGCTAAGCTTAATTAATCAACTATTGAGATAGGTCAAGAACTGGGTCAAGGCTACGATGAGTTGTAATTTAATTAATTTTCATGTCGTTTTTCTTGTAAATTTCTTTGTGATGATGATTACTTTTTAATTGTGCTAATCCAATATTTGTTCTAAACTTTTAGGTGCACAACAAACAAATTTTATAGAGAATAAATTTTGATTAGCAGAGAACTTTATTAAATTAACATTTACGATTTTGTGGTCAGTACGAATATGACACCTTTAAATATTTTCTTGCTTGTTGCTTTAAAGAGGGTTGCATAAATAAAGTAGCATTATTTAATTTTGTTTATTTTAGTATCTAAAGGATGGTGCCTTTCAGCATGTTATCTTTATAATAAATATATTTTATAAAAAGGCTGTAATTATTTTTTCATGCTTAATTATGACACATATTACAGTAATTTATTTTATAGAAATAATAATTACAGTTATACTTAATATTGAAAAGAAATTGTCTCCATGGCATGAAATATATACAATTACGAATAAAATTGATATTTTACGATACTTTTCTACATGCTAAAATGCCAATTTTTGCATACATATGCAATAATTTTGCAACCATCATTCAGAATATAAGAGAGTTTCGTTGGAAGTGTCACCTCTTATATTTGTGTATACCTTGACTTTCTATAACTACAACATGGGATTATCCTCCTACTGTATAATCTGTTGTGGCCTCTCTCCCTCATATCTTGCACCTTGTCGGGCGACTCAGCAGTATTATAATGCAATAACTGCTGCTACTGCTATATACCAGCCTCCTACTATGATAATAATAAGTCTATGGCTTATATTATAATACTTGCTGCTGTTGTATAGCGTCACCGCAAATCTAACCGCGACCTAGATCCATTCCATCTATATAATGATCACTTTTTGATAAGTTGTATATTATTCTGTAGTAATGATAATTTAAAATAATATCATTAGTTATATTAGTGAGATAATTTTATAGTTAAAGGAATGTATAGGGAGTTTTTTAATATTTTCAATGATTATTAATTGCGTATGAATACTCCCTATTTACTTTTTAGAAGCAAGTTCACTTCTTTATTTCATGTAATCTATACACTTTTCTCGCTTTGCTTGTGTAAATTATGCAAGACTATTTTAAAATTTATTGTGACCAAAAATTTAGATTTAATTAAATTGATTTTAAATTATTTTAAATTTTAATATTAAATTATTTAATTTTAATTTATTGAAAAGAATAATAAATTATATAATCTGTAAATAAATTTATTTTTAAAGAATTATGTTTCTGTTTCTTTAATATTTTTTTATAGTGCAAAGTTATTTAATACAGCGTCGCAACTTCAAGCACATACAATCCTCCGAGTAAAATCAAATATACGTCTCATAACATAAAATATAAATTCAGAACGGGATATATTTTAATGAATTTAACATAACAAAAAATGCCTTCACCTGAATTAAAAAAAATATATTCCGAGAATTACCTGAAATTAACATTCAATGGCAGCCTCTTTAAGTCTAATTGGATTGTGATTTGTTGATGGAGCGAATGAAAACAAACTTCACAACACAGTCGACCGCACAGCTGATTTGAATTGAACGTGGGCAATAATTTGCACTTAATTGAAAATACGTGTGATTTTAATTATAGCTCATTGTAAAATAAATTGGTAAATTGACATGTGATGTTTGCGGATTTCATTACTTAATTATTTAAGCTATTGGAGTATAGCACAAGAAATAATACACTTTATGCTTTATACAGTATATTCAAATACAGTCACCATGGGCGATGAAATTAAAAAAAAACAACAAAAACATTGCATGCTTGCTTGGTCTTTATATATTATGCACAAAATGAACTAGCGGTCTTGTCACTAGAATTTTCCTGTATATAAGAAATGTAATGTTAAAATAATTAATTAATTAATTGCAATGTATTATATTGTTGTAAACATGTCCCAATGCGACATTTGTACTCAATCAACGATCATGCATATATGAGACTTTTCTGTTTGTATTTAAAAAATAAAAAAATATATCTATATTATTCTTAAATCTTTTTCATTATTTCCGTTTCATATACAATATTTCGCATAACATCCTTAGTATTATTCATAATAGTAGCATGACTAATTTAGAAAGTTACATTTTTAATATTAAAAACAGACTTGATGTCACTAGTAAGAAATTTTGTTACGCAGTTTACAAAGAACAACAAAAAAATGTACAATAATAAATATATATCCAGCAGACAAGGAAAATAACACGAGCTAAAAAAACAACATGAAAAAAGTCCATAAAAAACAATAAAATAATGTCGGAAACGTGCCACAATTTGTAAATATCTGTAGCCAAAACTGCTCGTATTGTTGTGTTGAGAAGTAACATTCAGCTCTGACATTCTCATTCTTTTGTAACTCCATGAGTATTATGTTAATGAAATGGATTATTCATTGAAAAATTATTTTACTACATAAAATTGTAAATAAATTAACTTAAGTCTCTTAATTTCCAAAGCATTTTATTGGTAAACAAGCATACAATAAATTTTATTATAAATGGAAGAGAGGTTGTGGAATTTAAATTCAATTTTATTTTTTTTTTGTTGATATTTGTTGATATGTATTTTATTTATGTAATTAAAATAGAATTTACTATCAGTTATATTTTAATTTTGGAGTAAAAAATAATAATTATCATTTTTAATTTATCACAATAAATTTAAATAAAATAATTCGCATATATATAAATTTATACTCATTACATAACCCTAATTTTTTTACTATTTAATATCTTCCAAAATTTGAAACAAATATATCAATTTTTTGGAAGGGAAATATTTCCCTTTTTTAAGAAACTTGCAATATGAGACAATTTTTACTGTACACATAAAATCCTATATTACGTGGTAAAATCACATAGTATATACTGCATGCAAGGCGGGCGGCTGCTCTGTTCTACCCGACACCGCAACATTTGGTAAAGCCGCGCACACGAGCTTACATGTCACGCTGTAGTCGTCACCGTGATGCCAGCTTTTTCATCTCGAGCAGTGGACACGCTTTTCTTACATGACTTTTATAACTGTTACTATTATTTAGCGTTTTTTACATGCGTAAGTTATTTTTTTTTTAAGGAATAGTTTCGATGCGTAACATAAATTTCAAGTTTCTTGCTATGTTTAATATTTAAAAAGAGGTTATATTATGTTATATATAATAATATTATTGTTCATTTATTCAATGAAATCTACTGAATATTAGAAATTGCTCTACAAAGTATAATGGACAACTTGCATCAACTTTTTTAAGTAGCTCAATCGGAAGAGGAGGTCGAAAAATACACCTATGAATTTTATGAGATTTTTATTCTTACTGCATCATGGCTAAAATAGGGATGTAAAGAGGACACGTGACCTGGAGCCGTCGCCCGTGTCGCCAATGACGTCATTGAACTGTCTGGTCAAGCAAACGATCGTCTATATAACGCTTGTAAATAATAAATTAATTGTTGCTTGTTTCCATAGCAACGTGGTTATTTACAAACGTTATAAAGTCGATCGTTTCTTTGACCGAACAGTTCAATGACGTCATAGGCGACGCGGGCGACGCCTCCAGGTCACGTGACCTCTCTTTTAGCCATGATGCAGTAAGAATAAAAATCTCATAAAATTCACAGGTGTACTTTTCGACCTCCTCTTTCGATTGAGCTACTTAAAAAAGTTGATGCAAATTGTCCATTATTCACCGAGTTCAATTTATTTTTGCACTATGATCTTTAATTATCTTAAGAGCATGTTAAGTTATCAGCTGATAAAAATATAAAAAATAAATATTAATTATAATTATTAATAATAAAAATACACGAAGTAGTTTAACTCACTGTAAATAAATTATTCAATTATTATCATTATTACAATTAAAATAGATACAATTGCATTAATTTTTTTTTAATTTTTAATCAAACCCTATTGGGTACTTCTATTTACTAATTACATATATACTACTTTGAAACCCCGAACCTTCCGAAACCCTAACTTGAGCGTTTCGCGGGCTCTTTCGGAACGGGGGCGGCCACGGCCTTGCAAATCCATCCCGGCATTTGCCTGCGGCTGAGGGAAACGTGGAAACCTCAGCCAGGATGGACGTTACAGCTTTTGTCAATGAACCGAAAGTGCAATGGTCCAAAGCCAGGGGAACCTAATAGATGTGAAAAATATCAATTTAATATTAGATTTTTTTCTTTTTAATTTTTCACTCATATGCTGTTATACCTTCCATGGGCTTCCATGCATGCTTATATGAGGGGCATACATGACTAAAATGTGTCAATTGCCTTAAAATATCAATCATATTTAAATAACTGCTGTTTGAGATAAAGGTAAGTACCCCTATGAATGATTCTAGGTGTAACAAATCTCTTAATGAAAAATCTAATTTGTAAGGTTAAATTTTAAATTCCTTGTTTATAGTATAATTATATATGAATAATATTTCAGCAGAGATTGTATGTATTTTTTATAGTTATAATCTTAATTTATTCAATGAAATCTATTAATTATTTTAAATTATTTAGGATGGCCTCTTGTATACCCTTTATTATTACCCATAAATTTATTTTTACAATATAATAATTGTCTTTACAAAGTATAATGTCAAAGTGAACTTGTAAAAAATATAAAATTTTAATATTAATTATTATTATTAATAAAAATACACGAAGCAGTTTTACTTTAAGTAAATTATTCAATCATTATAATCATTATTACGAATAAAATACATACAATTGCATTAGCAGAAAGTTAAAAGTAATGTTAATTGCATTATAAAATTACCATGCAACAATTACACCTGCTTTTCATTAAAACTGACCATTTGCAGATGTACCAACAAATAAAGATATGAAGGAACGATTCCAGGGTTTAAAGAAATCTCTACAAAAAATGTAATTTTAATGTGATATCATCAAATTATTATAATAATTATTGACTAAATATATCAAAATTTAATATAATAATAAAACTCAGTAGGAAATGCAGTAATAATAATAATAATGAAGTGAAGAGAGTGTTTTTAAGTGGACAGTTTTACAGCTTGCATGTTGTCTTGATATTTTATTTTATATATAAACTCTCAATGTTGTCTAGCTGGCCTCACGATTTATGAAGTTTAATGACTGTCGGCCGGCAGTAAGAGTAGCACTGCAGGAGATCGGAGAGTTCACTTCTATTGTTGACTGCGATTGTTGGGGTTCAGCCGGCGTCACAAGCAACCTCTAACTCCATGGGGGGTGCCACACACCTTCGTACAAGCCAAGCCATGTAAATCGATATATGCTGCCTCACGTTGCTATATAACTTATATATACATAATATAGGTATATAGGTAGGTAGTGTTTTTATTATTGTATGTCGTCGAGAAAGTTAAAATATTTAGATATATTTAGATTATTTGTATTGCAAAATAATATAGTATAGAATGGAAAATTGCATTTTTTTTTTCTTTAGCGGATGAAAGAGAAGAATTTGCACATCTTAAAATTTAATGCAAGACAAATTTAACTAAAATATTTTGAAAATTAATGTTTCCGGTATTGTAATATTTGTGGGTTGGATGGAAGAGTGGCGGGCCTAATGGCCTAAATCCCGCCCTCAATAAAGACGAATTTATTTATTTAATAGCTTGATTGTGATCAAGCTTGATAGCTTGATCACAAAGCTTGAAAAATGTGTCAAATTTGTTGAGTTTTTACTAAATATTTAATAGAAGTAAATATAAAACCTATATGTTACGATAGTTATACTATGCATCTGCAGATTAAGTAAACTGCAGTATTCTATAAATAATATTTAGCGACATGGATGTATTTTTTTTTGTATTGAAGAGTATTATAACATATAGGTAGTCATATAATATATAGATACTGATGGTAATAAATTTACAAGATAGTTAAAAATAAATCACCCGTATGTATGTTGTAAAGAGAACAGCATCGAAAATACATGCACAGCTTCTCTATTAAAATTGTCACTTAATATTTATATATAGATCTAACTGATCAACATGACATCGATATTATATTAAACACACAGTGGCATGTATGAACAAGTTACGCCATCTCTAATTGTTGTTTGAAGGGCGTTACTTGGAAGGTAATGAGAGACATATCGGTGGCAAAGAATGCAAAATGGATTCTTAGCTTGCAGCCACGTCACACAAAGCATGGTTGACTTTTATCGCTTACTGTCGCTATGATTCAAACACCTTTGTTAGCTGTCAATATGATTAATCAACTCACTGCAAGTAATGAATTGTAATAGTCAAGAGTTATAATAAAATTTTAACTCATTTTTAATCATGTATTTAATGTTCAGGTAGCCAATACATAAAATGTTAAATTTCTCATCTTGCAAACTGCAAACTGCTTAATTTTGTTGATTCTTCATGGTCTTTATCTATTATTTGGTATTTTTTACAATTTAATTATTACTTTCCTGTTGTGGTCAACATTATTTATATAAAAAAGCACTAAAACAAATTCTTGATAAAAGTTTTTTTAGTATCATTTTTATAATTTTATGCATAAGTTTTAAATAATTTGAATTTAATTCAAGTAAAACATATAAAATAAAATTGTAATATTTAAAATTAAAAAATTTACAAATAAAAATAAAATAAATAAATAACTTAAAAAATATTTTATATATTATACTATTGACCTTACTTACATGGCCTATACATGTATCGAATACATCTAATGCTGAAGTCTTTGGCATGTATATAAAATATTATGCTAAAATTTTAAATCTCCAACAAATCCATATAATATTTCTCAACAGTTTGTTATACATCAAAACAACATATATATACCAGTCAGAATGACGTCTGCGAAATAGCTTGTCTAGTGGAGTTGAAAAGTTGGATTATGGAAATTTAATAAGAACAAAAATACGTCATATTATATTCAAGACAAAATATTAACAAAATTACTGAAAATATACAATTTACTATAATAAAAATTATAAAATAAATATAAAACGAACAAATCCCATACTAAAATATATAAAAATTGACCTAAATACGATAAAAAAAAAAATAAAATTTCCTGTATGTTATAAGGGAGATGCTGCTAGCTATATCTTCCCCTAGGTGTTACCATTGGTGCATACAGCATCCCAATAGCACAGAGATCTCTGGCGCATGCGTTTATCGAACGATCGAGGCGCCCTTTAGTGATTCCAAGGGGAGAGATATAAAGTTTAATCTATTGGATCAGATATCACAACATGGTGTAGCATAGGAGAGAGTCTGATGTAGCTATAGCAGTTAAAAGTAGATGAACTTTCAGGGAATAATATTTTGGTTTAGTGTCCTTATTTTTATCTGATAAGGATTATATTCGCTGATAACCATTTCACTAAAAAAAAAAAGAATAAATAAAAGAAAAATAAAGAAAAACCGTTTGTACCTTTACTCAAAATAAGATGTAATTTAAAAAATTACTCGAGTTGTTTTCATTAATTTCAATGGAGTATCGACCTCAAATTTTTTTATTGCAGAAATGGATAGAGGGTGCAAAGTTATGATACCCTGATTTTTTTCAGATTTTTTAGAGCCCGAGAACTATTTTAAAAAAAATATTAAAATTTATTTTTGTGACGTCACAAAAAGGACTTTCAATAATTTTTTAAAAATAGTCCCCGGGCTGTAAAAAATGTGAAAAAAATCAGGGTACCATGACTTTGCACCCTCTATCCATTTCTGCAATAAAAAAAATGAGGTCGATACTCCATTCTGCACTTCAAATTAAGCATTTTTTTTTTTTTTTTTTTTTTTTGCGATGTAAAACAAAATAATCTCCCTGCGATATATTAGATTGAATCTTATACTATAAAGTGTTGTGAACATCAGTACTTTTTTTGTACATCTTGATTTGTTTTTTTTTTACAACAATTTTCAAATTCTCACAGTAGTCAAGGTTTCTTTTGAATTTGAAATTTGAATTTAAAATGATAAGCAATTAACATTTAAAGATCATTGTCAAGCTTTATAACATCTCTATTTTCACTTCCGGCGCGAATATTCAACGTTGCTCTATAATTTGCACCCAATTAGATGTCTGATACGAAATAACAACAAAAGTAGAACTTAATTGATGTAAAAATTTGTGGCACTTGTCTAACAAAAAAAAAAAAGTTAAAAATTACTATAATGTAAAATGACTAAAATTTGTTTAGATTAGATTTAGGTGTAAAAAATTGTTACGTTTGTAATATTTCATAAAATTATTAACCGTAAAAATGTTGTTTCTGCCATAAATAGTTTAAAAAAAAAAGCAATTACAATTAATTTCTGGCATGTTTGTGTATAATTGATTAAATTTATATGATAACCTGCAATTTTTCTGAGATTAATAATTGACGTCTTCTGTATTAAATCGTTTCTTGTTGTTGCGGTTGTTAATAATAAATTAATAAAAAGTAATATTATTTATTATTAATTCTTGCAACGTATATTTATTACATTTATATGATGTAAGTATTACATAAAATCAATTTCATTAATATGTAAAATTTCTTGCTAAAAATTTTAATTTTTATATTCATAATATAATATATATGTAATAAACTATCTCATTAAATTTATATGAAAATGCATTGTCCTCGATCATTTATGGTCTTAAAGCATAATATATTTTATTGATAATTTTAATGTTCATAAAATAATAAAGTATATTTTAATAGCCAATGAGATAATAATGATATAATGTTGACGATTCTTTGAAGTTAAATTATTCATGATTAGATTGTAACAATTGTTTAATTGCATATTAAAAATCCGATAACAATTCATTTGACAAGAAAAAAATCTTAAGGACTTCAATTGTTATCATGCAAAAAACAATACTAATAGCTATAACATTTTATCTTATAATATTTTATCAAACGCTTTCATAACATAAAAGTTAAAAAATATACATTTATTGAATCGACAATAAATTTATTAAAACTACTAAAAGTGTCAAAATTACTATTTTTATTAGATTACCACCTGCAAAACTAATAATAAAAATATTTTTATGACAATTAATATCAAAATGTTGACATTAAATTAATAAAATAGGTAATATGAACTTAATGATTGATACAGCTAATATTTTATATAATTTTAATTATTTTAACACAATATGCATTAATATATAAGAAAACAATGTACATAATTATATACTTATAAGTAAATTTAATATGAAATGAAAATACTTCAAATGGGGTTTCAAACGCATCTGTATATTTATGATTTTATATAAATTTATTAATTTTTTAGTAATTTTGTATAAAATTTAAACAAAAAAATGAAGCAACATTTTTGTTTTACTGCTAAATATCTCTAAACGGATTCGCTTTCTATTACAGACACCACTTAGGTATAACCCCCTGCATCACCTACATAATACCACATGTCCGGTGCAAGTCATAAAATACTATAGGAAATTTTAGTAACGACAATTTGATGTCTTCCTTATCTGTAATTTGTGAACTCCCACACCTTTTAGGGTTGTTATTTTGATATTACGAAGGACGTCTATACAAATTGCGACGTTTTGCGGTTTTACAGCGAGATCACCCTTCTTTCCACAATTGTTTTATAATTACCTAATTGAGGATGTTGTTATACATTGATGATAAGTTAAAATAGCCTCCTGGGGTTATCCAAGAATTGGATAAATATATAATTTTCCATTGTTTTGAATTGAGAAATTTCGTGTAAAAAATAATAATTATTATTAATTTTACTTGTTGATTAGTTTCTAGTGTAAAAAAAGTAGCCCAAATAATTTTAGAGAAAGAAAAAATAAATTTCGCATATAGACCATCTTCAGTGGGTCAGTGCAACGGTCAAGATTACATCATGTGTTTTTTACAGCTATGAAAAATTAATATCTAAACTTAAGGTTTAAAAATGAGTTAAAATAACATAACGTAAATAAACATACATGTGTGATTATGAATAAATATTTGACGAATGTGTTGTTTTGGATTAGTGCATTAAATATATTTAAAATAAATTTATTTTATTATAACATACCAAATTACGACATAATTCAAGGGGAAAAGCATTCTGATTCGTTGATGTCATTATTTAATTATAGAAAATTTCCTAATTTCATAATACAAATAGATTTTTACTCAATATTTAGTATTGTATTTCAAAATTTACAACATAATAAGGAGAAGTTGACAAAATTATATATATTTTTTTTGAATTATGAATAGAAATTGCATATTAAAAATAAAAAAAATGAAATTTATCTTTACCATACTTTAATTATGAATGTTAATTTTTAAAAAAATATTTAAAAAAATGTCAATAATTATAAAATAAATTTAAATTAAAAAAGGATAAAAATCACTTATTAAATGTTTAAAATAATTGTAATTTACTTGAAACAGCACATTAATTTTTTTTTTCTAGTATTCGATCAGAGGGAGTTTATTTAGCAATTAAATGCAATAAGCTCCCATTTGTGATAGTACCATTATATATGGTGATATTATCACAAAACACTTAAAAAGCCATTCATTTCTAAGCCTGGACAAATCTGCGGTACATTTTTCTCACCGACACTTAGTTCGTGTGGTTGCGAGTGTACCTGAGCACGAGCGGTCATTACCTCGCCGTCTTGATTATAGCCCTCCGTCTGTGGTGACGACAATCTGGAGGCTCCCATGTATTACACGGACTGACCGGCAGTAGCGCAACTTTGCTATACACTTGCGGTAATCACGAGTATAGTCACTTTCGTAAAATATTTTTCAAGGGAAGGATCTGTGGAGTCTACACAGTTCAAGAAATATAAGATAACCACCGGAATTAAGTAGAAGGATTTTGGCTTCACATAATCATAAAAATTCTACCACTTTGTAAAGAGATTTCATATTACGAACTTTACCGATGTAATATATCTTCTAAGTCGTATATTTTTACATGGACTGATGCAAGAAGACTCTGATTTAGGGAGACTTGATAAAATTAGTACATTAAGATACCAAATAACATGCAACGTGCAACGAAAATTGCAATGTACGAATTTGAACACTGAAGTATATGTACGGATACATTGGATATTCAGAAGGCGAATGAATTTATTTATAAAATATGCACTTAATATTACTGCATTAAAAATTAAATTAATTAATTTTTGTTTAAATTATAAAAGATAAAAAAAATTTATTATTTAAAAATAACAAACAAAAAAATATTTAAATATTTTATATTATTTTAATTAATTATTTTTTAATGTACTAGCTAGCACATCTTAAATTAATGGTTATACTCAGTATTTTATATTCAAGATTTCATTTATCCAAGTTACAAACTATTATTGTGACGGAATGTGGTAAATATGAACCAAAACCAAATGAAATAAAATTGGCAATTCTTATGTCATATATTATGTTCTTAAATTATAAGCTATAATAAATATTATTTACAAATATGATTTTTATCATATTATATAGTTAGCAATCGCAACAGTTTCTATAATACAGCTATACACATGATCATTCTGATCAATATTGGACCCATATTATAAAATAGACAGTTTCTAGGAGCGGTAGTGTACACGATATGGCCATTAAATGTGACGGTAGCTATACACGCGGTCAATGTGAACTCTTGCTATAAGATAGACAATTTCTAGGAGCGGTAGTGTACACGATATGACCATTAAGTGTGACGGTAGCTATACACGCGGTTGCGCGGAGAACCGATGGGGCGGACTATCTGACCTCACGACTCGGCAGCAGCGTGCGTGCTGAGGGAAAGTGAACAAACCTTCTTATACCTCAGTAGCAACTCTCAAATTGCAGCGAATTATACTTCAGTAGTAAGAATGCAGTAAAAATTTTCTGTCTCTCAATATATATATTTTTTTACGTCGTGCGTTCAAATCTTTTAAATTATTATGTAATATAAGATTTCTTAAACACAACATAAAAATTTAGAACAGTTTATAATTTCAAGATTGTTGTTGCTTCATTTAGAAATACTCCAAAATATATAAAAGTTTATATATAGGGGTTTTACGTCAATATTATTTATTGTTAATTTTTATTTAAAAGTTTATTTAAATTAAAATTGTATCTAAGTTTAATTAATGTTGCAATGATGTACACTTGTTGCCTCGGAAAAAATTCCCTTTACATCCCTAAATATATTAATATCCATTAAGATATCGCAATGCATGGTGGTTGACAACACTGTAAAGGGAAATTTTCCGATGCGTTTTCCGATTTTACTTAACATGAATTACCTAATATTCATATTAATCTAGTGTTATATTTTTATATAGGTTATAATAGAGGTTGCTATTATATGCTTCTGTTGCTGCGAATATTATATAGCTACGGTATTATACTATATAATAATATTATAGCTAAACATGAGAGAGAGACAGGAAGCTATCCGCCCCTGTCATTACACACAGTTTTCTATCTCCACTATAATATAGCCATGATCGAGCCTATAGTATAGACAAGCCCACCCATCCCGTCGTTCTACCATAGAGTGTCCTGTCCAAATGCTTTAACATGCATACAAGAGCTATGCAGGGTGTAACATGGTAAATGTGAACTCATTCGTGACGTCATATAAAATTATAGTAAAAAAAAATATTAGTATATTATGTTGTATGATAACCATGGTAACAATATTATTAACGGATCAGCTGTTTTATAATACCCTCCCTTGTGTGTGTGTTTTTTTTAGCATAAAACTAGATATAATAAGAAATGTTGAATATTTAGCTTTAAGACAGAGCAGCTCTATGCATGTTGTGATTGTTTCCTATATAAGTGTTGGATGTGAAATAATTAATGCAATTTTTTTAGTTTTGAAGCTGATAGGATAATATTAATGAAATTTATTTATTTCTTCTTCTAAATTAAAAAAAGAAATATTTAATATATTTTTTAAATAAAGAACTATAATGGTTAAATGTCATTCAGAGTGAACTGAATGGGATTGTGGTAAGCTAACAAAACATCCATAATCACAATTTTTAAAATATTTTGTTACACTCCATACATGACATACGCTGAGTAGAGATATGGTTAAATATTTCCGGATTAATGTACCAGATATTTTGAAAACAATTCTGAACTCGGAATTCACCTTATTTCATTTACGGAATTTTCAATGTACAACATTGAACCACTGTGCCATGATATATGATTTATATTTATATATTCTTCTACTTTAATGCCTACATTTTATTTTTTTATAAAAATTAACTTTTATATTATTAATTTTATCAAGATTTGTATTTAAAAATATACATTTGCAATACTTTAATTAAAAGAATTTAACAAATTTTATTTATTTTATGTAAACAATATTTTTTAAATTAATTGTTGTGCCAAAATATTATTAAAACGCAATACTTAAATAATGTTTTGTTAATATAATCATTTTGTTTTTTCATTCACAAAAAAATAAAACATTAGAATACACAGAAAATTTAAAATTCCTATATTTATATAACTTCAAGAATAGAAATCTTAAAGTGCATGTTCTCATGATACAATTATAATGCAGTTGAACAATTTTGTGCAGTTGAGTCTGCGGTTACCATCAAGAAGCAGCAATTTTATGCACTTATATATCGGTCATGAGTATCCCGCCTATGTATAGTAACCTTCAATTATCCCTAGTCAGTTGCACGCTAAACGTTTAGGAGGAAGAATCGTGAGGCAAGCGTGATTATACCCCCCTCACCGGATATTATTACACTACTGCATGTTCGTATTGTTTTATAACTTGAATATTAGCCGCCGTTGAGACAGTTGTCAATAAGTTTTTTTTGAGTGTGGTTTAAATAATTACGGTTATTTAGAATTTGGGTTAAATTATGTATAAATCTATAATATAACTCCATGAATATAAATATGCAATACATTTTTTAATTATTGCTTCACAAAATATTAAAGTTTTAAACAAAGCAAAAAGAAATACAGTTTAATTTTTACATATATATTTAATTAATAAATATTGAAAGTGAATTAATTTATAATGTTCAAAAATTTATATGTATTACGTGCTAATTTAAATACATAAAAATATAATTTTATTTTTATTGTTTTAGCGAAAAATATTAATAATTAATTAATTAATATTACAAATAAATATATAATCATCATATTCAATTATATGGTTTATGCACAAGTTTACAAAAATCAAATCTTGCCAGTGGAAGTATCAATAATTGTTAGGATACATAATATGCGATTTAATACACTAAATAATATAGATGGAATGTTAAAGAAAAATGCTGGAGAAAAGATGTGTGTAATTAAACTCCCTATAGAGGCTTCAAGTCAGCTGATTTTTCGGTGTTCCCACCCGCTATACCAAGCCTATATTATATATGTAAAAAAAAAACGTGAATTCGTTTTTTTCACTCAGAATAAGATTTTTCAGGGAAAATTCCTTTACGGAACTTTGGTCCAAACTGAAAAATAAAGTAGACAATTCAAGATTTAGATTTTTTACTTGATATATAACCGAGAAAAGTTAAAAAAACACTTTGCTTCATTTTCAAGTGCAAGATGGACCTTAGCGACAAACAGTTGCGCAGCGAAAGCACATCCCTCATGATTAATAATATTATACGAAAACATAATCAAAATACAAATATTAAATATCCGAATAACGTGTACAAGATTTTCATATTACGTTCTTATTTTGTATATAATTTTTCAGCAACCCTATTATTTACTTAAAAGCATGAGCAAACCCTCTGTTTAACATTTAAAAAAAAAATGACCGGAAATTACACACTTTCTGTATAATCGAGTACTAAAAATATTGATAATGGTCAATAAATCTGTCAAGTATTTGGACGAACTGACCTCTCACAACATGTAACCCATTTCCATACATTAGTGGTGGGTAATTTACGGAGAATATTGACCGGCAATCAATCAAACCAATGGACAGCTCCCCAGGCGTTTCCACGATCAAGGAATATTACATATAATTTTGTATCTTGGCGCCTCGTTTCTTTGCAGGTCAGGGGTTTGAATCTCTGTACTTAATTGTAAATAGCCGGAAGAAATTTATTTTTTACACCAAGGAAATTCGTGTTCGTGGATTTACCTCTGACAATACATAAACTACTAATTTTCATCTCGAGATATAGAGTGATGTCGAGCGAGATTTGACGGCGTAAGAAAAGCGCACTTGCTTTAATTTCATATGGTGGCCATGTTTGCGAGATAAAATCGACTCTATGCGATTATCAACAACATGACTGTCTTACTGGTTATAGATTATACAAAATTTCTATTTCTTGCATACAAATTTTTCTTATAACAAAAAATCTTTAATTCCATCAAGTTGAAATTTTCGTGATACGGTAGAAAAATTACAGCGTATATTATATATAATATCGGTTTAACTTTAATAAATATATAAACATCACAGTATATTTTCTAAATATATACAAAATATTGAGAGGTACTCACCGTGCGAGCTCTTTCCACTGAGGTAGTCGTCCTTGCAGATAAACTTGTTGTCGTCAAGGACGTACAATTCCTCACCGGTGCTCAGCTGTTTGCGGCACACGAGGCAGGTAAAACAGTTGAGATGGAAAACTTTGTCACGGGCCTTGCGAACCAAGTCGCTAGGAGAGATCCCTTGGAGGCACCCGCCGCACTTGGTGCCGTATCGTCTGGAACATGTTCAGGATGGTTAGTCACTTGTTCTAACAATTAACGATATGTTATGACACTTGTTGAGAATTCAAAATATTTTGGGACACTTGACAACCATATGTTAGGAAATTTATAGAAATATGTTGGAACAATTTAGTAGAATAACGTTGGGCATTGGGGATGGTTTAGGGTCAAGGGGTATAGATCTAGCAATTGTTTTTAAGAGGCCGAAGGTGCATAATGCCTTTCATTGCAATACTATTTTCTCAAGCTTTAAAGGGCTGAAGGCTTATACCTAATATTTAATTTTGATCATAGTATAAATTGCCATCCACCTTTCTCTGATTTGGTACACAAGCACACTGCATGATGTATGATATTCAATTCACAACTTGAATGAAAAATTTTCATTATCTGAATAGAATATACAAATTTACAACGATTTTTATAGCTGAAACATTTCAAGCAAATTGTTGTAACGTCATAGGCTGTTATTAATTTATTGATAAGACATGTGACGTCATTTTGCATTCATGAAGAAAAGTTACAATAGGTTCACAAATTATTGAATTCAAAGGTACGATTTTTTTTATGCTTAAACCAGAAAGGGAGTTCATAATTATTATATTAATATTATATAATATACATTTTTTTTCGAATTTCTTATAAAAAGATTATTTATTATATAGTATTATCACCCTTATTAAATTATATCGTCAATTTTGAATGCTGCCATAACTTGGAAATATACAAATAAATGTAATATTATAATTCAAAACCTTTATGCGTATATTATAAACAAATCTTTGTATGGAGCATATCACTTCAAAAGAATACTAAAAATAGTTTTATTCAAGTTACTTGGATAAAATATTAAATGCAAGATCATTTCTTTTAATTACACAACTCCCTCTATATTATCTAAATACATACAAACAACAGGGTTTTTTTCTGTACCTTAATTATTAGTGCTTAAAGTCAGTATATATTATTACAAGAGATTTAAATAATTTTGCAACATGTAAATTTATACAACCAGGTGTTATAAGCCACATTTTTTTTATTTATTTATAAAAGTCCATTCAATAAATAAAACATTCAGCTTTGATTTTATACTAAAAATACCATGAATATTTATAATACACAAAAAAAGGTTACTATCCTCTCATCGTGTATTTTCGAGTATCATCGGTTTGAACAATTAAATTGGACTTCAATAATTCAGTATTCAAATAGATCAGTATTTATTTAAAGAGTGCATTTTTGTATTTACGGGTTTTTGCGTAAAAATTGACCGGTCGATGAAAGCTCTGTCGCCCACAAGTATTTCTGCGAGATATCGGACTATTATTATTATTTTATAAGAGCAGGTTGGTCTGAGGAATATAATCTTTGCCGGCAAGTAGGCCTTGGACCTACCGATAAATTATAGACTCCGTTCTCCGCATAGTAAGCCCGCAAGCTAGTTGCAATTATTTCATGACAAAATATGTATAAAAAATTTATCCATTCATAGTAGAGATTTAAACAAAATAATATTATTCTAGAAATATATCGTAGTGAAATAATAATTCGACATGATACAGATTTCTGTGCTTCAGTAATTCATATTGTCAATTAGAATTTTGTAATATTCTTCTTCATGATGCATTAGTAAAAACAATCATAGTAGGCCACTATTTATTTCTTAACATTAATCAAACTATCAAGACTTAATTATGGATTTAAATTATTTTTTTTGAAAATGTTAATTTTATATTTTTGTCTGTTGATTTTGAAAAATTGCAGCTAATAAAATTAATGATACTATTAATAATTTATCAAATTAAATAAAAAATTAAAATAATATTAAATATGCTTTTATTACAAGTAAATAAAATATTAACATTGTTATAATAAATTTAATTTTGTGTACAAAATATGCCTGTGTAATTAAAATTCAATTTTTGTTCATTAACAAATTTCTGACAAATTTATAAATACTAAAGAAATAATATATATCATCTATCATGTAAATAAATTAATGAAATTTATTTAATATGTCAACATTTAAACAGTATCCAAATCCAATACCTAATATAAAAATATATTTAATGTGTATACTAAATATTCAATCAAATATAAATGGTTATATCAGAGACTATAATAGCTAATTCAATTGAGGCAGGTATTATGAAAACTAAAATAAAATACACAAATTAAATGCAATATTCACCAGTATTTTCATATAAGTACACAAAAGCCTTAACTTTTCTCATTGTTTATTATATTGTTATATTTAAAACGGGAGTTTTTCAGCTTTAATAGCACGAATTTAAGCTACGGAGGCTGCAGGGCTGGTGAGATAATCCTTAGAACGAACGTTAATTGAAAAGTGCGCAGAAAAAAAAATGAGGGGATTTAGAGCCGGGATTTACAACAGACAAAAAGTGACCAGCAGTGGAAGTGACAATTTAACTCGACGAATGTTTTTATATCTCTTGTTTGAAAAAAAAAACAGAAGAGAAGAGAGAAATACGTGCTTGAAATCTGACCAATTTAATTTTATCATTGTATTTGGCATGGAGAAACAATTTAATTGTAATAAAGATCTTCTACGTAATTTATAAATTATTTGAATATATATAAATAAGGTTTTTGATTTCAACATTTTCTAGGTATTGAAATTATTTATTATTTTATTATTTCTTACGTAATTCATATTTTAAATTATTTTTTTATTCGATAAAATCTGTTACTACATGAAATTATACGATAAGTATACAGTATAAGTGCTATATAATGCAAAGTATAGCTTGCTATTTCATACCTACTTTAATTTTTACAATTAAAGTAATCAAAGAAGTAAAAGAATTTACATTTTGTTCAAAATTAATTATAGTTTAGTTTATTTTTCAATTATAATAAATAAACTTAAAATCAATTTTTTAAAAAATAATTATGAAGTTGAAATAAAATTGAAATGTTTAACTTTTTTAATAAATATTTTGTAATCGTGATCAACCTAGGATGAGCTACATCTATAAAATATTTGGTTTTGATAATGAATCCAAAACAATATTGTTGGTGCATGATATTGACGCAATGGGAGAAAAATAAATATTAGAACAAAAAGTAGAAATCACTATATTTTGGGACATTTAAAAAAACACCTGTATACAATGTTTTCAGGTTGATTATGGACATGTTCGGACATTTTGCGATATGTTGGGGAATCCCCTGTATTATTTACTAAATCAAAAATACATGCATAAGGTGAACTCTTTAAGATACCAGTAAATAGAGCCTTTATATACAACTTTAGTTCACTACACCAATATTAAATAGTTTTGATATGAGATTCCCATAGTGAGGTAAGCAATGAAATTTGTTTTCTTCTCAAATGATGAACATATATATGACACTATGAATTACATGATAGGGGCATTAATAATTTAAATTGCATCATGCATTGTGGACAGTGAGAAGTGCATTTTTGCATTTTCCTCTTTTTCTCTTTTTTGTAATATGAAATGCCCAGAGTTGCACTTACTAAGTACTAAGTACTAAGTAGTAAGTGCAACTCTGTGATGAAATGTTATGGTTAAAAAAATTTACTTGACACGATCTGTATAGTTAACAATACAAGGTTCAGGTACCCCATTATTATTAAGACGAGTATTGGAAGTTGAGAAAATGACCAATGCGAAAAAAAAAAAAAAAAAAAAATGACGAGGAAAAGAAGAAAGAACTGAATTTTATTTTTTGAATTCAATACAAAATTTAATGTGAAATTTTCACATAAACGTATTGTATACGTAATTTGTATGTGGTTTTTGATCATACTTGGTTCGTTACCGTAAATTTTGTAACAGTATTTGTGTATATATAAGTGCAATCAGACAAAACATGAAAAAAGAATCTTACAAAAATATTTTTTATTATAAAAATTCTTTCTTTTTTTATATAAAGAAGTTGATATTTAGAATATGAATTTTAAAATTCAATTTAGTAGAGCGCAACAGCGACGGTGGCGTCTGGTTGTAAGCGGAGGAAATGAGGGAAACGAATCCCCAGCGCGATCTCTTTATAAGAAGGCGACGGTAAAGAAAGAAGTCGCGATCTACTCCTCTGAGGGGCGCTCGGGAAATGCAGCAGCGAGAGGTTTTACAAAAAAACGAGCCCAGGGGATCCTTGATTCAACATAATAACATAGAGTTATATATAAATGATAGTAGAAATATGAGACAAGTTCTTTTTATAAAGATTTTTTTTTAATAAATCTTGAAAATGTATTGAATGCTTCTACTTTCTTTATATATGGTTATATTTCGAGATACAATTGAGATCAGTTTATGTTAATTTATTAATTGATGTTTTAAAGATATTAAAATATTGAAGTGTGTACCTAAATGCATTCAAAAATCAATTTTTTACTATGAAAAAAGTGCATGTAACAATACAGCAGATATTTTACTTTTTTTTCTAGCTTTTTTTATTTGGTTCAGTTATACACTTAATAAATCACTGATTAAATTATACAGAAAATTATTTAAGGTACCAGACTAGTTTTAAATGAAATGAAAATACGTAAAGAAGAAAAACTTACTGATTTAATTGTTTCTATTTATGTGTATTATGATTAATAAAAATGCATGCAATTTTCTTTTTTATCAAAATTACTCGAAGTTCTAATGCTTTTTTGTCTAAAAGTATGATCTAATGTCTTCTTACTAATAAAAAAGTAACATAACTTCGTCGTAGTGGTAAATGCAGCTTAATAAATATTATAAAGTTTGTTATATTTTTCAATGAATTCTTTGGTAATTTCAAAACATTATATCAGCTTCTTCAATATTAATGCAGCTTTAAATCTACACTGGTTGTATATACGATTCCTTTAATTAATTCATGTGCAGTATTATGTTCTCATATTTTTGCTTTGAATTGATAATACTTTTTAAAAAGTTGACCAAAGATCTGAGAGGAGGGTGTAAAAGTTTTGCCATGAATACAAAAGTTGCTGTTGACTTTATTATTTCAGCCACGTTCAAGTTGAGGGTTTCAATGTATGCACTCCGGCTTATGTTTATTTTATATTTTTCTAGCACGGTAAAGCTCCACAAAGTACGAATTTTGATCCTGCAAAATATACTAGCATAAAGAAAAATAGAATATTTATATTAGTTTCAAATTTTTTAAATTTATATTTATTTTTAATTTTTTATTAAAATTTGTATTATTATATTTATTTTATAAATGAAAAATTTATTATAAAATTGATTGTTGTTAAGTACAAACATTTAATAATTTAAATATCCTTATCCTAATTTTACTTCTTGCAAAATTTTAAATAAAACTAGATAGTCGGTAATTGCACTGAAAATGGTTTTAATGTTGAACAATAAATTTTTTTTTCACTAGGGAGTTGCCTGCTAATGTATTCGATAAACGATCAAATATATTGAAGATAATATTCGTAATACCAATTAAATGCAAATAATAATGGATGGTACAAATAAAAACCAAATTAGGTAAAATTTTCAAATTAATAAAATAATAATAACGATTCTATTATACTTTTCTTATCATACCAAAATTAATTCAATTACCTTGAATATTAGTTCATATAAAAAACATCAAATCACCTATCGTTATAATGATTATATAATAATTTATTTTAAAGAACAATAAAGTTAATAATTTGTGTTTTTCGATATTCAAATTTCTTCCAGCTCACCATATTTACAGTACTTGTAAATCTGCTAATTCTGGATTAATCATTAATTGATAATTCATGTTGACAAGTTAACTATATACAACAAAATATGGAGAAACATTAGATCACGTGTAATATATCCCAATATATAAATATAGTCTACAAATAAAGCTATATATACTATGAAACATGCTGATTTACAGCCCCAATAAATTTTATTAACCACTAATAAAATTGTAGGCTATATGGAAAACAAGGCAATGTGGGGTAACGTGCCATGGAATTATATTTTATCATATTTTGTTTCAATGGTTATGTATTATAATTGTTGGTGCGTTGTTAGTAATTAAATAATATTGGTTAAAAAGTAATAGTTATATTTTTAATAATTTTCTGATCTGAATGTATTTATAGCAGATACAATATTATTTAATAATTTGAGTATTTTTATTAAAAATAAATAAATAAACAAGAAAATGTCCCCAAACTACTCCCCATATTATAGCAATTTATAAATATCACAAACACTGCATACTCTATATTGTGCAATTAATGCATAATAATGCATAATTGATGATTTTAATACTATTATTGTGTATTTCAATACGTTAAATATTTTCAAATGACCTCATGCTATAGAATTAAAAAGCAGTAATATATACAACAACGGTTAAAATAAAATAAATCTTTAAGTGATGACAGTTTTTATATTTTTCTTTGTATTTTTTAACGCTTATTTTGTAAGAGAGAGAAAATTGACCACGCTAGAAAATTATAATATGAGTTCTAGCTAAACTTATGCCGGATTTTTTTTATTGTTTAGCTATGAAAGGGGAGTTATTACAAGTTTGTCAGGGTTTGATTAAAAGTAACTTCATGGCACGTGCCTAGTAAATTACGGATTAATTATTATTACCATTAAAAAAAGTTTTAATGACATTTACGGATACACAGTATATATGTCTATATTTAAAGTAATTTGTTTCAATACACTAGATTAATATGATTCTAACTTCCATGTCATAATAAAATATTAATTTCATTTTTTAAATATATTAAACATAGTTCTTATAATACATATATATTGGAAATATGCTGTAAATGCAGGTAGATACCAGAAGATTTTCTATCGTCGAATCTTTTAGTAAAAAAGTAAAATATTTAATTTTGTATTACTGCAGCATATATGGCTATATCAAATTTTAGTAACAAGACATTCTGAGCAAACATATGTTTCTTTGTAAATACATTGTATTATATAATTACTACATGATGTATTTGGTTTCAATAATTTTGTATTGATAATTTTATATAAAACTGAAACTTTCTTAAATTTAATGTGCACGTTTATATAATAGCAGAGATCTTGTATATGCTCTACGCTCTTTGATTATATAGGGATACAAGGGTACTATATTATGTACTTTTTTTTGTTCGCCATGCATGGATTGTTTGATGTCTCTAATTGTTGTTACTTATAATATATTCATGGGAAAAATATGTTAAAAATATATAAACCAGCAGCATGGCATGAATTTTCTAGCAAGTCTATAGAATTTTAATATTTACTTTATTACTGCAAATAATAGCACTAAAAATATGGGCTACGATTTATCGGCTTAATATTGACAGTTCTATGTACCTGTAGATTTAACATCTATACAATTAGTTCATGAGGTAATTTTGCAATGACAATTATTATCTTTAAAACTGTCACATTTATATTTATTTACACAAAATAAAAAAAATATATATATATAAATAAATAAAAATAGAACTTACCTGAAGAAATCGTTTCTACAAAATAATTTTCCTTCTCTACTAAAACACTTTTCAGTTAAATTAGCATTACAATCATAACATCTAACACATTCAGCGTGCCACGCTCTATCTAATACATTTAATAAAAACTTGTCTAAAATTGGTTTATCGCAAGCTGCACAAGTAATGATCATTGTACAGGTAGCAGATTGTAGAGCTGCTGCCGCCGCAGCCGCCGCCGCACTTCCGCGGGGCGTAGGGCCGGAACCAGTACCCACTTGGTACCCCAGCCCCAATTGGTAAGCAGCAAATGGGCCTTGGTGATGAACCAAATTATTATGAGTTACAGTCCCCAGTTTGATTCTAAATGTTGACGACGTGTTATTACTTATAATATTATCATTTTGATTATTATAATTATTAATAAATTGATTATTAATATTATATATAATATTTTCTTCTTTATAAGACGTTTTGAATGATTTTTATAAACAATTTAAAGATAAATAATTAACACCACACTTTTTTTGTTGTTGTTATTTTCTTCGTAAATATTAATATATTTTTTTTTTTGCACACATATATGGATCGATACTTTTTTATTGAGTCTAGATTTGAGAAACTTTGATATACGTCTGTTATATTCCAAGTTTGAAATAACACTGTGGCTCTCAAGCTACTCCACAGATAGCGAATACATGGAGGGGCGTACCGCGCAGAATCCAACCTCTTTTTATGCTTAGAATACAAAAGTTCTACCTTACTACTTAAATTTTCAACCTTATGTTTGTGGACATAAGGTCTAGTATTGTAAATTTTAGTAGGGGGGAGTTAGAACGTTATAATAATGAGACAATGCTATGTTCAACATATACAATACCCTCCCCGTAGCCTCGCCATGTTCAAAACATTCTCTCCCATTGGTCTCAATGTAAAAAGTAGGTGGAGCTATTTTTTTTATTATCTTTTGATAAAGGATGTAAAATTTTCAAATATAGACCTTATATATGCTTTTTATATTATAATATGTGGTGGTTATATCATATTGTTCTTCTTTGACTTTTTTAATGAATACTACTGCATGGTTCATTGCAAATTTAATGTGCATTTTATTTTTTACTTAAATTTCTAATTTGCATATCTTTAATCTTTTGATAAAGTAGCAATATAATAAATTCAAATTTTAATAATTGCAGTATAATTGCATGCAGTGAACAGAAAATTACTGGCTTTAGGACTTTGGTATTTTTGAGATTTGTTAATTATTTCTTTTCTTTAAATTTTTACATGTAATACTGTGCATTACTAAATTTTAATAATAATTAAATAAATTATATTTTGAAATATATTTAAGGTGTAAATAATATATTAGTGTACAACGAATTACAAACAAATAAAAAAATTATAAATTTTTTGAATATTTTTAAAAATATTTTTAATTCAATTTCGCGCTACAGATTTCTTTATTTTATACTTCAAATCGTAATAAATAGAAACCACGTATTGCGTTTCTCAATGCTTACGTTATAAACCTAGTAAATATTGCTATAATTTATAAAATTAAAAACCGCAGATATGATATACAAATCTGGAAATTGAAGGTTGTGTTATATGCAAAAAGTTCAAATATTAAAATGACTATCATTAAGAATAATATAATTTTACAATTTTTATGCCTTTTTTTATTTTCAAGAAAATAAAATTTAAGACATTATTTTTGTTTTGCAAATAATCATATATAAATTCCATAACTAAAAAGTGCAACGTGTATAATAATATATAGGGGAAGAATAGAAGCATCACTCCGCTGCATCATCATCCCCAGCACACAACACACGGGGGCATGGCGGTAACTTTTGGTTCTCCCTGCTGGAGCGCTGGGCGCATTTGTCAAAGTCGTTGCATGATGAATGTTGGAAAAGAGGGGAACCACACTAGCAAAGCAGCCTTTGTTCTAAGCGACTTTGCCGACATAACTTATTGCAAACCATATTTCTTAGAGCCAACTCAACCAAAACTACGGTACCAAGAATATTATGCCATGTATTATATAATATAATATATAACAACATTGCTCTTTATACTGGAGAATAACATATGAATAACTCATTGAGGTGTTGTGTTATATTATAATTAATAGTATACATAATAATTTCAATATTGGATTGAAACATGTTCTGCAATTATTTTCCGTAATAATATTATAATAATTTTAATAATAAATAATATATGCATTTTTCATGTAGGTTACTTTTAAGAAATAATAATCAAAATTAAGTACAATCATAAATATTATGTAATTTATGTAAAAAAATTTACATGAATCAATTAATTGCCTTTTTAAGATTTACAAGCAATTTCCTAGTACAAATACTAATTAAAAATAAGCTTAAAATATTGTAGTTAACGTGATGGGAGATCCACATTATGCTGTTAGTTAATAACATTGAATGGATACTCTGCGCTATATATAATCATATTTTATGTTTTGTTATTTTCTTAAAAGTTAATATTTGTTCCTTGTGCAATAATTTATTCAATACTGACGCATTCATTATGTTCTGTTATATTATACCAATTATATATATATATATACCATTAATATTAATATAGAATACAATTGAAGTACATGACTTTTGTACTAAAGATATTACAATATTTACTGCATAATGCATCGTACTAAAAATAATTGTTTCCAAATTTGACTATAACATATCTTCCATTGAATTTATTTTTACAGTATATATTTAGAAAGCAAAATTGCCAACAAAACCAATACAAAATTTTAGAACCTATACTGAAACAACCGTGAAAGAATTATGATTGACTTTGCCTTCGTAAATAACATAATCAATTATTATTTAAATTTAACTGGTATGAATCAGAATGAGGTAGTGATATTATATCAAATATAATTAGCAATAATTATTAGTTGAGAAGTGTTAGTTCATAATTGCATGAGTCATGATATGTAACCCAGGGGGCTACATTTGAAGGAATGAATGGTCAATTTCGTGATGGGAAAATTACACATCTTTCCCGCTCTCTCAGATGTATAAATCTATAAATGCCTATTGAGAATACACCTGTGTTATATACTATATACAACTAACAAAAATGTGATCTGTAGTTTTTTTTTATCATTCTGTATAAAATACTATGAATTATAGTATTTTTTTATTATAGGTATTTCCTTAGATTTATACATGAAGGTAATAAATTTATTTATATATTTTAACATTTTTACAATGGACAATAATGATGTGATTTTTTTTTTTTTGTGTTACTCAAATTCAAATTATTCACAAAAATTAGCTAGTCTGAATGATTTAAAATTTTTGCAGGTGCATCACTTATTTCTCAATTAAAGGGCATTTCTCTATTTATACTATAATGATGTATGACCATGGTGTCATAAACTCATATACTGATTGGCTGTAGACGAGGTATCAAATCAGGTATATATACCTACATTAATTCAGAAATATTCAATACATATATTTAAAAAAATATTTGTCTGCATGAAATAATAAAATTGAGAGTATAGCTTATTTTTATGTAAACTTTTATTGATAACAAAAATACACTACTTTTGGCCGTTGCATGCATGTTTTAATATTGGTGGATACTTTTTTACTATAAAATATATTATTTTATCTGAAATATATATTAGTTTTAATCAAAATTAAGTATTTTACAAATTGTTCTCTCCAAAAGGGTCATTTTCGTACAAGAAACTGATAAAAATAGCTTTTATTTCCAAAATTGATCTGCATATGGTTCATTTTTTATCTTTATCTTAACTTTATCTCTATACAACACACAATAAGTTGATAGTATGAAATAATTTAATTGATAATAAGTACAAATCACTTCCATAGTTTACAAGTTCGAATAGCTTATATAATTCATGAAAGCTCATATAAATATGCAATTAAATAATAGTTAAAATACATTTAAATGAAATAAACAATTGTTATATACTCATACATGTACTTGCATGCATAATTATTAGGGTATTTGTATGACGAAATGAAATTACAAAAAAATAAGAAACTAAAAAAATAAGTCAAAATATTGAGCATCCTAAAATTAGTATTTATGGGAAATTCATAATTTAAAAAGCCAACGATCGAAATAAAAATTTGAATTTGAATTCAATCTACAACACTTATTATAACTTGTTCTTTTAATACCTGCTCCTTTAAAGTATTTGTATTATATATACACACATGTTCAATTTACCTTGATCCTACTATATTATATAATGTTTGAAAAGTACGTATATGGCAATTAGTTAGGTAGGTTAAAATTTGCCGCTAGCTTTTTTTTTCTCTCTCTGTCTTAATATTTACTTTTGGTTAAACACGTCATGATGTAAGTTATCATTATATAACTGCAACCGTATTATTAAAGAAGATTTCAATTGACTTGTTAAAATATAATTGCACTTTATCTTTTTTTATAAAAGTATTTTATTGTTTTAGACTAAATAATTACCGAGTTATATTTCATTATACAGTATATATATGATTGATATATATATATTACTATAATAGTTAGTTATAATCATAATTAGACAAGGAGATTTAGTTTATATCCTATCATTTACAATTTTTAACAAGGAAACCATGGAAACCGTATTTACAAGTTGTCTTTTTCTAATCAAAATGTATAATTTTAATCACTAAAATAGAGATTTGCCTGTGTAAACACCCTAATAAATAGCGATACATTATAGTGCATGCTGTGTGATTACCATCACACTGTGTGATGGTGTAACAATGTTACAATATATATAATATCATACGGTATTTAAATATGATACTCATGACTTTTGAAAAAAAGTCACCAATAATCATTGTTGCTATGTAGTAAATTAAAATTTAACAACATATTTTTCCAATAAGCATGGCAGAAGACGAATTTCAAAATAAAGACTATAAAGCAATTTATTGCAACTTTTTGTATCAATGAAATACATTTTGCAATAAAAATAAATAAATATTGCATGTATCAATTATTATATATAGTATTTTTTTAAGTAAAATTATATTAATGCACAGGTAAAATGGTCTGCTTTGAAAATTGAAATCACGATCAAAATTGATTATCGACATAATATAATACAAAAACACGATGTTTGTACAATGTTTTATATATAAAATTTTGGGACTGAATTAAAATTTAGTTCCTGTATTGTACATGATTGCATTTAGAAATAAATGATAAAATAGATACAATATATGTATGCAATCTTGAAAATATTTCTAATAAAATTATAAAACTTGTATACTATATAGTATATTTTTCATCTTTTATGCATCTATTAACTGTTAATTTAATTTATATTATTATGTGCCCTTATCAAATCGATTTGATGGATTCAGATTAAAACCAGAGATTTTATATTGTTACAATGTACGCTCTTTGTTAAAATTCATACGGCATTGGCCGATATATATTAGAAGATGTTATTTTGAAAATAATCATATTGAATTTGTTTTTAAAGAATACTTTAAAGAATATGCATTTCTCGAACATAATGCAAAATACCCCCAAAAAGCATTGATTTTTAGATTAAGTATAACCATCTAACTTTTTATAATTTAACATATATAAATTCGAATAAAACTATCACCAGACATAATTTTTAGAATACAAGAGTAGCAAAAATTTGACTTGTTTCTATGCTTTGTTATGGAAATTTCTTTCGAAATCTTTTTATAAATTTATATTAATTATTTCTTTTACATGTCGATTGTGTAGGAATATTTGGTTGATTAAAATCTGCAATGGAAAAATACATTGTACATACTTTGCAATGGTAATTAACAATTGGATCGCAGTAAATAATATTATTTTACATACAAATTATATATCAACATTATATAATACATGCCAGCTGACAAAACATTTTCAAATAAAGCTTTGCGAAAAAAAAAAAAATCATGCATACAAATTTCCTTTAATCAAAACATAATTATTTTGAATTAATATTGGGATGGCTGGAAATATATAACATTGTTGAAGTATATAATTTTTTTTTATATAAAATATATTAACGATTGATCTCAGAGTATAGTTGAAACTTCCACCTCGTTTTCTTAAAACTGCATGATCAGACAGATCCACTTCAAAATTTATATGCCACCTATTGATGCGACGAATTCTAAGTTCTCTGCAAGTTTAAGTTAAATTCAAGGGGACCGATTCCGAGATCTCAATCAACTGAGGTCAATCCTTAAAGCACATAATGTTTCTGGACAGATCCAATACTACCCGTTTGATTTTTGCTGAAGTTGCATGAGTAGAATACCTCGAGTTATAATGTATATTGCCAATTTTTTCAGCTTTTTTATATATATTTTTTTATCCTCTAACACCCTTAAGTCGTGCTCTTAAACGCTGTGACATCATAGTCATGCACATATTTAGCACGCAAGCAAAGGAAAAAAAGCATAACTATGACGTCACAGCTTCTTTATCCTTGAAGGTTCCAAAAAATGTGAAAAAATTTACAATACGTAACTCGAGTCCTCTATCCAAATTTGCAATAAGAAAACTTCCTGAAGGTTGCTCATTATGGAGAGGTACAGAGAATCCAAATCAAGGGTTATATTTTTGCAGAATCCTGTCAGAATTCAGTCAGAATTACAAAATTTTCTATATTCATTTCAAGTTATTTTATGATACTAAAACAGCTATAACAAAATATCTATCTGCCTATATAAAGATAAAAAAAAGTTTTTACACTAATATATTATTCTTATAAATTATATAATATTTTATTGCAAAAATATTTTTTTAAGTGAATTAGTGAAATATGAGAATGTACTTGTAAAGTAATATGACCTAAAAAAAATTCAAACTCCCTATATTTTACACTAGGAAAAAATAATAAATGACATCTTCTTTTGAGCTTTGAAATCATACAATAAAAACATCATATAACAATACCATATAGCATGTAATAAAATTGTGTTTTTTTTATGCAATAAGAATTTTATAGTTTTAAAAAAAGGAATTTTACACTCTTTTGGATGACCTATAGAATAAAAACATATAATATATAAGAGCTGTGTAAGGTAGTAAAGCTTTTGCTATGATGAAGAATATAAGGGGCTCCTATCTCTCTCTCTCTCTCTCTCTCTCTCTCTCTCTCTCTCTCTCTCTCTCTCTCTCTCTCTCTCTCTCTCTTCTCTCTCTCTCTCTCTCTCTCTCTCTCTCTCTCTCTTACTCATGAATCACGAAGAACATAAATCCAGACGGCACCTGTAATTTTCTCTCTTCTCTCTTGCCATAGCATCAAGACGAACTATAGTATAGTATATATATATATATACATATATACCAAAGCTATATTATAAACCAAGGCTTATAGTCTATCTTGTCTTGCTATAAGGTTTGTGTATACCACATCATCATGGTACTACGGTGTTCGGGTCAGCCTTAATTACTACCTTGCCTGCAGCATCCAAGCTGGTTGTTATTATAATACAGCATCAGTATATAACAAACGTGTTCACTCAAAATCTTGCAGTAGCAAACGGAAATTATAGCTTACTCGTACAAAATGCAATAGATGAGATACTATATTATATATATAAAAAAAAATGTTTCATTCAAAAATTTTTTTTTAAATTAAAAAAAATTAATGCGTAAGATAATACACTGTAAAATTAATCCTGTGTATTATTGGTCTACTTCTAAACTAGAGGGGAAAGGGACGTTGTACTATAACTATATTTATCCCAGCAATTGTTTAGTTATGACTGAGGGAACCAGGGAAATCTGTCAGCATGTGGTCGTTAATTGATGGAGGATGCCATCGATCATTTCCTACTTGCACCTAATGCATAATGAATTTTCTTTATATTATATGTATGATAACTATCACCTTTCAATAAAATATTGTAGTCCCTGGGATTGAACTCACGACCTTTGTCTACCTTTTCCACTTTTTCATATGGGAACATTATCATAAAATATCATTGACAAATAAGAGACATTGATCTTCTTCTTTCGTTTTTAAGAATAAGCTTTAAGGTAGAGATAACGTCGATCAGTTGTTCGACGTAGGTCCCTTTGATTAACATGTAAACCTTAGCTAATTCACAAAAATTCTGAAATATTTTGAGAGGCAGATATTATATAGTGCCTAAAAGCCATAGAAAAAGTTTCAAAACAATTTAACGAGCTGATTTTTTTTAATTAAGTTTTTAGTTTGTCTCTCCATTGGGAAAGCCCTATTTTGAAAATAATAATAATTAAAAAAAAATACATAAATAAAAAAAATCGGATCGTTAAATTGTTTTGAAATTTTTTGTATGGCTCTCCAAAAAATCTCAGAATTTTTGTGAATTTGCTAAGGTTTACATGCTAATCAAAGGGACCTACGTCGAACAGCTGATTGGCGTTATCTCTACCTTAATTAGCCATGCACCAAAGCATTGAGAGACATAAATATTGTCTCATTATAAAATTAGAATGCATGCAGAGTATTATTGGACATTCACTGTTTCTCCTTTATTGTATTAGATATTGTAAAGCTTAATTTGCATTTCAGTTCACATGTTATTTGAAGCACTAGTTTTTTAAACAAAATACTTTTACAGTGTGTTTCTATAAAAAATTATATTGTGGTGGTAGGAGAATATAATTTATGTATTTAAATTTAATATTTTTAATTGGTATTAGATGTTATAGGCCTAAGTAGTAAATGGACTAAAATAATAATAATTATCAAGAAAATTAAAGAAGTTATAGTAATAAATATTAATTTATTTTTATTTGTTCATTTTAGGGTCCAATTACTATAATGATCATCAATCATATTTTTAATATAAACAAATAGTGATTGTTTTTATCCCTTGGTTACGGTTAGTTGGTATTATTTTTGTTAGAAATATTAGCGGATGTCTTCAAAATGTATTTTTATATATAATGCTTGCATGATGTGAACATGGTGCAAGAAAATTATTTTAAATTCAAAATTTTATTAATTTTCGTAATCATTGCATTTGTCTTTATGTCAAATTTATAATTTATTCTTCCATACTTATAAAATGTCTGTCATTTACTGGAAATACATAGCTGTGATCAATTTCTTTAAATCTATCTATATATTTAATTCATCATTCATTAATTGTTTTAATTTTCCAATTATACTCTTACGTATATATATATATATGATATATATATATAATATATATATATATATATATATATATATATATATATATATATATATATATATATATATATATATATATATATATATATATATTATTTTGAATCAATTTTTAAGGGAAATACAAAACTTATTTTTTTTTTTTAATTTTTATGATATATACAAAATCCGGTATATTAACGGGAAAAAAAATCTGAAGTACTCTAGATAATTCGGGGGGAGGGAGGGGAGAAGGGTGGGCTTTTTTTGGGGGTAAGGAGAACCCACCAACTGATCATTTGTCTTCCTTCTATCATGAACGACTAATTAAGGAGGGAAGGGGGACACATTGATCCATTATTAGTCTTATTTAATCAGTCTGCAATAAAAACAAGAGATAATAATAATGTAAAATTTAAAAAAAAGTAATATTTGCCTAAAAAATATAATTATTGAAAATACCACTTTTTTGTTATAAATATACAAATTATTGGTTTCATTCGGATTAATATTTCATTTAATTAGAACTACGAAGTTTTAAAATAGCATGTACTAATATGAGAGTATTTCATATTTTTATTTTCTACCGCTGCTTATATTATAGGTACGTCATATTATGTACCTTTTGAGTATCTATCGTTACTAAAATAAATCGAATGTCTGTACTGGACAAATTTATAGCTGTAAATCTTTTTTCTTTAACTATATAATACCCTACAAAACAAAAAATAATAAATTCAAAACAATTATTATATTGTTATCATACAATTTATATTAAAACGCAATTCAATTTTTTGTTTGATAAAATATAAAAACATAAAAAGCAAAATTTTAATATATATTTTTAATTTCTAATGGGCCTAAGGATATTTTTATAAAATTTGTATACAAAAATCGTATGATTATTTTTTTTTTATCTCATGTGTGTATGTATATACAATGTATATTTAATGTATAGTTCCATATGATATGATATTATCTAAAATATTAAATATCCCAAGGCATATAGTACCATCAAATTGCTCGTGAAATGATAAATAAGCATTACACTACCACCAAATGTATATAATATACCAAAAACATGGAACATTATATATGAAGTATAGCTATGTTATTTTTTCTCTCGTTTCCCACATGATATATATATTGTTGTTGATCCAACAATGCATATTATTCACGAGCATGTGATGGTTTGTTTTGTTGTAATTGATGTCTGCAGGCTTACCCTCCCCTCCCAACTATTCTATCTCTCTCCCTCCCCTCTTTTTCCCTAGAAAACATGGTCCCATAAATATTTTCATATATATGAATATTTTCTAAGCATTTTCTTTATATATTGAAAAACATGTAGTCAGCATTCTAGTACATTTTTTTTTTCTGTAAAAACATATTTTAAAAATGAATATAACAATTATTCCACAGATTATATTGAAAAATTATAATAATTTATAAAAATTATTTTTATTCCATCTAATATTTTTGTATAATTTTATTTGGATGAAAGACTTCTACCAATGTGAGCTTACTTTAATTATATTAATATAAAGTGAAATTCACTCTTTATATGAAAAATTATTTTTAAATCATTTTCTTACATTGTTACACTGATAAAATTCTTATTCAAAAGTGATCCTTCTTGTGGAAAATTGCTTCTAACATCATGGTCGAAGTAACTTTACATTTTCATATCATCATTAACCAAAGATTCGATTGTCTTAAGTACAAATTATATAGTATATACCTATTATACAGGAATTTCATGTTTACATTTTGGGTAGCACGGGGATGCCCGAAGCCGCCCGAAGAGCTTCGGGATGTAGGCAGAAAACCCTAAAATCCTATGCTGTGCGTGTTAACATAACTCACAACACCTCTTTTCTCATAACAGTTTTGGTCACCAAATATTTTTTTTCACTAGCATTGGTTCTTCTTGTCACCATTTATGAAAGAAATTTCTACGAGAAATGATACGAATCGTCAGGAGAAATTAATTTCGAGACCAACTTTAACACGTATTTGCTATGCCACTGACAATGTTTTGCCTACACAATTATGACGTCATATTGTTTTGTGACGTATGGTGAAAGACGGAAAGACCCGTATATTACAAAAACATTAGAATAGAGAGATCCGATTGGTCCAAAGTTCTTAAGGAGTTTGGATTACAATTAGTAACGTTAACATGTTTCTTGGGTGTTTTGAAATTTATCTAACTATAAATACAATTATGTATTACATTTTTAAATTTTTATATAAAAAAATGAGCAAATAAAAATATTATTTAATAAAGTAATATTTTCAAATTTTTTTAAAATAAATAAAATAATAAAAATATATAAATTATTTGTAAATAAAATAAATTTTGTTTGGACATGAATTGTTATTTTATCAATTAAATACTGAGAGAAAATGAGGAAAGAATTTCATATATTAAATTTCTATATAAAAACAAATACAAAATTTCAGTTTAAGTAAAATAAATATATAACTATATTAAATTAATTAACGAACAGGAGCATCATTTTATTTAGGAGCCCAAATCAAACATAAAATTGTAAAGACTCCGAGTATTTAGTACGTATATAATACTGGAGGTAACATATGTATACAAATTTAATCTCTTAGCGAACCTGAATGCTCGGTTTTAAGTTAATTAAATTAAAATTATCTGTATGTAGACTCTATATAATTATAGTGGAATAAGCTTAATTTGTACCATGATATAAATATTTTGATATTATTTAACGAGTTCATATATGTTCATTGATAAAATAATTCACGATTGACCAGAAAGTATTGTATTCTAAGTCATCGACATTTTGAAATATTTCTTGTTCCAATTTCATACAACCAAAAAAGTGTATAAAATAATTAAGATTCATGTCACTTGTTGAGCGGTTTGGTTTGATTTTAAAAAATTAAGATAGAAAAAAAAATGTATGGTATAATATTCAAAAGGTATATTATTAAAAACTTGATTTTATAGTAAAGCGATACAAAATTATGATCATTATTACTATATACCTTCATACATGAATATGCATGTAAACATTATTATATGGTAAGAAATTATATATAGAAAAAAAATAAATATTTTTTTATCGGTTATAAGAATCAGAAAAACGTTTTGAAAAAGTAGCAATTAAAAATGTTAAACCCCTCCTACCGTTTTTTAAACCAATAATTTTTATAAAAAGAAAATATATACTTATCTTAACAAAAGTATACAAGTATTATTACATAAAATCATAATAATTTAACATTAAAATTAAGAATTTTGTGATAGCAATGCATTATTTATAACAAAAATATAAGCAATTTTAATTTAAAACTAAAAATATTATGTATATTAATTATAAATTTATATTGTTTAAAGTATAGCAATTAAATTTTTAAGCTCCTCCTTAAATATATTTTTTTTAAAGGGAATAATTTTTGATAAAATGCGTCAACGGTAGAAAAAGAAGTAGACAAGACTAAATTATAGAGTAAGTTTTAAACCTATAATTATCTTTCTTGGGAAGCTGCTGCAGTGTAGAATAATATTTACTGCTTGTATATATATTGGTAGTAGTAGCTAAGCCTAACTATATGAAAGTCACACCCACTAGCCCTTTATATATTTTTTTTTATTTCATTCTTCCAGATGCTCTAAACTGATGAGCTTTTATAAAAGTTAATTTTTTTTTTTGTATATAATATTCTTAAACAAACTCAATATACTTTTCATAATAATTATAAAAGATACATATGTTCATAATTCATGCAAATATAAAGACAGTATTGAAATATATTTGTATATTATTAAGTTATTATATTGTGTATTAGTAAAAATATGTAAATTTGATGACATTTTTTGTGTAATATTATGCCATGGTCCAGTTTTATAACACTAAAGGAAATATATAAATTGGTCAACAAACGATTACCACACAAAAAACTATAATATAGAAATTAAAATAAGGTGACTAGTTTAAAAAACTGCAGTTCGGGTACTTCTGTTATACCATGCATTCAGGCTCTGAACGAAATATTTGCCAATTAAAAGATTGACATAATTAAGGCTTTAATCCACTTCCATAGCAAAGGTTTGAATGAAAAGCTATATAGAATTCATCATGCACGTTATGCGATACTTTATCTGGGTTATAACACTATACTTGTATAGACTCCACATGGGCGTTACAATTTTCAATATTATGAAGTTTATATATTTTAGATATTGCAATTTTTTTTTAATTTGGCTAGTCAATCCAGTATGATTATTATAACTGAACCCGGCCGAGTTTGGAGCTTTCAGCAGATTCTGTTAAAATTTAACATTACGCATGTTACATTCATTGATTTTCACTGCATTTGTATAATTAGACTATAATCTATAATATAAAAAACAAATTGTTTTATTAGTTACATTGTAAATTATTAATAAATAAATTATTTTTATTTTTTTTTATTTTATTTTAAAAATAAATTTATTATGCATTTAATTAGATACATATTACAATAAATTTTATAGAGTATAATATATTTTATAACCAAAATTATAATTTATAAAATAGACATCCATTTCATTAACATTCTTGTAAAAAGTAGTGATATCTTTATAATTCTTGGAGAGGGATGAATTTCTAATTCAAAAATTTCAAAATAGTGATCACTATTGGCATATTCAATTAATAAATTGGGTATATAAATATCAATCTCTAAAAAGTGACTTTTACAAGCAAAATTGAAATAACCATTCTACAAAAAAAATGTAATGGTGTATTGTCCTCATTTTTTTTTATTGCAGAAATGGATAGAGGGTGCAAAGTTATGCTACCCTGATTTTTTTCAGATTTTTTTGAGACCTGGAACTATTTTTAAAAAATTATTGAAAGTCCTTTTTGTGACGTCACGCGGCGGCAAGTCCTATCTTTTTCTTAAGGAGCGGCGTCTCGTGACGTCACGAAAAGGACTTTCAATAATTTTTTAAAAATAGTTTCCGGGCTCTAAAAAATCTGAAAAAAATCAGGGTAGCATAACTTTGCACCCTCTATCCATTTCTGCAATAAAAAAAATTGAGGACAATACTCTATTGCAAAATATTGCATCCACTTCTTTACAAGCTTAAATTAATGATTGACAATCCATAACAAAAAATTATTGAATCAAACTTTTTTATCTTTTGTGTATAAAATGCATTTCAATTAAATAATAAATCTCTGAATCTACGTTTTAATAGCAATATCAAATATCTATATAGTAATAATTATTATTTTCCACAAAATACTTGCAAAACAATTCAAATTTAGAAAAAAAAAAGTGTAAAATCATCTTTGACATTAAAATGTGCAACAATTTCAACAGCAGCAGGCAGATATAGCGAATATAACTTCTAGTTCCACCCACTCTTCATTAATCACAGAGGGAGGTTAGCTCTCAACAACATCCCCTTTTGAAAGAAGGAGGGAGGGAGGCAAAACCCCCGTAGAGAAGACGGCAGTGGCGGCGCTTACCATGTTCCTGACACATTTTGCTTTGACCTCTGACCTCATGCTGTGTCGCTGTTGTATAGCTTGTTCTACCAGAGACTTTATATATATCACTGCAGTGCATGTGTATAGTAAGGAGAGAGATGACGTTGTGTATTTGTACTTACAAGTGCATAATATTAACATTATATAAATATATTGTATCTTATTATATAAATACTAATATATTTTTTTATAATGTTTGTAGTTGACATGTAATTTATTTTACTTTCAGTTGCTTGAGGCACTGAAAATTGTACTATAGGCATTGATGTAAATTCAGGTGTAATTTGAAGTGTTTTGAAAATGTGAATTACATATGAAATTTGAATTTTAGAGGGAGATATATGCTACATTTCTACATATAAGTGCTTTTATTGCATAATAGTCACGCAGTCCCATAGACTATGCTGAACCTAAATTTTTAGTTGCGAGTACTCTCCTTACATTCAAACAACTTTTTATTATTATTATTACTAAAAATTCAATCAAATAATGTTTCTCATTTTTGAATTACTATTATTAATTTTATCTTCAGTAATCTTAACCGATTGCATGCAGTTATAAGTTCATAGATTAATTTATACTTGTTTTAAAATTAAAATGATTAACATTACGTTAGCCGTAAAACAATGCTATAAATATAAATTATTATATTTTTTTTATTAAATTGCTTTTTATTAAATATATTTTATTATTTTTTTAAATTTTAATTGTGGTAATTTAAAATATGTAAATAAAAATATTCTATATTGATCATTTTATACAAATAATTACACCCATTTTTAAAGAGCATCGAAATAAAATTCTGTAATACAAGAAGGTATTTTCCTCGATTAACACAAAATATTATTCACTTTAAAAATTTTACTATACAGATATATACCGTATTGAATGTTTGAGCCTGTCTGATTTTTTTATATTAAATTTAAGGTCTTTATTCTCATACAAATTAAGTTATTTTTAAGTAATAAAATTATTATTATTCAAGTTTTAATAAGAAAATTTTCTTCAATTAATGGATCTCACGCACAACATAACTTGTTGGAAAAGATGAATTGAAAATTGTTAACTTCTTGGCACAACATTATCTTTTTCGGCTAATTTTTGAATATCTTATGCATAGAAATACACTAATCAATACATGATAATTCAAATTTAAAATTTATTTCGAACATATAGGCTGTCTGGCTGTATAACAGAATGGATGGATCACCTTTCTTGTATTAGGAATATGTATTGTTCTCCTATCAATGTTTCTGCGAGTTTACTGTGCTTTTTGTCATCGATATATGCGTACTATAAAAATCCAAATATTCTTATATGACATGACAAAGTACAGTAAAGAGAAACATTCAAAATTTTAAATACCGTCATCTAATGGAGTATGCATGACAACATGTCTTCATTGACTAAGATATTATTTTGAATATTTTCTCTTGTATTTTGAACGCAAGGGAGTTTTAAATTGATAATAAATACCTCAGACTTAAGGCGGATTCAGATGGCGACAACGGCGATGCGACGCGATTTTGTCACACAAGCTGTAAAATCCTATGCGGCGAGCGAATTCGCCAGGTTGCGGCAGCGAAATCACGTTAATTGCGATGCTCTTTTCTTTAATCGCCAAGTATGGCCGCCAATATATGCTGGATGTCACATTAAGTGCGCATTATTCGCGTCGCGTCGCATGATAAAAATCGCCATGTGAATCCGCCTTAATAAGTTTTCACTAAAGCATGATTATTTTAGGGTTTTAGGTACTTTTTAAATAATACGATAAAATATAAATTACACATAAAATAAAAACGTAATAAAATCGCTTTGTACATTACATTGCAAGATATTATGAGGTTTCTTGCTCCAGTACACATAAAAATAAAAAAAGAGTATAATATGTCATGCCAAATTATGCGAAAAAATACTCTTTGAAATACCGAAGTAAAATATTTCTTTAAACATCATTTCACGGCATGAACATAAAATATTTTAAAAATAAGTATGTGTGACTTAAAACCTTCTTAGAATATAATATATATAAAAAATAAACAATTCTTCATACAAAAATAGAGATAGAGAGAAAAAAATAAATAAATATTCGGAGCAATATTTTACTAAGAAAATTACATCATTTTTAACACCTTCTAACACGTATTATTGTTTAAACGTGAAGACTGAATTTTTATTATATTTAGTTGTATAATAATTTTTATATATGTAAAAAAAATAAAAAAAAGTCCGAGTCGGTAAAGGTGCACACAACCGGCGATCACAGCGGGGGTTTGCCGGCAAAAGGAACCACAACAAACCTGAACTCAACGGGGTGTCTTAGTTTTACATGATGACCTGAGGTCAGCGAGGGATTCATCAGGACCATTTGTAGATGTCAGAACAAATTTCTTACAAATTACAGTTTTACTAAGAAATATCATAAGAGATACATTAAAAAAATAACATATTTTTTTATTATTCCACCCACTTATTATTACAGTAACCTCATAGTGATTAGTTATGCTTTAAAAAGGCTTAGCTTAAATGTATATATCTATTACTTTACGGGTGTTCCCTTCTTTTAATATATAACCCTTAAATAAATTATTTAGTTTATATAATTGAGTTTTGTAGATCATCGATTAATATCAATAACAAACAATTAATTTTTTCTATATTTAATATACAATAAATTCAATATTATAGTATAGAACCAATAACAATATAATGCAAATTTATATCTAAGTATTGGATCTATTATAATTATAAAAAAAAAACTCCCAATCAGTGTACATTTTTCTAACATCCTATGAAATTAAATCCCATATTATAATTATTTAAAAATATGCATGAAACATTTGTGCGTTCGGTATAATGTATAAATATTAAAAATCATAGAAACTTTGGTGCTCTTGACTCTAAAATCAATAGAAAACTACAAAAAGAAGAAATTAATCTAAAGAAGAAAAGAACAACAAGAAACATTAAAATTTTAAATGACGTCAGCTACTTCAAAACCTCATAAATTCATATTTACAAAAAAAAAATCTAAATTTTAGGTGTCGCAATAAGAATATAGCTCTTATTTGAAAAATAGTTATCTGTTTTTGAAGCATATGTCCTGAACCATTTCTATATATAACATCTATAAAATATTCTAATATAAAATATGTTAATGAATGCATGTTAAGGGTAAGGTAACGCCACCAATGTTAAAAAAAATCCCTCACACAAAAATTCTGAAAAAAATTTAAAATGTTCTCCTCTACACCCCCTATCAGTAGCTAAAATATCAGGTATACAAATACGATCTAGTTTTTGAGTTATGAATTTTTAAAGTTGACTAATTTAACATGGGATTTCCATTTCTCCATGTTAAAGTAGTCAACTTTAAAAATTCATAACTCAAAAACTAGATCGTATTTGTATACCTGATATTTTAGCTACTGATAGGGGCTGTAGAGGAGAACATTTTAAATTTTTTTCAGAATTTTTGTGAGAGGGATTTTTTTTAACATTGGTGGCGTTACCTTACCCTTAACGTGATTCAAACAAAAAAGAGCGCATGATTCATAAAAAATAGTAAATTTCCGAAAATATTTCGAAACCCCTTTTATATATGAAGCGAAACTATTGACTTAAATACTTTGATCAAAAAAGAACTATATATATTATATAGGATAACAAAGTTACAATATATATTATAAACGTTTAATTCTGGTATATTTAGTCGTGCGGATAATCTACCACATGGTAACATAGCAGCAGAATTGTATCCCCTTAAAACCTTCTGGTGATGTTGGGTGAAAATACTCTAGAGAATATTCATTGTTTCACCAACAATGCTACATATAGCAAAAAGGGGGCATCTACATATGTATCAAGTATGTTCTACCCCCCCCCCACCTCATATACTGACACACGCCCCCTTATATATATAGGTACTATATAGTAAGCCAGATGGGATATACTCTTTATTGTGCACATGTCAAATATTGTATGGTATATAACCCAGATTTTGATCATCTACATAAATATTAGCAATATACATAATTTATATATTCACAGTAAAAATATGAGGGGGTTTATTGTATATAATTTAAAAATTATTGCTTATTTGAGAAAATAATAGTTTTTACCTATATTGTGGTATTATAAGATTGGTAATTTTTATATAAGTGGTATTATTGGTTTGACATTTTTATTGGCTTATTTTGTGAATGACATTTGGACTTACTGTGGTGACAATAGCCTTTATTGTAGTGAATATTTTGAGGGTGGTTCTGACAAATTGGTGTTGTACAATATAAAATATAGTGCATTAACTGGGATTGTTGAATAGTAAGATTAATAATTATTTGTATATAGGAATTTCCGAGTTGAAATCAATTTTAATTTTTAGTAATTTTAATTTTCTTTTCTATAGTCTATTTTTCCTCCTATTTTGTACCACCGAGGAAATAAATGGGAAAAAGACGAGATTATGTCTTCTTTACTCTTGAGCATAAAATGTTAGAAATATTGGGGGAAATTCACGAAGCACTTAAACCTCCACTTTAACCTCGATTTTTGTCCCTGCATGGTGCTAAACCAGGGGCTAAACATGGTTAGCCCTTATGGTTAGCCCCTAGTTTAGCACCAGGGATGAAAATCGAGGCTAAAGTGGGGTTTAAAGTGCTTCGTGAATGTCCCCCATATTTTCCAATTAATTTCATCCGCACTTTGAGCGGGGAAGAAATAAGATGTGTTTTTAAGGTAAAAGTTATATTATACGTTTTTTTTTTTTTTTTTTTTTTTTTTTTGTGTGTGTTAAGAACGAGTTATTTTTTAAATAGGGAAACAAGCTATCATGCTTCAAAAGGATGAACGAATGTCTACATACATATATTAGTTGATATTTGATATTATAATATATTGAAAATAAAATTCCCTATAGTATCCAAAAGCAACAAAATAGCGATCGAGTGGCTTGTAGAAGTACTGCAAATGATTTCAAAATATTGATTCACAATTTAAATTGTAACTTTGTGAGAAATAAATATATTATGCATATTTCCTTTTCATGCACTGCAGTAAACTAAATTATAGTATATACTTGTAACTATTTTATTTCATATTAAATATTTATATGCGTAAATTCCTAATATTTGCTAATGAAATTGCTCCTCTTATCATTAAGTTCAAATCCAATTGTTGACTTTTTTTTTTATAATATTCATGCATTGCTGTTTTTTTTTTTTTTTTTTTTTTACTGAAATTCTTCATGCATAATTTTTCATTTCACCAGTTGAAATAATGTAAATTATAAAGAATTCAGGCTGACGATTCTTTCCCAATCCTTCTTTCATCGTTTTTGAAGTATATAATTTAAAATGCAATATGCAATTCTTAATTAAAAATCTTATAGAAAACTTCTATTTTCATCTATTTCCTTGAATAAATTACAATTTTTGTAATTAAACTCTAATTACAATTGCAAAAGAATTGCAGGTAAAATTTCTTGGAAAAATATGGCAATGCACTAAGTTCTCTATTAAGCTGATCTGCAGTATCTCATATTCTCATCCTATCTACTTAGTTCCTCTAGAGCTAGTCTGCAGTATAAGACATTACGTCTCTGCTGGTCGCATCCTTTGCAGCTTTGCGTGCTGCCCACGTGACCCTTCTAGTGCTGACAGATGGCACTCGCGACATTCAATTTCCCGCACCACCCGCCCACCTCCTCCTCAATTTGTGGCCTCTCTCTCTCTCTCTCTCTCTCTCTCTCTCTCTCTCTCTCTCTCTCTCTCTCTCACCCCATCACACCGGTGTGTAACGTAAGGTCGATAAAGAAGACCCCTCTTAGAATTATCGCTTGTCTCTAGGAAATATGTCTACGTCTATACAGTATATTTTTCAATCAGTCTGGGGTTCGAATCCCTTACGTACACCTGTCTGAATTTTACATAGGTGAAAGAAGAAATAGGATATAATTGTAGCAATTAATTTTGTCTCAAATGCAAAAAAGTAATGAAATATTAATTATTTGATATCGGTTTTATTTTTAATATATTTGCAACCATTTCAATAATTATTTTAAATTTTTAAAGAGAAATTAAAATTTATTAACGTATAATATTATTTAAATATGTATGTGAAAACTTCCTCACAATTATACGTAAATATTTCAATCCCAAAACTTTTACATAATAAACTAACTTTATGAAAAGTGTTATGTTACTACTGATACGGAGCTTACAGAATATTAGTAAATTAAACAGCTTAATAATAATTACAAAATAATTAATAATGAAATATAATATATTGGTTTTACTTTTAATGCACTTAAAAACAAATTAAATTTACAATAAAATATCAGGAAGTCTGGGAATTTATATGAATGTGCTTGTGTATAAGATTATAAAAAAATGGGTAAAAATACTCTTGGATATGGGAAAAATTTGAAACATTTAACTAAAAATGATAAATCAATTAAAGCAGCAATGAATAAATTAAATAAATTTTCCGTAATATCACTGTTGGAATAATTGGGCGCGATTCACGAAGCAGTTATCCAGGTTTCTAACCACGTTTAGCTTAACCACGTTTAACTATACCTATTTTACGTGTTAAACCACATTAGTTAAACGTGGTTAGAAACCTGGATAACTTCTTCGTGAATCGCGCCCATTATTGACGATGAAAAGATCACCATATTGTATGTATGTATAGTACAGTATTGTATGAAGATAGTGTTGTGTATCATTATTACTTATTTACAATTTTAATCTTCAGTGAAGAATCCGTAAATATATTTGGTGTCACACGTGATGTAAAACACATTGCAGTAAAAAGTCATTAACTTGTGTAGCTCACAGTCAGTGCATATTAAGATTAACATTAACGGCCCCGGCACCCGGCTACCTAATACATATATCTTCTGTACTTACGTATATTATAGCCTAGACTCATGTACAAAATCACATGCAATCGAATCACCTACGTCTGTTCACATTAACAATGCGCCGTATAAATAACAAAAGGCATGGTGATCAACAAAGGGGAAATTTTTCAAGACGAGTGTATATTTGATAAAAAAAATAAATTATTGTGGCACCTTATATAATGCAAAAAATTATTTTCTGTATTGGTTTTAATTTTAATGCACTTATAAACAAATTAACAAAAGTTTGAAAATTTTAAAATTAAATTTTAATATTATAAATTATAACTTACATTTTCACAAATTCGAACTAAAATAACACCAAAATCTATTATAATCATGTGTGTATATAATTCATAAATTGGATGAAAGAAATAGTAAAAATACTCATTAATCAAGTGTTCGGATGCATATAGTGTTTCCAAAATTATAAAAAAGTAAAGGCATGCAGTATACCCAAAGAACAAATTAAATTCTACATAAACTGCAGTTGGGAGTTATAACATATGCACTTTATAAGGAAATGTCGAGATGTATACCGAACTGTTATTTTTATGTATAATATATTATATTATACGGAATGTATACTTTTGGACAGCTTGAACTTAACTCCTCTGCTTTGTTTGTAGGCGTTACAAAATGTAGTCTATGGAGGCGTGGTGAACCAAAGCTCTTTTGATATTGATAGACTAAGTGTTCTTTATCTCTCAAAATTGCAAATCTGCATTTTTCTGACTGTTAGAACTGCAGCTCTAGATAGCAAGTGAGGCAGGAGAAAATATATTAAACTTTGGTCAGGATTACAGTTCATGGTTGTATAGTGTATACAGAGGTGTAACTTCAGCATTATATAATATTTAAAATTTGATGTCACAATAACAAATCCCTGGGCCGGTGCATATAAAGGTCAGTATCGGTTGCGTGCCTCCCGATCAGCTCGGTGGCACGCGGCTGTCTGCTGCTCGTCACGCTGTGATTGATGGGCCTGGAGCGCGGCACGGCGCTCGCGTGACATCCACCAATATTCACATTATCAGATCTCGTACTTTTTGTTTTCAATGATTACTTCTTAAAATATTTAATAAAATTATTTTAAATATTATATATAATATTAATTTTTTATTTATATTTGACAATATTAATGAATTAATTTTTATATACATATAAGGAAACTCCCTATTGTATCATTTTATGTATTTTTAATGAATATTTTTATTATATTAATTGATATCTATTTGAATAAAGAGTAACATTGTAATGCAACTATATTCCTAATCTAATCAGCAATTGATCTCCATTTTCCCTCTTCGTATCATAAATATCAAAAGTCGTTCTCATTATACTATATACTATATTTTATATATTAACAATGTTTCTCAAATGTGTTTTATATTTTATAAGATGATACTAATCCCAATGCTTGCCTATTGATTAAAAAGTATATAATTTAAAATTTTATATATCTTAAAAAGGGAGAAGAGGGGAGGTTCATTTTTAAATTACATTAAACTGTGAATATACTAAAAAAAGAAAAGAAAATAAGTTTTTGATAACAATCATAAGAAGTCAATGAAAGTAATTTAAAAACTTTTTTATTACAAAAAATCTACTTGCATGTCGGGACAGAATTACCAATTTCACTTGCAGATTACGATCAAGATCAGCCAGATCTGAAGAAAGTGTTGAGTGGCGGTGATTGATGGCTCTGCATGGAAATAACTTTGGTGGTAAATTCAGTATATTAGTGTAATAGTGACAAGAATGCAGTAACTCCGTTATCGTATGTAGTAAGTGCAGAAGTTGATATAATTAGTACAGAAATAAGAATGTTATGATGTATTAATTAATATGAACTTTTGAACGATAATTTTTGCATTTTAACAAATGGAGTACTGACCTCAATTTCTTTTTATTGCAGAAATGGATAGAGGGTGCAAAGTTATGCTACTCTGATTTTTTTCAGATTTTTTAGAGCCCGGGAAATATTTTTTAAAAATTATTGAAAGTACAGAAAAAGTGCCGCCTCTCTTAATAAAAGATAGGACCCAAAAGGGACGTGGATTCGAACCTGACCTCGCCAAAACTTTTTAGCAATACTTCCCGATCCCTAAAAAATCTGAAAAAAAAATCAGAGTAACATAACTTTTCATCCTCAATCCATTTCTGCCATAAAAAATTTCGAGGTCGATACTCCATTGTGACAACACCAAAAATTATCGATTGTATACTGTATATTATATACCAAGACAAATAATGAAGATTTCTGTATGTTTTATCTCATCAATTATTATTCCCCATAATTATAATTATTTATTTTTTTTTAACTTTTCTTCGTTGTATTGAACAAACAAATAATGTTCACGTCATATTATTAATTTAACACACAACATGCACTATCATACATTTGAACATAAATGAGCAGATATTTAATTATTAAATTGCCACATAAAGAAAAAGAAATATATAAATTTACAGAATATTAATTCACTTAATTTTGATATTATAGCATCTTTATTAAGAGAAATGTAACAATAAATGTTCTTGTACCGCACATACATTATTACTGTATAATTTTTGGATAGTTAGCTCACCGCAAGTGAACTTTCAGCCTTCAATGAACTTTATTAAAGTTAAAGATAATAAATTCAATTGACAGATGGGGATTGATACAAGTTTAAAATTATTTAATGATTATTAATTATTATTATGTTTATTATAATGAAGGCATTTGTATCAGAATAATGAAGCGTAACATGTCAAAAATGGTCCCATCCATATACTTCTTTATTTTGAAATCAGAGAAATAATGTACACTGCAATCACTGCATGATAAGTAAAAAGTTTTAGCTGCATAAAAAATATAGCATTCTTTGTCGCACCTTTATCAAAATTATGTATTATCATAAACTTCATTCATATATAAATATAATATAATCTTAATTACGTATACATGAAAATTACACATAATTACTTTATTAAAAAAATTACAAAACACACAAAATAGCAAAGCAATTTAAAATCTTTAATTTCATATCCGACATATCATTAACCTTGGAATCTGATTGACCTTGTCGTATTTTATAATTTAACTCGTTCGTCTTATAAAAAAATTGTCACGTTGTATATTATAATAGGTGACGTCGTATCCATTGTGTGTTGCGTGGTAAAAGAGAGAGAGAGAGAGAGAGAGAGAGAGAGAGAGAGAGAGAGAGAGAGAGAGAGAGAGAGAGAGAGAGAGAGAGAGAGAGAGAGAGAGAGAGAGAGAGAGAGAGAGAGAGAGAGAGAGAGAGGAGGTTATTAGCGGTGGGCGAGGGTGCAGTTGCTACTGACATTTACGTGCAAGCTCACGAGATCGCGTGATTACAAAACTGCACGCGCGTTCTTTACCCCGCCTTTCCTCCTCCAAGCAACGTGCCACGATATAAAACAGAATGTATATAGTTGTGGTGGTTATTGACCGAGCATTGAGATGAGAAGGTCGTTTCTTATACTAAAATATATTGTCTAGTGAAATAGAACTATAATATTTGTTATTTATCTTTTTGGAGGAATGCATCATTTCAGAAAAAAAAAATATGAGATTACGTCTTATTTTGAGGATGAAAAAATAAATACATTTTTAGCATGGAAGAAATTATAAATGGTTTTATTGCTTTTGATAAAAAGATTTTAGACGTGCTTATATAGGATGAGTGTAGGACGAAAAAATTTCAACTATGCATTTGCTATAAAATCGTCACTGCATTACTCGCATTTTTGTTAAAATCATATCGTATTAATAAACAATTGTATCAACTAATAAAAAAATCACTTTCAGATTTCCTTGTACGGAACTCCCATCAGTTATCAGTAGAATATAAAGTTATATATTCAATATATTGCCGTCTTTGATATATTTTAACAAAGATTTAAAATTTACTACATGCAAAGTGATATACTGAAGTGCCGTATGTGCTATGTATTAATATAATGCTATATTTTTTTATTTATATGGAACCTTGAAATTATATATGAAAATTTTATAAATAAAAAAACAGTAAATTTGTTAAAACATTATTATTTAATACCAAAATCAAACGATAAATATCAAAATTTAAAATAAATAAAAGTAAACAATAAAAAACTAGTTATTATTTTTTTAAAAAATATATAGTAACACAGTAACACAATTACAATTAATTATATTAATTACAATTAATTAATTAATTGTAATTACAATTTACTATTATCGCTCTATATCCAAGTTTCAAAAATTCTCATCGTTTTTATCCCTCTCTCTCACTGTCTCTCTTTTTTTTTGCCTCCCTTTTCTCTCTGTATATCCTCACAAAGCCGCTAGCATTGCTTCCTCCCTCAGTTACTGCTGAAATCGAAAAATAAATTCGTTAAGCGGGCGAGGCAATACTGCGCGCGGCAGAGCGGGAGGGGGGTATGGGGGGAGTATTTTCTCTCCCTTGCCTCGAGCAGGGGTCGGGAGTTCGATACCAGCAGCAACCCTCAGGAAAAACTCATCATAAAATACAACAAAAATTGTCATTTTATATCTCATTTATATGTTTATTTGAATTTTGATTATGTTTTTTTATGTATATGTTTGGTATGTTATATAGGATGTGAATGAAAATTTCATTTGTTTTCAATTTCAAAATAGTAAATTAACAAATAATGTGGTCTAAAAACGTATACATTAACTTTTTGTTATATAGCCAGAGAGCATGGATGAAGCTCTATATACTGTATATAATATGGTCTCTATAATATGCTAATATATATTTATATTACTATTGTTTTAGTTGTAATCTACGGATCAAAAGTTGAACATTTCAAGCAAGTAATTTTGACAAATGAGTCATAAAGTTATAAAAATAACTTATTGCATCTTTCCTGTCTACAAATTCTATTGTTTAAATTATTTTAAACATAGACACAGAGTTACTATAATAATATTTCTTCTCAAAAAAATATTAAACTTAGCCCATATTTTAGCCTAGGGAGTTTTAGCACTAGATTTAAATAATGTTCGATTTAGTACTTGAACTTGAGATCAAATTTTAGTGTAGTCCTAAACATTTCTAGATAGATTAAAAACTATGTTATATTCTTTGTGAATATGTTTTAATTGCAAACATCAGTGAGAAAACGAACCCAAAATAAACAAAAATTGAACGATTTTAGGGCCCGACTCGTTCTATATAAAATATGGCATGCATCAAAAGTCGCTGTCGGCCATTTCGGTATTGTTAATTTTTAAATCAATATATTTAAAAAAGAAAATTATTTGCGAAATTGTTATTACTATTCTCTAAAATGTGATGTCTCTGAATAAGCATAAATTTAACAAAATTAATACTATGAGAAGTATGAGATATTGAACTTTGTACTGTAAAATGGAAAAAAATGTGCCTTTTAAATCAGTATCTTTTAAAAATTAAAAAGTTACATAATTCTATTAGAAACATTGCAATTAAATCTATATTAATTCTTGGTGAAATCTTCAGGCTAATCACCTTTACGTATTTATTTATTTATTTCTAGGAAATTTCTCTATTATTTTCTTGTTCATTAAATAATTTCATATATATTTGTTATAATAAGTGTAGTAAAAATATTTATTGCCAAGAAGTTGCTATTTCATAAACAAAATCCATATACCAATAAAAAAATTCTTTTCCAATGAAAGAAGGAAGCTGGTCTTGTATTTTTTCTTCCTTCTCAGCATCTTGTGAAAAAAAAAAAAAAAAAAATCACCGAGTATCGAGGAAATATAAACTTCCTCTTAAAAAAATACAAGTCTGATTTAGGCGAGGAAATTATAATTTCCAGCTTCATCGTTGTGCATACCTATCATCTTTTTAGTTGAAAATTTTTTAAAAAGATTACAATATTGTTCAATAAAGTTTGTTTCTTACAAACGCTTTTTAATTAAATTATATATTTTAAAATATGTTTCCAAAACATTAATTTTACATAAAATTATTTAATTCTAAATTAATTTGCAATGAAAATATTGCATGTTCGTTTTTATTTATGTAAAATCGTGTAGCGGCCGATAGGGTGTCCTATAACCCTGGCTGGTACAATATTATGTAACTATTTTGTGAAATAAAAAAAATAATAATGTAATCATAGGTATATAAAATATATTTAAAAAAAAAATGCGCTCACTATAAATTAATAAAATTATTTCTGTTGTATTGCATACTATATATATATATATATATATATATATATATGTATCATATAAATAGAAGCAGAAGACAGGATGAGTGATTTCTACACAATTTGGCACAGTTGCAGCCACAATATAATATTGTATAATATAATACATCTACAATACATTAATGTAACCTTTCTGACACGTAAATAGTTACTTTTTCTAAGTGTTGAAATTAAAATTTAAGTGTTCTCCATTAACAGAATTACAAAAATATTACATATAATATCTTAGTGAAATTTCTTACGTCACGAATCACTTAGACGATCAGTTAGGACTTTCCATATTTTATTATAATGAAAAGAGGTTTTTATATTACTATATATTTTCTACTGCATGAGGTAGGGAGAGATAAAATTTTGTGCATTTCTTTAACTGTAAATGCAACGTTTAGTTTGCAGCACAAAAATTCTAATTTCTACAGTAAATTTTGGAAATTAACAATTTTTTCATTATTAAAATTAAGAAAATTCAAACAAACCTCATTAATCATTAAATATGAATATATATCCCTAATTACGTAATACTACATAAATGATTTCACTAATCGTGTTAACGAATGACAAATTACATTTAAGATTCTATAGAATTAAAAATATAATTCGAATAAAGTTTATCCTATAACTAGAGATGCTACTATAATAGCTAACATTTACTGATGAGGCAGCCACGCACACGGTATATTTCTTGTATTATTATACAGCATGCAGCAGCAGCAGTCTTTATCACAACCTATAATTACCTCTCCTTCCTATACCGGAGTGACCTCCTAGGGAAACTTTGGGTCAGCACAAATTCATGAAAAATTATTTCTAAAAATGACCTTCTGTGAACGGTCAAATATATTTTTACCCTCTTTATTTTTTTTTAATACTGAATTTAAAAAATAAAATTCTACAAAAAAAAAATTAATGTTATCTATCATAATAAATTTTACGAATCTGTCAGATTTTATGTTAGTAATTTTTATATAGATTATAAAAATTATATTAAAACTTGACCCTTTTTACTGGTCAATTTTTAATTTTATTACTGAAAAGTTTACTATATTATGCCATAGGGTAAAATGGATTACAGTTTTTAAAATAATTACTAAAAATATTGAGTAAAGTACAAAAATAAAATGTATTGGAAATGCTATAAAATACTTAGAATAGGTAAAAAAATATCGTATGAACGAATAACTAAAATAGTTCGCAAGATTTATGAACTAGAATTTGACTTTAAAATTATTATTTTTGTGTGTTTGAAGGAAAAATAACCACAAAATCTTACAATTAAAATTAACTGCCATGAAATGTTGTATTCTATATATTACTATACTTCATAATTATATTTAAAATCAATGTATGTACACAATTATTAGGATTGAGATTCAGTTGAAATTATGGCATTATATTTATTTATTTATTTATTTGCAGAATGATAATGTTCATAATTACAATACCAGGAATAAATCCAATGTTGTTACAGACAAATTGAACTCTAATTTATACAAATCTTGTGCAATGTATCAAACGGCCAAAATATATGAATTTCTGCCAAAATGCCTAAAAGATATAAATGATTGTAAATTGTTCCGAAAGAAGCTAAAAAATGTCCTTATAAGTAAAGAGTTCTATTCAGTTAAAGCTTTTGAGAGCAATAAATTGCCTGAGAGTATTGTATCCTTATGATTTAAAACCTGGTTCATATTTTTTGTTAATATTGTGGTTCATTTTTTTATACTTATTTTTTTCCTTTGTTATATTTATAAAGTGTTGCGTTTTGATGTTATGTATGTTTGTTAATATTAAGTTTTTTTGACATGAACATATGTTGTCTTGTACAATCGAAAAAGTTCGAATAAAGAAAATAAAATAAATAAAATAAATATAATATATTGCAAAGAAAATATTTGCGTTAATAATGAAGTTATTACATACATGCAGTTTCTTTAAAAAATCACTATTGCAACATTTCCATGTCATTTATAATCACGTAACGTAACGTAAAAAAAAAAAAAAAAAAAAAATTAAAAAAATTGGCACAGAACAATTGAATTTTGCAAAATAGTTGTAAAAAATTTGCTTTGCAAAACACTTGAAGCAATTATAAAAATCTATTAAACACATCTTCGTATAACGTAAATAAAACATACATCACATAGAACACTTATTATATAGATTTGAGTCATTAATGGTGAAACCTACAATTATGCTGCCGCCATAGGCAGAAAGTACAAATCTTACTATATGTGATTATATCGTAACTCTAACACCATTGAGGTTGTTTTGAACAATGCTGCGGGGCTCTTTAGACCCTAAATTCAATGATGACATGCATAATCACAGCCTGTTGCATTGCCAACTTCTAATAGGCAACATATTAGTGTTTAAACATGTAATTAAGCAGGAAGGTAATTGATATAAAAAACAAAACATACTAAACATTTGTCATAGAATAATACAAAAAAATTGCATCTTTTCATTGATTTTCGTAAAATGAAATTTATTTAATTACGATTTACTTTCTTCTTTTTGTTAATAATGAGCATTAACCATTAACATATGCATAATTTATATATAGCATTAATTGAAGATGTATTTAAAAATGAAAGTACAAATTTTTTAATATATTCAATATTAACTAAGCAATGACTTGTTAATTAATAAAAAATGTTAAAACAGTAGAAATTTATTATTTTCAAATAATGTCAATGTGTAATATTAAACACTATATTTATATAAATTAATTTACAAATACACTAAATTTTATTAAATAATTTCAAATACTTTTTTATTAACGAAATTTAATAATATAAAAATTAATTATAAAAATTTATTAAAATTACAAATTTTATATTCTTTCAATTTTTGTTTACGATTCACACATTACATAAATGTACTTTTTGTTATTAAAATTTTTTAACAATAGTAATTACATAGATACACTGGCAATAACCACATTAACAATGTACGTAACTCCCTATCATACGTGTAGTATCACGATAATTTCAGCCATTATCTCCTGCCATCTTACGCCCTCACATCCTCACATTTAGCATGACAAAACACGAACTTCCGGTGCCCTTGCGTCGCAGTTACATCATTAGCAGTTTTTTTGGAGTTCGGATTATTTGATGGTGTAGGATAAAACAAAATTGCATTGTAACATTGTGTCCAGAGTATGTTTTGTTAGAAATATGTAATGGAAGCGAAAAAAATAAAAAAAATTGTGCTATTTTTTACTTAACAATTTTTAATAACTTTTTTTGCTTGAAACAATAACAAAATAATTTAAAAGTCAGCGTCAGTAAAAAAAAAAAAAATGTTTAAATTTTATATCAAGTTTTTGAAACTCCTTCAATATACTGGCTTATAACTTTTAAAGTTCGTCACTTGATGAAAAGTCTATTGCTATACTAATTAACAGTAAAAAATATAATTAATAATTACAATAAATATAATTTTAACATATGAGGTACTAGCAATATAATTACAAATTTCAATTCGAAAGTAATAAAACAAATCAAGTGTAAGGTAGAATTTAGAGATATCAGTATAATGTAATATATTGAGGGACATGAATTCAATGCCATTATTTCTAACACCTTGTCAGTATATTTAATACTTTGCGAAACTTGTGATGTTAATTTACGTTCATAATATACTTATAATAATATGTATACTCTACTCAGAATAAAGTATAAATTCTAATATAATTGCTAGCGTTCGATATAATTATAATTTACCCATTTTTAATACTGTTATAATATATTTGATATAAAATTTGTGAGATTTAAAAGAAATCACATTACTAGAATTTTATAAACAACACCATGGCATGTAAGCAAATATATCATTACATTATACAAAACTAAATAAAGTACAAAATAGTTATATACATAAAAATGCTTCTCCCTACACATTTCCTACGCATTTTAACGATTATTTGCTCTTACGCATGGCTGGTATAACAACGTTTTGATCTGTGTAGTAATATTGACAGTTGCTCCCCCCTCCCCCCCTGGCACCCCCGCGGTTAATTCGATTTCTGGCGCCCCGAGCTCACTTCAGTTCTCGAGTATATGAGAGAGAGAGAGAGAGAGAGAGAGAGAGAGAGAGAGAGAGAGAGAGAGAGAGAGAGAGAGAGAGAGAATAATTGTTTCCAGCCCTTGAACAGCGAGAGAAGCAAACATCACGCTGTTCTATAAAGAGGGAGGGAATCTCATCAAGTGTTTGTTATGAATATTGTCGATGTTTTGGTCTACAAAAATACTAGAAGAAATTTATCTAAGATATTTATTCATTCAAAAACAAAATTTTTAATTAATGAGAATTTTCACTCTGATGCCACTTTACCAATATCTTGGAATGAAAGTCAACAGCTAGAATATTTGTATATAATTTTATGAAGAAGTTCATTAACTAATTAACTAAATCTGATGAATTGAAGTGAAGAATTGTCTATTGAAGGATTTTATGCAATTGAACATTTGTTCACTTCAACTGTAAAATATAATTATATATAAAATATTTTACAAATTATCTTAATTTTTAAATATATTGATATTACTTACAATTAATTAAAAATAATATTATTTATTTTTTAATATCTGCTAAATATTACATGTGTTTTTGATATTATATAAATTATTTTGATTTTTTTTATTAAATAGCAATGTATTTTTTATTTGACAAAATTCAAAATTACGTAAATTATTCATGAATTTTCAATTACATATATGGCATTAAAAAACATTATAAAATTTTCCGTCCATATTTTTCTGTACTCAGTTGTTTTACACTGTCCTATTTTTACTGTAAGTAAATGTAAGACAACCCACACACACATAAACACAGGACGACGATCTCATTTTGTGCTATGTTCGCATCTTCTTCTTGCAGTGCTGCTTCTATATAACAGCAGCAGCAGCAGCAGACACGATGGAAGTCAGCAGGATTTTGCTGGGCGGTCTAACCTTATTTGCAGTTTATTTTGCCGCTACTACTGCTATCTCAAACCTCGGGAGATGACGTTGCTCTCAAGTTTAGCTGCTTGCTGCACCACCGACAAGGGGCCATAGGAAATGGAGCACGGCAGTATAGCTATGGTACATGAGAGAGAGAGAGAAACTATATATACTAAGGGAACAAAGACTTCAATTTGCTATGGAATGTCCTTCCATATGCTATATAACTACACTGTAAAATTTAATTTGTTTTTATCAAATGTTTTTATTAAATAATACTAAAGGATTAAGGGAGGGATATTAGATTTTAGTCTAGAAAAATTACCAAATTTTGGATAACTTAATCGAGTTTAATACTGAATCAGGTAGTATAATTTTTTTAAGACTAAAATCTCTGCAAGCTAACAAAAATTTTAAAACTATCTGATGCTGTTAATTTTGAATATTTCTAGAAGGGTTTTATGGTAGAATTTTCTTTTCATAAAAAAATCTTACAGATAGGCAAAAGAGAGAGGTGGTTGTACTTTTATGACAATTATTATTTCTTTTTTATTTTCAACTGAGGGAACACGGAAACTGTACTTAATTTGGTCACTTTGGATTAATAGAAACATATAAACATAATTAGGTTGCTGCATGCCATTTTTTTATTAGCTCAATTGAAAGAGGAGGTTGAAAAATACACCTGCGAATTTTATGCGATTTTTTTTCGTATTGCATCATAACTAAAATAGGGATGAAAAGAGGTCACGTGACTTGGAGGCTTTGTCCACAACGCCTATGACGTCATTACATTCTTTGGTTCAATTGTATAATAATTGTAAACAACCACGTTGCTATGAAAACAAATACTAATGTTTAATAAACAAGCAACAATGCAATAATTGTTTACATGTGTTATATAGATAAACCAAAGAATGTAATGACGTCATAGGCGTTGCGGCAGGCGCCTCCAGGTCACGTGACCTCTTATCATCTCCATTTTAGGTATGATGCAGTACTAAAAAAATCTCATAAAATTCATAGATGCATTTCTCAACCTCCTCTTTCGATTGAGCTACTAAAAAAATGGCATGCAGCAACCTAATTATGCATCGCATTCATAGATAGCCTGGACAAGTATGTATGAAATTTTCTCCTTCTCTAAATTCTTTTTGCTATAATTAACATAAATGTTGCTAAATAATTGTAAATATATTGTACAGTGTACTGCTCTACATTTATATCTCAGCTTTTCTCACTGACAAGATGTTGGTGCATCTTCCTTCTTGATGTGCACAAAAACATTTCACTTGCATGCAGTCTCGCTTATTCCTTGTTTTTTTATTTTATTTAGTTTTTTTAAAACGTTAATAATAAATTATAAATATGAAAAAAAAAATATTTAATTTAAAATACAATATTTTAAACAAAATTATTATTATTTTTTTTTAAACATGAAAGAATTAATGTTATTTGCAATAGTAAATACATTTTTAAATATCAATAATTTTTCAAATTTTATAACTAATTTTATTGCATTTACTATTTTTATATATAATTCTTGTGAGGCGATTGAAACAAAGAATATCAGGTTCAATTTCTTACGTTGCCTTGATACATGTAAAAGTTAAAATGTTATATATAAAATCTCAATGCACATGAAATATGAAATGAAAAAGAAAAATGCATTGACGAACAAAATAAAATTTATATTTTTTTATTGAGACTGTCTGTGTATACAGGGAGTTGGTTATTTCATACATTACGACAGTTTCAAGTAGTTATGTTAATAATTTTAAAATGCATTTTTTTATTTATTAACAATAAATTTGCACGACACAAATTATAATTATATTATAATAATCTTAATGATGAATGCAAAACAAATAATCTCTATATCTTACCAGATTTCACTGATTTCAGTGTTCACTGAATCAATTCATACTAATACAAAATTCAAATAAAGCCACAAGATGAACTCGTATGGTAATAATCTAATGATAAAATGGCTACAATATATATATATATATATATATATATATATATATCACAGAAAATACAATTTTGTCGGTCCAATGCTCAGACTGTTGGCCCAGCACTTTTGTGACACCTTGTGTTCACTGTGGTTAACAGTGGCGTAGCCAGGATTTGTTCAAGGGGGGGGTATTTGAAGATGAAGATTGAGAACAGCCCACTGGGGGGTTTGGGGGGCGTAGCCCCCCAATAGCCCGCCGCAGGCGCGATTTTTTTTAAGGACACGCCCCTTTTTTAGGGTAAAATTATTAAAAAATACTATTATAGAGGATGTATGGCCTGATGCAATATTTTTAAATTTTTGGCACCCCATTCTTTTAATTTCTTTTCAATATTATACGTGCAGCCGTGCACTAACGTAATAAATAAAGCTTTGAGTAAATAATTTTAGTTAAATCAAGTAATTCATCTAATAACCACTTTTATATTATTTTTATTAGTTTCACTGTGCGCGATTTTTTTAAAAAAGGGACGTGGACCATAATTTTTTTCGATGAAAAGTTGCAGCAAATTTCTTATATTTGTAAATCGTAAATTATGCAGTTACAATATTTTTGTCACTACAGTACTTTTTCTTATAGAAAAAATGGAAAAATACCACATTTTAAGACGATGTACTAATGTACGAGCAAGAAAATATATTTATATTTAAATTTTCAAAAGAGAAAAATCAATTCATTACATTAAGTATACTGTAAAATTAATACATTTACAAATCGGATTTTTTTAACTTCAATAATAAATTTAAATATATACGTACAGTATTATACATGACTTACATGAGACAATAAAACTAGCAATTACAAGATGTAATATACCTATATAATTAATTAAAAAATAATAAAATACTATATATAATTTTTATTGTTATGCTGAACATCATGCGGGGAATGTTTTCAACATTTTTTATACACAAAATTGTTGTCTTTATAGTGTCTTTTCGTATACAAAAACAAAAATAACTTAATAATGAATACTACATAATATAATTATCATAAATCATAATAGAATTATACCATACTTAAATAATCATAATATTGTAGACCGATTTTAAAAAAATTAAAGATGTATTAACAATGTGTTTCGGGGATATAAATTTTTAAAGTTTTTTTTTTTTTAAGAAAATTTTTCATAAAATTTTAGCTAAATCGCATCCGTCGAGTACCATTTTTTGTTATTTTTCGCTTAAAATTTACTAAGGTTCAGCTCTCAAGGGGGGGGGTTATAACACCCAAACCCCCCCCCTTGTCTACGCCCCTGGTGGTTAATATACATATTTGAAAGTAGATATTAAAAAAAATAATCAGGAATGATCCCCAACTGTCTTTAATACTTATTACTTAATAACTCTTCATTTATTATGAGTTAATTGTCAAAAGGAAAGCAAGACACTTCTGGATAAATATTTATTATTTTATTGTCAGGACTTCAAATTAAAACATGTAAAACTTTTCATAAAAATTAAAAATATGAAGCAAATAATTATAACGTATAACCTCTGACATATATCAATTATTATTATTAAAAATATATCTAATATTCAAGAAAAAATTTCTTTTTTTTTTTATATATAAAAAATAAAAAGTTTAACGGTGCTCGTGATCGTGGTGGTGTTTTAAATATAAAAATCTCGCGGTTTTCAGTAAAACGCACGCACATCTGACAGGTTTTCATGCTCGAGGATCAAGCTCAGGGCACGCCGCGAGGTCACATAGACTGCCAGAGGTCAATGGTGACGTCACACATCATAACATTACACGGTGAAAATTATTATGGAGAGGGGAGTTGGAAAAAATATTATAGCTTCTGTTTAAAAAAAATATCGAGTTCAAAGCATGTTGAATTTAAAGTAGTTATAATTTCTGTCGAGAATTGAACCTGAAATTTTTACCATCTATACCTCTAGGGTCAATTAGAATTATTAAATAAAATTCAGGGTACAAAGGTAACGGAGAATTTTTTTTTAGATAATCAAGTTTTGGATTTCCATATAATTAATATAAACTGATATTTTTATGGAATTTTCACAGAAAAGTACTCATAGATAGCTCGATATCGGATTCGAGACTGGTATAATTTTCTTTTGAAATACAAATTTAAAAACTTCTAGCTTTCTATTGTAATATACTACCGCAATAGGGTGAGCTCATTTTTATTTTTTTGCAAATCAACTTTGAAGAAACGCAACGCATCCCATGATAAACTTGGACTTTACAGCATCTATCCTCGACCAAGTGTAATATCTATTGTATACTGTGTTTTTTTAGTAAAATAAATCAATCCTTTTTAAACTGAAAAGCAACTCTACATTACATTTGATTTTTAGATTTGGCAGGAACAGTTAAGATAGTATTGTATAGAAATATATTTTATTATTTTTCCTAACTGAATTAACTCGGTTATATGGTAATGTACATACTAGCCACTATATGTTTTTGCTTATACATAAGTATGGCTTCCATTATTATTATTTTTTTTTTACCTGACCTAGCTTTGCTTAAGATTTTTTAGGTCCCTTCCAATTTGGGGTAGTTGTGAATTAAAAATCCAACTCATTAGCATTTGCATATTTGTGACTAAGGGAAACGTGGAAACCTAAGTCAAAGTGGCTAGTAATTGATGGATAATGCAATCAATCACATCTCAATGCGGGTTATAATCTTTTAACAGCCACCATTAAACATAAAACATGATTTTGCCAGAGATCGAACTCACGACCATCCGATTACGAATGCTCTATGCAAGAGAGTGCCCTGATGAAGTAATGATTATAATTAATGACTAGTATGCAGGTGCATATTTGCATTATGTAATACTTATCTCTTATATTATTATTTATTCCTGCTGTTGCCCTTTTAAGGTAGTTATTATAAAATGCATTTTTCTTAATAGAGCATATCAAATTTTGAATTACACCTTTGAAAAATAAAAATATATGATATAGCAATATTATCACATTTCTATTCTTCAAGTATATGAATTTGTCAAAAATTAATTTATTTTTTAAAATTTACAATGTATAATAGTATAATAATTTTTAATGATATATTGATGTAAAGAAAATATAAGTATATTATAAAATGGTTTAATAAGATTTTGACTATATATGGAAGAAGCAATATATATAGGATGTGATTTCCTTAGAAATCTATGTGATAACAATATTGTATTGTTGCGATCTGGATTGTTATAACGGTATTGTTGCAACAATGAGATGGGAAATTGAAATTGAGAAGAGATTGATTGATAGATGTAATTATTTTATTGGATGGGAAGATGTTCTAAATAAAATTAAATATTCTTTGAAAAATAAATTTATTTTCATTCACGTTAAAAAAAAAAAGTTTAAAATAATCAAAGTTGTGTTTTTTTTTTCAAAAGTTTTATAAAACATGTCACATCCAAAATTGATTATTTATGTTCATTTCATAATATTATGACTCTTACATTATTTAAAAAAATGTTGACTTTAGATATAGTATTTTATTGATGCATTAATAATAAATATTTGATATAGATTACATCAATACGTACCAAATAAGAAATTTTTTTGTTCAGATTTTTTTTTTATGTTAACATTACAAGGAATACAGAATTGTCAATTGTTGACATATTTTTAGGTAAATGCGCAGTACTACATGATGCATGTACAACTCTGTATATCACAAAACATCACTCCTGCCTTATTTGCGGGTAACTGCGCATTTTTTCAAGAGACAATTGTTTAATCCTAGGGGAGATATGAAGATTACCACCCAGTCTATATCCCCAAAGTTTCCAGTTCACCATGCCATCGTAAATTGCGTAATCACAAATAGAGGCCATCAGGAGTAAAAGTTGTGGTGTCCCGAATTACTCCCGATATACATATATTATATCAAGGTACAGTTTTTCCCTCTAAATTTGCTGCAGCTATAATAGACAAATGTACACCCTACATGACACTCAATATACCATCAATACAAAAACTAGTTTGAAATAATATGTTTGTGTTTAATTTATTTCGAGGCAATCCATGCCTCAAGCATGGCAAATCTATGTTTTGTTGGTTGCTATATAAATTTTTTTTTTAAAAATTTACTCTGATATAAAAGCTATTTTGATAATTTTTTTTATCTGAATATAATAAACCTTGTTGGTGACAATTTTGTCCACTTCATTTTTGTAACAACAACTTAACTTTTTGTGTATGAGATTTACCATTCTTGAGATACAGATATAATATATATTAGCATTATGCAGTCTTATAATAAATTTCACACAAACATATTTCAAGGTACCATGATGGTATTGAGTTAATACTAAAATCTTACATCAAGTTTCTATATCTTTGGTCTCACAGTTTTGACGCTCACAGTAGATTGTTAGAGAAGCTGGGAGAGCAAATAGACGCCAGCAGGCGCCTCGTCGCTGTTTGCTGAGCTAATGCGCCGAGAAAACTGAGAAGACTGTTTGTGCAGCGAGAGATCGCTCTCTATGACGCACGGAAATAAAAATCATTTTGCAGGGAAGCACTTTTGGAATTTAGTCAAAGGATACTCAAGACTGATGCAAAACGTTGAATTGTAATTTTTTATTCAGAATGTAAATAATACAATAAATTTTTATTTTTACAATAAAAAGTTACCTTTTAAATAATAATTTAATCTTGAAGTTTCGCAAACATCACAAATCCGCATGAAAATAAAAACTTTTAAATATATTTGTAAAAGAGACATTTTTGATATCTACTTGCGTTGCAAGTAAATTTTTTGACATTTTTTAGTAATTATTTTGAAATCAGTAGAACCATTTTATTGTAAATTTCAAAATTTCAATATTAACAATTTTAATTAACCACCATTTTTAACATCATTATTAAATATTATTTATAATTTGTTATTATTTACTTCATCGATGTCCAGACGACAAGCAGAACTTTTAGTATTAATGTTATTCTTTTTTAAAGACATCAACGTACGAAACACTATTATTACATATTATATTTATATTTTTTTAATTATTTAAATTTGTTGGATTTAAAAATTTATTATTTCCTTTAGCTCAAATTTAAATGTTATATTGAATTTTATCAAATTTAACACGTTAATTTTTATATTTTAATTTTTAAAATATTAAAATAATTTTTTATTGTTAAAATAAAATCAAATTAAAATAATTTTGTTACAAAAACAGTTGCAGATATAAACTATTAAGATAGCCACAAAGTTACGATGTAATTACTGCACGTACTTGTTTTGTTAAAGTGAAGGGTCTTACATTCTGTCACGTATTCGGGAGTGGTGGCCGTCATTAAGTCACCAGCTTCTGCAGTCGGTGATACAAAATTACAGACTTGCAAGCCCCCAGACTTTTTCTGCGGTTCACAGAAATCGTGCCCGAGTCCTCACAATAACAGTAGCGATGTCATTGAGGTCTACACGGAGAAAAAATCATCTGTGTCGTTTTTAATATTTAGGCTGTAATTCAGTCATTTCTTCTATGTAAACACTCTTCACCGTGGAATGTTTTCCTCACCAATAGATGGTAATAACTGCAATGTATTCTTTCAACGATGTATGACATCTTATAGCTTATAGGAAATGTTCTGGAGTGACGACTGTACAACTTGGGACACTACCCCAATCCTGTTCTGACATATTAGTTCTGTTTGTAAACACTGCTTGGTATACACCACTTTCTTATTCCATGCTCAGAGGGTGGGGTATAGAGAGTGTAGTGCAGATGACGTCAAGATTTTTGTTAGTAAATTTTAGAGTAAAGCGGGCGAAGAGACCTGTAGCTTCAGAGGCCGTCATATTCATTTACATTTTCACCGGTACCGCTCGGTTTTATTTACTTCAGCTCGTTTGACCAGTGATGTTCTTCCTTACAAATCAGCAATCAATGACCGAGGGCGTTACAAACATGTGCACAAGCATTGTCACATCTTTAATTGAAGAGAAAGAACTTTGGGGGTTAAGGGTGAGGTGGACAATGAAGATTATAACTCTATAGAGGCTTCAAGTCAGCTGTTTTTGCTGTGTACCCACCGTCCTATCCAAACCTATATGTAAAAAAAAAACTTGAAATTACTTTTTGATGCTAAAGAATTTTTTAAAGGAAAATAAGTTATTGATTCATCATCAGAAGACCCTTAAATGTGGGCGTAGAAGATGGTTTCAAATTAATAGCTTTAATATTTACTGAGAAAAAAATTCAAATTTTCAACATGGTGGCTTATGGAGAATTTTTTTCCGCCGGGGAACACTTGAAGCCTCTATTACCGAATTGCAAACATAATTTCTATGGGAACTTGATCAATTAAGGCAGGGGTATCGTTCAAAGTGATGTCCCGAATTGGTCGTACAGTACACTCGCTGAAAATAAACTGTCCGTAATATAATTTTGCATTATAATTTTTTTACTTAATTTTAATGTACAGTTATATCCTTTAGAAATTTTTCAGAAATTGATTACAGCCAATCAAAGACAACAACCGTACCTTCAAGCATTCAGAACTCCCTCCTACGTTCCTGCATTAGAACTACCTTTCTCTACAGGCTATTTTGAAAACATTTTTTTTTTTATTTATTTATTTTTTTTTGTAGGGGTTTGTATTATGTATGTTCACTCAAATTGCTTCGTTTTAATACCCTAGTTTTTAAGAAGAATGTTATGCACACTTAACAAAGTAATAAAAATATTGGTTAAAAGTTAAAATCTAATATCAATTTGTCTACAAAATTTAAAAAAATCAAAACGAGATTCCCATAATAGATATTCAATAAATTCCATTATACAATAAATCACATGAAAACTAAACTACCTCTTTCTGAACTCTTCTATAGCAACATACTTGCATGCATCACCAAGAAGATATATAATATTAAGTACAATTATATGTTGGTGCGCATATGTTGATCGCTACCGCCTTGTGATTTCGCTACCTGAATTGACCACCGACTATTATAATATCTCAGCACAACTCGGCTCCCGCTGCACGAGAATGTTGTTGTTGTGCAATTATCATAATTGTAGGTATGAGATCAGGCCGCCACCGCGACTCTAATAGCGACGTTAGTACGTGATTCCTCCTCACTATGTTTTTTTTTTTTACCTGTAGGGTATATATATTATATTGCCTTGAGGGTTGTGTATTATGAATCTAGTTCTGTGTCACGATGGAAATTAGTACATGGATGTGGAAATTTTGTTGTTAGTTGGGTTGCTATTGTATAATAAAAATTTCTGTACTTAAGCTTCTATTACAAGATGCAATTTTGAATACAATTTTTCCTTCCAAGAAAATTTCTCCTCCATAAACACGATACAATTTTCCTAACTATAATATTGCACACAATTTTTCCTTACAAAGAAAGCTTAAACTCCATTTGTTTGTGTGCAGATGAAATTTTCTTGCAAGGAAAAATTGTATGCAAAATTGTACCATGTAATACAGGCTTTAAATAAATGGATTTGAAGTTTTCTTGTAAGGTAAAATTGTATGCAATAATTATAAAAATTATATCGTGTGAGACCGGCTTTACTAAGGTGTCCTGTTAAGTACGCAATTTTCATACCTCTCTCTCTGATCTTCTCGCCATGCAGTACGTTTGGGAATTGAAACATTTTAAAGCATAATGCACATATACTAGTACGTTCAATGATTTTTGTATTTTTATTAATTAACATTAACTTTTTTTCCAAGCAAACATAAATACATATATTATAATGCTATTTTGAGTACAGATTATTAAATTAGATTATATAGAGTATGTTTTGAAGACAAGAAATGAAACTATAACATGTTTTATGAATTATTAATTTAAAATTATATTTCAATTTTTTATTTGCTTTGAAATTTTAAATTGGATGAAAGTATATTATAATATCCAACAGTAAGTAAACCACTATAATAATTGATCATGTATCAGGAAGTAAATATTTATTTGCATAGAATTTTCAACCCCAACTTGATTCCAGAAATCCTGGTTGAAAAATTGTTTCTTCATAAAACCAGGTATAATTTCATAATTTGGATTGATAAATATAAAAGTTATTCTGACAAAAACTAAGATTTTTTAAAAAAAGTTCTTTATTTCACTTAAAAGTAAACAAACAATATTGATGTAACCTAAATTTAAACAAAACCTAAACTTCAAATTTATCTCAAATTACGAAAATATTCTTCAGTACAAATTAAAAATCATTTAGCTTCATTCTAGAAAAATATAAAGGTAATATTTTTTGTATATTTCTCTGTTTAGATACAAATCATCAATTAGAATTGGAGTCTTAAGAGCAGCTGATTTGATAATTTTGATAATTTTTTACAATTATAAATAATATTTTCAAAAAAAAAAACTAGAATATATATATATTTTTCTTCGTCTGTTGTGATGCTCGAATTTAGTTTTGCAGCAAAGAAAATCGATGTCTCCAATAAGAAAGAGAGGGTGGCACGTCTCTCTCTGCCTATGGGATGCAGGCAAGGAGTGGTTGCCATAGAAACCAGATCACACAGCAGTAGGGGGAGAGTTGTGATGCTCTGCTGGCTGCATAGCGTTCAGGCGAACTGCAATACAGGCAGGTGCCACATCATCAATGAGAAATGTTGTCATAATTATACTTTGTAAATTTGAACATTTCATAATATTTGTTATTGCAGATTTAATGTTAAGGATTGAGATCTCGGAAATGGTTTCCTTGAATTCAATACGACTTGCAGGGGATTTTGAACTCGCCATCAATACTTAAGATAAAAATTTTGAAGTGGATTTGTCATCAGTTTTGTGAAAATTGCAATGATAATTTAGCATAGTCTTATGGATGGAAACTGGAAATAGAGAGTTGCTGTGAGAAAACCACCCCTTTAATTTGCTCAAACCATTTATAAGCAATTAAGTTTTATAACAAATGAATTTTTAAAATTTATTTCATTAATTTATTTCTGACAGAAATATCCATTGACTCAAAAGTAGCTGAGATTATTCTTTAAAATCATTTACTTGTTCTGTTATACGAATAATATTTAAGGCTTTTGTAGAGTGACTTATTGAAATTAGACTATAGTACATTTAATTCCTTAAAAGTTGAACGTTGTGAAGGAGCTAAAAACAAGACATTAATTTGTTTTAATCATGCAGAAAGATTTTAACATACGATTTCTTAACCAAAGTTAAAAAATATAGAAATTTGTAGTAAAATATTTTATTTTTAAAAATATGCAAAATTATCGGTAAAATAAACAAAATTATGAATTATAATATTAATAAAATATTTAGTAATACTACTTAATTTTTATGGTAAAATATAAATATAATATTATACGACACATATTTTGAATAAAATTGGTTTCATACGTTTCAACATTTATACATTGCATGTTAACACATTGTTAAAAATTAAAATATTAGAGTAATAGAAAAAGATGTTACATTAATATCATTTTAATAGATTTATAATTTTCAACATTATATAAATTATTCCATACATGGTATTGTTTAAAAATAAAGTAACAGTTTTTTATTTGCGTACTTATTATATTAATAGCATTATAAGTATGAGTTTAAAATATTTTCCAAATAAAAAACAATAACGAACAATGCTTAGCGTAACGAGGCACTTTTTTTATTTGTCGGCTTCGTGTCATTGCAAAGATTTCAATGTTCAAACACGCATCTCCGTTGCTAATTACATTCACACCTATACAAAATTATAATGACTATTTAACAGGTAGTGTAACTAGCGTGGAATTGAACAAGAAATTGTCGAGGAATAAAAAAAAAATCTTTTATATACTTTGTTTCAATTTTTTTAAAGACATAGTGTTGTCATTTTAATATATAATATGTGTATTGGTTATATTTGTAAATGGTTGTATTTAATTTGTATAAAATTAAAGTCTTCGATTTGCTTTTATTATTACCATGAGGTATATTTCATGTTTTGCCAAGTTACAGAAATTTTTAATTTACAATTCATATATTCTATAAATATTTTATTTAATTAACGATATAAATTTGTAATGTATAGTATTAGATTTTAGAAATACGCTCAGTTAAGTCCAGCATTAGACTTCTAAAATTTCATAAATTATAACTATAAATGTAGTAGGTAAATTAACGCACAGATCTGAGCTCGTTCAATTAATCGATTTTATTTTAATGAAAAACGTCAATCTGTGCAAAATGATTATAAAAGGCCTAACTAAAAAAAAAAAAAATACTTGAAACATATGTTTGTCATACCAGCTAACTATTATATGAACTTACATTGTATACATACATGCTCCACAATCCTATAATAGTAAGAACAAAATACAAGCAATTTCACTACCACCCTCTACATAACACTTAACACAAATGAAAAGCTTATTATGATAATTGTACATGAGTTTCTGTAATTGACATGCTATGATTGTATGTGCCTTGAGGGTTCATATATATGTATACATACTACTCTAATATAAATCAACCCTCCTTCTATATACTATATGTAATTTAAGAACGTACGCAGACTAACATGAAAATATCACCCTCTTAGTTTTTATGCTCACAAACCAAATCAAATCAAAAGGAAAAATTAACTTTCTATCTTTGAGGGGTTTATTATGAAAGAATTTTGTTCTGTATATATCACGTCTATTATTTTATAAATTATATCTTTAATATATAGAAATTTCGATTTGATTTTTCTTTCATGTTTTCAATTTTTCACCAATAACAATTCGTATTGTTTTTATTGATCATAAGTCTTTCAGGATATGTTATCATTTTTTTTATTTAAATATATAATAAAATTATTATATTATTGTTAAATTATTGTGAGTAATAATAATTATTTAATATATATTTCTACCTATATTTTGTGTTTTTCCAACAAATTTATTTTACCTAACGATATTAAAAATTTAAAAAAACTAAAATGTTATTTTAATATAAGTGCATATTTTTTTTTTTTTTTTTTTTTTTTTGTCTTCTGATTATATTATGATTTATTATACAAAATATACAAACCAACAGCATCATAACAATAACTGTAAATAAAGTATAATTAGAAAATATGTGAAAATAAAGTACGATAACTGGCTCAGGCTTTGTTCACGTAATGAGTGGAATTAGAGCGTCAGGTATTTATGTATTAGTGCAGGCCGGGGGGAGGTAAGCTGGAGGGATTTGGCTGGCACCTCGTTACCGCGTCACCACCGCATCGATTGCCGATAAAACATTCGTAACCGCACTCGCGCTTCTGTAACTGTAAAACCTACGTGTACATGAATATTATAATACATTAAAAGAAACATTAATAACTATAACATGATAATATTTGTTGTATTAGGTTTGTAGGTATTTTGTATGACTAAATGCAGACTTAATTAGGAAGAAGAACACAATTCAGTGCATTTATTAAAGCTCTAAAAAAATGTAAATTTCTTTCAATTGGATGTTGTTAATAAGTATAAATTATAGAATTGATTTTATAACAATATATAATTTTCAGTCTTATCAATGGAATAAATTCTATAGGTTTTAAATTTTAATTTTGGATAAAATGTAAAATGCATTAATTATTACATTATAAATTGCAATGAACTCCTTGTGCATTGCATTTAAATTTATGACATTGTTTACAATGCAAGTGCATTATATTTGTTGTAAAAAAAATCAAGTTTAAATATTTAATGATTAATATATTTATACTGTGAATATAATATTGCTTAGAAAGTCCTCTACATACACGACACTTAATTTTCAAATTTGAAACACGTTTTAGAAAAATCTGATTTAAAAATGTAAGAAAGTTTTTAATAAATAAAATATTATTATTTTACTAATAAAATCCCCATTTAAATAATCAAAAACAGCTTATAATAAAAACCCCTATCTAGATATGATATGATTTACATAACCCTTTCTCTTCCAGGGTCAACTAATGCTGCTTGGTATTAAATCCACTGGGATTACTCGGACTTCGCTAAGCAACTTGTCTCTTCCCCCGGCGCCTGCAGTGACCGTGGCGCCATCCCCCAGGCGCCAGGTGTTGCAGAGAGCCACCTGTCCTCGCCACAAGATTAATTATGCAGAGGTGGTGACAACTTCCCTTAGTGTCCACAGGGGATGTTGTTGTCAGTAATTAAAAAATATGTCAAAAGTTACAACTTATTTTTAATTTATAAATTTTATTTTATACGTATACAGTTTATGTATTAAATATCTGTATCAGATATTATTAGCAACCTATATTCTTCCTGCTTCCTTAGTTGCAGATATGGCCGCCCCGGTTTGGAAGGGACCCACAAAAGTAGGGTCTACGAAAAGCCGGGAGGTTAAGTTCAATTCAGTCACTTAAATGTGGCCAGTACCCTGTACTAGGGTTCAGTTAAAAAGCTAAAAAAAAAGATATGGCAAGACGAAACAAAAATGCATTGGAATGACATTGATCATGTATAATATTAACAATTAGGGAGTTTTTAAATTTTATATTTGTAATAACATTAAAAATGTCATTGTTATAATAATTTTAAAAAATTATAATTTAAAATTAACATAAGAATGGTTTTTAACATTTTTTTTATATTTTTAACTAAAAAATAATAAATATTTTTACAATTTTATTATGTATGTTTAATTAAAATCCTAAAAAATCACTAAAAAATAATAATAAATAATAATAATGTAAAATAATGTAAATTTAAAAGAAACAAGACAATAAAAAATTAAAAACTTTTCATCTTTATGCATTGCATAAAGTAAAGCTATAATATTTCTTATATTAGCTTTATTTTTAAAATAAATATTTTATAATATACCATAATAGTTCTAAATTAGACTGGCTGACTATCCAAGCATGTTGAATTTAATGAAACATTTCGGACGACAATTATTATATATATGTATATAAGATATTATGGGTCACATAGCTTTAAAACCAGACATATGACATATGTAAATGAAATGATGTACAATGTACAATGTACGCACCTCTAATAGAGAGCACGAACTTTACTTCTATTATTTGTAGGCGTTACGACACAGTTTATGGAGACGTAGTGGACCAAAACTTTTTCGATATGACTAGACTGGGCCCTCTTCTTACCTCACACAAAATTACAAATCAGCATCTCTCTGACTTTTAAAGCTGCAGCTCTATAGCAAGTGAGGCAGGAGTAAAGTTCATGCTGTACGATTTTTATTAATAGAAATAAGTAAAATATTATTCAGTGTTTTTGATTGTTTATATTACGTTCCGTTCCATTACACCGCATACTGATAACGAAATTGCATTCAACATACGGCCAATCTGTTATGTTTATTAAAATACATTATCAGAAATCATTCATTTGTTACATTAAATTAAAAAAACAAATTTAAACACATTTCATTGGATAATATCACGTGTAACGAAAAACATAATTTTACCAATCAGAAAGCTATTATTTATAACAGATGATACGAACATATGTTTATAAACAAATTGTTCAATTTTCTTATAATATTGCATGCAGTGAGAAAAATCAGTGTAGCATTTACTTCATCTTTTCTCTAGGAAACATTATTATTCTGATGTTAATTATATTCGTGTGAGTTCTTTCTTTGTTTGAGAGTATTCCCAATTAGTGATTTAATAGAAAAAAAATTATACCAAAATGGTTTCATTAAAATAAGATAGGAGTTTATGAAAAGAATAAAAATATATATTTTTAATTTTATTTAATAATAATTATTATTTCCTTTCTATTATAAGTCAATGAAGAATCCATGCTGTGAATTCAACAATAATATTGTATAGATGCTGGATGGATTTTTTATATGATAAGATATAATTGTATTTCATTAAAACAAAAAAAATTATTTAAGAACTTTGTACAGTATGGAAGTCTGGGATATTTTACTAATTAGTATAATAATTTAAGTTTATCTTCATATGCACTTTCTCAAGAATTTGGAACTCTTTTTCGTAATATTAAATTTATAAGAATTGTCGCAAATACCATGCTAATTTTCAGTTATCAGTTTTGTTCAAAATAAGTTAGAAATTCAATATTGGGGACAAATAAAATGAAGCTTTTGAGACAATAAATTTTGGTTTATAGAATTTCTTGAAACATTAAGAATATTTTCCCTATATTTTTTATTTTAATTTTAAAATATTTTGAAAATAATTTCAAATCGTCTATAGAGTAAAATCTAATTTTTTTTAGCAGATATACCCAACCAGAATATTTTTATTTGTTGGTATTGATAATTTATTCCAATAATATTTAAAAAGTAGTTTAAATCTACATTAAAATACCACAAAAAATTCAATAAAATTACATATATTTTTGGTGATATGGTATATTATGCCATGTGTTTTCAATGTCATAGAGTAATATGCATATTATTAGGTAAAATATAAACAAAAAATGCACTACGAGTTTGTTTTGCATACTAGTGAGCTACAGAGTTGCATAAAAAATACATTAAAGAAATTTAATTTGGAATGAGAAAAATAATTACAAAGTTTGAAAAAAAAATGAAATAGAAATAAAAATAAAAAATAGAGATTTGATTGGTCGATGTATTGAAAGTGTGGACTGTGGATAAAGCGAGAAATCACAGAGAGAAGAGAGAGAGAGAGAGAGAGAGAGAGAGAGAGAGAGAGAGAGAGAGAGAGACAGGGAGGTCTGGGGCTATATTGATCGCAGCCGCCGGCCCCGCTGCTTGCTCGCGACTCCGAGCGTCCCCACCACACCGCCGCTGTGTCCACGCCATGTGACTCCAATACGCCAACAGCAGCAAAACTTCCAGCAGCGTTCACCGAGCAAGCCAGATTGAACATCAGCAACATAGGGTGTAAATCCTGGAATAAACTTGGACACATAAATAGAAAAGTAAAGAGATGAACTCAATAAATGTGGACTATACTGTTTGGGAATTATATAATGTTACGATAATCATACATGAATAGATTTTTGTAATTCATGTATAATATATTGGAAGAGAAAAAGAATTAATATATACTTTTTGTTAAAGGACAAGCCATGATTGAACTACAATATTTATGAAACTCACTAACTCAGTTACGAGAAAAATAATAGATAATGATATAATAATGATATTTATAATGAAACAATATTATTTTTAGATATAAACAATGCCATATAATTATCAAACCTTTTAGCTTCTTCATTGAGTTCTCTCTCTCTCTCTCTCTCTCTCTCTCTCTCTCTCTCTCTCTCTCTCGCTTGAGGTGTCAATATAATAGAATCACTAAATAGAGTAAATATTAAATATAATTAGAATTTTCACAATTAAAAAAATTATATAATAATATATTAAAATATAGTTCAATCACAAATTATTAGTGGGGGCATATACATGACCAAAATGTGTCAATTGCCTTAAAATATACCAACCAATCAATCAATCAACAAATTATTAGTAGTAAGCCCTGTATAGTCAAGAACTATATACTGGGTATATTGTCTTTGCTCTGCTGCATGTAGTAACGCCTGGGCTTCAAATTAAACAATTCGTTGTGTCAAATAAATAGGATGCAGATAACTAGAAAGTAGAACTAAAGATCCTCATATATCAGTCATATCCAACAGTAATAATGCAAAAATACATTAGGGGGCATTCACAAAGCACTTTAACCCCAACTTTAGTCCCAACTTTAGCCCCAAGTTTTAGCCCTGGTACTAAACATGGTGCTAAATCAGGGGCTAACCATGTCTAGCTCCTAGTTTAGCACCATGTTTAGTACTAGGGATAAAACTTGGGTCTAAAGTTGGGGTTAAAGTGCTTTGTGAATGTCCCCCAGTATTTATATATTTTTACAATGCTTAATAAAATGCATCTTTTCTTCTAATAACATTATGACAATATCAACTTGTAGGAATTGAAAATGCACATAAAATTTACACTTATTATCAATGTAAATATGCCAAGAGTGACAAAATCATTCAGTGACAACAGATTCGTGGTTATAGAGCCTTCACAATACCACGTAAGATTCAAGATGGGTTTTATTTCATCTCATTAGTCTCATTACATGTTAAATTTAAAGTACATGAAAATAACACAATTTATAGTTAGAATTAAAAAAATACCCCTGTAATTTTTAATATCTGCAACCAGTGTTACAATTATTTTGGTTTCGCTTAGTGTATAATAATATATGTTATGACACTTAAATTTATTTTATATTAATATTAAAAACATGGATATGTAAAAATTAAAATTTCCTCTTTTTATAAAGAAAACATTTTCTCTATAAGATATTTGGACAATTACTACTTATATACAAACTACCTTATTAATATTACATACAAAACTGATACTAGGGGTATAATATTGCTAACATAAGACTGCATGATACAGCAAATGTGAGACAACAACAAAAAACTGTGAGAGCAGCTTGATGGCTGGCGTGGATTGACCTTACTTTGGAGTGACGCGTGACTTATAGACGCTCATTTGTCAGCTGTGTCAGGGGGTCTTTTGTACGGCACTTCTTTTTTTTTATGTCAGCCCCTGATCTCTTAAGAGCGTAAAACCTTTTATTATTTAATTCATGCTTATTAGTTATAATGGGGGAAAATTATCATTTTTTTGTGTGCAATGATGATATAGTTTGGTAAAATCATTGTGATTTTTAAATTAAAATCATAGTTATTATAACGATTTATAAATATTGGGCGCGATTCATGAAGCAGTCGTTAGCCAGGTTTCTAACCACGTTTAGCTTAACCACGTTTCACTAGCTGGTTTTATCACGTACAACAGGTATTCATATTCATATAGTTAAACTTAGTTAGAAACATGGCTAACTGCTATGTGAATCGCACCCATTATTGATAAAGTAATATATGTTCAATAAATAAATATATATATATAATCAACATATATCAAATTATGTTGATTAGGCTAGATGCATTTTGTAAATTATTAATTATACTACAGATTCTCTTTAAAGCAGCAGATATATATATATATATATATATATATATATATATATATATATATATATATATATATATATATATATATATATATATATATATATATATATATATATATATATATATTATACAATAAAAAAAGCTAGGGCATAAGATCTGGATGATAAAGCTATTATCGATTATTGACCATATTTAATTAATTCAACTGCATTAGTAATCAATAGGTTTTCTTAAAAATTTACATAAATTTTTGTTGAACGAATTGTAAGTGACATATTCATATTATCCATTTGACATTTTTTAAGGTCAAGATTTGTGTGACTGTATGAGACTTCATCCACATCGTCTAATCAGTATAATTATGTTACCAATAATAATTCAATGCAAGAAGACAATTAATTTATATTAAATAAATTATACGTTATGTTATATTCCTTATTATGATAATTAATACCGTTTAATTTTTTCTTTAAATATGCAATTAAAAGAAACAAAAATATAAAATATTTATTTTTTAAAATTTAAAAATTATTTTTTTTTCACATTTTAAAATATTTTTAGTAAATATATATATTTTACATTACATTATTTGATTTAGCTGCAAATAGAATTATGCCTAACAAAGGTTGATAAATCTGAAAAAGGTGGAAGAGACAGTAAGATCGATGTTTTATGTTCGATTAATGGTGAAAAGTCGCGACCCTCGATTCCTATGACCCCTCCAGCATTAATTTCATAATTTTTGACTGCATGGAGATTTTGATACTCGCGCGTATGATGTAACTATTCTGTTTGTATTGCTTGTAAGAGGTTTGCACAGTACGAGAAATTTGAGAAAACGTCACAACAATAATACGTGTTTACTTATTTCACTCAATATAAATCATACAGTATACACAATACGAATAAAGACAAGTATATATCATAAAGTAGTTCAATTTTCAACCTAAAAATTTGCAGAAAAATTTATATTAGGGATTTCAAACTATATGCGAAGTTTAAGATTTTTCATTTAGGGAGTTATGCCAAAAATTTTCCACTTCCGGTTATACTTCAAGTGGTAACCTTATATTTGTATCTTACTGTATCTGGAAATTAATATTCCAAATTGGACATGTCCCGTCTCCCGTCAAACGATAGTATGGCATTTAAAATTCAATATTTATAATTATAATACATTTATTTATTTATTTATTTATTTATTTATTTATTTATTTATTTATTTATTTATTTATTTATTTATTTATTTATTTATTTATTTATTTATTTATCTATTTATTATTTCAAGAAATATATATACATACAATATACATATTACATAAACAAAAATATAGCAAAAGGAAAAAAAAAGTAATAATAAAATGGTTTTACAAGGCACAATATAAAGCACCAATGCACATTCAAAATATGTTGTAATTATATAAAAACCTAGGACTCTTAAGATTAAAATATTTAACTATTCTATTAATATTTAATCAGATGGATTAAGATCTTGACAATGTGTCAGTTTTATTATAAATTCATTTGCACAATTTTTTTATTCGTTGAAGAACTTTTATATGGTGAAAAGTGAAAAGGCGTAATGCTCTTTCCAATGTATCACACAAATTTAAACCACAGTAAATATTTTTAATTTCTAAAAATGTGAATTGTATTTATATTTTAACATATATTTATAAATGTCATCAATGGTTCTTCTTGAATTGTATTAAATACTAAAATACACTAGAAATATGTACACTTCATTTTTTAACGCACAATTCGATGCATGATAAGTATAATCCGTGTTTAATATCATTGTACACTCGTCGCTTTGGAAAATTTCCCACTTGCAGCCTTGATAATCACCATGCCTTGTGATATTCTTACGGGGCATGATGATTAATAAGGCCTCAAATTGAAATTTTCCGAAGCAATGACTATACAATTGAAAAGAAATAAGAAATTATGAATTATTATACTTGATTTTAAAGAGTACAAATTTTCCATGCATTACCGTTACACATATTTTTACATTAGATATATTCAAACAACAAAAAATCACTTTTAAGCCATGACTTTAGAAAAGGTAGGAGATGAGAAATGATAGTCGATGAAGAATGTCATCCTCACACAATGGCAGGCCATCACAATACCTTCCAGCAACAACGGCAGCATGTTATTTGAATGGCCATCTCATCATCATCAGTCACAATGTTTGTATTGCTGCTCCTGTAGATGCTCTTACTCTCAGATAATCTATCTGTACAACTCCATCATCTCCCGCGGTCATCAGCCTCAGTGACACATACGTTAGATGTGTTCATTCAGATCAAGAAATTGAGAAATTTTAGGACATTTTCATGGACATGTTGTTTCAGACAGGCTAATTATATGAGGGAGTTATGTTTTCTCACTTTTTTAAATTTTATTATACATTGCACACTTGCTATATTTCATGTAAGTTATCAATGTAAGTTTCCCAAGTTAAACAAACGAAAACTCCCTATGCACTTATAAACAATATTTTTAAAAGTTAAATTTTATTTATTACAACAACACTTTTTAGTTACAGTTACATTTTTCATACATTAATTAATTCTGTAGTATGTGAAAAAAACAAAATGTTTCAAAATTTGCTACCAATAATAAAGACTTTTTTGTTGTTGTTTATTTTATTGTTTCAGGACACTTAACATAAAAAATATTAAATTTAAAATGCTTAATTTAAATATTCACGCTATTTTAAAATATAAACGACATTTTTGATAAAAAAATTAATTTAAATATTAAAAATATATTAAATCTTTTTATGATTAATGATTGAAAACATTTACTTTATTTAAAGTTGTATTTTAATTCATACATTGTAAATTATTAATTATAGGGAGTTTTAATTTATATATTTAAACTCTATTCAATCAATTACGTTGCACATATTATTTATAATATAATAATTGAATGGTGTGCGTGGTGTAGCAGGAAGTTTCATGAGTATCAGAATTGATAATAAACCTGATTGAATTATATATATTTAATTATATTTAAATATTAGCTGCACTTCAAAATTTTTAGGATGGTAGGAAAATACATTTATAACCTCTCAATGGGTTTGGAAGTTTAAGACATGTTTTTTTTTTTTGTAAAATTAGTTTGAATATTTGATAACGAACCAAATTCTATTTGTATAGTGATGCAAAATTTCATGTAATCTGACTTTTTCTGTATTGCATTATCACGTATAAGTGCAACGTGCAAATTAACTTTCTGGTCAATATTACATCAAAATTCAATAATTAAAGAACACCATACACTTGTGTATCCGGGAAATTATTGTTGTCATCTTGCATCAATTATTGACCATCCTGTCTGAGGTTTCCATGGTTCCCTTAGTTACAAGCAAGCGAATTAATGCTGATATGAATTGTTATGATATATATAGACTGGAAGGAACCCAAAAATTTTTTAGCAAAATGCAAGGTCGGGTCCACGAAGAGACTCCTTTTTTAAAAGTTGAGCAAATAAAAAAGATAATTTTATTTTCGGTCCAAATGCCTGATTGTCTTTTGACAGTGCAAGTATTATTCAAGAAAAGAGAGTGCTCAAATAAGTGGCCAGTGCCTCATTAATTATATTCACACTTGTGACCAGCAACGAGTCCTTACACAGGATAAGACAATTATTTTAAAGGCCCCATTGCACCACGAAGTTTTAAAAATAGCATTGTATGATGGGCACATTAAAGTTTCGTCATACGATGGAGCCTAAAATTCTTGAACGTGATTGGCTAAGCTCAAATCGGCAACATAACCTGTAAAAAAAACTAACATTGGTGACCAGTAAACCTTACCTTGCTGGTTACGTTACGAAATGACAATTTATAACTTTATAATTATGATGAACTTTATGGCTTTGGACATCAAGTGACACAAAGCTTTGCTCCTTCTCGACCACAGTGAACTTTTATTGCAGGGCAGCAGCACATTATTGTTTATCACCGGGTCACGACATGTTGCCACGTGTTGGCTCTCACAGTAAGGAAGACGCCCCATCAATCAACCCCCCCCCCCCCCCGACCCTCGCTTTATGTGACATTTGTTATATTTATTATGGTAATAATTAACCTACTTCGTGTAGCAAAATAGGTGGCATGATAGGTGGCAGCACCGCCGATACTAGTTCTTTTTCTTATCGTGCTACATAATTTTTTGAGAAATTAAGTATTATTACATCTCAAAACAACTTACAAAGTCGCTCATCGGAAAGTTGAAGTTCTTTATCATCAAGTGAAATATTACAATCGTGTATTTAGTGTGTTTTAACTGGAATAAAAGTGTGTTTAGTTCATGGAGAACAACGTCATGGCGGGCCACTACTCCATGCGTGCCTCGCCTCACTTCACTACGCCAGGAATACAACGAAATGTTCCACTTGTGCCGCAGTGGCCACCACCTGCTAGAAATACATCGGAGAATTTTAATCAGCAGAATAATAATAATTATAGTGACAAATCTTATAATGATGCTTCATTGTTTAATAATTGTAACTCAACATTTGATGTTACATCACATCCAATCTACAAGGTGATGCAACAAAATATTAAAGATATATTAAATGATTTTAAGCAAGAAATTAAAACTATGGTGAGTCAAAAAAATGAAATACCATCTACAAATATTTATTATGATCAGGAAAAAATAGAACAGCAACGTGTTCGTCAAACAACAAATTTTGACAGGCCGGTGAGTCAATCACAGTGGCCTTGGAGAAATGTTGAGCACTCAACACACCGCCCATCTCAGCGCGGGCAGCTGACGTCGTTCGCTCGAATGCCGCAATGGCAGCAGCGGCCGCAACAACAGCAGTCGCGCGGATACTTCGATGCGCGTCAAAACCAACACCGCCAGCGGCACAATCAGCAGCATCGTCGAGGCCAGGACTTTTTGACTCACACCCATAAAACTCAAAACAACCCTTGGGGATCGCCGTTTCCATTAACAAATAGATTTTCACCACTTGACTGTCCTGAATCTTTTCCGGAATTGGATAGCAGAACAAATCGACTTCGTCGACAAAATACAAACAATACTACTCGAACGATTAGCAAACATAAGAACTTTAATTTTATTGAAATAAAAGGTAATATGTTCGAGTCACCATCTGGTACGTCATATGCTCACTGCGTGGATGAAAAATTCAAAATGACACGTGGTGTCGCATCAAAAGTAAGGAAAACGTATGGTCAAGTTCCATTCTTGAAAAGTCAACTTAAGACAGTTGGTCAAGTAGCTGTCTTATCAGTAGAGGGTAAATATATTTTTTACATCATAACAAAATCTGTTCATAACCAGCTTCCTGAACACTCAAATATACTCTCTGCTCTAAAAAACCTTAGAAAATCTTGTGAGATTTTAAAAATTAAAAAACTAGCTATCCCACGACTAGCTTGTGGGCTGGATGGTTTTGATTGGTCTATTATTAAAAAAGATATAATTTCAATTTTCCAAGATTTGGATATTGAAATTACAGCATATTATGGGTGGAAACCAAACAACCGTGAGACGTCACCTAAAGAACTCTATGAGGAGTCTGCAAAGTCATCACTAGCAACTGCTAATACCGTTGGTGTCCCTCCTGTTTCCCTCCTGGTGGTTCATGCAAATTCTGAGAAACGACAGACTTCTACCTCGTTAGAAAGTTCCCGCTCACCACTTGTCACTGCTGACACAGTAAAAGCGAAGGAACCGCCTGCGCCAGCCGTGAAGATGGTGATGACCACCACCCCGGGCGAGGAGTCAGGCCTCGCTTCGGTGAACGACGGAACCACCCCGGGCGGGGAGTCAGGCCTCGCTTCGGTGAACGACGGTACCACCCCGGGCGAGGAGTCAGGCCTCGCTTCGGTGAACGACGGTACCACCCCGGGCGAGGAGTCAGGCCTCGCTTCGGTGAACGACGGTACCACCCCGAGCGAGGAGTCAGGCCTCGCTTCGGTGAACGACGGTACCACCCCGGGCGAGGAGTCAGGCCTCGCTCCGGTGAACGACGGAACCACCCCGGGCGAGGAGTCAGGCCTCGCTTCGGTGAACGACGGCACTTCCCCGGGCGAGGAGTCAGGCCTCGCTTCGGCGAACGACGGCAACACCCCGGGCGAGGAGTCAGGCCTCGTTCCGGAGAACGACGGAATGCCAGCACCTGCTCCTGAGGCTGTTGTGGAAAAAGACGACCCTCGTACCCAGGGTCTCAGACATGATATGACATGTAAACCAGGTATCAGTGAAGTCCATTCTGAGATTCAAACTGATTTTATTGATTTAAATGCTCTGAATCCTAGACTTAAAACATTTTTATTAAATATACTTTCAAAAAAAGAACAATTTACAAATGACTTAATGTCCAAGGATCAAGCTAATGCTGAGAACATTGCAAAGCAATCTAAAAATTCAAATAAAGTTGTCACTTCCAAATCTTTACCTGAAAATGATATAGAAATTATTGAAAATCAGAGTTCAAATAGCACTGCAAATCTAATTGATTGGCAAACATCCCAAACTACTAACCAATTTGGTTCTCAGGGACATTTGCACTCTCCTCCAAATTTAAGACCACGTGTTAGTACTGTTAGTAATATCTCCGCTAAGTCAATTAAACCCAAAAAAACATAATATAACGAGTAGTTCAGCCCCACATAACTTCAAAATCTTACAATTAAATTTACCAGGTTTAAAAAATAAATTAAAACAATTTGAATATTTCTTGGAAAATGAAAATTGTGATATAATTATTTTATGTGAACATGGGCTGGATGAAAACCAAATTATTACTGTTACTTTTAAAAATTATTTTATTGTTTCATATTATTGTAGAACTGTCCAAAAATGTGGTGGAGTACTCATTCTGGCACGCATTGGTTTTAATATACATAATATTAAAGTCAAATCTACTGAGTCGGTTTTTGAATGTTGTATTGCTAAATTAAGTATCAATAATGACACAAATATATACTTCTCCTCAATTTACAGACCTCCAGATATAACTAAAAAAATGAAAAAAGTCCAAAAACTTGATATTAATGAAAAAAATATTAAACCTTTTTTAATTCAATTTGAAATGCTTTGCCAAAAGTTATATAAATGCTGTAAAAATAAAAATGATTTTTTCATAATTGCAGGGGATGTTAATTTTAATTTATTCATAAATAATACAGTTACATTGTCATACAGAGATATTTTAAGTTCTTTTAAACTTGAAGTTATTAATACTCTCGCTACTCGAGAAACAAATAAAACTTCAACTTTAATTGATCATATAATTAAAAGTAATATTGATATTGTTTCAGAATTTCAGACTAATAAAACAACATTATCAGATCACAAATTCACCGTAGTTACTTTAAAGTTATGTATTAAGAACAGTAAATCCCATGAAACTAAAAATAAAGTAATTTTTAAACGTGTTTTTGATAAGTGCAATATGGACAATTTTCTAATGCGTTTATTATGTGAACAATGGCAGGGTTTGTTTAATCCTTATTTAAGCTCTGATGAAAGATGGTCTATTTTTCTTGAAATATTTCTTTATAATTTTAATGAGTCCTTTCCTAAAGTTAAAAAAATCATAAATTGTCAAAGAAGAAAACCTTTGTGGATTATAAAAAACCCTTATCTTAAGGAAGAGAGCATTTTTCTAAAACAATTTCATAATCATGTAAAATTTAATAATCCTTCCCAAGAAATTGAATATAAAGACAAACTAAAATTGCACAGGCAAAATATTTCCTCTGCAATTATTAATGAAAATAATCTAGCAATAAAAACAGCTACTAATAAAATCAAAGCTACCTGGAAAGTTATTAATACAGAGTGCAAAACGAAAAAGAACTCATCTAGTCAAGGCAATATTGAAATTTGCACGGATGGGGTTACTATTTCTGATCCTGTATTGATAAGTAATTTATTTAATGACTTCTTTGTAAACACAGTTGAACGCATGGTTTCTGATAGGTTTCTTCCACTAAATCTAAATAATCCTAATAATTGCAATAGTCAATCTAAAACGATGAATACATTGAAATTTAATACTATTGATCCTGCTTATATCTTAAATCGCATGAAATCTCTACCAAATAAACTTGCCGCTGGTCCTGATGAGGTTCCATATACTGTTGTTAAATATTGTGCTCATGTATTAGCCACCCCTCTCTCAAACTTAATCAATCATTCAATTATGGAGGGTGTTTTTCCAAGTTGTCTTAAAACATCGAAAGTATATGCAAACCATAAAAAAGGACCAAAAAATGTCATTAATAATTTTAGACCAATTACGAATTCATCTGTATTTGCTAAACTACTCGAAGGAACAATGGATGATCAAATTACTAATTATAGGACTGAGAATAATTTAATAACCCCTTGTCAGCATGGATTTTTAAAAAATCGCTCCACTGATACTGCCATGTTTGATCTCCTAAGTTATGTTCATTCAGCATTGAACCAAAACCTATTCTGCCTTGTTATATTTTTTGATTTGTCAAAAGCTTTTGACAGTTTAAATAAAAATGTTATTCTTCATAAGTTTGATAACATTGGAATTGAAGAAAATAGTCGAAATTTAATAGATTCTTATTTGACAGATCGGCAACAATATGTCGAGGTTAATGCTATATTAGATGGACACTGTTCTTCTTTTATCTCTAATAAATTGCCAGTTAATTTAGGGGTGCCACAAGGAGGGAAGGTTTCTACGACCCTTTTTAACACTGGCACAAATGATTTACCTGAACATGTAACTAGTGCTGTCTTGGTTAAATATGCAGATGACGTCACAGCTATAGTTACGGCTGATTCTGAAGACGAACTTGTACGTAAAGCTAGATTAACTATAAACGAGATACTATCATGGTGTAATGATAATAGACTCATCCTTAACATATCTAAGACGGAGTTTATACAGTTTCACTCATCTCGTCAAATTCCAAGTCATAGTTACTTATTGCAAATTTGTAATGAAACCATTAAGAGAGCTGAGTCTGTTAAATTTCTTGGTCTGCATGTTAACGAGTGTTTAGATTGGAGTGTGCACGTAAACTCAGTATGCAAAAAGATCAATTCAGCAAATTTTATGTTATATACTATCAGAAACCATGTTTCAGTGGAAACTCTTTTAACTATTTATTATGCATATATTTACTCCCATTTGGCTTATGGTATTATTCACTGGGGAAGTAAGGCAGCCCTACTAAATAGATGCTTTGTTTTGCAGAAACGAGCTCTCCGTACTATATTAAAGCTGCCTAAGGGACAGTCCTGTGTATCTCATTTTAGAAATCTAAATATGCTCACTGTTCCGTCTATTTACATCTTAAACTGTGCTTCATTTAAAAAATCCCACCCTAACCTTTATTTGCAGAATGATAATGTTCATAATTACAATACCAGGAATAAATCCAATGTTGTTACAGACAAATTGAACTCTAATTTATACAAATCTTGTGCAATGTATCAAACGGCCAAAATATATGAATTTCTGCCAAAATGCCTAAAAGATATAAATGATTGTAAATTGTTCCGAAAGAAGCTAAAAAATGTCCTTATAAGTAAAGAGTTCTATTCAGTTAAAGCTTTTGAGAGCAATAAATTGCCTGAGAGTATTGTATCCTTATGATTTAAAACCTGGTTCATATTTTTTGTTAATATTGTGGTTCATTTTTTTATACTTATTTTTTTCCTTTGTTATATTTATAAAGTGTTGCGTTTTGATGTTATGTATGTTTGTTAATATTAAGTTTTTTTGACATGAACATATGTTGTCTTGTACAATCGAAAAAGTTCGAATAAAGAAAATAAAATAAATAAATTCACGCATCACGTCTATTTGTCATTTTGTGCAATATCCCAATATTCTTCATTATTTAGTACGCGTTTTCTTGGAAGCTTAATTAACCATTGTTAATATAAGTAATAATTATTTGGTTTGGAATTAATGCATGCGACTATTAATTAGAAACAATATTTAATTTATGGGTATATAATTAGTAATTTGCATATAAACTTTATTTTAAAATTATAATTATTTTTATAATAAGAACTAATGTTCAAATATTTACGAAAAATATATATGAAATTAGAAAATTAGAAATTAGACGTATGCTAATTATTTTTTTCAATTGTTTAAATTTTGTTTTAATATTTTTTGAACTTAAAATTTTGTGTATTACCAATGGAAATATTTTCTGATTTTGAATATTGTATATTATATTCGTAAAATAAGAAATAAACAAATTCTTGATAAAATAAAGAATATTATAATTATTCAGTTATATTCATAATTATAGTATTAACCTGACAATATTTTAACTTTTAAACATAACTCCCTGTAACATCTTTTTCTGTAACAATATGTTGCGAAGATTGAATTAAGTTTAGCAGCTAGAATTATTTTGAAAACCGTCTATATGTAACAGCGAAGACATATATACATATAAGACATTAAGAAGACAATATCGAGACGATATTGGAGTACCAGCTGAGTGAAGACTATATGGAGATTATGGAGTCAATATGTATTGTACATAAGATGGTAGTATTTTATTGGTATAAATATATTAATCAACAGTGAACTTATTTCTATGCCGTATAACATAGATTTCATTCGGGAGTTTGGAAATATACACAACACCATGTTTATTATATTTCTATTACTATTATTACGCGTATTAAAATGAAATTCTATATACATTAAAAACTTATAATTTTGTTCAACATTTGTCATTTTGATTTCAAGAATAATGACTTTCATAATTAGTGTAAAACTTGAACCTTTCCCCCTGATTTGAAATATACAGAGTTGCAATTTTAGGCTAGTACACTCATTTACTTATCCTTCTAATATTCGGAATATTCCCCACACCTTGACACTACCAAACAACTCCCACAATAGATAAAATAGAGCTACTAGATCAGAAATAACGTTCATGAAGTCGCAGTATATAGAATATTGTCCTCTACAATTACTGTGATCTGTGAAATATATTCTCAATCTAATTTTATTGGTTAACATATCACCTTGAAATGCCTCGTTTTCATTAACACTAATTGAGTTGCAGTGCAACGTCTTGGAGACCACAGAGTTAACGAGATCTTGAGAGGAGCGGAGTTCAAGCGAAACGTGTGGTCTGTGACAATTCAGCTCGCGATCACATTAGAACCGTGTGTGGCGCAGAGCTAATATCACGAGGTTAATGAAGCTTTGGTTAATTGACTTCTTACAGTGATTAAATGTGTTATTTTAGAATTAATTTATGTTAATTATAATTTGTTTAAAAAACAAACAGAAGTAAAATTTGTTTGAAATTAATATTTTTTGTTTTGTCATTTTTCGTTATGTATTTTTTGAGTATATAATATATTTATCATGATTGTGAGTTACAATGATATTCTCCAATGATCGAATGTTAAATTCCACCCACATGTTAACTTCGTTTTATTAACTTTATATAATTATAAATAATTATTTTTAATTTACTAATATGTAAAATATTGCAAATAATAATTTTTCAATCAAACCAGTTAAAAAATTAAACTAAAAAATAAAAATACTTTGTAATAATTATATTTAATTGTTTATTATTATTCAAATAAAATTAAGTAATTAACAAAATTTAACTTTAATATTTTTTTAAATGTTATATTTTAGATAAATTAAAAAAAAAGTATTCTGTTACTATCAGCTTTCTTGATTATTTTTGTCTATACTTTAACCACAATTATGTAGATTTAAATTTAAACCTGAAGCTACTTTGGTCCACAGATCTCTCAACACTTTACCTTATTAATAGGCTCATTGTTTTGCTCCTGCCGAGTGCAGGACCCACCTCTGCCGCCCCCACGCTCTCCACAGGGATGCTGGGACTATACATAAGTTAAGTGTGGGCTGCAGCTCAGTCTATATTCGATACTTAAGTGTGAGCGTAGACTTAAGTACACACACCTCGAGACAGAACGAACTACTTTGTTGTAGGCGCTGTCTATAGAGTCTATGTTTTACGAAGTAGTTAAATTTTATTTTTTTAAAAAATGACTATTTGGAGAAGGGGGGGGGGGTTGACTGAACTCCTAGTGCTAGTGAAATGGATTGCCTTCTTTAGTCATCCATTGGGCATTTGTTATTAAAATTATTATGTATATTATATTAGGTCTGTTCGTAAATACACAATCAGAAAGAATCGATTATTTGTGATGAACCTTCTGTACATGAAAAACAAGGTTCATCACAAATAATCGATTCTTTCTCATTGTGTATTTACGTCGATTTACGAACATACCTATGTATTCTCATGTGTTTTGCTCAAAGAACATTTTATATTATTCTTATTTACTTCATGGGTGCTATTCTTATCGTCCAAAAATTGCAAATCTGCATCTCCTAGATCATATTTGATACATGTATAACTAAGAATCAAAATAAAATATTAAAAAATAAAACTAGAGCATCCTTTAATTATCATTCAAAATTCACCGGTGGAAAATTTGATGAAAAATGAAAATCCCATTTCACATAATTTGTTTTCTTCATTGAAACTAAAAAATATTTAATGAATTAAATTTTTAAAATGTATCAATTTTGACCGAAATTAATGTATCACAAAATTTAAATTGTAATTAATTAAAAAATATGCTTAATTTAGAATAATTATGAATACATTGCAGAAAAAGTAGCATTATTTTCATTCACAATACTTTAAAAGTAAGGAACTCTTTTTACATTGAATTAATATTACTTTATATCAAAGAATAAAACTGTAGTGTCTGTGGTAACTCCAGTAAATAATGCAGTGCTTAATATTATAATAACTTAAAATAGTACATGAATAATTTCACACACAAAAAGACTTAAGTAGATCACTCAAATGGCTCGTATAGACACTTCAGTTATGAGCTGCCGCGTAAAACAAGGTATAGCAACGATCAATCATGACTGTGACAGCGTGGCGGGCCTAGTCTGCTTGGCTCTGCTGCATAATTATCCTGTCTAGTGTTGAGCGATGAAGCTCCAATGTTGACATTAATTCCTTGTTGACAACTAAAATAAACTCTAAATATTGAGATATCTGTACGATATAGTCTTAATATATATATGATGCGATACATGATAATGTTATATTGTGATAGGATGCATGCTATATAAGATAAGTAAGTGTAAAATTGTTCAAAATTTGCATATATTTAATAATATAACTTATTCCTGGTCAAAGATGTTAAGTATTAAGAAAAATATAAACCAATGCAAAAATTATAAAATTATTCGAATTTTTTACAATTTATCATAATCTTTATATAGATTGTGGATTTTCGTAATGCGGTCTTACTTGTTTGCAATTGTTCTAAGCTCCCAAAAATGCTAACTTGCAGTTGTTTAATAATTTTTAATATGTTTTAAAATGTAAAGTTTTATATACTTTCCAAACACAGGGAGTTTCCTAAATTTGGAATAGCAAGTAGTAATTTCTGAAGAAATTCAATGCAAAGAAATATCATGTAATTTTTCTTTCCTATACCATATCAACTATTTTCAGAAAATTTGTTAAACTGTCTCACCTCACAACATAAACAAGTAAAATGGACAACATACATGAACAAATTTTATTAAAGAAATGAATAGAGGGTACCAAATTATGCTACTCTGAATTTTTTCAGATTTTTTTGAGACCCGGAACTATTTTTAAATAATTATTGAAAGTCCTGTGATTTCAGTTGGCACCCCTGAATCCTTAATAAAAAGGATAGAGACTGGACGCCTATTGACGCCTCCAGGGGGCTTGGCCGCACTTTCAATAATTATTTAAAAATAATTCTGGGTCTCAAAAAAATCTGAAAGAATTCAGAGTAGCATAATTTGGTACCCTCTATTCATTTCTGCAATAAAAAATTTTCATGTATGTTGTCCATTGATTCTATATTTATATTATTAGTGTTCACTGTTCATATGCTAACTGATTGGTAGTTACGTTGATTTCATATATATAGATAATATAGATACATAGGCAATAAGCACAGCAATCTATATATTAATTCTATTGAAGATTCTTTCAACTCTACGAAACTCGAAATTCATTAAATTTGGGAAGTGATATTTTTTTAACGTATTGAATTTATTTTAAATTCTCTATTTTAAGCAAGGTATAAATTAACTAAATATAGTTACTTTAAAAATTCTCTACATATATTTAAGTTTAAAATCTTAGACAATTTTTGTGGTGTGCCTTTAAAATTAAATACTTACAAAATATTCTTTTCTAAATAAATTAACTAACGTAATTTCAAGAAAGTAATCCATAGGTCGGCAAGTGAAATAATGCTAAATGTTTATAAATGTAAAATATTGTTTCTTGGAAATTAAATTATAATTTCATCATAATTATATTTTTAAATAATCCTATATAATCACATTTCTTTTGTTATTTTTATATTAAACTTTTGAATTTTTACTCCTGAAATTCCATGCAACGAAATATCAATTAACTTTCTCATCTATATTTAAACGAAATCAACCATTTTCAAAGAATTTTTTTAATCTACCATGCACATCCCAACATAAACAAATATCCCATTGGTTGGTTCCCACGATAGGTTCGTTTCGATTGTGGCTCAGGGTACTGACACCATCATCCATTTTAATCGTGGTGTGTTGGTAGCTGAGACAATTTGTAGCAAGGTGCCTAGCTACATGTTTTCTTTTTTTTATATATACACGTTTTTTTTTTTCTTTATCGTATTTCTTTTGTTAAAGATCCCGTGGAGGCAACCATTTCAAGATGTCAATCAAACTACCTATTTTCATTAAAGCGTATCAAAAAACTTACCTATATATATCTATCTATTTTATAAAACTCCCTATATGTACAAAAAAAAATCGTAATATTTTTTTAATATAAATACTTCATATCATATATAAAAAGTTTCAATTTTATTTGTAATAATATTTTACACTTAAATTTATCAGTAATTTTCTTGTAATTTGTTAACAATTTATAGTATTTTCATATAAAAAGATATATGAAGGTCGTATTAAAGTTTTGCCGTGTGATGTATATGTATGCATGGATGAAGAATAATATATAGGGAGCTCCGTGGGGGGTAGACGCCAAAACATCATGCGTCGACTTTTTTTTTAAAGGTAACCCATGATGCCGCCTTCTTATAATATGCTGATGGTCTTTATCCTATGAAGCCATGCAGAGAAGTGAAGAGAGAGAGAGAGAGAGAGAGAGAGAGAGAGAGAGAGAGAGAGAGAGAGAGAGAGAGAGAGAGAGAGAGAGAGAGAGGAATATTTTATTGGTATTATATGTTCTTATTGTGGCTTTATCGAAAGTTAATAGATATAAAAAGAAATATAGGAATTGTGATCAATGATCCAAACAATAGCATATATAGACAATATTATAAAAAATAAATTGTATTAGTAGAATTTACATAATTTAAGCTGCATAATTTATATTACATTTTCTTACAAGACTGTTTCATGTAAAAAAAAAATTTAAAATTTTTGATTTTTTTTAATGTAGTCATACGGTAATAAAATATTATTTGATGATCCTTATGTTCCCTGTACCATCTGATTATTAATTCATGAATCGATTGTACACTCCACCCCTCTCTGAAAAGTTACTATACAAATAAAATAATGCATGTATGAATGATGTAGTAAAATGAGAATGATTAATATCAAATTATAATCAAAACATAATATTGTATTATAAGGGGCATTCACGAAGTCTTATCACATTTAGGGCTCGATAATTTAAGACCAGAAATTTTGGGTCTAAAAAGCATGCCTAAAATCAGGCTTTAAATTATCGAGCCCTAAATGTGGCCTTAGGGCTTTGTGAATGCCCCTTTGTATTTTTAATTGTTATACGTTATACATACAGAAATTTGAATAAAGTAAAAAACGATTATAAAAATAAAAAAATTGCACCATGTAGTTAAATAACATCTTAATAGAAAGTTACTGCAATTTTTAATAACATTCCATTAACAGTGATATAAAAAAAATTGGTTACTACAAGCAATCATTTTTTTTATAAATGGTGATATAATATATGTCAACCAAATACTTCCCATATACTGTATATTAAATATCTTTTATTCTACTATATAGTTTGACTAAATTGAAACATTGACATTAATTAAAATACCAAATAAAATTTAAATGGTTGAATTAAAAATAAAATGTTACATTAATTATTCCCATATTTTTAAAAATTATCACCTGTTTTTAATGACTCATCATAGAATAAATTATCCTTTACTGGATTCTAATATTTATAAATAAATAAACATGTTCTTTATTTTAAACCTTAAAATTTGCCATACTATTTTATTTATGCTATGAAATCAATCCATAATATATGATTTATGCTAATGACTTTAATATATATTATAGCAAACCAAGCAGACATCTATTTTTTTTTAAGAAGACCAAGCCTTAATAAAACTTTACGGCTTTACGAAGAACAAAAGCCCTTATAAGAAAAAACAAGACAAAAAAAAACACGTGTCTATATATTAGACTACCTGACACACTGAAGAAAGATTCGCCGACGACTATTCCATATTCATGATTTAAAGAGTTAAAAGTAATTAACTATCGGTCAAAACTATAACCTTTTTTTCTTACGTCACCAAAAAAAAAAAAAAAAAAAATATGAGTCAAAACAAATGGAAAAAAATATTATAGTATTATTTTAAAAATATAAAAGGTTTAAACCGCCTTAACTATATATGATAATTTTCAACACTAACTATAAATAGAATTCTACAGCCTAGAGCAAAATTTTATATTAAATGCAGAAATATACCTTATTTCATTTGAAGCATATATCTTTTTAAAACATTTCCTCAACTATATTCAACCATTTCCTTTTTTCAAAGTATTTTAATTACTTTTATCCCTTGATATTTTATGTTTTCGTTTATGGTTGAATTCAAAATGAAAAAATATAGTGAACCACATATCTTACAATACAAGTAAGCATTGCATGGTACGAATGTGTGCTGTACATATTACACTAAAGTGCACCATAAGTTTCTCTATTATAAGTTAATATGTTATTGCATGTGTGTATTCAAATTGAATTTTACTGTATTCTATTCTAATATTCTGTATTATACAGTATTGAATTTTACTGTATAATTTAATAATTATTACAAAGCTAAGCTGCATAGAATCAATTATTAATGGGAAAAAAATTTGAAACAAAAGATTTTTCTTTTTTAATAAATTTAAATTGTGCGCAGATTTTAAAATAATTTTATTTCAATTTTTGAAACATTAAATTTTCACCTTGCAACAGCTTCAATCTACTAGTATCGTAGCATATTTTGACTCGTATGATTACAAACACGTTTAAAGTATTTTATTTTTCAATCCTTAATAATTTAAATATTTTCCATGTAATTTTTGATTAAAAAATTAATTCAAAGACCAATAACTTTGCATAACGTGAAAAACGAAGATTTTCAAAGTTGTAATTTCAAAATAAATTTCCACACTATTCTTAAATTACTTATGATTTAACAATAAATTTTAAAATATTAAAATCCAAGCTCAAGTATTTTATGACAAAACTCCCTCTGAAAGTAAATCATACATTTGTCAGTTATAGTGTATTTGACATCCAATTATATTGTGGCTGGCTACCGTTTTGATCTAATATTCATAAATTAAATTTTTAACGAGTAGCATGTTCCTGTCATAATTCGCACTTTATTTTAATTGAGAAGGTTACGTTTATGATGATTAACGTTTGGCAGAAATAACATATCGGTGATGTTATGGCGTATGGTTATTACATAACATATACGTCAATAAAGTGCATTACAGCATTTATAGGATGTTTGTTAAATGAAAAGATGAAAAAAATATTAATATATAATATATATGATAATATTTTTTTACAATATGCTATAATAATAATTAAGAGTTTCATAAATTTGATTGAATTTAATGAACTTGAATGTATTTTAATATAATATATTATAGAGTATAGCATACTCCTGCACAATGCGTACCAAATTTTTATTATATAATATTAAATTTTTAATTAACATAATATCACTTATGACAGGAGTTTATCATTTTATCAATTATTTGAAATAAATCTAATACAAAAAAACATATTTATTTGCTCGTTTCATTACAATATTGAATTTTTCATCTATTATAACATTTATTTATTCACACTTATTAAAAAGGTACTCATAATCATTATTTTAACTAATGTAAGGAGCACCAGGATACATAAATATAATGGTTAATTCTATATTTATTAACTACAATGATAATTATGCTCTGTCAAAACAATCTCTTTCAAATTGCACATATCCATTTATTAGGATTTACTCCCAGTGTCGTAAACTATTTAGCGAGCTGCAGTGAATTTTGATGCACTAATTTATTTTTCAATTGAAATCTGCAGTTGTAGGGTACTGGCCACAGGTGATTGCATGGTTTTGAACTACCCGAATCTTCATGGAATTGACCTGGCAGCTAGCATTAATTAGGGATTTGTGTGTTATTTCCAAAACGGGACGGCCATATGAACTATAATAACAATGCATCCCTGCATTCGCCTATTTAATTAAGACTGAGGGAACCATGGAAATCTCAGGATGGTTGTGAATTGATGTAGGATGCACGAGTGGGTGTTATTTAACAACCGCCATTTGCAAAAAATTGGCGTTGCCATGGATCGAACTCAGGACCATAATTGCGACATAATTGTTTTAAAGACAGAGTTACATATGATAATTACATTATTATATATTTTTATTCCACGTATGACACCTTTTTGACTATTTTCCTCCTCATTAGATAACTTTTCTTACAAAAAATATAATTTATATTTAAAAAAAAAAACATTTTATAAAGTTTCGATCTAATTTACCATGTAGCACATTAATATAACAATGGTTATATTGCCCAAGTAACAATGGTTTACAACAATTGCCCCAGGGTAGTTTGCGCCTACCTGAGTGACCTTGCCCTGACTGGTACTCCCTGTGGAGAGCCGGGCAGCGCGGCAGATGGCGCTATGTCCATCATTAATCATAAGAGCCGACACAGCGGACAGACCCGTGTGGCCACTCCCTTGCCGCTTACTGCATCACTACACGGTGAATGTTATACTGTATTGACAGTATGTAGTGTCAGATATGTTGCTTGTGACGCCAGACTTCCAATGTAGACAGTTGTAGCAAAGAAAAAAATTAAAACAATTATTTAAAAATATCTTTTTATTTAGCATAAATATATTTTGTTCGTAAAAAATTCTCATGAAAAATGAGAAATGTTTACCTCAAAAGAGGATTTTTGGCTTAAATGTTTTATTTATGTTTTAAATTTTGTTTATTTTCAGGATTATTCGATAAAAACTATATGAATTCGCAGTATATATAGACAGTGCATTGTTCCTGCAAGCAATCCATTTTTACATAGTCCACTTTGAATATAATTATTATGCTATAGATTAGTAAACACTTTGCGTCCGCATTTCACAATATATCAAATGATGGATTGTCAAGCGTTTGCTTCAAAAAAGTAATTGTATTCGAGCGCCAGTACGAACAAATTCATAAATTAAGCGTCCACCATCAATATCGACCGTTTTTACTCAGGTTTCCATGATTCCTTTTTGTTTGTACTATGCAAGATATATTTACTAATTAAAATAAGTATACTAATTCTATATCTCCATAATTTTTACCTTAGTTTTAAATACGAGTACCAATGAATAAGTAAATTAGTAAATACTTATTTCAGGATTGATCAGGATTAATTCATAACGTAATATAAATATGCAAATAATATACCATGTATATGTATACTGTAAGTGACTGTTACATTGCTCTTGTTAATTTCTAAATTTCTAAATGTGTCAATTATTCATATAGTAAATTAATTAATAATAAGTATAGACTTAATGGAAAAATGACAATTAAAGAGTACACCTTAAAAAAATATTAAAAAAAAACATAATATGATAATATAATTTTTTTAAAAATATATTACGTTATTTATATGCAAATATTTTATTATAATAAATTAATATTTTTTTTTTATTTTTACCCATATAATTTTTGTTTAATTCTGTCATTTCATATACTGTATATTTTTTAAATCGATATTAAAATTGAAATTATAGCTATCATAATTGACGACATATACAAGAGATGACATATATCAGAATCCATTTGATTGAAACATGATATATATGAACGTTGGCACGGTATATTAATTTAATTTGTAGTCACGCCGTTGGCGGCAGCACTGCGGTGGTATCACGCCTAATTTCGCCCCTGCAGTTACGCTACTGATAATGTTTGGCATTGTTCCAATCTGTGGGAGAGTTGCAATAATCCTGCGGCACATCGCTATGGTTGTTTGTAACATTCGGATTATCTCTCTGTACTCTCGTGAACAAATGTAATGAGATGTATCGTCAATGAACGAATAAATTATTATCTTGTTTAATATAAAATAACTTCATTTCATGGGATTTTAAAAATGATTATTTTTTAATTTTATCGTAGAATATTTCCGATTTATATTGATTGACAAATTAAATTATTGATTTTGTTTATAATTATAATTTAATTAATTTCTTATAGTGTTTGTCTATGTAATGATACATATTTTACATTTTATGAAAGTACGGGAATTTATAACTATTGGTACAAATTATCTAATTGTTAGAATTTTATTACAGTAATTATAATAAAATTTCAAATATTCAAGATATTAATTCTAATGTCTTCAAAATAATTGGATGAAAATATTATGAATATAACGATAAATTTAATGTCAATTAATAAATAATAACAAAAATTGTTATTTGAACAAAACTGTTAGCAAAAAAGATAGCATATAATCGTCAGTATATTATGACTATAACATTACCATGCTTTCAAAATTATGCTGTAGAAATTATTACTTTGTTTAAAAGAAGTGAAAGCTGGAGAATTAAATTTCATTAATATTGGTTCTATCATTCCAAATATTTAATTTGTGTATTTTCTCATCTGTAAAAAATTCGCAATGAACGGTATATAAAGCAAATTAATTTGGCAATGTTTTATGACTAAAAGAACCATGGAAACTGTCCTGATCATGTCCTGCTTATATTTTTTTATATACCAAGTTCATAATTATTCCATGCAATGTTACAACTCAAGATTCAAAATTGAAACCATGCATTAAAATTTGAGTTGGGTGGATGAAAAAAATGTTTCGTGTATCACTCATCTATACAATATATTATCAAAGAATTAATATCTAATATATGATATTAATTCTTTGATATTATGCTGTACTTTGTTGATATGACCAAAATCAACGCAATGTTTTTTGCATAATACATCCCCATGATTTCAGGCATTAATTAACGTATAAATATAAAAATTCTCAATTTTGTATTAAAAATTGCTCAATTTAAATAACATGTAGGGTACTACAGTCATTTGGTTATAGCGTTGCTAATGAAGATAAGAGTGACGATTATTTTTCATCCCAATTATTCATGCAACGAGTTCGATAAATTAATCCCCCGTATCATCGATAAGCCCCCCATAGCGATATAGCACCACCAGTATCTGCCTGTCGTGAATTTCAGCGAGTCTGCCACTGTGATATCAAATATATACGGGATAAATCATCATAACAAATTTATATATAGGGAGTTTTATGAAGCTTATAGTTGATGTAAATATGGATATTGTGATATCCTGAAATATTTATGTAATAATATATAATGTTCAAATCTATATAATTTTAATTTGTATATTATAAAATATTCATAAAATACGCGTATGATATTACTATAGTTCATATTATAAATTTTTAATATAATAGATTAATGTTTTTGATCAATGCATGATGGTTATTTGGGGATTTAAAATATGGAAAAAAGTAAACAGTACATTTTAATTTTTGTCTTCTTCTTAAGGTTTTGTATGAAAAATAAAATAAGAAAGAAATTAATACAATAACAATATAGAATAATAGAAAAACAATACTTATATATCCAATCAACAGCTCTGTCGGTCCAATGCTGTCTCAGTGCTGAATCTGTTCAAATTCAAATTATTTTTATTCGTAAAATTCCAAATTCATTTATGCATATATTAATATCAAGTAAAAATAAAGCATTATGCATGGGTAAGACACGTCAAAGGGCAAAATACACAACCAATACAAAAAATAAAATCACAGTAAAAAATCCTTAACAGAGTAAGGTTGGGAGTAAGAGTTGGGCTAATTCTGTGCCAATACTGGGCCAATAGTGGTCCAACACAATTTTTACTCGTATGTTTACTGAGATATAAGTTTAGAACATTACATGAGCTGATTCTATAGCTTATTGTTTATATTGCACCTTTTACTATAACTATAAAGTTGGCACTCAAATGATACTGTTGGTGAATTATATATATACAATCATCAAAGAATAAAATTTTCATTTATATAATTCGCTATGTAACTTCTGTATTATAAATATCCAAACAATTATAAACATAACTGACATTATTTTCATTTTAATATAAAATTAAGAAGAATAAAATATTTCTTTTCTTCTTATTATTGACTAGTATGTGGGCTGGTGTTATATTGATGGCTATTACGTCTCAGTAGTGTAGTTGAGTAGGCATTAACATATAAGCAGAGAGAGAGAGAGAGAGATGGCTTCAGATTACGCGGGCACAATGTCAGGGCGTGTCACCGCCATGTTCTTGGTGATGTCGACTATAAGATAAGCCAAACAATAAAGTAGTTAGGCCTACGGTAGTCACATAAGCCCTTTGCTACTTGTAACCATCCGTTGAAATCTGTATGGTAACAATAGCTTACTATCAAGAATATAATAAACAAGTAATATAATTTTGTCTCTACGTCACACATTTAAAATTAATTCATTTTTAAAGATGGTAAGAGTTGAAAATTTGCAACAAAGGTTATTTACAATGTTTTGAAATGAGAAAAATAGCTCTTATAGGAAATTACAAATGTCCTATAGTTTTTTAATATGGTGGGCTATAGCTGTACACAATTTTAATTACAATTTTTATATTTAATTGAAAATTAGTTGATATTAAAGTTACGATTGAAATTATTTTGAGAGCAGAGGAATTAAAAATACTGGACTTAATTTCTCAATTACCAGAGAAACTATATACGATAGCTAATGGCATGACAAATCTTTACCCATGTAATGTTTGAAATTATCAAATCTTATGAGGGTTAAGTAATTTGAATGCATTTAATTAATTATGCAGATAGCTTTATGTTGATTGTAAATTTTCGAAACAAAACAGTAAAATGTATCATATAATAATGGAGTATTGTCCTCCATTTTTTTTATTACAGAAATGGATAGAGGGTGCAAAGTTATGCTACCCTGATTTTTTTCAGATTTTTTTGAGACCTGGAACTATTTTTAAAAAATTATTGAAAGTCCTTTTTGTGACGTCACGCGGCGGCAAGTCCTATCTTTTTCTTAAGGAGCGGCGTCTCGTGACGTCACGAAAAGGACTTTTAATAATTTTTTAAAAATAGTTACCGGGCTCTAAAAATCTGAAAAAAATCAGGGTAGCATAACTTTGCACCCTCTATCCATTTCTTCAATAAAAAAATTGAGGACAATACTCTATTATGTTAACAATAAATTAAAGCGAAGATATACAATTTTCAGATATTCAATACTTTTATTGTAAATGTGTTACAGAGATGAATTTACTGAATATATAGTAAATGGTTCTCATAAATTTAAGATTAATTAAAGTCTGCAATTTTAGAATGTTGATAAATTTATTTCCATTTAATAGTTGTTTCGAGTTCAATTCAGTACTAGATACCTGCATGATAGAAAATCAAATGTTTTCCGCAACGTACAACTTTCAGATATGATGCTTTTAAATAATTACATTTTTACATTTTTTTTAAATTTTTTAATGCATTTAAATATATTAAAATTTAAATGCAAATTTATAAATGATAATTAATATTTTTGTGACAAATCATACAAATTACTCATTTTATATAAAATTAAATTACGTGTATTTATATTTTAAATTAATACAACTTTTTTTGTTAATATAAGAAATCAATACTTTTTGGAGTGGCAAATTGTAGATTTTATAGTTGACCATAAATGAAAGAAGAAGAAATAAATAATGAAGTAAAAAATACATTAACCTAATCTATATAAAATTTGTATCTTAAAATCCATGAAGAACATGTCATACACGTCATATAAATATAAATCAGTTAGTCAATATATTTGTATCTTTTTTTAAAAATCAACTTGACAAATATATCCGGACTTAACACAACAATAAAATATCAACTATATACTTAAATCTTTAGCTACTGCAGGTGTCTTTTTTACTATATAATACATCAGATTACATAAAATAAGTCACAGAAAAAAATAAGTTCATATTTACTTGACACACCCTTACAAAACAAATTCAATATATTAAATCTTATATAATTTTTTTAAAATATAAGACAATTGAGTATAGTAATAGTTACATTGTAAAGGTGCGAAGATTCAATAATTTATTATCAAATTTTATGCTATGGTTACGCCCATTTAGATCTTGTGTCATCTTTATCTAAAACGACCCCCCATAGTGTGATGACAATGACTTGGTCGCTACGTGACGTTTTAAAGCCGCTCCCCAGCTAAGGATTATTATACTACTGTGTGGTGTTATAGAAACCTGAAACTACAATTAAATCGATTACAAATATATAATAAACAAATAAATAAACAAAACATCTGTGTCAATTTGTTATATATTTTTTTAAAAAAAATATTAACCCATAATATTTTAGAATATGTTCAATACGTTAAAGCATTGGAAGTATTTGAGAGTGAAAAAAAAAAAAAAAGCTTTTCACAGTACATTTTTATTAGTATTGTAAAATACAGGCAGCAGGCACGAAATATATAGATATAATAGGTATAGAGTATGTGTTTTCTCTTAGAATGTCAAATTATCAAAGATTGATCGACTTTTATTTTGTGCATTGATAGAAGATCATAAAAGTGTGCTCTAAGATATAATATATCACATTAATAAAAATACATTTACATTTTCCATATTCCTATTGCAACCACCTCATCTTATAGCAATAATGTATTATTTTTTAAGATTAAGTGAATTCGAATAAGTTTTGATATTTATAACTTTCCAATGAAATAATCTATATATTAATTTCATTGCATTCATTAATGATAATATGGAAGTGGCAAATAAATAATGTTAACTTTTTTTTTAACAATTTTTTATTTATATAAAATTACAAAATAAAATTTATAAAATATTTTGTAAAATATTAAAATATATTTTAATTATTTTTTTAATATATAATTGAATTATGTAAAAACTAAAAATAAAAAAAAGTTTTGTTTTTTGGGGCGTGTAAAAGAGCTAGGCATCACAGATATACGAGCAAGACGTTGATGATTTATTATTATTCATTGCTTGAACGTTGAGGCGTGGGGCGGAGTCATATCAGAAGAAAATACGCTAAGGTTATAGCAGCCCATGAAAGATGACAGAAGCATGGATGTAGTAGCAGAGAGCTTCTTGCTTGCCCGCCTTACCTGTTAGAGAATTACCCGCCCATCGCTTGATTAGCTTTGGCTCAGAACAAAATATAAAACTAACTGATCTCAGACTCTCACTCCTTCTGTTTAAGTTAAACCTTATACATATGAAGTAATTAAGAACAAGGATCATGTATAGCAATAATATACCTGAATAGTTTTGTGATCTGTATTGTATGTACTGTATTAATTTATATGATCGTTCCTTATATGATGAAATGGACTTATTTATTAACTACATTACAAATATGAAAAAATTCTTCAATTTCATTGGTGTTATTAATGTAAAATGCATTAATTATATATATATAAATATATATATAAACTGTAATCGGGACTTTAAATTCCTTCATTATTTGCTACAATTAGCGCTAGAACTCGTTCCGGTCCCTTTAACAAAGAAAAATTATATTTCTATGAGTTGTGGTAGTTTCTTTTAACGCATTAAAATTGAATATTAAATTAATAAAAAAAATTAATTTCTCTGAAATAAAACTAAATTAATAAATTTTATTATAATTTAGGAAAGATTTTGGTCATAAATATTCTTTTTAATTGTGATTATGTACTTATTACATACTTTATTTTACGTATATATAATATAATTATTAAATCATCATCATGAAATTAAAATTAAATTTTAAATCTTATCAGTACATTTTTTTATTTTGTTTTTCAAATCATTGAGAGCAGTATGGTAGACCAGACCATGTTGTTACTGCATGTCTTTGGTCAAATAATTTGAATATTCAACAATTAAGGTTTTCCAAAGCTTGATGCTTGATGAAAAAAAAAATCATACTTACCTTTCGCATATTGGAGATTAAAACATATTTTAAATTATAATGTGTACCCGTTATTAATTTATTATCAATTTTAGTTTATGAAATGCGAAATTATGATCGAAAATCGTACTTAAAAAATTAAAATTGAATTTAAATTAAAATCAGCAATGCATACGAAGGCTTTTTTTTTTTTACCAAAAAACATTATGTTTGGCGATTAAAGATTGAAAACTAAAATTGCATACCCATCAGGGGTAGTATAGTGAAAAAGCTTCTTAACTCCAGTAGACTCCAGTGTAATCTGCAATGGACGGCAGTAAAGAAAAATGTAGCTGGCATGACTGGCCGGGATTGCTAGCTCCTCTCAAAGTCATCAATCTCCGGTGCTTGAGGATCGGAGGAAGCCTTGGGCCTCGCTGGCTTTGTCTGCAACTTGCTAATCACCTGCAGGAAACCAGAGACTAGCCGTGTGCAATAATTTTGATTGGAAATTTTTACTGGAATATTATAAGTAAAGGATTTGTGAGGTGGTGTTCTTTATGAAACATGAAAAAATACACATAGCTTCGATTTTCAACTAGAGTTAAATGGAGTGCTAAACATGCTACTAAAAAATGTGAGCTAAATCGGTTCTAACGTATACCTCATTGCTTAGCATGCACACATTTTTTTAGCATCTTGTTTAGCCCCTGATATGGCACAACGTTTAGTATACTCGATTTATCCCGGGCTGAAAATCAAAGCTAAAGTAGGGCTAAACTGCTTTATGAATGCCCCCCCCCCCCCTAACAATAGGGTACATCATCTCACCAAGCTTACTACCCCAAATTCTAATATGTGAGTGTCATGGGAACGAGGTCGGCCATGACAGTCTATATCTATAACTAACCTCCATTGTATTTACTTGCATGTGAATATATTATAAACAAAAATAAATATATTACATAATTTATTAAGCTTCATCAATTTTCTAAAATTATTAATTAATAACGTTGGTTGCATGTATACCCAATACCTTATATAGATAATTATATAAACTCTCATCATTATTTTTAAATTTTTAGTTTTTTATTCAGCTGGCAATTCAGCATTTCATCTGATGGGAGATCATGTGCAGCGTTACCATGTAGAATTAAATATTATAATTATGTATATTTAATTCTAAATATTATGTGACATTTAGGTCATAATTTTAATACAGAATTATTACGTTTAAACAATTTACTGACATAAATTTAATAAAAAAAAAGTCGTTAGTTAATTATATAAACTAACAGGTGATTTATTTATACAAATTGAAAAAATAAAATACAGGTTATCCCTACATATATATTGTTATTTATATTATGTGTATATTTTTTTTAATAAAACTAATAAAAAAATAAATATATAAACAACCAAAAGTTTTCAATTAAACTTGAAATTAAAACCATATAGTGCAAATAATTTAATGGTATGAAAAATTGACAATAGATTTCATGTGAAAACATGTAGCTACAAGTTTGATTTGGCACGGCTTGTTACTACGACGGCGCCAGCACTCGACTGTGAGAAGGTCTGGTGACTACTGGAGCACGGCGGTCCAGCGTACCTCGTCACTGATGATCGACGTCACTTTTTAGTCGCACACATCCCGTGGGAATAACTGACCATCGCATCTCCTACCTCATAAAATTATTGTGTAATTAGCACTTAGCATGTCTTTCATGAGTTTGATTCCTGGTCCAATACAAATGTTGAGCCATGAACTTGGTGATCTGTACAGCGACCATTCTGAATGAAGTTTCCTTGTTCCTTTAGTAATAAATTATAGGTAAATTCTGGGATGGCCAAAAAATGTGCGCAGTGCTCTGTGGGTACATCGACCATCCTGAATAAAGTTTCCTTGTTCTTTTGCTCTCTTTCTTTGGATTTTTTTATAGTTTAAAGGTGTTCAATATCAGTTTGATTCAAATTGGGGAGTCAATTTTTTTTTAGCATTATTGCTATGCGTCAAACCGACATTTTTTTTATTCATAAAAACATGTTTATGTACAATTTATACATAATAATCAAAATATTAATAACGACTTTAAATTTTATATCACATCAGTATATGTTATTCAATAATCCAAATTAACAATTAAAGTATTATAAATGTGTAACAATTTCCTAATGTACAATATCATGAGACAATTTATCCTTTTTTTTTATATTTAAGCATAATATTACTACAAAACATAAAAACCTGCAGGGGGGTCTTCAAATAACACCAATTACAACAATCTTAAAATTAGGACAGTCTTAGCGTATTCTTTATTGTTGCGCTAAGACAGTCTTAGGTTAAGTTTAGGTTAAGTGGTGTTATTTGAAGACCCCCCAGTATTGTGCATTGTCTAGAAATCAATAATTTATTTGTCAAATTTGTCAAGTTCAATTGAGGGAACCATAAATACTCGGGAGAATGGTCAGTAACACCTGATTTATGCATAAAATTATTTAAGTCACGATGCAAGGATCCAATATTAAATATTGTATTAATAGTTATCCTAGGCATCTAGGTATCTACATGGTATAATTATTTGAATGTAACGAACTGAAAAAAAAAAAAAATACTTCATGTCTTGTTATGAATATCTTTGAATTTATCATATGTTCTTATTTCATTGTATATTACATGTTAATTTGAATGTGCATTTTTTTTATCCTTAAATTTTTTATCACCATCTCTTGCCGATTGCACATGGTAAAAAATTTCAAAATTAAACTTATTTATAGACACATTTATTTTATTAATTTTTAGAGTAAAATTTTCATAAAATTGAGAGAATTTTTAGCATTGATAAAAAATATAATAAATGATCTTCAAAATTTCAAATCAATACGACAATGAACTGATATACAGTACATTAACCATAGCAATACTGGAATATATTTTTATTAGTTCAAAAGTAGCATAGCTAAGAAAATAAATTATTACTGGAATAACTATAAAGGCATCAAAAAAGCAAATGTTGAAATGCCAAATAGTAGACAAATTCATATAATACTTATTAATTATATAAAATGTGTATGACTAAGAACATTGCTATTTACGGAGGAATTTTTACTATCAATAAATATAACAAAAACACATGAGAGTGCCTATAAAATAAATAAAAATAATATTTTTGCAAGATATAATTTTTTTTATTACCATTTTGGCGTGAGAACGTCTCTGGTAAGCGCGTCAAATTCACTGCCATACCCTCGCCTATTGTTGCTCTGTCGGTGACTTTTTTTATATACTCATTTTCTTATACCCTTGATCCCATTTGGAAACACTACGGCGCCGCTGCCACTTCCACGGACTTTAAATGTAATTTTTCCACAGGGATATTTTTTTTTCTCTTTGCTTCTTCTGAATTTTAATGTTATACAAGAAGGTTTTCTATAAAAGAGTTTTTAATGAAAACTTTTTAAGTCTCAAACGTCTTTAGTAGCAAAGGTTTTATAATGAAAGAAAAAAATTATTTGTATATGAAATTTACAGAAGGTTTTTTTTTAGTTTATTTTACAAAATAAGGTACTCAAAAAAATTTTTTTTAAATATTTGTTAAATATATAAATAAAAGTTTTTTTTTCATGTTTTGATGATTATTTAGAAAAATTGTATTTTAGTTTTATAAAATTAAAATGAAATAAATAAATAAAAATCGATGTGTTACTGACTATAGAAAAGTGTCTACTTGCAATTCGTTCATGTCTGTAGGTAATATGGGTAAATCTACTCAATCGAATTAAAACAACAATGTATGTTTAAACACTTTATACCCTATAATATATAATGCATCAAATGCAATGTGATAGTACTTAATTAAAAGAAGTTTAGAATTGGTACCTAAATTCTTTTAAAATAAAATTAAATCCAATTTTACTATTTACATGTATTCTGGAATCTTTTTTTTTTTAAGATTATTTTGCATTCAATTCATTCATAAAGATAAATAAAAGAATTGTAATTTTCAAATTTTAATCACATATTTCAAATTACAAATAAACTGATACTTTTATAATTATACTTTAATAAAATATAACAAATAAAATACCCTAAAAAGAAAAGGAAATTCTCTTTAAAAAATCTTTACAATAAAGTTCCTTGATATACTTTTTTTTTTTTCCAATCCCCCAAATAACAATAGGAAAAAAAAAAAGGTAGTGGCATAACCTAAAGAGAAAGAAAGAGAGAGAATGTTATAATCATTAATTACTTTACACTATTGAGTCTCGGATAGAGATCGTTTCTCAGATCACTCTAAAGAAAGAATAAAAAGGATCTAACTCATAGGAGGCTGTATATAGCACCATCTCACCTTAATAAAGAGAAGAAAAAAAAATTCTTAGCTCCTCCCCACAACCAATGAATATTTAAGCGTGGCGTTCTTGTAAAAAGAAGTTAGTCGTGTTACAATTTATCATCTGTACATTTCAACCAATCCCACATCATGCTTTCTATAAAAAAACAACAATGTGTAAGATAACAGTTTTAGACAGGTAAAAAAAAAAGTTTGCTTATATAAAAAAAACTGGTTTTTATAATATATATTATATATATAGGGTGGTGCTGTAATATTATGTTAAATATTATTTTTCTATCATATTTAATAATAATTTAAATTGGTAAATATAATATTTATTAAAAAATAAACTAATTCCATACTTTAAGATTAAGATAAATATGAATAAATGGTATAATAAGGGTGTAATATATATTATGTAGACTTAGTTTTGTGATTATACAAGGGTTTTATTATCACAATTTAAAAAGTTATTTGTTATTATTTACTTTATTATAAGCCACTTCATTGCGTGTGGATGATACGTTATCGTAAAAAATGAAATAAACGACTTAATTTACCTAAAAATTATACATACATATTCATAATTATTATTTTTTTTGTCATATTTAACAATTTTTGCATGTAGCTGAATTTGTAGTAATTTTTATCAATTAATTTTTAGCTAAATTTTGATTAGTGCAATTTCTATGATTTATACTAACATCAGCATAACATGCATGAACTGAAACAGATACAGATAATATTAAAAATATTCCCCACCTACCATTTGATATAATTATTATACTGCACATAATTCATAATATTTAATTGCTTTTCGATTGTACATATCAATATAATCACATACTTCTTATATGTGATATCCTATAGCTCATGCTTCATTTTCATAATTTTTATTTTATTTACGATATCATGTCCTAAATAAACCCTTTATAAAATATCTTATAATATAAATTTAAAACCAATTTAATATTATTATAAAACGTATTAAAATTCGATCAATATTTTACGGTATAAATATATATTTTTTTATTCTAAATGTAAGGAATATTAAGGGTGAAAAACTATGGGTGCGTATGACTGCGTGAGAATGAAAACACCCCCATAATAAGCAACTACCCCCTACTTACTGCATGTATCTGGCAGCGACTCAATGCTCCCCTTATAATATAACTGCATATGATCATCCTAAACACGTGACTTGTGTATTGTTAAGACTAACATGCGAGAGACAGATAAAATGAACTGAGATTAGCTCTACAGATTATAAATATATCAGCTGATTTTATACTGTAGTGATGCAACAAGCACAAAAACTGTCAACAATAATCAATGTATTGAGACAATGTCAATGAAGGGGAAGTATATTGTTGTATTAAGATTGTTATCAGAGGATTAGAATTTTACATTTTTAAAAGGAAAATATTTAAGACATTTCTTTTTTCCGATAAAAGTATTGATAGTAATAACTAAAGGATATTTTGAATTAAGTATTTCTGGTTTTACGATACCATATAAATATATATTGCGTTCTATCATCTTGAAATAACCATGGATGATATATGTGTGCATGGATTCATCCCATGCAGAGCATTTGTTTTAATGAAGTGAGGAAACAATAGAAATCTAATATTAGATGGTCGGTGGAAAAACTATGAGCTCTTTTATATTTATACGGTGGCAGGAGTACCCGAGTTGAATGAATTTAATCAATTTATTATATACTGTAACGATAATTATGATTTTTATTATTAAAAATATATTTTGCAATCTATTTGTATTAAAATAAAAATCTGAATTTTTAAATCATAACTCCTTGTCAAATAAATATATTGTATTACATCATAGAAATCTACTAACTATAGAACCGTTACACTCGCATATTAATACTGTTTGATATTGAAAAAAACAGACAAAAATTATTTCGCAATATTTACGAATCAACCTTGTATCAACTTTCAACATTAGCATATTAAGACAGTGCATACAAAATGCACCTTCACTGCAGCAGGTGTACTTTTTACCTGGAAATTCAACGTCCGCAGTGGAGCGTGACGATCGTTTGATTGACGTCAAAATCACGCGGAAGTTTCAACCTTGTCTCACATTCCCCACTTTCATATTTTTTTGTTAGAGAAGGTGTCAATTTTCGTTTACAAACAAAATATTGCAATGTACCTATCAATCAAATAGGAATATCATCATAAGAAATGTGTTATTAATATTTATTAATTTCAAATGCGTATCTAAATAAATGACACATAATGAAATACACAATGAAATTCGATTTCCTGGTTTATGAAGAGTATTCAATAAAAAAATTAGCTACATGCCTGCGATCAAATTTTTTTATATTGATTTTTATACAACATTCTTTAAAATATCAAACTTATGTAATACATATCTTTTAGAAGAGTTCAGTTTATACCATGCAATATTTTATATGCATGTTGATGAATTGCAGTCTGTATTTAAAAATTAATGGTCACAAGTGGGTACTTATTAAGAAAAATTACAGCCTGTTTGTATTTTCAATAGTTATGTCTTTTTTTTACAAGTGGCAATTATTCATATATAAAGCAACTTTGTCTGCAAGAAACTTAAATAGAAGAAAAAATAGCTAATGCAGATTTGCATTTGCAACGCTCATTAATGTCATTTTTTAATGTTTATATATATTTGAAAGGTTATATCTTAGAATACTGCATAATAAACTCTGCTATTACAAAATGTTAATGCTTCTATAGTAATATGGAATTTAATTTTGTAAATTACTTACTAACACTTAATCATGCAATTTGTCAAATTATCAACTTTGATTTAGATTCTTCTAGTATGTAGTCACAGTTTTGATATAAATTAATGTCATGAATTAAAATTTTTCTACTGAGTCACAATATATAAGTCCAATGGGAGAGAAAAAAAGAAAAGGGGGTGGATTTGAAAAGAGGGTGTTATTTCGTATAGATGTATCAGAGTTAGTTGCAAGCAAAAAGGGAGGGGGAGGTTGATGCCGCAGGTTTGGTTAAGTTAGGGGTTAGATTAGCGACGCAAGAGAAGAGAGAGAGAGAGAGAGAGAGAGAGAGAGAGAGAGAGAGAGAGAGAGAGAGAGAGAGAGAGAGAGGGGGTGGGCATCCAAGTGGAAAATAACTTCGTCGCGCCCAAAACATCCCAGCAGCAGCGAGGGGTGGGTGGTGGCATCATGCGCGGTTCTACGGCACATCAGGGTTTTATTCCAGCACCACTGTAATCTCAAGGGAAAAAGAGATAGTTGTTAAAGAAACAGACCTATGATAGTAGTTATTTCCAGTAATCGTATTTTGAATATAATTTTAAGTGACAAAGATAAAGTATATTTTTGTGATTGAGAGTTTTTTTTTAATTCTTTGATTAATGATATTTGAATTGGAATGTAATGTTTTTCGTACAAAATATCACGATCTGTTAAAATTGCATTGATTTTTACGAAGTACTTCGTTTATCATTATAAAATAGTATCTTGAGAAAAGACATTTTTGGCAATTTAATAAATTGTAAAAAAACTCAAAATTCAAAATTTTGGCAAGGACATTCATTAATTATCACAAAAAACGATGATTCTATTTTTGAACTGCGTGCTATTTAAATCAAGGTGAGTATCTACCTTTACCAACCTTGATTTAAACCATTTAATTAAAAGCAAATATGAGGATCAAATTTTTGAGATGAATATTGTACAGAATTTGGAAGAATATCATTGGGACTGCGGCGACAGAAGTCAAATTAATAGAATCTAAAAAACATAAATATATAAATTATAAAAAAATTGCTCCTATTATTATTATTTTTTTTATCAGGTTAATAGTGAATTTGTCCGTTATCTAAAAAAAAATTAGGTTTAGCATCAGGAAATAATTATCAATGGTCACCAATGGTATCATTAATCCATAAAAAATAAATTATAAAAATATGTAACATGAATTATAACGACTTATCTCTATTATAGCTTCATAACAAAATATTATTCAAAACAGTGAGTAAGAAAACGTTAACAATAGTTGTCATATATAATCTATACGTTTGATATTTATTATAAAAAGACGACTGCATGACAAAAGGAAGCGAAGTTTTTGCTGCGGGAGATAAGGCGCGGTCTTATCAGCCAAGTCTGCAAGTACGGGAGGGGAGGGAGTACAAAGTAGGGGAGGGGGTTGTAATTCCACGGTGACGCGAGTCGGAAGAGATCGCATTTCAGTCTGATGCTTGTATAAACTTGCAGGGAAAAAGTGAGATCATCAGACTGTGATGCAACCGAGTAGAAACAAATTATATGTGCGTGTAAAAAAAAAGACAGTCGTGAAAAAGACTTTTCTTATTTCTTTTTTTATATGTTGAAAGTGAACTTTATTCCAAATATTAGTTGCCCTGATTTGCATCTCTTTGCCTTTTGAAAATTTAGATTTTTCAACAAAAATTCATTAAAGCAAAAATGTCAGTAAAAACATATTTAAATCTTGGATAAAATTATTTAATGTATTGGTTTTGTTCTTAAAAGTAATGTATTTATTTTTAATAATTCTATAGTTTAATATACATTTATTTATTTTTATTCATCAAATCATCCATACAATTAAAAATAAACAAACCTACATAGTGAAATAATCTTAAGAAGATCGAGTTATAAATGAAAACAAGATATTTAATATATTTACTAAATGAAAGATTAAATCATTAAGAAATCTTATGTAATATAATAAAAGTCCTAATGGAAAATATCCTATGTCGTAATTGTCTAATTAACATAGAACATCATTAATATCATTGAATTGTTCTAACATTGCTTTATATTTTGAGGTAAAGCACTAAATCGATGAAACCAGTGAGAGAGATAGAGAGAGAGAGAGAGAGAGAGAGAAGAGAGAGAGAGAGAGAGAAAGAGAGAGATAGAGAGAGAAAGCAGACTAGCGTGGAATGAGGTTTGGGGAATTCTCGGTCTCAAAGGAGTCCAACACAGAGAGAGAATACATTGGAGAGAGATGGAAGTTGAGTGTTAGCTCAGGGGTATAGTATGTACACATAACACTATATCTATATCCCCTATACCACCACTTTTTCCTCCTATAATATATATACCCATCAGAAAATACAAACATATCTATAGTAAAACAGGCAACATAAAAATTTATATTCCACGATTTTTTTTTTCTATTATAATTTAATCATGATTCTTTATGAATGAAAGGGTGTTTTAAAGAGGTCTGATTTTAGGCATGTCACGTGCGCAGTAATAATTTCCAGCAAGATGAATGGTCGTCTGTCAACCGTTACGACATTGCTGACAGAATGACGCTTAATCTTGTTGAGTAGTTAATGTAGTGTCGTTTGGAGACTTGGTCAGGCAATTGTAATTTTTAGTATAAGCTCTCTCTGTTTAGGATAACAGTAAAAAGTATTACATGGCATTGTATTTGATATTTTTTTATATATTTGAATTGCAGCAAATGTCAATTTTTAATTTAGCTATTATTTTCTTCATTTAGACAATATTTTAGATTCATTATATGTAATATTACTATTATTTTGTATACGCTTTTCGAATACTAGAGGACTACATCCCATTGCAGGTACATCCCTTATTGAAAGTAGTAGACAGTACTATTAACCTCAATATGCATATTTTGTAATTAAAAAATATATTTTAATATATAAAATTAAAAGCAAGATATTATAACTTTTATATATAAAATTAATATTAAAAATTTCTTTTATTTTTTTAAAAATTTGTAAACATGTAATTTTTCACTTTTTAAAATTAAAATTTTATATTTTTTTATTTTTTTATCAAACCCTATTGGGTACTTCTATTTACTAATTACATACTACTTTGAAACCCCGAACCTTCCGAAACCCTAACTTGAGCGTTTCGCGGGCACTTCCGGAACGGGGGCGGCCACGGCCTTGCAAATCCATCCCGGCATTTGCCTGCGGCTGAGGGAAACGTGGAAACCTCAGCCAGGATGGACGCTACAGCTTTTGTCAATGAACCGGAAGTGCAATGGTCCAAAGCCAGGGGAACCACATAGTGGAAAAGCGCAACGATTTACCCCTGGGTGGGAAACGTGGTTTTTGTTGAAAATGGTCACCCATCCAACTACTAACCACGCGCGGCGTTGCTTGACTTCGGTGATCTGACGAGACCCGGTCAAGCGCACTGCGCCACACCTATAATTGTATATAATATATAATGTTAAATAAATAAATTAATCAATTTTATTGTAATAAATAATTATAATACTTTATTATAAAAAATAAAAATGCAAGAAATAAACAAATTCATGTATTTATGTTAACATAATGTACTGAAAATATATCAAAGGCATATTAAAAACTCACGACAACATCCAAATATAAAAGTTATAATTTATATTATTTCTAGCCTACAATTTAATACAAATTCTCATACGTTAATACTGTTATCAAAAAGGTATTACAACAATCCTTGTGATGTTTTTGCTTCTGTACGCGAGCTGTTGCGATCTCTGCAGAGCGAATTGTTGCGTCACGCGTCCAACAATGGTATAAAGACTGCCCGCTGCCTTGGCTTCCATGGGGATATACATAAAGGGTGGAGCATGCACTGAGATTATCAGGAATTTTCCGCGCCGTGGGCAACATTCGTTACACTAATGTCCTCGCTTCAAACTCCCTTTTTTTTTGTAATGTGTCACTTTTTTATATAAATTCTGGAGGACTTTACATGCATTTTTTACTAAAATTTAAAGTAATTTATCTTCATAATTTTTACAGTGAAATTTTAAATATTTGTAATTACAATTTTCATTAATTTCAATTATTTTTATATAAAATTTTTGTTTTCTTCATTGAAATTAGTTCATATTTTATAAGTATTTTATTGCTCTGCGATTGTAATGCAAAACAAAATAAGCACGTCAGATAAATTTTATTATTAAATCACATGCAGACACTTTTTAATTACGTTAAAATCACCGAGGAAAAAACAAAATACTTTCAAGTGAAATCAATAACATATATTAATATACAGTATAGTATATATTGCCATCCTACAAAAGCACATTATAATCCAGCTGTACACAGTAATAAAATTCCTGAGAATGTAATTAACCCATGTATCTTAATTTGTATGAATTTGTTGTTATAATTATTATTATGTGATTTACAGTGTTAATTTTGATATCATGTGTCATGGGAGTTTTGTCCGTCTGTTATGCATACTTGTATCAAGATTATAAGATATCTCATATACGTCAAAGAAATTTAATTTTTAACATTTCAATACTGAGGGTGAATACATGAAAATGCTAATTTATAATAATTATTTAAATGACAATTAATACACCCTTAATTATCAGTGCAAGATGGAAGTATTGTTCTGCACGCAGCTTTTTTTAATAGAAACTTGCTACGAGTCACTACGACCCAAATGAAGGCTTGACGTCTCGTATATCCTCTATTATAATTATCTCATAATTGTTATTAATTTTCACATTTTATATTTTACGTTATATAATGCTGCATGCATGCCGCCCGCATATATATGTCATCATGAAAAATACTCAGTATAACGCAGGGTATATAGATAGCGTTCTTATTTCACGGTCATGATAATTTCTTACACACTTTTACAATAATTTAAGATCGTAATGAAAAAAATCAAAATTATATTTTTTTGGTAATGTATTCCTTAATTTTTTCATTTAATAATTTTTATTAAATAATATTTGTTAATTTTTGTTTTAAAATATAAACAAAACATTTTTTTAAACAAATTCCATACTCTATAAAATTATTCTTGTTCGTCTAGCCAGGGTTCTATTGTTACGTTATCATTCAGTACCCCAACAAAAGTGTCGCATGCATTGAGGGGTGCAAGTTTACGATAAAGCCAGGCTTACTGAGATTACTATCGACACCGGGTCGCTCAGCTGACACTGACGTCATCTCCCTGGAGATAGGAAGAAGAGTGGGGGATGATGGGAAATTAATCATATTTCTAGTTGGTACAAAAAGGAAGTCAGTAAGGTCCCTTGTATGGACTAGAATCTGATTTTGATATATCAGTTTTGTCATAATTTGATCGAGTATTCTGATGTAAAAAAATATAGTACGAAAATAATTTATAAATATGAAGTATAATATTAAAATTAAGAAATAGTACATAACATTATGTAGCTTGAAAAGTCATTGATTCCGAATTTAATAATTTCTATATATAAGTATTACTAATAATTCCGATCACTTACTGCCCGAATTGGTTTGTCATGTTATTGATTCTAATATAAATGAATTTGATTCAACTATATAATATACAATGTAAACAAATAATTTACAATTTATAAAAAAATCTACGTAGTACATTACTTTGCAAAATTATTATTTTCAAACATATTGTAATATGTATAAATATATAAATATGTTATGGTATAATATTATATTATGGATTTATTATACCAGATGTATCAATAAATACATCATTGTCATAATATATGTGTCTAATCACTATGTTCATTAATATTATTAAAAAAAATTATAATATCAGTGTACATGCTTTGTAAAATTCCAAAGATACATCATGCACCAATCACCGAAATACCATTTCTTAAGTTCTGTTTGTGCATTATTAATATTATTTTAAGGGCAACTGAATAATTGCATTTTTACATGCTCTAAAAAATAAATTTAATCATCTGTTAGAATATTAAATTAAACAAATATTAATTTAATTATGACAATGCATTAAAATTCATATTACCCTCCCATAAATTTAGAACTATGAAATCGATGTATTCAAATCAGTAAGGTGTCATCACAGTCACCTAATCTGACCGATGTTGATGCGATCTGTTTCTAATCTGTTCCATGTAACCGGAGCCACTTGTGTGGTGTCGCGAATGCATACACTCAGCGCCGAGTGTATGAGAGGAAATATGATACCCTCTCATCCCCGTGAAGCAGGTGGTGAGGGGAGGGGGTTGTACTATTATAGTCCACCCTACCACACTTTGATTCATCCCTTATCTGAGGAGGTGGTGGAATAAATTGTATAAATCTCCTTGAATTTACGTGTTATCATACGGGAGTTTTAATTTTTAAATTGCTGAAAAAATTATCTAATATTATAATAATGAAGAATCAGTATTGATTTAGTAATAATTTTTTAAATACATTAATGAAGGTGATTAACAAAAATTCAGAGAGTTATCCAGGTTTTTCACTAACCATTTTAATTAGATGACCTAGCCTATAGTCAAATTTATATTACATTCCTTCCGGAAGTAGCCGGAAGTGTGAAGTTTCTGGCATTCCTACTTATATTTCAGCGTTGCAATTTTACATATAGGTTACGAATTGTACTGTAAACCCCTCTGTTAAGTTTCAAAAATAAATTACAAACAGAATAGCCAGAAACTTGACACTTCCGGCTACTTCCGGAAGGAATATCAAAGTAATTTGACTGTATCCATAGTACAAGATCCTTGATGAAACACATTACATTACTAGAATTTATAATTGATGCTCTTCTTGCTTCCCCCTCAAAATTTCAAAGTCTGCATATCTTTGTGTCAGGGAGTTACATCTCAAATCGGTAACGTTCGTGCTGTCCCGAGGTGTAGATGCGGTCGAGTACGACGAGGTTATCGGAAGCAGCAGTGACATAAAGTGCAGTATAGAGTGATATTGAAGAGTCCTCTTTTATTTGCAAAACGGCTGCACAAACAACGAGGGTAAGTCTGAACAAACAGTTCGGTTACCGGTGTAACCTCGTCTCATACGGTCTCATCCTCGTGACAAGAGAGGGGGGGGGGAGGTAAAGAAATAATCTCCAATTATATTTGAAGCATGTTTTTATTACAAAATTCTTTAGTTGAATTTAATATTTTAAATTATTTTTAATGGTTATTAAAAAATATATAAATTTACAATTTTTTAATTTTAATTATTTGAAATTATTTATTTTATTTTATTTTACTTCATTTCATAAATTTAATTAATTGTTTTTTTAAAAATAAATAAAATATCATTTTGATATCGGTGAAAGAGCAAAATTTAAATTGCATTTGTCTTCAGTTCATATGTAGCATATAGTTATGTATATATATATTATAATGAGTAAAATTCAGTGTTTATAAAAAGTGTGTTAATTTCGCTTTACTATAGGTCTGTTCGTAAATACACTATCAGACCTTTTAATGATAAATTAAAAGGTAATGGAAATTATTATTATATTCTTTTATCCCCAGCCAGAGCACCAATTAATGGATATCATATAGGCACTTTAATATTTCGTGAGGCGAGTGACTTCACAAGTGCTTTGACAATTTTGTTTTATGTTGATAGTTGCTAACGACTGCACGTTTTGTTAAGACTTTTTTTGCAACGACTGCTATCGTTGTATGTACAGAATGTTTTGTAAAATAAAATGGACAACATACATGAAATTTTTTATTGCAGAAATGAATAGAGGGTACCAAATTATGCTACTCTGAATTCTTTCAGATTTTTTTGAGACCCAGAACTATTTTTAAATAATTATTGAAAGTGCGGCCACGCCCCCTGGAGGCGTCAATAGGCGTCCAGTCTTTATCCTTTTTATTAAGGCTGCAGGGGTGCCAACTGAAATCACAGGACTTTCAATAATTATTTAAAAATAGTTCCAGGTTTCAAAATAATCTGAAAAAATTCAGAGTAGCATAATTTGGTACCCTCTATTCATTTCTGCAATAAAAAAATTTCATGTATGTTGTCCATTGTTTGAGAGTAATATAAATTAATCAAGAAATCCATATAATTTTATTTTTAGTCATTGAAATTATGATAACGAAAAAAAAAATGCTTGGTGATTCAATTAAAATTATTATTTTTTTTTATTGCAGAAATGGATAGAGGGTGCAAAGTTATGCTACCCTGATTTTTTTCAAATTTTTTAGAGACCTAGAACTATTTTTAAAAAATTATTGAAAGTTCTTTTTGTGACGTCACGCGGCGGCAAGTCCTATCTTTTTCTTAAGGAGCGGCGTCTCGTGACGTCATGAAAAGGACTTTCAATAATTTTTTAAAAATAGTTTTCGGGCTCTAAAATATCTGAAAAAAATCAGGGTAGCATAACTTTGCACCCTCTATCCATTTCTGCAATAAAAAAAATTGAGGACAATACTCTATTCAAATAATTGAGAAAAAAATTCCATCTAGAGCTGTAAATTGACGAAATATGATCCCAGAATACTTTATACGTATTTTGAAATATTATAAAGTTCGATAGTTAATTTCTTATTAGTACAAGTATATTTCAATCAATTATAATTTTTATCTGGTCACTGCTGAAAATTAGGTGGAAAGAACTAAATTAGTTATGATATAAATATAATAGTTAGGTTTCTTACTTTCTTCAAATTAACACATACTAAATATAAGCTTGCATTCTCTTGCAGATGAACTAAAACCACCCACACACAAAAATATTAATGAAATACAGTTGTGACAGTTCAAAATAGCATAAAATATTTCTTTATCCTAAAACATTTTATAAGAAACACACAAAAGTAAAATATTACAAAAGAAAGTATATATTATATAAAAGGTGTTAAGCTTCAAAAACCAACTTTTTTTTTTTTTTCTATCAATACAATCTTCACATGATCAACATATCACCCCTCTAAAGCAGTTGCGGTGGGTCGAATAACAACAATAAAAACCACCATATGTACAGAGCATATCCCTTACACTGTATATGTCACAATGATCATTTTACACTTCAATGATCACTTTTTACCTGTTATGTATCATTTTGACCCCACCACGCATTGATGGTGATGCTTTTTTTTTACTTTTATTTTTTGTATGTAGTTTGTCATGTTTGGTTTTTCTCTTTTGTTATAATTTAAACAATATGTGGATAAGCTAAACATGAAAGTGATGTAGGTTTTCAATGTAGTGTCATACAAATGTATGTCACTGTACCCGTTAATGTGTATGAAACCTTTTTAGTACATTATATGTTTCATGATAAGAACACCCTTGTAGATATTCTATGAGCTGGTTTAAAAAAAAAATTGCATTAAAATTTAACATTTATTTAAAAACGTAATAAAAATTGTTAACTTGCATAAGTAATATTGATTTTTTGTAAATTAATTATTTTTTAATCAACTGAAATGAATTTTTACTTTTTTAGTATGATAATTTTAAATTATAAACATTATTGTGTACTTTTTTATAGATATATTTATGTTTCTTATTTACGTATAAAAAAAATATTTTACTGATATGTGCAATTAGTTCACAAAACTCCCTCAGTGACTTTTGATTACCGTTACTCATAATAAATCTCTTAGCAAATGTATGATCAATTAGAACTCCCAAATAAAAAAGTAAATTCATTGATGGGGAGTTTTATTGATGAAATGTTTATACACTGTCATAAAATTTCCATTTCAATTGTCCATGGCCGTGCACTAATAACATTATAAAATATAAAACCGAGTGTTCTAGAACAATCGTTACATGTTTAATATGCCATGCCGTAAAAGATAATAACATTGAAGGTACTAACCTAACCCAAAATTTAGCTCAGGGTAACCGTTAATTTAAAAAAAAATAACTTCTAGTTTATACTGTTTATAGTTCCTGACATTCAAAATAATCAAAATGACTATTTTTGTTTTACATACCATTTGATGTATGCTGGGCAATCTTCGCCGATCCTTTATTTTATGCAACACTCTACAATTAGCACTGATTTTAAATAATATTTAAATTAAGTATATACATATGCATATGTTATTTTAATAATTATTATTCACAAAAATGTAAAATTTTGCACAAAACTTGATGTAATCACTTTAAACTAATTGGTGATATTTCGCAAGTAATCTACTTGCTTTGACGAACCAAACTCTACTGTTGGCTCTGTAGATTATTATTATAATCAAAATGACGTTTTATATTTTTCTTTTTAAAAGCCCCCTAAAAAGATGGAAGACATTATTTTGTTTAAATATCAAAATTTTCCTTGTAAGATTGATGCAATTAGTGGCAAATAACATTTTTACCATTTTTAAAGTTTAACATGTATTTCTCTATGTCAATTTAAAATTTTCAGTTCCACCCCCCTCTAAAATCTTTACAAGAATATATATAGTACTTAATATTTACTTAAGCCAAACTTTAAGTCCATTTTTCAGCTAATCTGAGCTAAATATTGGGTTTGATTCCTCAATTATCCTTAAGACGTATTATTATTGAGTTATGATATATAGTGATAATGAGCCTTCATGCAAGATGATTTTAATGAATTACATGGCCTATTTACATAATATATATGGTTTATATCTTGCTGCAAGATATAAACCATATATATTATGTAAATAGGCCATGTAATTCATTAAAATCAGTATTGGATGCATTATTGATAAATATATCTATAATATTCCAAAATCATTGATAACAAACAAATTTCTTATTGTGATCATGTCAACATGAACTTATAATCTGAAATGACGGAGATTATTTTTAGTCTAACTTTATGCTTGCACGATGTCCCTGGGAGGTCGGTTAACAATCGAACGCGATTTCAGGCCCAACAATGAGCTGAGCAGCTGAGAAAAGTCATGCGGCTCTGCAGATTAGGACGTCTGTGGCAGAGACCACCTCAGGAGCAGAGGAACATAACATGGGTGCCCTTGTTACACTGTCTCGCAGTAAAATTGGGACTAGATTGTAAAAGGTGCCCTTGTTACACTGTCTCGCAGTAAAATTGGGACTAGATTGTAAAAGGTGCCCTTGTTACACTGTCTCGCAGTAAAATTGGGACAAGTGAAGGAGCAGAGGAACATAACATGGGTGCCCTTGTTACACTGTCTCGCAGTAAAATTGGGACTAGATTGTAAAAGGTGCCCTTGTTACACTGTCTCGCAGTAAAATTGGGACTAGATTGTAAAAGGTGCCCTTGTTACACTGTCTCGCAGTAAAATTGGGACAAGTGAAGGAGCAGAGGAACATAACATGGGTGTCCTTGTTACACTGTCTCGAAACAAAAATGGGACTGTAGATTGTAAAGAGTGCCCTTGTTACATTGTCTCGCAGTAAAATTGGTACTGTAGATTGTAATAGGTGCCGTTGTTACACTGTCTAGCAGTAAAAATGGGACTGTAGATTGTAAAGGGTGCCCTTGTTACACTGTCTCGCACTAAAAATGGGACTGTAGATTGTAAAGGGTGCCCTTGTTCCACTGTCTCGCAGTAAAATTGGGACTAGATTGTAAAAGGTGCCCTTGTTACACTGTCTCGCAGTAAAATTGGGACAAGTGAAGGAGCAGAGGAACATAACATGGGTGTCCTTGTTACACTGTCTCGAAACAAAAATGGGACTGTAGATTGTAAAGAGTGCCCTTGTTACATTGTCTCGCAGTAAAATTGGTACTGTAGATTGTAATAGGTGCCGTTGTTACACTGTCTAGCAGTAAAAATGGGACTGTAGATTGTAAAGGGTGCCCTTGTTACACTGTCTCGCAGTAAAATTAGGACAAGTGAAGGAGCAGAGGAACATAACATGGGTGCCCTTGTTACACTGTCTCGCAGTAAAATTGGGACTAGATTGTAATAGGTGCCCTTGTTACACTGTCTCGCAGTAAAATTGGGACTAGATTGTAAAAGGTGCCCTTGTTACACTGTCTCGCAGTAAAATTGGGACTAGATTGTAAAAGGTGCCCTTGTTACACTGTCTCGCAGTAAAATTGGGACAAGTGAAGGAGCAGAGGAACATAACATGGGTGTCCTTGTTACACTGTCTCGAAACAAAAATGGGACTGTAGATTGTAAAGAGTGCCCTTGTTACATTGTCTCGCAGTAAAATTGGTACTGTAGATTGTAATAGGTGCCGTTGTTACACTGTCTAGCAGTAAAAATGGGACTGTAGATTGTAAAGGGTGCCCTTGTTACACTGTCTCGCACTAAAAATGGGACTGTAGATTGTAAAGGGTGCCCTTGTTCCACTGTCTCGCAGTAAAAATGGGACTGTAGATTGTAAAAGGTGCTCTTGTTACACTGTCTCGCAGCAAAAATGGGAATGTGGAATGTAGGGGGTGCCCTTGTTATACACTATCGCAGTAAAATAGGAATGTAGATCGTTTAGGAATATAACAGAAATAAATGCCCTCATTTACACTCTATCGCAGTAAAAAAGGGTAGGGGTTATCTCGTTTCACTGTTTCGTAGCAAAAATGGGGATAAAGAGAGAGAGATTGACTTACAGGAAGATAGGGGTGCTTCAAATGCTTGTCATACAATGTCTCACAGCAAAACTGGGTCCAGTGTTTCAATGTCAATAGAGAAAAACTCATAATAATTATATACATATTTAACTGAATGACAGGTCAATTTTGATGTAATTTTGCATATTCAGAGCAATCTGAGCAAGTAAATTTCAATAATTTGATTACCACGCTCATATTTAATTTCAGCTTAAAGGTATACAGGCCTCAAATAACAAATTAAACAGACATTAAGTGTTGCTCAAGTTTATAATCAACATTCGTATTATTTTTACCTGCGCGCGGTGCGTCTGTGCAAAGTCGCGCTGTAAAGAAAGTCCTTGCTGACGTCACAACTCACAGCTAGCACCGATTAGCATTGAGTTGTGACGTCATCAAGGACTTCGTGACGTCATCAAGGACTAAATTTCTTACTTTGAACTGCGACTTCGCACGGATGCATCACACGTGGAAAAAAATGATGCGATTGTTGTTTATATACTCTAAACCCACTTGGCGACTGTCTAATTTGTATTTTGAGGCCTGTATGCCTTAAAGACATTTAAGGCAAATAGAATTAATTAAATAATAATTATTTCCCTGTAACTTGAATACTGAATAGTACCCATATTTTAAATTCTATATTGTATCTATATGTTTATTCGTGTTTATTTATGTTCCTAAATATTATGCAAAATATACACTTTTGCGTTTAAATTATGTTCCAAGCAACGTATGGCCATAGAAAAATGCCTTTCAATTTTTGTTTCAGACTACTTAATATAGATTTAGTTATTTATATATATATTTATTTGATTTTTTTAATAAAATAAAACATTAGTTAGGGAGTTTTTAATTAAAAAAAAATATGACAATTGAATTCAAACCTGTAAAACAAACAAAAAAATATATATTATATATATTAAAGTAAATTTAATAATTATTCATTTTAATATTTCTATAAATTCAATTAGGAGTCAATAAAATAATTAAATACAATACTTAACACAATCACAATTCAGTATTTTTTTTTTAAAAATTGCCATGGCACTGTTAAAATTTTAACTTATTTTTTAACAATAATAATGAAAAGGTGTCAAGATATATTTTATAATAAAAAAAATATTTGAACGATTGTTGCTTAACAATAATAATAAAAATACATTGGTAATATAACAATGTAGGAGCAAAAGTGGCCCTCTTGTAGCAGCACCTCTGTTGTTAAGAACGATTAATCAAATGGCCAGTCAAAACAGAGAGGAGGTACATAGTGGCGGTAAAAATTGTAGAACACGCTTCTTCAGGCATGTTCAAGATGCTGACGATAATCTTTCAACGTCGTACAAAGAAATGTAAAAAAAAAAAAAAAAAAAAAAATAGACTTGTTTTTAAACACGTCGTCACTATCATATGGGTACAATAACATCCAAAAATAATAGGACAATATATATTTCCATGTCGGCACAACGGAGTATCGACCTCAAAATTTTTTATTACAGAAATGGATAGAGGGTGCAAAATTATGCTACTCAGAATTTTTTCAGATTTCTCTGAGACCGGGAAGTATTTTTAAAAAATTATTGAAAGTCCTTTTTGTGACGTCACGAGGCGGCAAGTACCATCTTTTTCTTAAGGAACGGCGTCTCGTGACGTCACAAAAAGAACTTTCAATAATTTTTTAAAAATAGTTCCCGGGCTCTAAAAAATCTGAAAAAAATTCAGGGTAGCATAACTTTGCACCCTCTATCCATTTCTGCAATAAAAAAATTGAGGTCGAAACTCCATTATGTTTTATTTCTTTTACTATTATATGGCAACCTAATAGCTTTTATTTTTTTTTAAATTCTAATTTTACTTATAGTAACACCAGCATGCACTTTGGTGTAGACTCTATGATTATCGTACACAATAATACCATGTTAACTCCAGAATAATATAATTCCACAATATTATGATTATTTCCAATCATTCAAGTCACCGGTGTAATTTAAATAATTAAATTATTGTTTGCAAAGTATGTTTATGGCATTTACTTTTTTGAAATACTAAGCACGAGAAGAAAAAATTAAAATAAAAAAATATATAAATATTTTTAATTTTCATATAAAATTTTATAAATATAATAGAATAAAAATAAAAATATATTATAATTTATTCAAATATAACATAATTATAGGATATAGTACCATTACTTCACCTATTTATTACATAATTGAAGTACCAACTACATCAAATTGAAACAGCAATTATATGTAATGTACCTTTAAAAAATCAGTTCCAATTTTGTTGCAAGTGTATGTATATTATATATACAAAAAAAAAAGATCATGACAATAAAAATATATATATATAAAAAATTGGAAGCTAACACCGATGTGAGATTGTTATCTAGTAAGCAAAGCAAAGGCTAGCTAGCACATAGGTTCCTCGAAGTCTCAACAAAAGCCTAGCTACATGGTGGTGAATAGAATTTGCCATGTCATTCATATGAAGCATGCTTGTTGTATATATCCTGACACTTCGGTAACAAAACTGGTGTGAGGTGAAATTATATAAGCCTAGATATATTGCATGACGTCGTCGCAGGTATATTAAAAAATAGAGCTTATTAAAAGTGGCTATTTTGTAAAAATAATATTAACTATAAAATTGTATAATAATATGTATCAGTTTTCATTGTAATTATTGTATTGATATTTATATGATGTTATTTTATAGTTTATTTAATTTTATTAATAATTTTACGTTCATTTTATACAGTTGGATTTGGAGTAATTATTTTTTTTAAAAAAACATTAATTGAAAATTTAATATACACTCGAAAAAAATACCTATATAATTAATATGAGCAATAATGATCCTTCTATCATATTTATACATTTAATGGGCCAGAGTGTGTAATCGCAAGAGATTATGAAAAGCAAAAATAAATGGAGTATTGTCCTCAATTTTTTTTATTGCAGAAATGGATAGAGGGTGCAAAGTTATGCTACCCTGATTTTTTTCAGATTTTTTTGAGACCTAGAACTATTTTTAAAAAAATATTGAAAGTCCTTTTTGTGACGTCACGCGGCGGCAAGTCCTATCTTTTTCTTAAGGAGCGGCGTCTCGTGACGTCACGAAAAGGACTTTCAATAATTTTTTTAAAAATAGTTCCCGGACTCTAAAAAATTTGAAAAAAATCAGGGTAGCATAACTTTGCACCCTCTATCCATTTCTGCAATAAAAAAAATTGAGGACAATACTCTATTATAATAATTCATTTTTGTGACAAATGAAAGTTATGGCATTAATTTACTTTACTAAACCGCAATCGTATAATGAGTGTTTCTAATTATTAAGCGTAAATTATTATCATTATCATTAGCCAAGATATGCAAAAAAACAAAGAATATGGATGGACCAAGCAATGTTATTTTCATAAAGTTTTTCATGTCTTGCACCATGTTCAAAAATTTATAAGATATATACAATGGTATATATAATCATGTTTTTGATTAATTGAGATGTTTTCCATACATTTTGGCAATTTTTTAAGGTACGGTCTTCTTTCGGAAATTTACACTTGACAACATGTTTGACAATTATATTGCCACATTTTGCCACATACTCAGGTTGATTATCAGCCCCTACCTTTTTAAGTCAAAATACGTGATTTTTAATGCAAAAATGCTAAATGTGTAATCAACAGAATATCAGACAATAATTTCTTACTATAGTTAACACATGCACTCGTATCAGCCCATCGACTGTATTATTCTTATTCTTTTATATACTAGCTTAATATAGAAACTGGGACTATTCACAAAGAAGTTATATATAAATTTTAGTCTAGAAATATCATGTACTAAATTTTTATCAAATTCAAGCAGTAAAACGAGCAATAAAAAATGCAAGCTAAAATCTGATTTAAAGTTCTAAATAAACAGCTAGAGACCCCTGTATATCTTTTTCAGCTATATAATATGTACAACTCCATAAAACCAGATAGGTGTAAATTTCATTCTGTCCCAAGATATGCAATGGACAACCTGCATACAAATTTTTATTGCAGAAATAAATAGAGGGTAGCAAATTATGATACTCTGACTTTTTCAAATTTTTTTACAGTTCGGGATACTATTTTTTAAAAAAAACATTCAAAGTACAGGGAGAGGCAACAATAGACGTCACTTCTTAGTAAAAGAATGGGACCTAAAAAGGGCGTAGGTCCAAAGCTGAACTTTGAATAACCTTTGAGCAATAATTCCTAGCCTGTAAAAATTCAGAGTATATTAACAATTCGGTGCCTTAATTCTATTAATTTCTCTTTGCAATAAAAAAATTGTGCTTCTTGTTCCATTTTTAAGAATAGGCCAATAATCAGCCATGCACCCAAGCAGTTAAAAATTGTCATGCAAGTTGTACATCAGGAATGTTGCCATCAAGGTGACGTTCTCCGTGATCCGCAGTGTACGCGTGGTCCACGGTGAAGATGCTGGTATGGCGGCCGTCTGTCCGCCGCTGTGAGAGGCGAGGCGAATCTGAGCGGAGCCACCGAGACAAAAGATCGCGGCCACGGAACACAAAAACCCCAGACTGTGCGAGGAAAAAAAGCGAGGAATTGTAGTTTCGTAGTATTATAGTAACTTGTATACAAGCAACGTGTTATAGCCTAAAGGCGTAAACAGTAAAGGTATTGTATATTTATAAACTTATGAAGTCAGCATGATAGATATTATATATTTTTTTTAATTTACAATTTTTTTTATAATGATAGAAATTCTTATAATGCTTTTTGAATATGTTACTATCTCAAGAAGTTTATGAAAATGTGAAGTATTAGGTTGGGAGTTTTGTTTGAAATAGTATGCTATATATACTGGCTATAAAATATATTACGATTTATTTTAAATTTTAATGATTATTAACATGGTTTTAGCATAATTATATGTTTATTTTATACTCTTTGCGTCTTTGCTATTTTAATAGAAGTTACTAAATAATATGACAAATATAAGTTGAAATAGTGTCAAAAATCACTAATCAAATTCAATGGTCTCGACTTTGATAATCATTGTTCATAATTTAAATAGTAAAATTTAAAATTTGTATCATAATTTTTTAAAACAGAACATTAAAATATAATTTAAATTTATAATAATTTAAATAATTCACATAGTATACATTTATTTTTTATTTACTGAAATTTATTCTATAATTTAGTAAAATTCCTATATGTTTTAAAATATTGTACGTAATTTTTTATATATTTAAAATTACAAACTTTCAATTATTGCATTTAATAATAAAATTCTTTCAATTTGAATTATCCATTTAGCAACTAAAGTTGGAATTATAAAATATGAAATTAATAGTGTGCTTCAATTATGACTCAAATACATATTAATTCCCTTTGCTCATAATAAATAAAATATTACCATGAGCACCACATTGAAATCTACCCTTTCTTGACGTGGAGGTATTCCCTGTGATGACTCACCCCCAATGTTTACTTCACTCTTTGGTGGAGTGGTTGACGAGCGATCGAGAGCTCTCTGCAATGTAAACATCGCACCCTCTACAATTATCAGCCACCAGCTCCTCTCAATGTGATACGAAAATATCACTGATACTGCATGAAAAATATAGTTTGGTTGTAAGGTCTTCAGGCATTGGTGGACAGTTTGTAACGAACTTCCTCATTGGTGAGCCGAGGACTAGCGAATATAAACGATGAAAATGAAATTAAATATGACATGAGTGAATTTGTTGTGTGGGATTGAAACTTCAAAAATTAATAGGTACACCTTGTGACAGTCAAAATTTTATGTACTAATTTGCTGGCATTGCAAATATAGGAGATAAAGAATTGATTTTAAATTTCTCCAAGAGTGATTGCAAAATAAATAACGTTTCTTGTTCATTACCTAATAGTAAATTTGAACTCCCAATTTTAATTCATTTGTGCCTGTCTTTTTTTTTTTTTTTTTTCACCCAAATCATCATTTTACCTTGTATGTGAGCGATTATTTATTATTATCAATATCAAACTTGAGGTATGTATTTCCAATAAATCTAAACCCGTATAAAATAATTGGAAGTAAATAATTTAATTTCCATTTCATAACAATAACATATATTAAAAAAATAAATATATAATGTATTTCTATTATAATTTTTACAACAGGTAATCTGCCTGCATCAAGCATGCAGTATAACATCAATAACATGATTTTCAATGCCCTTTAATTTAAATAAACATTTTAGCCGCGATTCACGAAGTAGTTAGCCAGGTTTCTAACCATGTTTAGCTTAACCACGTTTAACTAGGTGGTTTAACACGTAAAACAGGTATATTTAAACGTGGTTATAAACCTGGCTAACTGCTTTGTGAATCGCACCCGTTTGATTTGATTTTCTTAATAGTTGCATGCTTGATATAAGATTCTTGATAAGAGTCAAGTTATAACATTTAAAATTATTGGAATATTTTAATGTACAATTAATTTTATAATATCGAATGTTTCAAAATTACTTTATATTATACTAAAAAACAGTTAAAACTTATTTCTTTATAAGAAACCATAAAAATAACTTAAAAAGCTATATAACAGAACCCTACTAGAAACAATTTTTATTTTAAATAGTACACAATTTACTTTAATATTAAAGGTAAATAAAAGCCTTCGATCAAGTTCACATCAAAGAATCAATCAGTCTGTAATTGATGTGGCTTCTTGTGTCACAAGATTGCCTCTCTTTGTGATTGTTTTTTTACTTTTCCTCCCCCTTCTCCTCTCAAGCTAAAAAGTTTGCGCAAACACATTAGTTGTTCTTTGATCTCCACTACAACTCGACCTCGAGTATTTGCTTCATGATATAGGAAGCCGTTTAACTATATTACCAAATATACTTATAATACTAGTTATTTCTGTATTTACTTTATATATGAGGGTCTTTTTCGCATATACGGATTCAAGTGCTGATAACCTTAAAAAAAAAAAGAAAATTGTAACAAAATAGGTAAAGAATGCATTAATTAAGTTTTCTTTCAGTTCAACTTTTGTAATAATTTAGAACTAATTTTGATATGATAAATTAATATGAATTTAAAATTTGTCTTAAAATTAATTAAATTAATAAATATATTTTAATTTTACTAATATTTTTTATTATTTTACATTTGTATATTTTTAAATTTATTTTAAATGTTAAATTACTTTCTTTTTGTTGATATTTTGGATTATATATATTATTATATTTATTATGAAAACGGTTTGACGATGAAGGGATATATTGAAATGAAAATTTATTGATGTGTATGTTAAATTAATAGAATATAAATCGTAGTGCATATATTTAACAAAGGGATAGTGCGTAGAAATTAAATGTTGATAATTTACAAGAAGAAAATCCCATTTTTGTGTTAATTGAAAAATTGTGTTCACCTAATTGAAAGAGCTGCATGTTCTGTCAAAACTTTTGTCCCATCTTGCATGGTGAAACAATTTTATTTGGCTCTTGCATCTGTACAAAGGGAAATAATGCTAAAAAAAATAATTTTTCGAGAATCTTTTAATAATATTAATTAAACGATTTATCAATATGTTTTCAATAAGCACGAATTATTAAGTTACACGAAAACACATATTCCAGAAGCTTTTCTTAATACTACATGTTGAATCAAGACACAATTTCAACATTGATATATTAAAATAAAATCGGAATAAATATACACCAATCTCTCCTTTTCCATATAATATTCCATTTTACACCGAGTTGAAAAAAGTAAAAATAAGAAAATCCTTCTAAAAAAAAAAAAAGTCCTTGAGAATTTTCCTTCCATGAAGAAGAGTATAAAAAAAAATGAACGTACTCAGGGAGTCAGTCAGCAGCAAGGTTCTATTATTTTCTTAACAAATGAGATATCGACCAAGCCACGTCTGTACTCTCAGCGGAGGATGCTGTACTGTGTCCCATCTGCAAGAGAACTACTTCAGGTTAATAATCCCTCAGTTTCTGGTATTAATTTTTGATTTAGGGAGTTGTAAGTCTTTGAGAACGAGCACGGGGATGTTATCTGCACAAGACAGCTCCTTTTCCCCCCCACATAACCAAACTCCCTACTCGCTTTTCCTATAAACCTGCAGTTAAATCTAGTATATTTTTTATCTTATATTTACCACGTATATTTTTTTATAGTTTATATATATTTTATTTTCTTTGTATTCAAGAAATGTCAACTGCATACAGTGCCATCCAGGTGGTTATATTGTAAGTTAAAGTACAAAACAAATTTAACAAAAATTTAAATATAATTTTCAATATAAATTTGAAACGCAAATAATATTTTTTATTTTAAATTTTATAGCATATTTATATTATTTATTTTTAATTTTTTTATTAATTTTTATTACTTTGACCAAAATATTTATTACATTTTTTTTTATTAATTGAATTAGTTGAATCATGGTAGAATCATTTATGAAGTACTCACTCAATACTTCAAAACGGTTGACTATTTTAGCTCTGATGATAATAACATTGTAAGAATTAAAATAAAATTAAGTTATAAAACATTACAAGATTACAGAAAATAAACATTATTCAGAAATCATTCATAAAGATTAATCTCGATTGAGATCTCGAAATCAGCTTTCTTGAATTCAGGAAGACTTGCAGGAGATTTCGTATCAATAGGTGAACTTCAGATTTTGAAATAAATATTGATGGAAGTGGAAATTAAGCTATTGTGAAAAAACTTCTCTTCGAATTTACTCAAACCATAAGTGATTTAGTTCTTGAGGAATATCGTATTTTAAAAATTTATTTCATTCGATTACTTCTGACAGAAATATCCTTTGACTCGTGAGAAGTAACCAAGGATTTTGTATGTACATACAAAATCCTTGGAAGTAACAGGTTATTATTTAGCTACGTATCATGTTTCCATATCAAGAGAATTGCACGGAGATGTGACATTACCAACGTACCTAATGTGAATGTTGAGGTCCGCCATTGCGAGATGCCAGAGGAGGGGAGATGCTACAGAGGCGCCCGCTGGAGCCGGAGGGATGCTGGAGTATCATCATCATCTCCGCGCACGCGCAACCAACAATATGAAACGCCCCCCTCTTAGCAAGCAAGCATCAGAAAACACTCATTGTAAGCCCGGCACTGCAACCTGATGATTGCTTTTGTCGATCTCAGAGAATAATTATTACACGTCGTATCAAAAATTTTGTAATGGGAAATTTTTAAAATATGGACATTATGTTTTCTCAGTAAATTTGTACATGACATTTGGAATGTATGTTATAATCCTATATTTGAATATATGAGCTGTATTGCAATATGCAGGGAATACTTGATTTTATATTATTTTACGTTCTATGATTATTCTTGAGTAATCTAAAACTCCCTATGTAACTTCACTGATGCATTATATTTAAATTTAAAAGTTCTTTTATTGACTACTTTCATTCAGCCAACACCTTGTATATACAATACAATATATATTATTTACATTGTTGTGTTCAGCAGAAGACTATACTGTAACTTGGAAACATTGAAAGAGAGTGATTAGCATCAAAGTGCATTAAAAATAATTAAATCTCTCGTTATAATTAATAATAAATTGGATAATTTTAATCAATTTTGAAAAAATATGATACTAATTTTCCTGCAATAACTTTGTTTTTTTTTCATAAAATTAATATAAAATCATTTTTTTTTTTAATTTGTTAAAAATTTTTATAAAATTAAAATTTCTGTAAAAATGCACAAAAAAAAAATAATTAATTTTAGTTTGAACTGCACAAAATTTGATTGGTACGTCACAAATTTTAAAATCAAAATAGTTAATTAAATTTAAAAGCAAATAATCTACCTGGTTAAAATAATCACGTAAAATGACTGAAAATTTTCCTATAGTAAATTTATGTAATGAAGTCATATTAAAGTAAAATACATGTAATAATTACAAAAAAGAAATAACATTCAAAATAAATATGTTTGGTGATAAAATGAAGTTATTCTCCCTTTGTCTCTGGAAGGGAACACGGCCGGTGCTGCTGGGAAATGGCTTGCTACTGCAGCAGGAAATTAACAGGGAAACGCAGTTAGGAGCGATATTTTTTATCGCACATCTTCCCCTTCGTTACTTTTATTTCTCGTTTGTCCCTCTAAATATCATATAATATTTTATATTACTGTCTGCATGATGGACATTCTCACTTATATTACATACATTATCACAATTACTATTCATATTTATTCAGGCAAGCAATATATTATAGACATAAAGATAGGCCAAGCAAGGATACCTTTTGATTAGATAAATAATGTTTAAATTATCAAATTTAGCATGATAGAGTAAAAATTACTATACAGATCATTTAAAAAGAAAAGTAGAAGAAATAATTTTAATAAATTTGCCTCATTATTTCCTTTATATAATTAATATCATTCCACATTGATGTGAATTCTTTATATTTAAAATTGTAAATAATACATATGGGGGCATAAATGACCAAAATGTGTAAATTGCCCCAAAATACCAACCAACCAACCAACCGTAACTAATACAAATTTACTTAAATAAAATAATTTTTTATATTTTTTTTTTAATAATCTAGAAAAAAATACCAATGGTCAATTTGATAATTTAATCCATCAAACATAGACACACTCATTTAATATGTTTTGTAACATTCTTATTATAATTCATATTCACATTACGGCAATTTAATATTGTCCAGAACAAGTTAAGTGATGTAGATCAGATACAAATTTCCAATGCAATATTGTATTAATACATAAGGGAATTATAAATAATATCAGTTCAATTAAAACGAGGGAGTAATATTAAGAATTATTTTGATGTTAATAAAAAAGCTCATTCGTTGATTTTTATGGCATTTTTCGAAATTTAGAAATATATATTTTAAAATAAAACTAATTCAAATTTAGTAATTATTTAATTTTTTTATATTTTTTCCCTGTCTTCACAATTTGGTAAATTTGAATGTTCTTGCAATTAAAAATATTTGTGTGTAAAGCCTGTATTACACGATACAATTTTTCTAACTACTGAATACAAGTTTTCCTTACAAGAAAACTTAAACTCCATTTGTTTGTACGGAGATGAAATTTTCTTGTAAGGAAAAATTGTATCGTGTAATACCGGCTTTAGACATACACAACAATCAACACTAACTGGTGAGAATTTCATGCAAAACATTATAGTGAATGGAGGAATGTTAAAAACAAAAAATTAATGTGATTATATAAAAAGTCATATTCAAAGTAACTATAATTCCTATATAAATATAAAATTATAACTACTAATATGAAATTTCCCGCAAATGCACACCAAATTATTTCAATGTTTTTAATTATATACAATTCTTATATATCAGTAATTAGCTATAATGTAATATTTCAACACCCATCAAAATATAGCTGCATAATATATATAAAGTGCATTACGTTATACTATACAGTATTATAGGCTCGTACATATATAGTTATTGTTGTGGGCTCCCGGTTATTGTATAGAGAGCGAACAGTAAAGTAGCTAACAATTAATGAAGCAATCTAAATGCATGATCGGGCGATATCCGTCATTAATCAGCAGAACCCTGCTACCTCGTTGGCTGGTACAGCGGAGAACCGGGATGTATACTACCATCTTATTTTATAGCTTTTGTAGGAGGCTGCACCCTCTTGTATATATTAATCTTCATTGCCTCTGTGAGATGAGTATATACTATTTTTTTTTTTTAATATTTCTTTTTATTGTTTATTATTTTGTACGTGAAATAAAAACAGGTATATCATAAATATTAAAATAATATTTCATTAATGTTCGGGAAATATTGTGTTTTACATTATAAATGGTAATAATATGAGTATTGATTTAAAAAATAAATGAAATATACGTACCTATTGCTTAAAAAAACGTTTAAAATAAAAATATATGTATATTTTATAATTTATTATTAGTTTAATTTGTAATTAAATTATTTAGTTATTGGTAATTTGTAAAAAATAGTTTACTTTTATACTTATTTTTTATTCATCTCGAATTGTTATACTGTCTTTTAAAATTAAATTTGTTTTTGGTTGAAAATCTGCAATGGTATTTTGAGATATACACATCATGTGAAAACAAAATAAAGTAATGGGCACCTGGTAATAAATGATCTAAACTCCTAAGTGAGAATTAATGATAACTGTATATAGGTAAATTTTAACAAACTAATAAATTATGTTGAATTTGATTTTATAATAAACAATTAGAATTCAATACTTACATATTTGTACTGTTAATTTACCATAACAAATTTCATAAATATTTAACTCAAAATTACATTAATTCAATTTTAATTAAAAAATTACTGCCAACAATAACATTAAAACCAAGAATTCACTAAAAGCACATACTTCCAAGCCAAGCCAAGAGTAACAAAGAATAATATAATGTTTGTTACATATTATTTCCTTGCGATTGCTCTACTTGTATGCGAGTGGCATGTGTCTGATATGTGCTTGCAGTATTCTCTCCCCTCGTCACTGCGCGAGATTATCTTGGAGAATGCAGCAAGCTTATGTCAGAAGCAGCCAAGATATTTTTTCTCCCTCCACATATACAGGGGGGGTACACACATGACTGGGTGAATGTGTGATGTAAACTGTTGGAGCAACCAAGCAAAAGAAATCTCCTAGCTGGCCTGACAATGATAGCATAGAGAATACTGTTATTTATAATAATGTAATGTTTATTCTGCAGTTAAAACCACAATTGTTATCAATAATAAAGGAAAATTTATTTTGTTATCAGTCTTATTTAAAAATTAACAATGCAGTGAAAATTATGTTTTTTTTTATTTATAATAAAACCAATACATTATTTCAATATTATATCCCAATTCTTAATTAATTAAAGATTACTGCAAATTATTGTATAAAAATTAAAGACAAATCAAATTAATTCACTTGATTTTTATGAGTAATAATTATGAAAGGTGCATTTTATGGGAAAAAAAGTATCACTCACAAAGTCTGATTTTGCATTTGATCTAAAATAAAAGAACATCTTATTAATGCGCCGTAATAATAAAAGTAAATGGTAATATTTTCAAGCATATCATATATTATTTAGAATATATTAATGCACAGCTAAATAATTTCGAAATTGTCACTTGTATCAGTACATTCTTATTTCGAACTATTTGAAAATCTTTTATGGCACTGAATCACATGCGTAGAAATATTTTGTCTTTCGAACTATTGAAACTCCCAAAGGATTAGAATTTTAAGTATTTACTATTTATACTATAAGAAATTAATCCGAGTTTTAATTGGGATAACAAATTAGTTGTAATTCGATATCATTTGCATTTGTTTATCTTGATATTAAATGTTAAAGCTGCACCATCTTGAAAGGCTAAACAATTCTTATTAGAAGCCATTAAATTATATGTTCTCTTGTTTATTTAAAAATTTATTATTAAAAAAATGTTTTGCATTACTTAAATCAAATATTTAAAAAAAAATGTGTTTAAAATGTAATGAAAAATATTAAATTAAAATTATTTTAATTAAATAATTTTTGTGTACAAAACAAATAAAAAATTATTTTATTGAAACAAAATTTATTGTCAATATATTTGAGACTTACTTATGAATCTTATAAAATGTTACTGCATTTTTAACTGTTTCCTTATGTCAACTATCACTTTTAAAATATTTTCTTGTCCATGTAAATCATAATTAAATTATCCAAATTTTTATTTTATATTCATGCATTATAAGAAATTAGTTCCAATTTTAAAATCTGTATAATTTACACTTTATACAAACATTATTACATTTATAACGTTATTCTATAATACACCAATGAGAAAATAGAAATTCACAGTAGGGGGATGTATATTACATGGAATAGTATTAGAAGCAATCTGTGTACACATAACTGACTTCTTCCACCTGATGTGATTGTTATGCAATATACTTTATCCTTTCCTTAAAATAACTACGTTAATCAATTTCCACTCTATTAACTCTTATGTTAATTAAGACTTTAGTGGTTCTTCATTACTTTGGTTATAGTATAACTAGAAAATAGGGATACTAAAGGCCATTATGTTACTGGTAATGCGTCATACCACATGTCATGGGTTACATAATGAATGTTTCCTATACACTTGTAAGGAGGAATGTAAATTAAGAGTCTGCTATATGACTTCAGTATTAACAAAGTGTGAAAGTTATATAACGTCTATAGTACTTTTTTTCAAAACCCTCAAGCAATGTTATATATATTTTACGTTTTATTGCTCTAATATATTTATATATTTATGGGCAGTGATTTATTTTAAAAATTGACATTAATAATGTATTTTTGTAATAGACTGAAATAGTTCTGATTTTATTTGTGTTCTATTCTTTTGTGTTACCTTTTTTCCTATTTGCTATACTTCAAACTAGTTGATTGTTTATCAAAATATAGACCATCACATTTCACATTGTTTCAGAGCTACGGATTCGAAACACTGACCGATGTGCAATTGATATCTTTCCTCTCAGATTTAACTAATCCTTTTATATATAAAAATTTAAAAAAAACATATATATGTATTTATATATATATATATATATATATATATATATTATATATATATATGGAAAAAAAATAATATGAAATAAAAAATCAGCAAAACATTACATGAAAAAAATTATTTATTGAAATAATAAACAAAATAAATGTACTATTTACGTTAAATGATATTTAAAATACCTAAATAATATTTCATAATGTAATTCTTGCTTGCTAACATAAAAGATATATTTTGTAATTTGCATGAATTAATGCAACAATCAAGTCAATTTCTCAAAAACTCTCTAAGGGGCATTCACAAAACCTTAAGGCCACATTTAAGGCTCAATAATTTAAGACCAGAAATTTTGGGTCTAAAAACATGTCTAAAATCAAGCTTTAAATTATTGAGCCTTAAATGTGGCCTTAAGACTTTGTGAATGCCCCTTTCTATAATCTAACAGCTTCATTGGAAAATTAGTATATATGGAATTTCTTAGTAAGTGAAGGGAGTTTTACCATGCGAAGCTTGCTTTATCATATTAGACCATGCGAAGTTTTTATCAATATGTTAGGAAAATTATTAATTTGCCATTACCCAGAGCGTACTTGAATCAAGTTCGCTCTGCATTACCCTAAATATAAAACTTGAGATTTGAGTAAAGTAAAATTTAAAAACAACTTCCTGAAATAACAATCATCTACATCCAATAGATAGCTGATAAAAGAAATGAAAATTACATTTATAATACAACAAACATAACACTTTATTGGAAAACAAGTCTTAACATTTTTGTAGTTTTCTAAAATGCATTCTGATTTACTTTTCAATTGTAGTATAAAACTTCAATAATTCAATTATATTACCTCATACACATATAAAAAATGTCAACATTTCTGTACTTGTTTGAGTACTTCTTCTTTACGTCTGTGGTGGTTGCCACTGGTAATATGATGGTACACAGCTGAGGCGGAGGGTTTGGTAGCGATAACTTTATCTGAAATGAAATCCTTGCTCTCAACTCCGGATCTCTCTTCCCCAACGTTCGTCTGAGGAAAAAAAAAAATCAAGCAAGAGTAAAAGAAAAAAAAAAAAGAAAAAAAAAAGGAAAGAGAGAGAAGAAGACTAATGCTGATTACGCTTGCCTTTTCCTAACTGAATTTAATGCCATCCTTATCAAATGACGGAGAGTTACTTTCAAACATTAAAAACCAAGCCCCCTCTCTTTCTGCTGAATAGTTCTTCACTTCTGTCTGTTTGGTGCAATTTTTATGAAACAATGAAACAAATACTCCCTCTGCAGCCATTTTACAATCCTCTTAAATATTTGGTAGTAAGGTATATTTCTACATTTCATAATATATAGAAATGCTGATATGGTAGAGATATTGCTCCAATCTGAAATTTATATTCTTTGTACATTTTTAAAGCAATGGCAGAGTTTTAATTTATTTTTTTTATTTTTTCTATTATTTTTATAAAATATAACTAATTTTTTATTAACGATTTTAATAAACATTTAAATTTTTTTTTACCAAAATTTAAAATCAAATTATTTGTGAATTTATCCGAAAAGACAAAAAATAAAAGAGAATATTGAGTGCTGACCAATTGGGTTTAAATTGGTCGGACAATTGTTTGCTATACCACAATATGTTTTAAACATTACCGGTCTATATTGATGCATTTAGTGCAATGTCAGCAGCTCCTGTAAAGTCCGTCACCCGGAGGACACAACTGCTGAGAAAGCGCATGGTGCAAGCCTAGACGACGGAGACTAATCTCATATATTTGCGATTGCGCTCGAGATTAAAGCTTATGAAAGCCGCTCTCCTCCTTGCTGGGTTTAATTCCACCGCATCACGACCTCGCTACCACAAGGACTACAGTCGGATCAACAACACTTCGATGTCGGGTCACGTGACTACGGTCTAGCGGCAAGAAATACTTGTATTGAAAATCTGCCACTTCAGTCAGAATATTTCTGCCTGATTTGAAGGAATTAAGGTTTAATTAATGAAGAAAATTACAGAATGATAAAATGTAAATAACATATTATTATAAATATTTTGCGTATTAATTGGTTTAAGAAAATTTAAGGAAACAATTCGCTTTATCAATTAAGTTCAAAAGGCTCTTGTGCTGAACTCATTTTTAGATGTCTTAAATATTGTTGTTTCAGATTTCTTAATTAAGAATAAATCTCATTGAATAAAAAAGAAAGAAGGTATGATTATTTGACATAAATCAAACTAAATACACTTTCATTAAAAAAACTCCACACGTGGCACATATTGAATTTAAAGCGCTGTAACATTGTTTTTTTTTATGGTTGGTTTCACTCTAAAAGAAGTCACACACTCATCCACTTTTCATTTAATTTCAGTGATCTCAGTACTTGATATAGGTTTAATTTTATTCCATATATTTTCATGTAAATGACTCGGCCCTCGAAATTGATTGGTTAACACCAGTAACATATTGTATTTGGTAATTTAAAATTTCAATATTGATTTTTTTATATCATTAGCAAATAAGAATAAAATTAAATAATAAAATTATTAATTTATTATTGCATTCAATACTTTGAAACCAATATTATTTTTTATTATAAATATATTTTATTTATTTAAAAATTTAATAATATTACATTTAATTAAAAATCAAACTAAATGATCTAATTTCCATTAATAAAAACTACATATGGCACATAAAGAAAAACGCTTAACAATGTTCCTTATGTAGTGTTTTTTTTTTAGTGTAGATGAATATTTGAATACTAAATTTTGACTGATGTGGATGTGCATTGAATATTTGCATTTTTTTTTTACGTTTTATACATGCTTTAAAAACGCGTCTTCCCCATTCATTATGCTTAATTTTTACTTGATATTAATATATTATGCATAAATGTATCTGGAATTTGACGAATAAAAAAAATAGAAATATTATTCAATATGTGTACCTTGTATTTGGAACGAGATAAAATAAACAATTTAAATTTGAGAAATTTAAAGAAATATTGATTCAAGTATACATGAGGTACACCGTAATACGCGTAATTGTTGGCTCAGGAGTTGCAGGAAAGTGGGCGTGTCACCACAACAGCTGACTGAGGAAGCAATTTACGTTCACTGTAAGAATCGTGATCGCTACCGTCAGGAGCATCAGCAGGAAGAATTTGTGGAACATTCACGTAAATAATAACCTTGCAATTGTAATGATGGGTAATCAATGTGGTTTAATACCGGGTGGGCTTGTAACAAAGAAATTATTGTAATCGTACGTTAAATTACATCGTACAATATAATTATAGAAATAAAGTACAGTAGTAGGGTTTAAATTATTTAATAATAATGTTATTTTCATTGATTCCCCCCCTCCCCCTCACTTAAATTCTGCATTTTATATATTATTATGCACAATGCATTGCTTTTAGCTACAGCAATACTTTAACACATGATAATGACAGAGCCAATTTTTTTTTTATCGGCCATTCTAATTGAGGTTTCCACGTTTTCTAATCTATAGATAGGAAAATGCTTGAATGTAATATAGTACAAAATTCAATAAATTTGAAAATTAATTTTTATTTATTTTTACTGCTATAATGACCGAAGAGATTTTCCCAAAGCATTTAATTTTCATTTTAAAGCTATAACTTGTTTCAACTATATATAGTACATTGCAAATTTTATTGCCATATTGATTAGTTTTTTAAAGAAATCTTTATTCAGGTATTAATAATTACCATTATTAATATCACTAAACTAAATTTTGACCCATTTCAAATAAAGCTGATACATTTTATTTTAAATACAATTGAAAGATACTGCATGAATATAATATATTATATTCAAGCCTTATCATAACTCTATGATGAGAGGGCGTCATTAAATTAACATACAAATAAATAGCATGAAAAATATGTTAGTAAATATGTTGCATCTTATACCTTTTGGCATTTTATCATTTTATTTCAACCAAACTAAGAAAAACAATAATACCTTCTCAAGAAAATAAAAATATAGATTAGATAAAAAAAATGACATTTAATGTTGATAGAAAGTAACCTCCTACAAAATTAAATATTTATTAGTTTATATTTAATTGTTATTATATTTTTATGTTTTTTTCTGCAGCTGGTCAGGTAAAAACAATGGTGGAAATTTGAATTACGAGGTGTCTAGGAGTAGATAGGAAAGGCGGGACCTTATAAGATATTTCATAAAGCGGTGGCAGAAGTAATTTTAGAAGTCAAGAAGGTAAAGAGTTGCTGTTGTTTTAAACTTCCATCGTATAATGAATAGCAATAAACATTTTTTTACATCTTAAAATTTATAAAGTATAGCTTAAACCATGTAAAATTTAGATTTATTTATTACATTATTAGATATAAATATTCACTAATTTATGAGTTTATTCCAAGGTGGTCCTTTTGTTTTTAGAAGAAAATAGTTAATGCATTGTTTTTTTTATAAATTGGTGATTTTTTTATAATTTTGTGTATTAAATTAGTTTATTTTAGTTATAAGATACTTAAATTTTATATTTTATTAACAAAAAATAAAGGTCAAGATTAATTTTTTTTATTTCATTTTAAAATAAATATTTTTTTCATTGCAATTTAATGTTTTTGAAAATAACATATTACGTTTGTTTCATGTTTTTTCATGTACTTTAATAAAAATTAATAACATATTTTTTAAAAAACATTGATATAACCAAGATTAAATGTAAATTACAAATTAAACTAATAAACAATTTTTAAAATTATTATAGACGTTATGTATTTGTTATATTTACAGAATTGCTTCCTAAAAAAAACAAATCATTTTTGATATCCCCAATATATTTTTTTGCTGTTATTAGCGGGGGCGCGAGGCAAGTCAAAGGTCAGACGCTCTTTGGAGAAAGATCGCGGGACTTAATCTCCGTCGTCATGGCAACCGAGCGCGGGGACTCGACGCTCCGGGGACCAAGGAATAGCGGAGGAGGCGCCACAAACTGAACGAACCAAATGGGACTCATAGAGTTGTGGCAACTTAATCATAATCCTTACTATCAGCGTTGTTTCCCCTGAAAGGCAACTAGGGGGGGGGGCAGAGGGAGCTTGAGCCCCCCCCCCCACCTGAAATTTTGGATTTAACATGGGAATATATAGGCTTCTCCTCAATAAAAAAAACTATATTAACATTAACCTTATATGACCCCATCTTTACAAAATTGGATCTGATTTTTTTTTAAATAATACTTCATTGTAGTATTTGCTAAGGAAACTGTGGAAGATTTTAAATAAAATCATAAGCGCACGAGCAATTAAAAATTACTTCTTCATATATATAAAATTATTCAATTTACTTAATCTGGCTTTAAATGTTTTAAATATTTGAATTTCCCATTATTTTGATGTATTTAATTTGCATTAAATTTGCTCTCTTTCAATAGTTGTTTGCATCATTCGTATTCAATAGATTTGTATAAAAGCTCTATAAATTTATAGCAAAAACATATATGAACGCATTTCTTTCATAATTAAGTCAAACAATTATAATGCATTCACAATTTAACATTTGGAAACTTCTCCAGCCTTTAAAATTAACCTCAAAGAGTAAAGAACCTCACTTGCCCCTGTAACATATGCAACCCTCTTCATTTGAATGCTAAGCAAAATGCATAAATCCAAGGGGCGATTTTTTTTTTTCCCAAGGCGTACGCTTATTATTATTTGTGGTGTACATTTTTATTTTTCATCAATAAATTTTTAAAATTTTAAAGAGATCCATCGTGCCATGTCAATTGTATGTAAAAAAACGTAATTATAAAATCTATTATGGTTTCCAGGGGTTGTGTTTTTGTAAATATAACCAATATTATTACTGAATTATTTTTTACTTATTTATTTTGTTTTTTATTTAAGATATCTGGTTAACCTTTATAACTATATGACGTGGTATAGAAAACGCGGGTGTACGAACGGCTTATCTTCGCCAACAATGAAAGAGAGCGTTCGTTCGTCGTCCCTGCAGCGATGTGTAAGAGAGAAAGAGAGAGAGAGAGAGAGAGAGAAGGGGAGAGAGAGAGAGAGAGAGAGAGAGAAAGAGCGTGCGAGATCCATGCATATAAATTGCTTATTTTCCACCACACCATCCACTCCACTCACTTCTTCGCCTTCTCTCTTTTTCTCTCTCTCGCACTCGCAAGCCGCAAAACTCCAACAGAAAAATTGAGACAGGATCCAACACCCTTAGGCATTTCACTCAAACTACGGAAAAAAACAACTCAAGAGAGACTCTTAATATATATAAAAATATACATATAATATTAACTTTGAACAAAAATAAATAGAAAAAAAAAACAAATTTAAAAAAACTTTTCTTAACTTTTATATTTTAAAATATATAAATAAATCTCGTATAATGTTACGAGTCGTGCTTTTGTTAGCCACAATTACTCTACAGGGAGATTTGTCTAGGAATTTTGTGACGGTTGTCATTATTAATATTATTAGGTTAATAATTAAGGTAAATGGAGTCAAGGAATAATAAATAAAAATGTGAACAGAATGTATTAAACTTTTTTTAAAACTACACTTGAGTTTTTCGGGTTTGTAAAACATGTTAGTATATAATTTAATTTTAAATTTGTTAAATATAATCAATATCTAAATTACAAATTGAAATATTTGAAAAAGTTTCAAATTTTTAAAACATTAATTTAACTTTTATTTTTGAATTTTGAATATTACTTGAGACACCAAAATTTGTACTGATTTTAAAATAATTTACGTACATATAAAAAATAAATTCGTACAATTGTTTCTATCTTCTTAAATTCACGAGTAAATAACAGGGTCGAACCGCTAGTGTCAAAACATGAAGTAATGAATGATCATCATAATTAATAATTATTAATATAATATATTTACGTAATGGAGTTTTGTCCTCAATTTTTTTATTGCAGAAATGGATAGAGGGTGAAAAGTTATGCTACCCTGATTGTTTTTAGATCTTTTAGAGCCCGGGAAGTATTTTTAAAAAATTATTGAAAGTCCTATTTGTGACGTCACGCGGCGTCAAGTCCTATCTTTTTCTTAAGGAGTGGCGTCTCGTGACGTCACAAAAAAAATTCAATAATTTTTTAAAAATAGTTCCCGGGCTCTAAAAAATCTGAAAAAATTAGGGTAGCATAACTTTGCACTCTGTATCCATTTCTGCAATAAAAAAAATTGAGGTCAATACTCCATTGTGACACGACTGACTCCTAATCAAAACAAACAAGTTTTTTTTTTAACATCTAAAATATTATAATCCTACATCTAGGCTTAAATTCTTAATCTATATAGCTTTAATAATCTTGAAACTCCTTAGAGATATAATATGCTGCATACGTTATATTATATAAAGTTTTGAACAAAAACCGATCAGTATAATAGTTCTGTGTGATGAAGGGTCTTACAATATATGAAGATCGTTCCCTATAGATTACTACCACTACAGCATCAAGCTAAGTTTAACATTGAGTAATTGTAGCGTGTTGAATTCTCTATGGAATTAATAGAAGAATTGCTTAGGTTCAATATATATAGAGACAGAGATGAGGTTCAGATTTTATGCTCCGATGCCCTCTTGCTACATATCTCCCTATGGACTTAACCAGAGCCCTCCACAGGGATTTCTCTACTCCCACATATATATAAAAGGGGAATATGCACATGTCGCCAGTAAGCAAAAGGTCTTCTTTGTCTATTCTCCCATAGGAACAAGCTATACTATAGTTGGCGCTTCTGTATATAGGTTTAAATGTAACCCCTTAACAAATCCTCAATTGTATACCTTTAGTAAACAATGATTCATCTTTATCAAATGTTGTCAGTGAAAAAAATGATAATAAAATTTAAAAATTTTATTTTTAATAATATTTTAAAAATTAAAAATAAATAAAAATATATTGATCAAAATTTTAAATTGTTATAATATTAATTGTTATTCTAATATAATTCATTATTTTATTTTGTAAATAATTAAATAAAACAGAATATAAAAGAAATGATTTGCAAAAACATTTTAAGCATACCATGCTACTTTGTAACTTTTGTCTTTACCCCGCAGCTACATAGATTGTATTGTATCTATGATATCAAATAACACGTACTCCCTATGGACAACATATATGAAAAAAAATTATTGCAGAAATGAATAGAAGGTACCAAATTATGTTACTCTGAATTTTTTCAGATTATTTTGAGACCCAGAACTATTTTTAAATAATTATTGAAGTGCGTCCAGTCTCTATCCTTTTTATTAAGGATTCAGGGGTGCCAACTGAAAATACTAAAATCACAGGACTTTGAGTAATTATTTAAAAATAGTTCCGGGTCTAAAAAAAATCTGAAAATATTCCGAGTAGCGTAATTTGGTACCCTCTTATTCATTTCTGCAATAAAATTTTTTCATGTATGTTGTCAATTGTAAATTTTTACGTAATACTAGACATATACAAATAAATACCTCTATACGAACACAATATTTTGAATTTATTAAAACTGATTTATTTTAAAAATAAATTGGAAAAAATGCAAGTAATAAATTATCATCGAATAAAATTTTATGCACTTAAACTTTTTTTAAAAAAAAAATAGACCATATAACATAAAAATTTGCATGGTAAACGATTTATACCTCGAATGGTGTTACGTGTATATGACTATGGATGTCTCATGGTCACTAGTCTAACACATAGAAGAGGGTTGCAAAAGGAGGATATTTTCCAGCAATATAGCCAGCATCATGGGGACGACATTTCATGCATTTAGATCGCTTCATTCCAAGCGCAATCTTTTTTCCTCAGGCTCTCTCAAGTGAACAGAGAGAATCCCACACCATCATGTCATAAGATTTTTTTTTTCTTGCACATTGTAAGCTAGCCCTATAGGGACAAATGGTATATACTATAGAACTAAATTGGGTCAGAGGTTGAAGAAAAAGAGGAAAAAAAAAAAGTTTTGAAGTAGAATTCTCTATTATAGAAAAAAACAATAAGAGTAAAAGGTCAAGTAGAATTTTTGTAAAGATTTTTTTTTTTATTGTAGTCTTTGAAGAGTTGTAGGCATTTGCAAAAAAGTTATTTGAAAAGTTTAATAAGCAATGTAATGATGATTTGAAAACACTGGTAATAAAAAAGTGGACTTCTTGAGGTACGATTCATGATGGTCCAATGAACAGCGCGGTATTCAGGTTAAATATTTTAATGTGACGCAGTGTGCTTGACTGGATTTCGTCAGATCACTGAAGTCAAGTAACGCCGAGCATGTTTAGTACTTGGTTGGGTAACCATTTGCAACAAAAATCACGTTTTCTATCTATGCAGGGGAAAAATCATTGCACTTTTCTACCTTGTGGCTCCCCTGGCTTTGAACCATTGTACTTTCGGTCCCCCACGGACCGGGGAGGTTTCCACGTTTCCCTCAGTCACAGGCAAATACCGGGATGGATTGCAAAGCCATGGCTGCCCCCGTTCCGGAAGAGCCCGCGTTTTACTCAAGTTTAGTCTTTCGGAAGTTTTGGGGGTTTCAAACTTAGTGAGTAATTACTATCAGAACCAAAAAGGTGTGCCCCTGAATGGCATACAAGTTCCATAAGGATAGGGGCAAACCTTTTTGGTTCCGATAGTAGTAAATAAAAACCCTAGTTATAATAGGGTTTAATATTATATATATTATGGGTCTCCTTTACATATAATACTTGCACTGTGCCCTCTCTGTATTGTTTAGTTCATTAATGAAGGTGTAAATTAATGAAATACATATTTTACAAATTTAATATCTTCTTCAAAAAGCGAGTTAACGATATGTGCACCACTGACATTGATATAATATAGCACGGGAGACTACGTTATTGAATTTCATAGTTGAGATAATTTTCTAATTCAAGTAATTTTAATTCAATGTTAAATGTAAAGTAAAATAAAAATTACGCCAAAATTAAAATAACACTATTTTTTTAATATTTTACGAAATTATAACAAAAAGAATAAAATTAATGTTTTATATTTAGTAAAATAAAATAACTAATTTTAATTAAATTTGATATTAATATAGGTGTTTATAAAAATAGTAATAATACATATATAAGAATAATTCTTGGGATTTAAAATAGCTAGTATGTAATATACCATTCATTGGTTCAATGCCATTTGACTCAGAATGAAATATTATATAACAATATCCTGTAGAAAATGTTACAATTTTAATTATCATCAGATTCATCAAATTATTTATCACAAAATCTCATGTTAAAAGCCATCATTACTTTAGAACTCTTGCGCCACATTCTGACGTATCTAACATAAGTGCAGAGGAATTGGGTCGAGTTCTTTGTGTTCCTCTGCACATTGCACTGCAGTGATCTTTGTTGTGAGCTCGGTGCAGCTTGGAGGTAAAACCAGGTCATGTCGCAACGAACTTAAATAAGACTCGTAGAAAATTGTTCACGTTAAATGATAAAATTTGAAAAAAACTGTTTCTTAAGTAATGTCATATATTATATATAAGTAGTTGTAATTGAATTCGGGAATGTAAGCAATGCGTGTAATGTCATGTAATGTAATACCAAAATATTCTTTAAAAATAAATAGGAAACTCCCTATTATTGTTAACACATTTAAAAATTGTAAATAAAAAAAAATTAGTTTAAAAATTTTATTAATTTTGATAACGTTAATTTGTATTCTTATTACTCATTTTAATTTCAATATTTATTTTATTATAATATAAATTAAACATGTCAAAACTTTCAATATGTGTACTACAAAATACAAATGGTTTTATATTACAAATTATTTAAAGGTTCCTTCTGAAATAAAGTAGGATTTTATTATTTAGATATTAAATTTTCTAACTTTCGCATAAATATACGTTAACTGCAACGTTAAATTTTTTCCTTTCCGTAAATGCCTCAAATTTGTAATGAATAATTTTAAGGGCAAATAAAAAGCATGGCCACATTCAATCTTGCCTGATTTGCTTGAGCTGCAAATAAAGACTTAAATTTGGGGGGAGGTAAGAAGAACACTCAGCTTATCATTATCAAAAAGGTTCACACGCTTCCATAGACCGCGTGGAAACGCCTAAAAACAAAGCAGGAATAAAGTTCGTGGTGTCCACAGACAAGTTTATAATATATAAATGGTTAAAATATATCAACAGTTTTATTTTCATGGCTATTTTTCTCAGCTCTAGAGGAACAAACGTTTACGTTTATGAATCTCAGTGATTTGTTCTATTATTTAATAATTTAATTGATCGTTCATTTAAATTATTTTATAATTTTTTTTTATAAAAATATTAACAATCGAATACTAATATATTGAATATCGCATAAGAAAAATATCTAACGATCGTTTTCATATGTACTTGGATTGTAATAAATTACATTTTCCTTACATTTTTTTCATTTATAATTGCTTCTCAATCTTCTTTTTTCAAACATTGAAGTAGATTTTGAGTGCACAAAGAACGTAAGGTTTCCACTTATGTTTTGATCTCGGTAAAGACCTACATAAACAAGAAGTGACCCTTCCAAAGTTTTCTGTTCTCGCATGTTGAGTCCAAGAGACGCTGGGAAAGATTAATTAACGCGAGCGCACCGTTCTGTTCTTTTAACCCTCTCACAGAAGAGGAAAACCATCACAGAAGGACGTTAGGCTTAATATACTTTCTCTCTCGTCAACCTATAAAAACTACAACTATACTGAAAGAATAGAATGATTAATATGACTGAAAAATCCACTTTATATTTAACTCATATGTGCATCAGGAAAAGAGGGAAAATTGTTTTATCTATAGAAGATGCTTTATTAATAATTAAGCCCATGATATTGTATTATTATTTCATAACAATAATTTGCCACGTAGAAAATTATGTGGTAACTGTAATTGTTGTTATAAATAATAATAAACCAATATATAAAACATAATTAAAATTAAGGAACAGAAAGGAAAATTTTCAACTCATCATATCACATTTACCAAATGATTGAATTTAACTGTAATAACTGATTCATATTATAAATTGAACAAGCAATTATTGTATTAAATAATTGATGTTCCATATTTTTTAAACTTTTATACAAAAAGTAAATATTATTGAACTTATACCTTTGATATTATTATAAAAAAATAGCAGATTTTTGTTATACATTACTAATATGCCCTAAAGAAATTTACCATTGATGGAGTTAGTTATTGTGATGATTTGAAAACAGTGACTGATCCTCGCCGCGGGATATTTTCTTCTCTTATTTTCCCCCCCTCTTTTGTAGCGGGAAATTTGAACACGCGTGTCGAACACACAATTTTGCCCAAGGTGACCGAGCGTGTGTGTTCGCTTCAACACTTTCCCAGCATAAGTGACGTCACATTACTGGGAATTAAATACAAGATTCTCAGCATCAGTGACGTTATCGGGAATAAAGTAACCGACCTCAAATTTTTTACTGCAGAAATGGATAGAGGGTGCAAAGAATGAAAAGCGCATTCTGATTTTTCAAGATTTTTTAGAGCCCGGGAACTATTTTTAAAATCATGGCAGCATAATTTTGCACACTCCATTCATTTCTGTAATAAATAGTTTTTGAGGTCGATATTACATTACTACATATTCCATAATATCGTGATTATAAGAATTCACAATGCTGCTTAATCTGCATTTTTATAACTTTATATAAATTGCTTAAATGCAATTTTTAACAAATTAAAGTTCTAAGTCTTCAAATTCAAAACGGTTCTGCCATTTTCAAGAAGGTTTGTTATTAACTTGTTTATCAGTAAAATACAAACCTTATTTGAAATAAAAGAAGGTCCGCTTGAGACTAGAAGCTTCAAACTACAAATATAAACATCTCTATAAGGACTGTAGTAGTATCAATAGTATTGTAGAACTATAATGAAACATCATTACTCAGTAGCCTCTTATGGTTGAAATTCTATTTTTATTGAACTGAATTTACATCTGGCTCTAATCAGGAATATTTATCTGCTGGTCAATAATACTCTTCCTTTGTATGAAAGATGTCATCATTCTCGAGATAATTGATGAAGTCACAAAATGTTTTATGGCGTTAAATAACCTTCTTACATAAAAATTTCTATGTAAAGGTCCACTATGTTTTATAATAGTTCAAGATACAGGATCTTTAAATGTAATTTGCTGGGCAGATTTGTACATAATTTTTATACCTTTATTAAACATTATGTTTAAGTTCCTTTTCATAATCAATGTTGGTGTTAGCATACTATATTTTTAAATTTTCATAGTGGATCATCTCACCATATTCGATAGGTTGTGAAAATATTTGTTCATAATTTAAGTGTATTTGTGAATACTGTATTTTAAAAACCGTTTTATATAATATTTATAAATAATTATTACCGACAAAAAAATTAATAATTGGCTGAAATAAATAATAAAAATAACAATCAAAATTATTTAAAATTACTTTGTCATATTTGAATTAGATATTTTTAACGAAAATTTTATCTGCTCCGATAGTGCTTCCTTTTATACAGTTATTATACAGCCATCATACAGTTATAATATGTACGATGGATTTAAATATCAAAGCAGCGGAAACTTGTAACCATACTTTGAATTAAGATCAAAAGATATATTAATTAAAAAATATATCTTATTAAAATATAAATTATCATCATGATAAGATTTTATTTAGTATGTTTCAAGTAAAAATTAGCTGTCATAAAAACATGGTTAAAAAAAAGCAGCGAGGGTTGAAGGAAATTTAAAACTTTTTGATCCAAAATATTTACCTTACAAGATTGAAGAGACAGCGTGCCCTGCGGCTTTAGAAATGACGTCACGCGACATCAGGGGGAGAGTTTGCCCCTGGCGATGTAAACGGTAGGCAACCCGCGCAGCAAATAAGCATAAAAAGTTGCATAAGTCTCAGGGGTAGTCTCTTCAAAATAATCTTAAAATGATATTTCTTCATGCATAAGGTCTATCTCACAGAGGATCAAATGATTTCACAGTATATGATTTAAAATGTAAGAACCTATGCGATCAGGTGAAGCATCGCACACAGCTTCGTATCGTATGTCTTCGTATGATAATTTAGAACTTGTTCTAAATGAGAAACGTACGCTCACATAAAAAGGCGACTGTGTGCGACCTGCCTAAATTAAATTGTGTATCGCATGAATAATCGTTGTATTTTATATATATATATATATTTGTCAAGATTTTTAAAAATTACGTTTTTTTTTTAATGTTCTCAATGACTTGATGATTTGAACAAACTATTCAGAGCAACTATAAATTCAAAGTAAACTCTCTGCCTTGCAAAATTTCCCATTTGCAGCCTTGTTAATCACCATGGTGATAATGCATATCCATGTAATGTTATGTAATATTATGTTTACTGTGAATGTTGATTAACAAGACCGCAAAAGGAAGATTTCTGAGGGGATAATTGTATAATATTTTTCATTTATTAACTTGTGATTGTATGTAACATTTTTCTTAGTTTCTTTTACTTTTGGTTTAAGTTTATAGTTGTCGTCATGAATTAGTAAACAATTCAAATATTTTTAAAAGAATTCGCATCACTATTTTAAAGATCCAACACATTTTAGTCTTCTATTTTTTAATGTGCATAAAGAAAACAAAATAAGAAGTGTTTAAAAAATAGATTTCTTGTCAAGTACAAACTAGTAATTTCCCATCATGCACTTGATGAGTAAGAGCTAAATGAAGCAAGCAACCTGTTCTCCCCTCTCCTTTAGCAAACCACAATCCCATTGTTGTGATGGCGCGTGTATGTTCGATGCAGCCACCCTCCGCACCAGAGGGAGTTAAACCTTAAAATTGACAACAATACAACCCCCACCCCCTTTCTCTCCCCCTCCTTCATTGCAACTGCTGATCGTATTAACGTTAAATGACTCGTTTTCCATCCATTACATCATATATAACTTTCTGATCAATGCATTTTATCATGGGATATTATTATATAACATGTAATTTTACATTAATTATTAGTCATATAAAGCTAATTTTTTTAAACGAATGTTTCTTTATTTTGATTTAATTTTTTTATAACTTATATTTTATGGTTTATATATTTGCATTGTCAAGAACAAATTTACATTTTACGCAAATATTTCACGTGTTATTGCAAGAATTGTAGACTTATACTAGTTATTACTGTGGTCAAAGTGACAAACTTCTCTGCTTTTCGTGTTAAAAATTCGTGGACCAACCATATTCCAAAACTGGGTTGAATATTTTTATGACGTTCAGAGTTTGTAGCGATATTTTGCACTTAACTACATTTTATAAACATTTCAATTTCTAGTTATTTTCCACTTCGTTATTGTGCCTCCTATTTAATATTTCACATTAATTTTTCACCAGCTAGTAGAAACCCCAGGATTTATTCGATTTTACTACAGTTTAACAGAGCATTTATTTATATTACTATTATACAGATAAAATAAGCATTTTTTCCTAACATAATTTTGTTAATGATTATATTTTTTACAATGAATGTTTATAGTTATTTTTTTATCATAATAAAGTAATACATGAAACTAATACGTAAAAACAATTATTATAGTTTTTTGTTTACTATTGATGTCAATTAATTAAATAAAAAAGCTTAAAAGGTTTAATTAATTTTAATATACGTATCAGAAAAAAAAAGTAAATATAATATTAAAATTAATACGAATTAAAGATACAATGTTACAAACTTTCTACTAAACTAGTCGCTGTTTAATCATAAAGAATGAATGGTCTGGACACAAGGAGGCCTTGGGGGTCGCGCCCCTTGTTAAATCGAGCCGGGGTCTGGCAGGGGTCGATCCCAGGGGAGTTTTCAATCCTCAGGGACTAGACCCCGGCTGCTGCTGCAAGGGGGAAGTTTGCGGTGGTGAGTATTAAATAAAAAAATTGCAACTGTCTGCAGTACAGAAGCTTGTCAGGTGTTCGCACATGGTGTCAGTTTAACTTATGTTTAATTGCTACCAAAAGTAGCCAGTTTTTAGCTTTTACATGAAACTTTTAAAAGTTTTAACCTCCATGAAAAAGTTTACATGTTCATAGTAACTAAAGTCGATATTACATAATTTTTCTAAATATTGCTTACAATTTTTCCTTACATCAAGGCAACTTCATAAATGTGTTTGTTTAGGAATGAGATTTTCTTGTAAGGAAAAATTGTATCGTGTAATACAGGCTTGTGGAATTGCCCAAATTCAAATACGTTTTTATAATACAGAAATAAAGAATTTGTATCAATATTAAAAACAATTGCTTACCATATATCTTAGTGTAATGTATATAAATATGTCGAATTAATTTTAAAGCAGCTGTCATTTTTCTATTTATATTTTACTAAGATTTTGATAAACCTCTTTCATCAAAAGTTGAAAGCTTCTTTCATATTTTTTTAAAATAATAGAAAAATTAAACTGAAAAATATTCGATTATTTGATGAAAAGAATTTGATGAATTTGTTATTCCATCTTTTGTATAAAAATATTATTTTTTAATGTTGTTCCTTAATTAATTTGAAATATAGATGAAATACTAATATATATAACATATAATAATCAAAAGACAGGTGTGCTATTTTGCAATTTTAAGTAATTTATTTTAATTAAAGAACTGTTTAATCGACACCTTATTATAAAAATAAGATTTCCTGACAATATATAAAATATTATGATTGAAAATTTTAAATTAAAATATATATTATAAAGAAAAATCCTTTATTATATATATTTTAAATAAAGTATAAAAAAAAAGAGATTATTTTGGCATAATATAAAAAAAAAAGGAAGAGTAATATGATGTGTTTCTATAAGGTTGCTGCTGCATGCTGTAGGTCTATATATAAAAATCTCATTTAGATTAAGTCTGGCGGTGCATACAGCGAGAGAGAAAAGTAAAGTCGCGGAAGACGAAAGCTCTACTCCCGGCAAACCAGACCTACAATTCGTCGGACTATATAACTTGGGGAGAAAGAAAAAAAAAAAAAAAGAACTGCCTGAGGGATTTAGTTTGGTCCCAAGCCTCATTTCGCTTTAATCCCTCTGTTTTGTTGGCTATACTGACTTGGAAGGTTCAGAAGCATTGCTACCAACATGTTAAGGAAAAAAAATACTTAAGGGAATATTATATAGAACGTAAATACACTAGGGAATATATTTTCGTTTTTAGATGTGTTACGTATATATTTTATATAAAGATTTTTATACTTTTTTTTTTACTGTATATAGGGTAAGATATTTTTAGTATATATGATGGATTTTATATGTGTAAAAGTATAATAAACTGTTGAATCTTATTTTTTTTAGTGTCATTATTTAATTAAAATAGTACGATAACATTAAATGTATATATTTTACATTGTAATTTTCAAATCAGTTTCTTTGTATTAAAGATAGATTATGCAGTACATTTTTGTGGTAAATTATAAATAATATATTTATTTTAAATAATGTTGATACAAATTACGTTTTATTAGTATCTACATGTGTGTCAGAGAGCTATAGCGCTCAATAATTTACCACTTCCCTACCTCCGATAAATTGACCCTATATACTATACGTAAAGTTTGAAACTTAAAAAAAAGTAATTAATATATAATAATAATAAATTAACACTCCCAAGATTCACAATAAAATCATTGGAAAAAAAATCCTCAAAATTTAATAAAATTTCCCCCAAAAAAGGTTGTTGTAATGTTATATTATATAGCGAATATTTATGATGACGTTACAAAAACTCCCTTTGACCTGCACTATATGCTCTGTACACAAATAAGATATGCCCCAGTTTGTTGTAAATGTTGCGAGACTCTAAAACTAACTTGGTTGTCGGTCCAGCCTCAATAAGAAAATATAGCAAGATCTTTGTCATCTGCCGTTTATGAAAATTAATTTTGTATGGACCATTCATTCATAATATGTTGGTTTTGTGATGATGCGTAATTCTATTCATGTTTTTTTGTTTAAGAAGAAATATGATACTCATTAGACAGGGAGTTAATGAATACAAAAAATTATATGTTGGAATTTCTGTTGAAAAAAAGTTTATTTATTTTTTTTTATTTACTACAAATATTACATAACCAGAGGCACTTGGCGTAGTTCTTTGTCAAATGGACGTGAGTTCGATCCCAGGTTCTGTCGGATATTTTTTTATAAACCAGTTGCTAAAGACTTATTGATGTATCCGGGAGGTGATTGATGCTATCAATTACCGACCATCCAGAATAAGGTTTCCAAGGTTGCCTCATTCACAACCAGGCAATTGCTGAGATGATTTTATTGAGACCATGGCATAAAGCTTAATGGTGAACCGAATTGTAACAATTCAAAATACGTGGTCAAGCGAGGATTATAAAATCATGTAAATGCTCTAACAGCATATTATACACAACATAATTTTACAAAAATGACAATTAACACTATAATTATTTGTCAAATGCTTTCAGACACGTATTAAAAAAATATTCTAGCTTCATAAGTGTTGCCATCCATAGAGAATTTATTGTTCTTAATTGTGATTCTCCCAATGTTAATTAAATTGCCGTTTCCTCGTTAAAAAAAGCCAAAATTTCTGCGTACATGTCTTAAATATTTGGGCGCTCCAGTTTGGAAGAGACCCATAAAATCCTATCAGAAAATTTCAGATAAAGTTTAAGCCCAACATTTTAAACATTAAACATTTTCCATACTTAAACTACACTATTATTAAATTAAATATATTATACCATAGAGGTACACATTTCTTTATAAAAATACCAATTTGTCATTTAAATTGCTTGTTAAATCTTGTTAGGTGTGTTGTTTTGGGTTACAGAAATTAAGTAATCTTGTAAAAAGTAATTAAAATTGTAATTAAATTAGACTACTAATTAAAACAATACTTTATGAAATGTTAACAATTTGTTTCTCTTTGTTGCCAACATCTAAATAATTATACAACGTTCATTGGACGAACGCCAAATATTCACTCTTTTTACTGCAAATTTCGATAAAATGTAATGAAGTGTTGTTGTAAATATCAATTCATTTATATAAGTGAAGAAATGTAATGATAATCTTACTTTAGTACCGAATACAAATGGGAATTAATTTTACAGCTTGGTTCGTGCATTTCAATTGAAAGTCTATATTTTACAAAAAAAAGCCTTTAATTATTTCCAAAAAGTTTTATATTTTTGTTTAGAAATAATCGTGAAAAAAAAATAGATAATTACTGGTATTTAAATAAGTTAGCTAATGAAATATAATATTAATATAAAATAGTATTATATTTTATCAATTTTTCTTTTAAATAAATTATTTACAAATTTTTAATTTGTTAACAATACTAATAAAATTTGCATTGGAGTAAAAGAAAATAAGACTTCTAAAAGTGCAATCGAGACAACTGTTACGAGTCGTACAGCTTACAGCATAATTCATAATTATAACATCTTCTCTACTACCCAACATTATTATGTACTAATACGATTTTATTATGAAATTTAATATTAATTTAAATAATAAAATGTAAATATATATTATTAAAATGTACCTACAGTAATCATTATATTTTTTAATATATTAAATCAATAATGAGCAATAAATAATATTCTGTATTTCCTTTTAACATTTGAAAACTCTCGCATTCCCATCTCAAATGAGGCACATTATATACAAGGATGCTAACCATAATCCATCTTTACACATGTCCCTAATGTCTAACAAGCAAATTGAGAATAATTTTCTGAAGTACATAACTCGAAAGTGTCTCTGAGAGTAAGTACTAGGTCACGTGACTGATGATATATCGAGTCAACGTTGCGTGCCAGCCCATGTGTCGTTGGCATGTTGTGCTCCCCGCAGCATCTGCACGCTCCCAGACGTTCTAATTATCAGCTGATTAGCAAGGGGGGTCATCGTCAGTTTGACGTGGTGAGAGAATAAACCTTCTGTTGTAACCAGTGGTGGAGCCAATTTAGGGTTAAATAAGCTGATTTATCTTCAGTATTGGGCAAAATGCATAATGGAGTATCATATTTTAATTATGTTCAGTATAGGGCAAATACATGGACAATGGAGTATCATCTTTGTAGTATCTTCAGTCATTAGGGCAAAATACGTGCTTAGTGGAGTATTGAATTCCTTTGAATTATATTTAATAATTTAGGCAAAATACATGGACAATGGAGCATAATTTTTTTTAATTATCTTCAGTTATAAGCAAAATGCATATATAGTGGAGTATCATCTTTGAATTATGTTCAATTATAGGGTAAAATACATAGAGAGTGCCGAGAGTGGAGTATTTTATCTTTTATTTATATGTTCAGTTATAGGGCAAAATACATAGACAATGGAGTATTAAATTACTTTGAATTATGTTAATTAATTCAGTATACGGCAAAATACATTGAAAATGGAATCATGGAATGTTAATCCAACTTTGAATATATATCAATTATCATACAAATCATGAGTGGATACATATCGTATTATCTACACGCATCCCTCAAATGATAAAAATATCCCCTGCAATGTACTGTATGTAATTTCTCTAGATATGAACGTCCCTCAAACAAATACATTTTTATTACAACTCGCACCACATGTTGATAAGAAATCATGTATGTCAACATTTGAAACAAGTATACTTATTTTTGTCACTTCTTTAGTGTAATAAAAAATAAAGGAAAAGTTAAAATTTTTATTTATTTAAAACCAAAAGTCAATACATATTTAGAGTTTAGTCAAAGGCAAAAAAATAACACATGAATTGATGCGTTCTAAGTATATGTACAGTATATTATTACAATTTTGCATATTAAATGTATACAACCTCTCTATCATTTTGTTCATATATTAATATATATATATTACGTATATCATTTTAAGGAGATTACGATTATAACGCTTTTTTTCCTAGTATTTTATAAGCATCATGGTAAAAATTAAAACTCATTAAAAAATATTTAAAATTTAAGTCTACTTTAAAAAAATTATACAATTTCAAATTAACTTTTAATTTTTCATTATACATCACAAAAAAATGCTCCTGTTTTAAAGTGTTACATATTAATAATTTTTTTATACGAACACCTATATAACAATAGAATAAAAAATAATAATTTTTTTACCCCCTTTATAAAACCACACCTCTGATCGCTAATTCTAGTGGCTACTGCTATATATTCCCATGAGCGCATGCGAGGGACAGACAGAGAGAGAGAGAGAGAGAGAGAGAGAGTGAGAGAGAGAGAGAGAGAGAGAGAGAGAGAGAGAGAGAGAGAGAGAGAGAGAGAGAGAGAGAGAGAGAGAGAGAGAGAGAGAGAGAGAGAGAGAGAGAGAGAGAGAGAGAGAGAGAGAGGCTTACTCACTAATCAACGCAGAAGCTGGTGTATGACCATGGCAATATTTTCAACACGTTAAATTCCCATGGGAGCTGGTTGGAGTTGTCACCGTCCGTGAAATATAATCGCATATATGAATTATTATACACTGTCATAACAACGTTGCTACTGCTGTATATACTGCGTAATTTTTATATGTCGTAGTTTTACCATGTAATTTTTATATGTCGTAGTTTTACCATCCCAACATTATTATATATTACATAAACATGTGTTTACATGAATTCTCAATGATTTCTTGATATTCTCTAATAATTGCAGATAATTTGACTATAGTATAAATTATTTTCAGTAATGGGTTTTGTTTAAAATGTATTCTAATTTTCAATTATATTTCCTGAATTTTTGTTAAAATTATTTGGTTGCAGATTTTAAATCTGTATCATTTACAAAAACTTTTTTGTATGACAAAGTGAAACAATTAGGTATTAAAATCAAGAAATGAGTAAATAAATAACATTGTATTAATAATTTATTTAAATTATATTTAGTAACCGAGGAATCGGGAAGTTCCTGCTTCCATCTGATGAAATTTTAGTCAGCAATTAGTATAAAAAGTACACTATGATTTTTTAATTAAAATATTTATACAAATAAAAAACATTATTTCATTAATGAAAGCATAAATAATATAAAAATAAATTATTGTAATATATTTTCAGTTGCCATTTCAAATTTAGTTTTTGGCATGCAAAATGTAATTTTTAAAATTAAAAATTAAATTTTTATTAGTTGTATTGCATATTTTGTATTGTAATTTTATTTTCATTTTAACAATTTAGGACATTTTTTTTTTATTATTTAAATATACCATGTTCAGTTAATAAAGCACATTTCTAAGTGAAGTACTCAATGAAGTAAGATTGATTCCCATAACAAAATTCCCTCGTCACAAACCAACATACAATTTCATTTCTACATATTATATTCCTCTTGTTGATCCTGGCAAAGTGATTTAAAAACCGTCACGTCTCGCGGCTGAGCGCTCAGATCCGCGGGAGGCGCCATGAATGCTAAGCAGGCGCCGGGGTAGCGCCTCCCTCGCCTTGGAAGAACACTCAGCAACAGTGTGGGGGTTGTGTGGATTTAAATACACAAATTGTGCAGTCAGGGAGGTTAGATGAACAAAACATTGAAAAGGTTAACATTATGAGAGGCTATTCTCAAAGATATTGGCATTAAGAAATTTTAAGTACCAAATTATAATTATATGCTAAGTTCATTGGGAATAATGCACTAAATGTAAATTAGCTAACGAGGGCGTCTGAGCGATTTGTGTAGTCCACAAATGTCGTGATGTCAAAATTCGTTTTATCAAAAACTGAAATCCTTCCCATACAGTATGCCGAGTGTAATGAAGGCAAAAAATTAGAATTTTATCCTTATTTTTCTATCAAGCATGCAGTCCTGCGAGCATTCTTTACCAACACCAATGCCATAAATTTGATTAGTATTTTCTTAATACATGGCAGAGTCTTCTGCGCGCAATGTTTCTAACAAAACATTGTTCAATGTCTGTCGCGTGGCCCGATTATTGCGTGACGCTTTAGTTCCATTTTGCGCCCGCCAGAGTGACCAGAGGCGCCACTAGCGAGCGGTTTTTGTTGACTATGTGCCATTGTTTAACATAGGAAATTCGCGAGTTGACGCCTAAATGTAACGATAACTTCCAAAATATCACACCAAAAGTATAAAAAAATATCATTATTTCGTACTACATTGATCCAGGTAATGTAAAAAATTAATTATTAGTAAATATAACGGTAATTTATCTTATTTTTAGCACATAGAAAAGACGACGCAGACTGAGGTTGGCGTTTCATTGCCTTTAATGTGATTCTATGCAATCATAGATGTTAGATGGGACTCCAGTCACTCCAGCATTAAAGTCTAAAAGCATAGAAACTTGTAAATTATCGAATTACTGCTATATCTTCAGGATATAAGAAATTCAAAGGTACAATTTTAAAACCCTATTATATTGCTTTTTATTTTTAAATAAATCAACAAATGGACACTGGTGTGGCTGGTAAGGGCAGCCAAGTCCTGCCAGAACTGCTAGCTAAAAGATTTTAGAGCTTACAAGCCCTTGGGAACACAGAAATGATATACATTAACTTACACCATGGTTATCGCTCCACATTTCTTCGACCGTTTCAATGATAAAAAACCGTTAAAAATTCTTAATTTTTTCTATAAAATTGCCGCGCATGTTTTTTTTCCATTTCACTTGATTTTTGAAAACATGTCCTCAATTTTCTAATTATTTCTATTAGTTTTTCATGTTATTCATAATGCTTCCCTTGATAATTACCGCTCGCTGGTGGCGCCGCCACCGGCAAAAAATTGTAAACAGCGAAGTTTGTTTATTTTTTTCCTTTCTCGCGTTCAACAATCGAAAATTACACCACGCGACAGACATTGAACAATGTTTTGTTAGAAACATTGCGCGCAGAAGACTCTGATACATGGGATTAATGTCAAAGTGAATTTATAATTTCTATTACAATTATAACTTAATAAAATTATCGAAAAGGGTGCATTAAGAATTTCATATTCGTGATTTTTTTATATATCATTAAAAAATTGAAATATTATTGGATTTGAGTGTTAACTACCACATATAATTTTTGCGAGCCATGTTTCATTTTACAAGGTTCATATACGTTTATTTATGTATTAATACATAAAAAATATTTACTTTTTTTCAAAAGATTAAAAAAGTTTAAAATAAAACATATTTAAAAAATATTTTATATTTATATAATTTATTAAATTAATAATAAATGTTTATATTTAAAAAAAAAATACAATTTGTCAAATACAGTTTGAATCAGCGCTGGAATTCTGAACAACAATGATTCATGACTGAACAAGTGTTACTGCACATTGCATTAGATTTGCTCCATCCCTCCCGAGCAGGGGGTGGTGGGCAGATGGGAAACTCCGGGGGGGCGACATACATCGCCACCCCTGGGACAAATTCGAATAACCCCCGAGGAAATATTGTTATGGCTCGGCAGTGTCGGTGAATCGAAATCGTATTATATAGTTATGATAAAAAATTACAAGTGAATTTATAAAATAATATTACAATTTTTTGGCAAAAAACATTTTTTTTAATATAATTTATTAAAAATAATATTATTGATTAATTACAAAAAGTATAAATATTTTATTTTTTCTACATAATTACATATTTATGTTAATATAATTTTAAAAATATACAAAAATATTATATAAATAATTTTCTCGAAGGCAATAATTAAAACGTGATAGTATAATAGTAAAATCACTCCGTGGCCTCTGTACATGGATATCTATCTATTCTGTCCGTAATACCACATCGGAAATTAATGAAATTATACAAGTAAATATATGTTATAACCTTGGCTGTTACGTATATTTAATATAAATGACCAATAAAAAATGAATAAGAGTGAACTAAAGCAATGTAACTAAATAATATACAAATACTGCAGCTGATAACAATACGTTGAATCTTATACTTATGTAGGATTTGCTCTTGTATGTATTGTGCAAATCTGCAATTATATTTTTATATTCAAGTGAAACGTTATATATTGAACAAATCTGTAGCAAATTTGATAATAAATTTCTATGATGAATCGAAAACTATTTTTTAAAATAGCAAGGAAAATGCAATGATAAATAATTTCCTATCGAGGTAAGAAGAATATTTTGCTATCACCACTCCTACATATTTGAAGGCAGATGTTATACGGTCGCCCGGGGTGTATGTAATGTTAAAGTGGGAGGGGCAGTATTTCTCACCCCCCGTCGTTATACAGGAAAGTTGCAAGTGTAGCGCCGATCTAAAGGGGTGGGAGGGAGAAATAGGCGATTAGGGGCGCTTGAGGAAACATTGCGAGAGGGTTTCTTTTTTTTATATAAAGGAGGGAGTTGTATGCAATTCTATATAGGGTTAGGTTTATACTCTTCTATCAAGTACCGGTAATGTAATGACTATGAAAATTTACATAAAATAAAAACTGAAAAATCTGTCACGTCAGCTCAATATTTTCTACTTTCATTTTTTTATAATGTTATAATATTTACATAAATGTAACTTTTCATTACAATAAAATGTGTGTTTAGGGATAATGCATGTCTTATAAAATTGAATGCCTAATATACATTACGTACTAGCCTTTATTGTAATCAAGGCAAAATGTTGAGTAACATATTTTTCAAATAAGTTAGGAATTTATTATGCACTTGCTTGCATTTCAAATATAACTCATAATTAAGTATTGTCCTCAAAATTTGTTATTGCAGAAATGGATAGAGCGTGCAAAGTTATGCTACCCTGATTTTTTTCAGATTTAATTAGAACTCGGGAACTATTTTTAAAAAATTATTGAAAGTTCTTTTTGTGACGTCACGCGGCGGCAAGTCCTATCTTTTTCTTAAGGAGCGGCGTCTCGTGACGTCACAAAAAGAACTTTCAATAATTTTTTAAAAATAGTTCCCGGGCTCTAAAAAATTTGAAAAAAATCAGGGTAGCATAACTTTTCACCCTCTATCCATTTCTGCAATAAAAAAAATTGAGGACAATACTTCATTATTAACTATCATTATAATAATTTTATTTTTATATTAATTAATGCAAGGTACAGAAATTTGAAAATGACAAAACTTTTTGTTTTAGCATATAAATAGATACTGTTTATTTTTTTAAATTAGCAAATAAGACTTTCTACATCAAATTAAACCTTTTAAAGACATAAATATTTTAAATTGAATAACCATAGTTTTTAAAATTACTCAATTTTATGAAAAGTTTCTTCTAATAAAAAGATATAATTGCTTTATAACTGATACTTTCAAAATATAATTAGCAAAATTAATGATAAATCATGTATTTTTTTTAATCAGACTGCCATTGAAATATTGCTCAAATTTGTCGAACGGTATATAAATTCAGTTCTTATAGCTTACATGCTAATTTTTTTTATGCTTGTAATTTACCAAATAACAATACTGCGTTAGCATAATTTCATACGATTTTATTTTAATTGACAATTTTAATTTTTGTACATCTATAATCTCTATACAATACATATCTATACAAACACAAATAAAAATTTAAGAACTGAAATTTAGATATTTTATTTTTTAATAAAAAAATACAATTCCTTTGAAACTGATACTTCAAAAATATGAGTTTCAAAATTATTAATTATATTAAGAAATAACTAACTGTTATATAATACAGAATCTAATTTTTAAATCATCTGCTATATAGTATTATGGTTTTCCTTGTAGAACTCATCTCGATTTCAATTGCTTGAGGTAATTATTTTTTATGCTTTGAATTTATCCAGAAAATATACTAAATAAAATAAAAATTTGTTTCCAGAACATTATGTTAGTAAATAAACATAAATAAAAAACAATTCTCGTTCTGGGTGAGGTCACATTTACTGTAACAAAGCATTGGTCGTGTTAGGGGTTACTGTAGCAGCCACTACAATCGCGTGTCACAAACAACAACACTGCTGCAGGGGGGGGGGGGGTTGGTTGCATGCACCCCAGGGGTGGGTGGACACCTGAGCGATCCCACGGCCTGTCAAGAGCCACCCTCACCCACCCCTAGGCGGGGGGTCAATGTGGAGGAGTGACGTATGACTGCAGTTATGTTTGTCACTTGTCTTCTATATTGGAATGATAGCTTCGAGCATGCAGCCTAGCTTGTATTGTCACTCATCATAGAAGCGAGAATTATTTTTCATCGTTTCAAGACTATGTAGTTTGTTTTACTGAAAATTTTGCAAGAAATGGTCTACTCGTATTTTAGCCTGCAGCCTCCTTCTCATCGTCACCGTGACACGGTGGCATTGATCACTTTTTTCATTATTATTATTTCTTATACCCACTTACTCTCTTTGATCCTGCTAGCTTTGAGCTATTGACTACAATATATATATTTATATTGATGTAAAGGTTTCAATTAAAGAATAAACTATACATATTCTGGTGATTTGGAATAGAGTATTGACCTCAATTTTTTTATTACAGAAATGGATAGAGCGGGCAAAGTTGTGCTACCCTGATTTTTTTCAGATTTTTTAGAGCACGGGAACTATTTTTAAAAAATTATTGAAAGTTCTTTTTGTGACGTCACGAGACGCCGCTCCTTAACAAAAAGATAGGACTTGCCGCCGCGTGACGTCACAAAAAGGACATTCAATAATTTTTTAAAAATGGTTCCCGGGCTCAAAAAAATCAGGGGAGCATAACTTTGCACGCTCTATCCATTTCTGCAATAAAAAAAATTGAGGTCAATACTCCATTCTGGACTACGTGGCAAACGTTACCCCTGCCTTGTTTGTGAGTGTTAATTACCATATATAATATAGTCGATGGAAGCTTCATTTTTTGGGTGATTGATGGACTGCATGGGTGTTATTTTTAGTTCTTACCTCTCCTAAAATTGTAAATCTGTATCTCTCTAATTATAAAATATGCTTCTCTGACGAGCTCTAGCAGATCATGTAAAAATTCGTGCTTTAAATTCCTGAGGTGTCAATAACTAAATAAATATAAAATTTGAATGTTAATTAAGTTAGGTAGAAATCTTTCTTCCATATGGAAATATTAACTGTAGGCCTAATAAAATACTCGAACACATATCACTTTTGTACAAGAAATTTAATTCAAATTAGCTTAATTAAATTTATGCATTTTATATAATTCAGAGTTTTAATGTTTAGCTAAAAAAAAATTAAATTGTCAATTTTCTAAGATCAAATCAGGATTAAATGCTCATCAGCTAAGTAGCACAGATTGTTTCAGCAATCTTCTAATATGCATACTTTTTTTTATAAATTAAAAACATAAAAATATTAACTTTTGCATTGTATTTTATTATTATATCCTCATTCTGCGTATCTTTAAAAATAATTATATTATCAAATTCCGTTACTTCAAATTTATAACAAATTACAAATAAAATCATCATTAATATTATAGTATTTAAATTTAACTAAATTTGTTATTAATTTTAATAAACACTTGAAAAAAAAAATAAATGGTAACATGCAGTAATAATTTTTTTACTTCATATTCGCATGGTTACAATTAAAAATACTCTTTGTCAGTATTTTGTATTACGATTGTTAAGATTTGATTAAGATTTTTCTACTCTTAATTGCCTTTCCAGAGTTCAATTTTTTTATTATGTATTAATTTTTGAAAAATCCACCAAATAAATTGATAAAAATTTATCCGAATTTATTGAAAAGTGAATCGTCAATTTGATTCATGCTGGCGCTTTCTATCGGCATTTGTCAAAACTAACAACTCTGCATAGAAATAATCAAATTTTGGTGGATGAAATAATGCAAAAAATAAATAAATAAGAGAAAATTTATATTGTATACATTATTTAATACAAAAATTAATAGTATACTGAAATTTCAAAATTAGTAAAAATAATTTATATTACAATTTTAGCTAATGCATCTTCAATATTATAATGCTTATAGTTGTATCATGACTATAATATAATGCATGTTAGGCAGGTAATTTGTTATTATACGATTAAAAAAATGCAAGACCTTTGCTGGAGCAGTTTTTAGTTTTTTTTTTAAAAAAACTCCCTAATACTACTCAATATTGGCTTAGTTAATACAAATTTAATCATAAAATAAATATATAAACTAAAAAAAAAAAAAAGTTTATTTATAACTCCACAACGTAAAAAAATGTTGACAATAATTACAACATTAAATTTTAATATTTTAGCAGCATTATTAAATTATTAAACTCTAAAGTACATGTTAACTATTATATATAGAAGCAAGTCTATATCCAGAACAGTATGGAAAATTTGAATTTACTACAAAAATAAAAATTAAATAATAAAATTGATTTCAGTATTTCAAAAACATAGATAATATAAAATAATTTTACTTACTATTTGTATAATAAAAATTATTTATTTTTTCTCTTGCATTACTTTTTTTATAAGTTAATAATCTTTATAAGAAAATAGCATTGAAAATGTTGCATAAATAGTAATAATAATATACTACAGTATACAAATTTTCCAATTGTGTTGTGGTTTAAATTACAAGAGTACAAATTATTTGGTAAGTGGATCTGACGGTTACAAATGCGTGTGTGGTGAAAACATCGTCAGAGCCGCGGGGATGAAATGGGGCTGCTAATTATGACGAAATGTCGCCGTGTCGCGAGCCGGCGGCCGGAACCGGAAGCTGTGATGGAGATGAACTCTCGAGGAGTCATTGGGATGAGGTTAACTTTTCCTGGTAGTGTAGGTGGTAATGTACTAACTAGTATTTTAATTATTTATAACGATTTATCATTTAAACAAAATTAACGAGATTTTGCAGTTTTAAATACATAACTCACTCTATATAATATATACGCCTGTATTTATCAATAATTTTTATTTACGTATAATTCCGATCAATGTTAATTAATCAAGTCTAAATTAGTACAAGCATGATCAATAAACTCATTTTCAATTTTGGATACATTTCAGTAAATTTATAGTTATAATAATTTTTTATAAAAAACATAAAGTAATAATTTACAGTAATTTATTAATTTTTGTACAATATTTGCATTAAATAAATTTGTTATTTAAATAAAAAATATAATTAATGTTTTGTGCGATTTAAAAATAAATTTATGATTAAGATATATAAATTAATAAATTTAATATTATAGTTCAAATGCAATGTATTATGTATAAATGAAAAATTTATTTACTTTATTTCAATTGTTTAAAGTAAAGTGCGCGCTAGAAAAAAAAGTTGAGTTAGTATTTTCTAAAAATAGTTCAAGTAGTCCTCCATATCAAACCAAAATTAAAAAAATTCTATCTCAAATAGGTTTGCCAGAAAAAAATTCCAAAGTCAGAGTGAACGCGTCGCTTAACATGGGGCCTTACCTGACAAAAACCCTCGAATATCTCGAAAAAATACACCGTTAGGTGGTATGAAAAAAATATAGTGATGTTCTATGACCCAAGCTTTAACCAAAAACCGATTAAAAAAATTTCTCTCGAATCCATTTTTCCGTAAAATAAATAATAAAAAATCTTATGGGAATTAACATGGTAGATTTTCTTGATTTTTTTACGGAAAAATGGATTCGAGAGAAATTTTTTTTAATCGGTTTTTGGTTAAAGCTTGGGTCATAGAACATCACTATATTTTTTTCATACCACCTAACGGTGTATTTTTTCGAGATATTCGAGGGTTTTTGTCAGGTAAGGCCCCATGTTAAGCGACGCGTTCACTCTGACTTTGCAATTTTTTTCTGGCAAACCTATTTGAGATAGAATTTTTTGAATTTTGGTTTGATATGGAGGACTACTTTAACTATTTTTAGAAAATACTAACTCAACTTTTTTTTCTAGCGCGCACTTTACTTTAATTTGAAACAATACAATATTATATTGAAAAATGTAAGCCTATATATATAATTAATGCATGCACGCGCCGGGGTATATAACATAAAGTATAAGAATTAAATTGAAAAGGTACGTATTATAAGATTTTACTTTAAATTAAATAACGTCGTCATACGGACCCTAATATATAGAATTCTATTCTTACACATTACAATATTATTTTAAAAATAAAATACATAACCCACCACAATTAAAATAAAAAAAAAACTTTCAACTTTTTATGACCATTATTTTCATAGAGGGCAATGTTCTGTCTGAGACATATGTTTGTATGTGCATCACATATGACATAATTAGTAGCTAATTAGCTGGGTAGAATGGGGTAATCTGTCTATGCTGTCAGCACATAGTAAGTGTGCGACATAGCTACTGCTGGTTCACTTCCGCCCACGTTTTGTGATTAATTAAGATGGATGTGTGGAGCGCTAATTATACATGTCCTGCCATAAGAACATGTCAGCGCTTGTCACTTTAGGAACGTAGCCAATGTAAGCTGCATTGTAATGCCATATCATGATTGTCACCTTTTTTGTGTTTATGAAAATTTGGTTACAGGGAAAAAAAAAAAAAACTTTGAAATATTTTGCTATAGTAAAAATTGAAAACAAAGAATTGTCCAGAGTTAAAATTGAGTTAATACGTGAACAATACAAGATATTTGTTCAAAAATCGAGCTACGTATAGGGTTATTTTGTACACTCGTTACCTTGGAAAATTTTTCATTTGCAGCTATATTTGACACCCACCATGCCCTGTGTTATTCTTATTATACAGGGCACGGTGATTAAAATAAAGGCCACAAAAGAGAACACTCGTCGCCTTGGAATATGTCCTATTTGCAGGCTTGTTAATCACCATATCCTGTGTTATTATTAATGGAGCATGGTGCAAAAGGGAGTTTTCGAGTCGACGGACTTGGGTAAACTTGCTTGCCCCTGTCATTTATGCAATTAGCTTTATTGAAGTGCTGAACAAGTTGTCTAACCTCAAGGCGAAATAATAGGTATGTTCGTAAATACACAATCAGAAAGAATCGATTATAATTTATGATGAACCTTTTGTGCCATGTACAGAAGGTTCATCATAAATAATCGATTCTTTCTGATTGTGTATTTACTAACAGACCTATATATAGACCTATTTTTTTTTTTTTTTTTTTATGTTTTAGTTATTAAATATTTTAAGCTGACAAGACTAATGCTGTATTACGACAATTTATTTATTTTGTCATTGTATGTACTGCCTGTGGTCAAATAAATCTATTCTATTCTATATATATTATTTCGATTTTAGTGGAAATTAATTTAAACGTTTGAGTATTTCTACATTTAATAAATCTTAATTCTTTAAAATTGACTAATTTAACTAAGATTAAGGAGGGGGGGGGGGAATAAAATTAAGTTAAAACTATCTATTGACATATATATAATCTGAATAATTTGTTAAAGTGTTATAATATATATATTTTTTGCTTATCAAACTCTAATTGTGTACTTCAAATTACTCACTAAAATAATATATAAGTTTGAATATAATAATTTAAATTAAAGAGTACCACCGGAAGTGTAAGTTTTCTTGATTTTTTTAGCTAAATTTTGAACCTGAATGTTTGCAGAGACACTTAAATTTTACGCATTTCAACCTATTTGCAAAATAGGAGTTTTCATGTTAATAGTTCAGCTTAGTCTTTTCACTTCAGGTGGTAATCTTACATTATTGAACTGTAGCTTCTGTATAAAATACTTTCATGAGGGAAAAAATATAATTAATAAATAAACAATAATTATAAAGTTATAAAGATAAGTTTTTATTAAATATAATATGTACCTACAGCTGCACGGTAACTTATAAAAGAACAAAATATAATTTACTAATATCTTGTGTATGAAATTAATAGTAATGTTACTTATTCAATATTTAAATTATATATAAAAAAAAGTATTTTATTAGAATAGACTTCATAAGCAACAAAATCAGCCTATTTTACAGAGTGTGAATGAAAACAAGCAAATTAAGTGAAAACAAATAATTAAGGTGTTCAAAATTTTTAGTAATAATTAAATTTAAAAACTTGTGCTTGAATCACCTCAGAAATAAGAATTTCTTACTTTAATATATTTTTATTGATTTTGATTTTTCCGGTTTTCTCACATGCTAAAAATGGCTGCATAGCTCCCGCAGCATATGAATGCAATTCCATCAGCCGTTGTTAATAGCTGGCTACACCTGCTCAACATACAAAAAAATGCATAGGCACACAATTTAAGAATTCACAAAAATACATAGGATTACATAAGAAATATTATTAAATACGATTTTATTATAATGTAAAAAAAAATAAAAAAATAAAAAAAGTTGATACACTCTGATAAAAAAAAAATACAAACATAAAAGAATTAGGAACCAAGATATATATATTTTTTTAACATTATGTCTGTAAACAAATAATCTATATTAAGTAATTTTAATAATATCCTATCAAACTCGTCAAGTAGACAAAAACACAATTCTGTATATTCATAGAAATTGGGTTTTTATTTTTAGATATTAAGAGCTTTTGAATGAAAAACTTCTACTTGGACTCACCCCTCTCTATGGACCAATCAGATTGCAGTATTTGAACCCCTTGGGTGCACCTTCAAGTTTATTCCTAGTAATTTGATTTCTGTTAGTCTATGAAAACGATTAATATTGTTTAATTAACAAAATATTATAATATTTTTTAATGTAATGGAAAAAAAAAAAAAAAGAATGAATGAACCCAGGGCCGTCCCATGCGCACGGTGCATACGTTTAATTTTTTCTGCTCTATTATAGAGTTTCCCGTAAATTAATAGCCACGGCTTAGAAAAGCTGCGCAGAAACGAGTTTTAAATGTTAGTAGTCTACTGCGCATGGCTCTGCAAAGTGTGCATGATAAAAAAGCTTGAATCCAAATAAAGCTGCGCAAACGCTAGGTGACTAATTTGCGCACAGCCAATAGCAACTTTGTATGCTTTATGAACAAAGATACGAACTTCTACCCCAGATTGCTTGCGAATTGCAGTGTTTAAAAATTCTTTTAATACGTTACTGCAACCGGTTTGGCTTGTAGTATTGCAAATAAATATCAAATTTGAGATGAGATAAAAAGCAACGTTCTCGCTAATGTTGAACAAAAACTCTGCTCCGGTAGGGGCCCCTCGTGCAGCAAAACAGCTGTTTTGAGCTCACTACGTGACGTCACCTTGGGTTTTTATGGCCAAAATGCGCAGATCAGTCCAAATTCGTAGGGCTGATGGACCTATCTATTCTAGTTGTATCATGGAATGAACCAATGAAAAATAAGAAATACATACATATTACTAATTCAAGAAAATAAGAAAATACAATAAAAGTAATAGAATGTATAAAAAGTATAGGAGTAATTTATCTTTCAATTTGGTCCATTTAAAAAAAATCTCTTATACAAATTGAATTTTAATACCCAAAATATCTTGAACATTATAGAATGTATTAAAATAGATAAATTTTAATTGTTTAACAGTTTTAAAGGAAATTTTACCCTTATTGCATAAATGGGTAGCAAATATACAGCTTAAAAAATAGGGAGGCGTTGGCCTCATAAGGCTAGAACTATTATTATAACTATAGAATAGAATTTTCATTTATTTCAATTCTATATTTTTATTATTATTGCTGTTTTAGAGCAAATATCAAATTATTCTATAAAGGGTCTTCAGTCATCAAAAAACCTTCTCTCCTATCTTAGAATATTGATACTAACATGTGGACTGCATTTAACATTTCTTTTAGAGCAAATAGAACATGGCAAATTAAAGCTGTTTGTTGTTTTAAAATTTTATTATAAGTGGAGTCCATAATGTCCATAATGTTGTAATTAGAAAAAAATAACAACATCATTTAATGAAAGGTCGTTTTTAACCTCAGAACTGAATTAATTTTTAAGGGTAAGGTAACACGCCCAAAGTTAAAAAAATATCCCACACATGAAAATTATGAACAAAATTTAAATTGTTGTTCTCTACATCCCCTATCAGTAGCTAAAATATCAGGTATACAAATTCATAACTGAAAAACTAAGTTGAATTTGTATACCTGATATTTTAGCTACTGATAGGGGATGTTGAGGAGAACATTTTAAATTTTGTTCATAATTTTCATTTGTTGATTTTTTTTAACATTAGGCGTGTTACCTTACCCTTAAAAGTCAAGTCATAACATCAACTTTTCAAATTCATCTTCATGATTTGTATTTATTTTGCAATGAACAAAAAATGTCATTAAAATGCAGCATTTTCACTCTCTAATTTCATAGGAATGCAATCAAATATTGTCACCTCAGAATGCATTTTAGATTAGTGCATACAAAATTGGAAATAGAATAACTACTCTTACGTCTATTACATTTAAGGGTCATAATATTCCACTTAAAAACTTTTTGTAGCTATCTTAAATGCATTCTCAGAAGATGATATGGGAATGCTTAATAAGCTTGGCTAGGTGGTGAGTCAGACTCCTGAGTTTCGGTTACTCTGCCTTGTGATTTGTTAACCTTCTGAGAAACCTTAGACTTTTGTGTCTCGGTGCTTTTCCTTTTCTTCTGGGAAGGTTTAACTCCAGAAGGTCCAGCTCGCTGTGAAGGTTTCACTCCTGAAGGTCCTGCTCTCTGGGAAGGTCCTCCTCTCTGAGTGGCTGCTTGAGTTGTCTTTTTCTTCTTCTTACGACGCTGCGTCTCACGTTCGTCCTCTGAGTCTTCTTCAGCCTCTTCGTCCTGAAGCAAATAAATAATTTTAGTGGAACAACATGAATTTTTGTTTAGTTAATTATCTCCTAAAAAATAGACACTTAGAATTTATGTTTTTTGCTACATAAAATTATGTTATTCTCAATATTTTATTTTTTAGTCCACGGAACTATTTAAACTAACTTCTATTTTTGTTATATACTGGTAATGACAATGGAGTATCAACATTTTTATTGCAGAAATGGATACAGGGTGCAAAGTTATGCTACTCTGATTTTTTTCAGATATTTTAGAGTCCGGGAACTATATTGAAAGTACAGAGAAAGTGACGCCTCTGGATGCTTCTCTTAATAAAAAAGATAGGGACTAAGGGGCGTGGGTTCAAATAACAAACTTGGCAAAACTTTTTTGCAATACTGCCAGGGCTTTAAAAAATCTGAAAAAATCAAAGTGGCATTTGCACCCTCTATCCACATTTATGCAATAAAAAATTTAGAGGTTGATTATTTTACTTTCCACCGTCCAGGGAGATTCTCTCACCTCGTCAACCTGTGTCTGGATCTCCTCTCCTCGCAGGTTTCTGTTCTTCAGGTTGCCCATCCAGAAGGCCTGCGTGCAGCCATTGACGACCAGCATGCCCTTGACTCGCTGCACCAGCCTCTCCAGCAGGTACTTCATGTTGGGGATGCTCTGGACCAGGCTGGACGAGCCACTCATCTGAAAACAAAAATAGAGTCAATCAATCATATTTTTTATTGTATACTGCATCGGTAATAATAAAAAAAGTTGTAAAAAATACATGGTTAAATAAATATATAAATACTGTAAATAAAAAATAATAAATAACCAAAAATAAAAATAAATAAATAAATAAAATAAACAAGTAAGTAAATAAAATTTAAAATGCTATTTAAAGGGTCTATTTAAATGCTATTTAAACCAAACAAAACTTGTCATTTTTTAATAAGAGAGCTCTGACAGATAAGAATATTAATTTTCTACTTGCATCCTAAATCTCTAATTCTAAAAGTTCCCTGTCAGTTTCTGGTAGCATCGGGGGCTCAAGGAATGTCCAAAGCTACATGGATTTTATCAACATTGGCAACACTGTTTTTTCATTGTCCATCTCGATGACAGCTGATAGCAAACAAGCTCCACATGCAGGACATTGTTGCAAGATCTCTGACTGCCAGGCAGTAGACATATTTTGAGCCCTCGCAGGTACATAAGAGTTGTGCTCACCTTGGCCTGACAGCAGACACTTTGCAGGAACCTCGTGACTCCCTGCAGACGTTTCAGTAGAGCCTGCACCTCCGCGGGATGTCTGCGGAGCGACTTGTCCAGACATCGCATGCCGTGTTCCATGAAGAGACGTACTACCGGTTGAGAGTTCTGGAGATCAAGAAATGTTGGAGAATTACATCCAGCAAGTCGCAGTGAGAATAATTATTCATACTACTTGTTTTATTAATTTCTTCTTTAAATAGATACATAAATACATAAATAAATTTAATAAATTAATGAATACATGAATAAATAGACGAATAAAAAGATGCACGAATAATAAATAAATGGATAAATAAATAAATAAATAAATAAAATAAAGGAGCAAGAATTTCTCAATTATCCTTAATACATAACTACTTGGCATTTTATAAAATACATAATTATAAATGTCTAGCAACTTCTAAATATGTTACCTTGAAGAGAGCGTTGAGCAAAGGTCTCGTCTCGTGGGTCTTGGCGATGGTCATGAGGCTCTCCAGAGCCTCCACTACGAGTGACCACGCCTGCACCTTGCGTCCGACCTTGTTGCCCCCCTGTGTCTGAGTCATGTTGTCAGGGTCTGTTGAGGCCATTCTAGCTCCAGTGGCGACACCAGTGGCAAGAACCAGGTAAACTGACGGTAGAGTCAGCCTGTGAAAATAACGTTGAGACAAGTTGTGATTTTCTTAGAATAAAATAGACCGGTAATCTAAAGTATTGCGAGCTAACATGATTTTTTTGTTTGCATTAGTGGATGGGAGTATCATGCTTTAAAAGATACAGTACTGTATTAAAATGTGTACAATTCCTTAAGTTAAAAATTGGAAATCATACGTTAGATTCTAACGTGTGTATTTCAAATTTTAACTTTAAGAATTGTACGTATATATATTTTTAGTTACAGTTTTAGCAAAAATAAATACTGAAACAAAATTTAAATCCTATATTTCTCAAAGCTTAAGTACTGTATTTCAAATTACCACTATATATTCTTTTTCATCCTGGTAGGTGTTTTTTTATATAAAACATACAGCAATTGAGTCATAAATTGTAAGGTATAAAAATTATGACAAAACAATAACACACCCCCTTGACTTTTACGAGAAAAAAAGAATTTTGAGACACAAATTTCTATGCTCTCTTCATCTATACATTATAATAATTTATTTGATTGTTTCAACTCACCTGGTAATGTTGGGCAGATCCTCAATAAATCCCGGTGCATTCTTTCCCTTCAGTTGGTCACTGGCTGTCTCTATTTTGTGCAGTAAAAGCAGCACTCTCGCCAACGGAACCTGGCACCAAAGAAATTATTATTTACTAAAAATATAAAACTAAGAATATTCTTATGGTGTACATTGTTAATTAAAGTTAATTAGGGTTTCACAATAGAGGATCCCATCTTAGTATTTTTTAAATGTAAAAAAATAATTAATAATATACTGATAAAAATTAATTGTTTAAAAACATTTATTAGAACTGAAAATGCTACTTATACAATGCTACATGTATAATTTTAAAATTTTCTATTGATTGTGGATTTGTAGCAGTGACAACATAAATTATATGTGCTTTTTCAAACAAAACTATCAGTTTCATTTAATTTTGCAATGTATCTATTACAAGTTGATTATTTTAGAAACAATTAATTTTCAGTCGTCACTAATCATTTCAATGATCTCTAAGATAGCACACACCTCACTGTTGTCAATGTACATCTGTACGAGCTGTCCAATAAAAGGTCCCATCTTCATGGCACCTCCGGGCACAGGCGGCCAATCACGGCTCAGGAACATCTTACACAGACGGCCTGTGAGCAGAGCACGAGCCAATCAGAAGCACGAACTCTTAAAAGAAGATTCAACATTTTTTTATAGCAAGAAAGGAAAAAGAAAACACAAAAACTAGGTTCAAGTAAAAGCCAAGCATTTGAGAGTCAATGAAATCCTTTCAAAAGGATGAAAAAAGATTTATCAATATATATTTTTTTAAAAATACTAAAAATAATTGAAATCTGTTTATTGGAAAAAAAAAAAAAAAAAGTGAAATGAAACGAAATGAAATAAAAGCTTTTGGGTGCATTTCTCAAGCACTTACGAATTTCCTCTTTGTTCTTGGGAGCCTCCTTACTCTTGGCATCAGCGTCATGTGACGACACAACCTGAAATCATTGTGTTTGTCATTAATTGTTACTGAGAATTAGCTAGTAGAGCTAACAAGTATACTGCTGAACATCTTAAATTTAAAGTATCTTGGACTATTACAATACAGCAAAAATAAAACAATTGAAACTAGAGCCATAAGTATTACTTTTTTTTTCTTCATTTACCAATACAATACAATGTTTTTTACACCACGTAGCTGAGAAACTAAAGATTGCAAACTAGAAAAAAAAAAAAAAAACAACAACTGGTAATGTGAATACGTAGTACTACTGCATCAATGTAATTATATTATAATTATACCTAGTAAATTATTTATTTACTCAATCTATAGTTGGGTTATGTGAGAACTATATACAATATTTTGGTCTTAAAACTCCTCATGCATCCAGTATTTAACATCTAGTGCCTTTAACTTGCCTGTATGAGGGAGACGAGAGCCACAGCTGTAGGTAACTGCAACACAAAGTCTCCAAACCTGCTGAGGTAGCGACACGCAGCGCTGACGAGTTTTGGCTGCAGATGGTCCTTCGAGGCCTCTCCCTCCACCCTCCCAGCAAGCTCACGAAGCATCTCTGAAATTACCGGAGAACAAAATTGCAGAACTGTACCAGCAAGACCAATTCATGGAGATAAATAGTGTTTACAAATGTTTTTGTTTGAGTAAATTTAGTGTTTCTTCATGAATCAAAACAAAATTTGAATATTTCTAACTTTAAAATATTATCCTGATAGAACTGCAATGTATTAATTAAGTACTGTATTAACATTAAATAAATAAAACTTTAAAACTTTATTCTGCAAAGAAATTTAAATCAAATACAGTACTTTATTTTTTAATTTAACATTGGACATTTTGGTGTATTTTTGAGCAATTTGAAAAACCTTGATTCTTTTGTATGCCCATGTTTTGGTGCTTAAGCCATTTTACTTTTAGCAAAAACTTTCATCTCCTTCATGTTTCCACTGATAATTCTGAGCCCCTAAATATGTATTGAGATTCCTTATCCGGTTAATTTCATTTCTGAAGACTCACCAAGCAGTAGAGGAGTGTACTGGCTGGTGTAGAGTCCACTCCAGGCGAGTGAGGCGTGCAGACAACGTAACAGCAGCAGGAAACATCGCCCCAATTGGCGAGCAAGCTCTGAGTCAGAGCCTGGACCGTCACGAACACCGTCATTTCGCTCCTCCAGTTCCTGAAAGAAGAGATTTAATATTTTGAATGACAAGACTATACTACAGTAAGGGAGTTTTGTCTTGTATCATAGGGCAGTTTGCTGCTATCTCATGCCTGTGTTAGTAAACTATGCTACTTGTGGGATGAATGCACATATAAATACAATTTAATATTTCTCTATTCATTTTACTACAAAAAAAATTTCTCTGATTTAAAAAAAAAAAAATGGTAAGAATAAGCACCAGCACATGATAGATATCATAGAAAAAAAAAATTATATGCCTCCAAAGAATAATTAAAGAGTTTATTAAGACTCCCTTTCTTGATTACATATACGGCCCACCAAATTTCCTCTTCACTCTCTTCCCTACAAATCCGTAACAAAAAACAACAGACAACCTACATAACAATTTTTTATTACAGAAATGGATAGAAAGTGCCAAGTTATGCCATTTTGATTTTTTTTTCATATTTTTTTAGACATTAAAACTAATAGGAACTATTTTTAAAAAATTATTAAAAATACAGAGAGAGACGTCACTTCTTGAAGGTTCAAACCCGACCTTGGTAAAAAAATTTTAGCAATACTTTCTGGCCTCTAAAAAATGTAAAAAAATTCAGGATAATATAATTTGATGCCCTCTATTCATTTCTGCAATAAAAAAATAATGCAGGTTGTCTTATATATGTTGTTATGGAACCATGTTGTATGTACAACCAGTTGTTCCAAAATATAAATAAATAAATAAATAAATAAATAAATAAATAAATAAATAAATAAATAGGCAGTTTGACTGACCTGGAAGAAGTTGATGACCTGCTCCAGCTTGTTACACAGATGTTTGACGACCCTGGCTGCGTTCTGGACCACCAAGACCGTCTTGGTCATGCCAAGGTGGAAGTGCAGGGGAGCGTTGGCTTGAATGGAATGTCCCAGCTTCTCCCCATCTGAACCAGCTGCCAATCCAACTGGACGACCCCTGAAAATAACAAAGAATGTCATACCATCAAGTTGAACTCTAGTGTTACTGGAAATGGGAAAACTGCTTGAAGAACACAAAAGATTGTAAAAAAATTAGAAATATTTTATAGCTAAACGGGGGCAAAAAAAAAAAAAAAAAAAAAAAAAAAAAAAAATAGAGCAACGTATTGTGTATTTCACCAATAAAAATTATAGGGAGAATATGACATTATCAAGGGGCATTATTTATAGCCAAATTTCATAAATCAGAATTAATTAACAAATCTTAAGAACTAAAAAGCCAAAAAACTTTCTCTCTCTTAAAACGGGCGTAGAATCAAACCAAACCCATTGGGTTGTTTTAATTTTTTTTTTTTCTATTTTTGCTAGGTCAGTGACGGCTAAGAGCTCAAACTACTAATCTCCCTTTCCAAAAAGTTTCTTTTTATCATATGTGTCCCTATCTTCTTTTTAAACAAATGATATCGTCCAGTTAAATTTTTTTCATAAATTATTTAATCTAAATTGTAAAACAAAAGAGGAGGCAATGTAATTACATATTGCATTTATTCTAGATGCAGAAAAATTTGAAAATCAAGAAATAAATCTCTAACTAGACATGACGCCTCTAATTTCAGAACTTACCTGCGAGACGAGGAGCTTGGAGTCCCGGCCACCAGGTAGTGCTCCAGCTTGGCACAGTAGTCCTCGAGAAGAAATACAAGCTCTGCGGGACCAAGTTCTGGAGTCACTTCCTCTCCCTGCAATATCATTAATGGTTAATTAGTGTCTAGCACATAATACAGTCTAATTAAGAAGCATTTCATTTTTGTTTCATTACTTAATGTTACTATTTTTTTAACATAAGTACATCATTCCTCTTTCCCAGTAAAGGGCAGCAGTTTTTTTAAAGCATTCAATCAATAGTGTTTTTTTTTTTATGGAAGGAGTTATCAGAAGGTTCAGTAGCCTCAAGAGGAAGGTAACACTCCCAATATTAAAAAAAAAAAAAAAAAATGACAATTACGGAAAAAAAAAATAATAATAATAATAAAATGCTCTCCTCCACATCCCCTATCAACAGCTAAAATATCAGGTATACAAATTTGAGCTAGTTTTTGTATACTGTACCTGATATTTTAGCTACTGATAGGGGATGTAGAGGAAAACATTTTAAATATTTTTCATTATTTTCATGTGAGGGATTTTTTTTTTTTTTTTTTTTTAACATTGGGCATATTACCTTACCCTTATTAAACTCTTGAAAATATGAGCTGATTTTTACTGGCTACTTAAAATTCTATTACAAATGCTTCCATAAAAAAAACTATTACAAATGCTTCCATAAAAAAAAAGTACCTTCAATACACAGCACTGCACTTACCTCAGGTGCAGTGGGTTTGGTGACAAAGTCCCTGGAGAGCATTATGAAGACGGTCATGTCCAGTTCTCGCAGGTAGGCACTCAAGGACGTCAACGATCCCTCCCTCTCTGCCTCGTCCTCGCTCTTCTCAGACTGCTCGTCAACGTCACCCAACTCATGATCAGAGTTGTCTAGTGCCGGGTGGATGGAGCTCTCAATGGCCTTCTTCTTATCTCGCTTCCTGCAAATGTCACACAAAAAGTATAAAAAAAAAATTTTAAGTATAAAAAAATGAATAAAAAATAAAAAATAAATAAATAAATAAATAAATAAATAAATAAATAAATAAATAAATAAACCAGAAAAAAATGAAGCAACAGGTCTTTAAAATATTTTAATATTTTTATTTGATATTGGTTATTCTGCACTGTTTTAAATACATTTTTGTAGTCTACTTATTTTTACAGTAATAATACAAGCATGCTTTAGAACCCTAGAAAACAGTGTACAAAAACACATAATGTGTTAAAGTGTACAAATTTCCTCCATCCCTGCCTAAACAGTACTCACTTCTTCTTGCTTGCTTTGCCAGCCTTGCCTCCCTGGGCGTGTTTGGACATGGGGAGCACATCAGCGTAGAACTGGCAGGCGGGGGGAGTGTAATCGGGAGGGAACGCCGGCAGCAACTCCTTGAGCTTCCCTTCCAGAAGGACGATGTGTCGCACTCGCTGCATCACCTGCAGCAACGGTTGGTCACATTTTAGACAAAAACCTATGAATGAAATGACGATGGACTTCTGTTGCTTATCAATAAATATAATTTTGAAATCGAAAGATGGGCAGTATGGAAGTACAACTATGTGAATATTGTGAATTAATATATTGTCTTTGGATAACAGCCTGACAATAGCCAATTAAGTGAGAATATGAAGCTATTAGGCAATCAAAAAGAAATATAATATCAAATTGTATTAAATCGAATTTCATGGCTACTAATCTTACCCATTAATGGCTTATCGTTTTGACAGTCAGGCTCTCATGTATTTGATTTCAAAATTTAAACAAAATTAAATCCCCAGGAGCACTTTATCTTACCTTATCTGACATCTCGGAATCAGTGAGGAGGGCGAAGGCGTTAACCACCTCCCTCAGCCAGTTGACCGACAGGAAGAGAGAGTTGAGGAGGCAACGCTGCTCCACAGGGTCCGTGATGGACATGAGACCTCCCCTTGTGAGTCCTTGAAGAGCCCTCGGCAGCTGCAGGGGGCAGCCCAGCAAGGCATCAATGTCCTCCAAGTTACCTCGTTCTGTGTAGAACTTGAGGATGCGGACCAGACGGAACAGAGAGCAGACAACGTAGGGGGATACGACGGTGCTGCTACCTCGTGTGCTGTGAGGGAAGTAGAGGAAGTTAGATTGGAAATTTGAATGGAAAGTATTTTGCAAAATTTAAAAATATTCAGTCATCTTTAATTGAGTTTGCTTTTCAAACAATAACTGTCATAAAGCTTAGGGAGAAATAAAGCAGCTGTTAAAATTCAAATGAACATAAGTCTTTTGAAATTTTTTTTCAATTTTCTGGGATATTAAATTAATTGTAATGCTAATTTAATTGTCATTTCAATGAACAGAAAAAAAGTAAGTAATTCTGCTGTAGACTGTGTTATTTTTAATAATTACAAAATTCAAAATGTCTTTTAATACGGGACTCTCTCCTTTTCAGACTTTATTAAATTTTACATCCGCCTGAATAGTAAAAAGAAGACCCTGCTAATAGTTGCGGAGTTCTACACCACACAATTTCACCCTAGTCCTGACACAACCTCACCTCTCAGTGCGTCCGCTGCTAATCATCTCGTGTCGCACCACCTGCATGCCCAGCGCTGCGACGATTGGATTCTGGTCGCCGTCTAGCCCGTACTGGTGGCTCAGAGGAACCTCCTTGGGACTGAAACAAAATTTAGTAAGATTTTTATTGATTTTACTGATCTACTATTAGAAAATACATTTTATATCCCGTCACAAAAAAATGAAAAAATCTACGAAAAAATTTATGTTGAAAAAAAGAAAGGTAACTCACAGCTGCTGGTTGAAATCCTCGTCAACTACGTAGTCGTCTTGGAAGAGGTTCACCATCACGTCAGTCAGCCACACCTGATGACATAAACATGATGCACTTATAAATTAAAATGTCCTCATACTCTTTGCTTGATATGTTTGAAATAAATTCTACCTTGTACTCTTAATCAGTTATTTTTAAAGGTTATTTTGGAGAACTGTAGGCTTAAAATTAGAAAAAAGAAAAAAAAAATATGTATATATCAGGTTATGTTTGCTCACATTTTAATTTGGCAGTGAAGATGGAATAAAGTTAATGATGTGCAAATCATTAACTTTCAAATTTAAATAAAAATTGAATGAAAAAAAAAAAAAAAAAAAAAAAAAACACAAAAACACACACACACTATTTTCCTTGCTACAGAAGTTATTAGCCTGCAGTAATTATAGCCAGTCCTACTGACTCACCATGAACTTGTAATCCAGGCTGCTCTGTCCTTGTGTCATGCTTGCCAACTCATCATAGAAGAAGCCATAAGCTTCAGGGTTGTTCTTGGTGCTAGCTCGTACCAGTTCTGAGAAATAGACAAAAATAGAGCTGTCTTGAGTAATTATTCAAACCATGTTTTTGTCTTTTTGTACACACTAAACTCGACTCAAGACAAGGACATTTCTTGAGTAAAATAGGACAGAAAACACCTGAGGCCATGTAATTTAATTCGGGGAGTTTGAAAATGCTGAAAGGTTTAAAATAAAAAAAAACAAAAAACAAACAAACAAACAAACTAATTTTGCATCCTCTACTAGAGCAAAAGCACAAAACTCACCTTGCACAAGGAAACCGAATTTATACAAAAAATTACATGCTAACGTTGGATTTGATATCATCATTAGAGGCTTAGAAATAAGCTGAACTTATAAAACTATAAAGAACTTTTGGAACTTATAAGGATGCCTGTACAACTAGCAATCTATGTTTGTATTCAACTTAAATTTTTATCACTATTCATGTAGGATCTGCACTCACCAATTAATATCTGAGCCTGATGAGCTTTGTGTCCGACTGGAAGACTCAGGGAGGACTCCGAGGTCTCTGACAAGGCATCGCTGGCACGTGCGGACTTGCGGGAGTCCAGGATAGAGTCCATGCTGTTGCCATCTTCATTCTCTACTATTGTTATGTGTTTGGTGGCCATCACAGCACCGACAATACCCTTCCGTTTGGTCCTGGAGAAAGTCAACATTGTTATAGTATGAAGGAACAATAGTATCAAATAAATAAATTAACAAATAAATAAATACATTAGATAAATAGGTAAATAAATAAATAAATAAATAAAAATAAATAAATAAATACTGTAAATAAATAAATTGACAGAATTAGCCAAGATATCAAATCAAATTAATTAAACATTTGCACAACTAAACCCATTGCATTTCCACTGCCCACAACTTACTGAGGACGAGGGCAGGCCAGCTGTTTCTTTATCAACATACTGATGTCTGATCTCAAGTTCTCAGCACTTGAGTGTCCGGAGTACGCCAGGCAACACAAGATGTCCATGATTTGACGGGCGTGTTCCAAGGCAACGTTCTCCACCCTCTCCAGCAGACCGTCCGGACTCTGTCGGCACATTTACAACAATTACCTGCTTTGTGTGCAAGAATATTCAGTGATACAGCAGTGGTAGGATAGCACTTGGAAATTAAGTTTTTTAAATAATATAAATTCTAATAATAGTAATAATACTGTATCCAGAGAATTCCAAATAATATGGAATGATTCGATAATATGGTTATAATTGGGAGCATTTATAAAACACTTAGTAGTCAGAATTTTGGCTTAACTGCTTTGTGATTGTCCCCTTAAACAACTTAATTTCAAATCATTTTCTTTTTACCTGTGTCACAATTTCTATATGACTTTTTACATGTGTACAGTAAAAAAATTAAAATATTATCACAAGTCTCCTAAGTAAAAAGAACATCGTAAATCACTCACCATAAGTAGAGCAGCTTGAGGTAGGACTAACGCCAGGTGTTTTTTGACTAGCTCCAGCAGTACCCACAATGCACTCTGTGTTGTCAGGGTACCACATAGACCCACGTGCATGATGATATTGTACAGCACCTGCTGTCTCTGATAGCCGTCAATGTGAAGGTACATAAATCTGGAAAACATAAAAAAGAGATGCATCAAAGTACAGTCATTGCCTCAGAAAATTTCCTTACCAAAATATAGTAATATTGTCTATAAATTGCATGAACGAAATGCCAATGATATTTTTATTTTTCCAAGGCAAAAATTACAATTTTGGAACTTAAGTGTCTTAATTTAATATTTATTTCTTGGACAAGTTAAGGACTTAATTATTATTTTTTTTCTGCAACCTTACACTTACAAACAACCTTAAGTTGGGAAGGGAGATAGTTCGAGCTTTTAGCTGTCATTGACCCAGCAAAAAGAGAAATGTGTTTAAAGTGTTTCTATCTTTCTTTAACCTTAAGTGTAAAATTATACACTGTATAAAGTAGCTTATGAATCTAATGTCTAGTTTCAAGACTAAAAATAAATGTATTTAGGTCGGTTCGTAAATACACAATCAGAAAGAATTTATTATTTGTGATGAACCTTCTGTACATGGAACATAAGGTTCATTGCAAATAATCAATTCTTTCTGATTGTGCATTTACGAACAGACCTTTTGCCAGTTCATCGGAGGCATACAATAATCCACTTACTTGTACCAGAGGGCTCCGTGGTGAGATGCAATACGGTCAGAACATTGTAGCAAGTGGCTGGCAATCTCAGTCAACGACTGGAAGTTCTGCCCCAGCGTCTGAAACATAGAAATTGTTAGATTTTTTAAGGGTCATAAATTGATAGATGTTCTACAAAACAGACATTGTATAGTTGAAATTAATCAGAATATCAGTAGTAACCTACGAGGAATGGATTTTTCTCTAAAAAGAATGACTTAAGTTTGAGAAATCGCATCTGTAGACGGAGAAATAACTGCAGTATAAATGATAACAAGAATTTCAAGGCTGTATATAAAATAAATACTGAAATAATAAAATGCCCTGCAGTATATTAAAAGAAAAAAATAGAACATTAATACAGTAGTATACAGGGATATTTTTTTAGATGTAATGTACCTCTTTTAATATGAGAAAAAAAATAGCTAGACTGACAATTGTGAGACCTAAATTCATAGTACTGTATATCCAAGAAAACCTGAAAACCCTATTTTATATAAATCACTTTAAAATTATAAGTAATGGAATGTAATATATAGACGTGGTAGCAGAAAAATATCCTAAATGGAGTTAGGATTTTTTTTGTCATGTTACTAATGGAGTTAGGATATTTTTCTGCTACCACGTCAATAGTGCTGGTATAACAAGCAAACAAATGACACTCACCTTGCCGTGGTGGGTGAAGGTATGTTCGAGGATTTGCTCCTTGAGGGCTCCCGAGGAGCTCTTGCTGCGCACCAATGAGAGGATGTTCTTTCGTCTCGCTCCGTCCCCCTGGTCGTACAGCAGCACCAACACGGCCACGTCAAGCATCGTCACCGTGGGGGCGTTGAAGACCGCAGTCAGCCACACGTCCCCCGCCTCACCGATGGCATTCAAGTTGGCCTGTGCAAAATAAACACTGTGGTGAGAGTCTGAAGGTACAGATTCTTTATGAATAACAAAAATATATTATACTTAAAAGGGTAAATAAAATTTCTTAATAATTACTGTACAAACTTTTACTTCTTATGGGAGTACTACATTATAGTTTTTTCAAGTTTTATTTTGACAATTTTCCATTGGTAATAAACATAATGTTTTTACAAGGAAACATTAAAAATTTAATAAAAAATTACGTACAGTATTTGATGTGTATGTTCTAGGTTAGTTCATTATTTCTAATTTTGCTTTACATATAATATGCTATTAATTACCCTACCCATATTTTCAAATTTGAATGTGATTTAGTTGTTTAATGCAAAAAGAGACATGATACTTTATAATAAAGGTCAATTTCTTATCTTCTATGAAGAGATCACAGTATACACTTTATACCTGAATACGGTAGTTAATATCCATTTTTGAAAGTCTCAAAATTATTTTGTTTATTTCTCATACATTTTATATTTAACAACATATTTAAGCTTATCCAAATTAAAAAGCAAAGCAATTTTTGTTACCCTGAGGGTGGCGACGACCTTGACCATGGTGGAGGCTTGCTCCTCCTGCTGTGTCGTCGTGGCTCCGTACGGAGTGAGGTCAACGTCACGTCGCATGGCCTGCACGATCTGGGGGAGGTCGTCTGCAAACTGGGCCTCCGTCAGCAGGAAACTGATCACCTGGCGGACATAACAGACGAGTTAAAACAAGTACTTAGACAGAAATAGAACAAAATATGCAGTAAAGATCACAGAAGAAAGCCATAATAAAATAAAATTTAATAAATAAATAAATAAATAAAAATTGACTACCTACCTGAGGTAAGAACTTGGGACGCCCCAGCTTGAGCATTCCCGTGACAGTCTCCATGATATTCTCCCTGATGTCTCTGCTCGTTATCAGGTTAGAGAGAGCGTCAAGTAAACGAGGTGTGAGCTCCTCTCCTTGCTTCAACAGCTTGCTGCAAACATAGATTTATTATTAATCAAAATTTATTTATTCAAATTTTTGAAGTAAATCTATTTATTGATGCTACTTACAACACACTACATTTAGATTTAATAGTACAATATTATTTTTAATTTTTTTAAGAGAAACTTTATACTAAATTAATAAAGATATCAAATTCTTGTTACAAATTGTCCAATTTTTAATAGCAATTTAGAAACCAATTAAATAGAAAAAAAAGCATAATGTTTTGACAAATAATGTACAGTATTGCTTGAAGTTTAAATGTCTTTGCTAAACAAAGTTTTGGACTGTGATTTGACTGACCTGAGGCAGCGAGCGACCTCCTGTTGCTGATCGTCGTAGATGATTGTTGGCAGTAACTGCAGGAACACTTGCTGTACCTGGAGACATTATTATCTAACTTGAGCACAGCTGTGGCATCATAATAACAATGGAGAACCGACCTCATTTTTTTTATTATTATTGCAGACATTGATAGAGGATGCAAAGTTACACTACTCAGAATTTTTTTAAGATATTTAAAGCCTGGAAACTATATTATTGAGACCCACTTTATGACGTCTTGAGGCGGCACTTCTTAAGAAAAGGATAGAACCTAAGCCACCTGGTGACGACATAAAATGAACCTTCAATATTTTTTTCAAAATAGTTACTGGCTTCTAAAAAACATGAAAAAAAAAAATCAAAGTGTCATAACTTTGAACCTTCTATTCATTTCTGCAATCAAATTATTTTAGGTCAGTACCCGATCGTCAAATGAAAATAACTTGGGGAATTAAATATACAATTTTTGTCACAATGATTTTATTTCTTCTAATTTGACAAGGTTACAAACTATGAAGCGAAAAAGTTAACAAGCAAAATACATAAAAATATTACAGGGAATATTCTCAGGAAGGCAGAGATGATGTTTGTTTAAAAACCACTGATCTTTTAAGAAAAACTGCTGATTGAAAGGATAATAGAAGGTGTAAAATTATGCCATTCTGATTTTTTAAGAGTTTTTATAGCCTGGGAATTATATCTAAAAAAAATATTGAAAGTTTTAACAGCCATGCCACGCCTCTTTTTACTTTCAATAATTTTTTAAAAATAGTTCTCAGGCTCTAAAAAATCTGAAAAAAAAAAAGAAAAAAAAATCAGAGTAACATAACTTTGCACCCATTTCTGAAATAAATTTTTTTGAGGTTGATACTCCATTACAAAGTATCTTCACTGCAGATCACTCACGGGAGGGTTAGCGATCTCGAGCATCTCCAGCAACTTGGCGGTGAACGCCGTACTGTCCACCAAGTGGCTCAGTCCGCACATCTGTCCGAGGATGAGCCGCGACCAGCCAACGTCGTCCAGCCTCTCCAGGTAGGTCCTGTCAATGTCCACACTTTGAAAAATGACACAACACTACGGTATAATGAGTTATTAGAATGTGAAAATTTTAGTGGCTTAATCGAAAGAAGGGGTAAAAATATGGTACTGTGAATTTTTTCAGCTTTTTCCGAGACCAAGAACTATTTTAAAAAATTACTGAAAGTCTATTTTATGACGTCACGGGCGGCACTGCCCTATCCTTTTTCTTAAGGAGTGCCGCCCGTGACGTCATCAAGATACACTTTCAATCATTTTTTAAAAATAGTTTACGGTCTCAGAAAAATCTGAAAAAATTCACAGTACCATATTTTTGTCTATCATATTAAATCACTAAAATTTTCACATTCTAATATTTCATTACGGAGAGGTGCGAACCTAAATTTTTAGCATTTAAAGGAGGGGAATGGATTTGGTTTTTATATTTGATTGTTTTATTAATAATTTTAAACTTTTAAGTGCATCAAAAGAAGTGCATCACCACCTCTGCTTTCTAAGAGTTTCAGCACTTAACATTAAAAAAAAAGGAATCCTTTTTCTATTGGCTTACTAGAAGTAAAATGGTTTAACAACTAATACGTGGGCACAAGAAAAGAAGAAGATACTAAAAAAAGCAAAGTGTGGCTTATGAAGTGAGGCCCAACAAGAGCGTTCCTCCTTTAATTAAAAGAGACGTTGCAAACGACAACAGATGGCATCAAAAATCTCTTTGTTAGCTTTACTATGACTCATTACATGTGCACTTAAGACAGCAAATAAGCTCCAATATCACATATATATATATATATCAAAGTCTTCTGCTCGTTGTTAGAAAACAAAGTATTGTTGTGTAATGTCTGTCGAGTGAAAGGAAAAAACATGGGACGGTTGTTGATTTACATGTTAACTTATGGAAAATGACCGTTAATTATGAAAGTTGTTGTGTTTACTAGCACCAACAATGCCATTACGTTCTCTGCTCTGGTGGCAAAATTATGCACTACGTCGTCCCATGTTTAACAATGAAAAAAGCTTCATGCGACAGACATTACAAACAATGGTTTGTTACAACCATTGCGAGTAGAAGACTTTGACATACATGACACTTTAGAATTGTGTAAAATCTACCAGAGTTGATACCTGTCTCTAAGATCAAATTTAAAGTCCAAAACCTATTGTAATCTATTGTATTCTATCTACCGTCCTTTTTTGCATCCACTAAAGCGGTCTCAAGTCTAAATTCTAATAAGGTATAAAGTCTCACCCTTCTTCGACGACATGTACGATGAGTTTATCAAAGAGAACGGTCATGAGGGGGGACTGCAGTGGCGCCACCTCCAGCAACAAGTGAACCAACGAGTTCAGCTCCGCCGTCGAAGACTCAAACCCCTCTGATTTCTGTAACATCCACAATTAGTTAGGAGGAAAATAAATATTGAGACTGATCAAAATACATCGCCCATTTGAAAATAAAAAACGTCATTTTGTAACGTTGCAGAAAACACGACCAGCACTTTCTCTGCAGATGAACCATCCATAATTATGTTTTATTTTCAGTTTATTTTTTAATCATGGTACGCATTCTAAAAATTTATCAATAAAGATTTTAAAAATGTGTTAATTAAACAATTAATTAAAACAGAGTATAAATATTGAAGGGCGCTCTTTAATGTTTGGGTTGCAATAGAAATATCTACCTTTGTGGAGGAGAGAGACTTCTTGAACAATCGCGGGTCATTCTCGTGCAGGGAAATGAATCGTTGCATGAAATCTTCAACATCGCTATTAAATGTATCATTCTCCAACTGTTCTTGCATACCCTTCACAAAGAAAATCTGCTCCTGATCTGTAAAAGAAATTAAACTCCGTGAGAAAAACTTTATCCACTTGTTGCATAACATATTGCAAGAATACGTTTATTTATTTATTTATCACACAAAATCTGATCAATTTACATGTAATTAATAGTAGGTTATTAATTTACAATATGTTTTCATAGAAATTTAAAACCATTAATGATTATTTAATGAATTAACCATCACAATATGATCTATGCATACAGTACATTCAGTGACGAATGGCATTAATTCAAGTTTTCTTCTTGAGTTCTAAATGGTATGGATATATGCAAAAGATTTATGTGGCACTGTGAAATATTATTGGGAACTCAATAATAGTATGCATAAAATATACAATAACTTACCCAAAGTATGAGGAGTATCCCCATCTGGTTCAAAAGTGAATCCACATCGACCAAGGATTCTTTCAAATAATGGCTTGCCCATATCATCAGAGTTGGTATTGAATCTTCTAGCTTTACGTCTAGTAACATTGTCGAATGCTCCATTTATTTCTCTAGCTGGTGCTCGCTTATTTGAAGATTTGTTCACCTTTGGTGAAGGATGGGGTTGCCGGAATGAACTGCTTGTAGGCTCAGCAGATTTGGACACCTCAGGTTCTGGCGACTCTGGCATATTTTCTTCGTTTGCATTCGTCGATTTAACACTTATATCTAACTTCCCCATATTTAATGATGTCTTTTTCTTAAATCTGTTTCTATTCATGATGAATATCTCTTAAAATCTGTAAAAATTGTAACAAAATTTATAATTTTTGCACGTTGTATACCGATCAGATGTTTGCTATGTTTTCCCACCAAAAAGTGTACACATAAAAAATATTAAGTAAAGTGATGGATATGCGTCTCAAATACATGCGCAGTGGAACAAACTTCATGAGATTTTTACTTCTGCGCAGCTCCAGATGGACAAATCGAAAAGTTTTATTGATTTGTGAACGAACCATTGTAAACATCTGAGAATCGGATACCGTGCATAACTTAGCTCCAAATCACCTCCACGCCAGCTCCAAAGAATTGTGACGTCACGGAAAAGTACAACCCTCGCACATTGATCTTGAATGTTTTTTAAAACGTTAACTCTCGGGTTAAATGGATTATTAACGACCTGTAGACTGAATATAAATAGTATTTATTACATTTAAGTGTCATTTATAAAAATTCTATGATTATTTATTAAGAAATTAGCCGAAATTAGATTAACTAAAAAATTAAAGGCGGCAAAATTTTAAATGCCATGTGTGTCGGAGCTTTTATTAATTAAATTTTAAAAGTTGTTGAGCTCATTATTTAATTTCTAGGGAACGAAGTGCACGTCGTGCCGGTTACTAACACATCAAAAATTATAGGTAACAACATCCTTTAAATGAATCCGTAAAAAAATTTGATGAAACCAGGGGATAAAGGAACAATTTTGTCTTGGAGGTGGAAATTTATTAAAAAAATCAACGATCCTCGGTATAAAAAAATTTCTAGGGAACGAAGTGTACGTCGTGCCAGTTACTGACACATCACAAATTATAGGTAACAACATCCTTTAAATGAATCCGTAAAAAAATTTCATGAAACCAGGGGATAAAGGAACAATTTTGACTTGGAGGTGGAAATTTATTAAAAAAAATCAACGATCCTCGGTACAAAAAAATTTCTAGGGAACGCAATAAACGTCGTGCCAGTTACTGACACATCACAAATTATAGGTAACAACATTCTTTAAATGAATCCGTAAAAAAATTTGATGAAACCAGGGGATAAAGGAACAATTTTGTCTTGGAGGTGGAAATTTAATAAAAAAAATCAACGATCCTCGGTATAAAAAAATTTCTAGGGAACGAAGTGTACGTCGTGCCAGTTACTGACACATCACAGATTATAGGTAACAACATCCTTTAAATGAATCCGTAAAAAAAAAATTGATGAAACCAGGGGATAAAGGAACAATTTTGTCTTGGAGGTGGAAATTTATTAAAAAAATCAACGATCCTCGGTATAAAAAAATTTCTAGGGAACGCAATAAACGTCGTGCCAGTTACTGACACATCACAAATTATAGGTAACAACATCCTTTAAATGAATCCGTAAAAAAATTTGATGAAACCAGGGGATAAAGGAACAATTTTGTCTTGGAGGTGGAAATTTATTAAAAAAATCAACGATCCTCGGTATAAAATAATTTCTAGGGAACGAAATAAACGTCGTGCCAGTTACTGACACATCACAAATTATAGGTAACAAAATCTTTTAAATGAATCCGTAAAAAAAATTCATGAAACCAGGGAATAAAGGAACAATTTTGACTTGGAGGTGGAAATTTATTAAAAAAAATCAACGATCCTCGGTACAAAAAAATTTCTAGGGAACGCAATAAACGTCGTGCCAGTTACTGACACATCACAAATTATAAATAACAACATTCTTTAAATGAATCCGTAAAAAAATTTGATGAAACCAGGGGATAAAGGAACAATTTTGTCTTGGAGGTGGAAATTTAATAAAAAAAATCAACGATCCTCGGTATAAAAAAATTTCTAGGGAACGAAGTGTACGTCGTGCCGGTTACTAACACATCACAAATTATAGGTAACAACATCCTTTAAATGAATCCGTAAAAAAATTTGATGAAACCAGGGGATAAAGGAACAATTTTGTCTTGGAGGGGGAAATTTATTAAAAAAATCAACGATCCTCGGTATAAAATAATTTCTAGGGAACGAAGTAAACGTCGTGCCAGTTACTGACACATCACAGATTATAGGTAACAACATCTTTTAAATGAATCCGTAAAAAAATTTGATGAAACCAGGGTATAAAGGAACAATTTTGTCTTGGAGGTGGAAATTTATTAAAAAAATCAACGATCCTCGGTATAAAATAATTTCTAGGGAACGAAGTAAACGTCGTGCCAGTTACTGACACATCACAGATTATAGGTAACAACATCCTTTAAATGAATCCGTAAAAAAATTTAATGAAACCAGGGGATAAAGGAACAATTTTGTCTTGGAGGTGGAAATTTATTAAAAAAATCAACGATCCTCGGTATAAAAAAATTTCTAGGGAACGCAATAAACGTCGTGCCAGTTACTGACACATCACAAATTATAGGTAACAACATCCTTTAAATGAATCCGTAAAAAAATTTGATGAAACCAGGGGATAAAGGAACAATTTTGACTTGGAGGTGGAAATTTACTAAAAAAAATCAACGATCCTCGGTATAAAAAAATTTCTAGGGAACGCAATAAACGTCGTGCCAGTTACTGACACATCACAAATTATAGGTAACAACATCCTTTAAATGAATCCGTAAAAAAATTTGATGAAACCAGGGGATAAAGGAACAATTTTGTCTTGGAGGTGGAAATTTATTAAAAAAATCAACGATCCTCGGTATAAAAAAATTACTAGGGAACGAAGTGTACGTCGTGCCAGTTACTGACACGTCACAGATTATAGGTAACAACATTCTTTAAATGAATCCGTAAAAAAATTTGATGAAACCAGGGGATAAAGGAACAATTTTGACTTGGAGGTGGAAATTTACTAAAAAAAATCAACGATCCTCGGTATAAAAAAATTTCTAGGGAACGCAATAAACGTCGTGCCAGTTACTGACACATCACAAATTATAGGTAACAACATCCTTTAAATGAATCCGTAAAAAAAATTGAGGAAACCAGGGGATAAAGGAACAATTTTGACTTGGAGGTGGAAATTTACTAAAAAAAATCAACGATCCTCGGTATAAAAAAATTTCTAGGGAACGCAATAAACGTCGTGCCAGTTACTGACACATCACAAATTATAGGTAACAACATCTTTTAAATGAATCCGTAAAAAAATTTGATGAAACCAGGGGATAAAGGAACAATTTTGTCTTGGAGGTGGAAATTTATTAAAAAATTCAACGATCCTCGGTATAAAAAAATTTCTAGGGAACGAAGTGTACGTCGTGCCAGTTACTGACACATCACAGATTATAGGTAACAACATCCTTTAAATGAATCCGTAAAAAAATTTGATGAAACCAGGGGATAAAGGAACAATTTTGTCTTGGAGGTGGAAATTTATTAAAAAAATCAACGATCCTCGGTATAAAAAAATTTCTAGGGAACGCAATAAACTTTGTGCCAGTTACTGACACATCACAAATTATAGGTAACAACATCTTTTAAATGAATCCGTAAAAAAATTTGATGAAACCAGGGGATAAAGGAACAATTTTGTCTTGGAGGTGGAAATTTATTAAAAAAATCAACGATCCTCGGTATAAAAAAATTTCTAGGGAACGAAGTGTACGTCGTGCCAGTTACTGACACATCACAAATTATAGGTAACAACATCCTTTAAATGAATCCGTAAAAAAATTTGATGAAACCAGGGGATAAAGGAACAATTTTGACTTGGAGGTGGAAATTTACTAAAAAAAATCAACGATCCTCGGTATAAAAAAATTTCTAGGGAACGCAATAAACGTTGTGCCAGTTACTGACACATCACAAATTATAGGTAACAACATCCTTTAAATGAATCCGTAAAAAAATTTGATGAAACCAGGAGATAAAGGAACAATTTTGTCTTGGAGGTGGAAATGTATTAAAAAAATCAACGATCCTCGGTATAAAAAAATTTCTAGGGAACGAAGTGTACGTCGTGCCAGTTACTGACACATCACAGATTATAGGTAACAACATCCTTTCAATGAATCCGTAAAAAAATTTGATGAAACCAGGGGATAAAGGAACAATTTTGTCTTGGAGGTGGAAATTTAATAAAAAAAATCAACGATCCTCGGTATAAAAAAATTTCTAGGGAACGAAGTGTACGTCGTGCCAGTTACTGACACATCACAGAATATAGGTAACAACATCCTTTAAATGAATCCGTAAAAAAATTTGATGAAACCAGGGGATAAAGGAACAATTTTGACTTGGAGGTGGAAATTTACTAAAAAAAATCAACGATCCTCGGTATAAAAAAATTTCTAGGGAACGCAATAAACGTTGTGCCAGTTACTGACACATCACAAATTATAGGTAACAACATTCTTTAAATGAATCCGTAAAAAAATTTGATGAAACCAGGGGATAAAGGAACAATTTTGTCTTGGAGGTGGAAATTTATTAAAAAAATCAACGATCCTCGGTAAAAAAAAATTTCTAGGGAACGCAATAAACGTTGTGCCAGTTACTGACACATCACAAATTATAGGTAACAACATCTTTTAAATGAATCCGTAAAAAAATTTGATGAAACCAGGGGATAAAGGAACAATTTTGACTTGGAGGTGGAAATTTATTAAAAAAAATCAACGATCCTCGGTATAAAAAAATTTCTAGGGAACGAAGTGTACGTCGTGCCAGTTACTGACACATCACAGATTATAGGTAACAACATCTTTTAAATGAATCCGTAAAAAAATTTGATGAAACCAGGGGATAAAGGAACAATTTTGTCTTGGAGGTGGAAATTTATTTAAAAAATCAACGATCCTCGGTATAAAAAAATTTCTAGGGAACGAAGTGTACGTCGTGCCAGTTACTGACACATCACAGATTATAGGTAACAACATCCTTTAAATGAATCCGTAAAAAAATTTGATGAAACCAGGGGATAAAGGAACAATTTTGTCTTGGAGGTGGAAATTTATTAAAAAAATCAACGATCCTCGGTATAAAATAATTTCTAGGGAACGAAGTAAACGTTGTGCCAGTTACTGACACATCACAGATTATAGGTAACAACATCCTTTAAATGAATCCGTAAAAAAATTTGATGAAACCAGGGGATAAAGGAACAATTTTGTTTTGGAGGTGGAAATTTATTAAAAAAATCAACGATCCTCGGTATAAAATAATTTCTAGGGAACGAAATAAACGTCGTGCCAGTTACTGACACATCACAAATTATAGGTAACAAAATCTTTTAAATGAATCCGTAAAAAAAATTCATGAAACCAGGGGATAAAGGAACAATTTTGACTTGGAGGTGGAAATTTATTAAAAAAAATCAACGATCCTCGGTACAAAAAAATTTCTAGGGAACGCAATAAACGTCGTGCCAGTTACTGACACATCACAAATTATAAACAACAACATTCTTTAAATGAATCCGTAAAAAAATTTGATGAAACCAGGGGATAAAGGAACAATTTTGTCTTGGAGGTGGAAATTTAATAAAAAAAATCAACGATCCTCGGTATAAAAAAATTTCTAGGGAACGTAGTGTACGTCGTGCCAGTTACTGACACATCACAGAGTATAGGTAACAACATCCTTTAAATGAATCCGTAAAAAAATTTGATGAAACCAGGGGATAAAGGAACAATTTTGTCTTGGAGGTGGAAATTTATTAAAAAAATCAACGATCCTCGGTATAAAAAAATTTTTAGGGAACGCAATAAACGTCGTGCCAGTTACTGACACATCACAAATTATAGGTAACAACATCCTTTAAATGAATCCGTAAAAAAATTTGATGAAACCAGGGGATAAAGGAACAATTTTGACTTGGAGGTGGAAATTTACTAAAAAAAATCAACGATCCTCGGTATAAAAAAATTTCTAGGGAACGCAATAAACGTCGTGCCAGTTACTGTCACATTACAAATTATAGGTAACAACATCCTTTAAATGAATCCGTAAAAAAATTTGATGAAACCAGGGGATAAAGGAACAATTTTGTCTTGGAGGTGGAAATTTATTAAAAAAATCAACGATCCTCGGTATAAAAAAATTTCTAGGGAACGAAGTGTACGTCGTGCCAGTTACTGACACATCACAAATTATAGGTAACAACATCCTTTAAATGAATCCGTAAAAAAATTTGATGAAACCAGGGGATAAAGGAACAATTTTGACTTGGAGGTGGAAATTTACTAAAAAAAATCAACGATCCTCGGTATAAAAAAATTTCTAGGGAACGCAATAAACGTCGTGCCAGTTACTGTCACATTACAAATTATAGGTAACAACATCCTTTAAATGAATCCGTAAAAAAATTTGATGAAACCAGGGGATAAAGGAACAATTTTGTCTTGGAGGTGGAAATTTATTAAAAAAATCAACGATCCTCGGTATAAAAAAATTTCTAGGGAACGAAGTGTACGTCGTGCCAGTTACTGACACATCACAGATTATAGGTAACAACATCCTTTAAATGAATCCGTAAAAAAATTTGATGAAACCAGGGGATAAAGGAACAATTTTGTCTTGGAGGTGGAAATTTATTAAAAAAATCAACGATCCTCGGTATAAAAAAATTTCTAGGGAACGCAATAAACGTTGTGCCAGTTACTGACACATCACAAATTATAGGTAACAACATCCTTTAAATGAATCCGTAAAAAAATTTGATGAAACCAGGGGATAAAGGAACAATTTTGACTTGGAGGTGGAAATTTATTAAAAAAAATCAACGATCCTCGGTATAAAAAAATTTCTAGGGAACGAAGTGTACGTCGTGCCAGTTACTGACACATCACAGATTATAGGTAACAACATTCTTTAAATGAATCCGTAAAAAAATTTGATGAAACCAGGGGATAAAGGAACAATTTTGACTTGGAGGTGGAAATTTACTAAAAAAAATCAACGATCCTCGGTATAAAAAAATTTCTAGGGAACGCAATAAACGTCGTGCCAGTTACTGACACATCACAAATTATAGGTAACAACATCCTTTAAATGAATCCGTAAAAAAAATTGAGGAAACCAGGGGATAAAGGAACAATTTTGACTTGGAGGTGGAAATTTACTAAAAAAAATCAACGATCCTCGGTATAAAAAAATTTCTAGGGAACGCAATAAACGTCGTGCCAGTTACTGACACATCACAAATTATAGGTAACAACATCCTTTAAATGAATCCGTAAAAAAATTTGATGAAACCAGGGGATAAAGGAACAATTTTGTCTTGGAGGTGGAAATTTATTAAAAAAATCAACGATCCTCGGTATAAAAAAATTTCTAGGGAACGAAGTGTACGTCGTGCCAGTTACTGACACATCACAGATTATAGGTAACAACATCCTTTAAATGAATCCGTAAAAAAATTTGATGAAACCAGGGGATAAAGGAACAATTTTGTCTTGGAGGTGGAAATTTATTAAAAAAATCAACGATCCTCGGTATAAAAAAATTTCTAGGGAACGCAATAAACTTTGTGCCAGTTACTGACACATCACAAATTATAGGTAACAACATCTTTTAAATGAATCCGTAAAAAAATTTGATGAAACCAGGGGATAAAGGAACAATTTTGTCTTGGAGGTGGAAATTTATTTAAAAAATCAACGATCCTCGGTATAAAAAAATTTCTAGGGAACGAAGTGTACGTCGTGCCAGTTACTGACACATCACAAATTATAGGTAACAACATCCTTTAAATGAATCCGTAAAAAAATTTGATGAAACCAGGGGATAAAGGAACAATTTTGACTTGGAGGTGGAAATTTACTAAAAAAAATCAACGATCCTCGGTATAAAAAAATTTCTAGGGAACGCAATAAACGTTGTGCCAGTTACTGACACATCACAAATTATAGGTAACAACATCCTTTAAATGAATCCGTAAAAAAATTTGATGAAACCAGGAGATAAAGGAACAATTTTGTCTTGGAGGTGGAAATGTATTAAAAAAATCAACGATCCTCGGTATAAAAAAATTTCTAGGGAACGAAGTGTACGTCGTGCCAGTTACTGACACATCACAGATTATAGGTAACAACATCCTTTCAATGAATCCGTAAAAAAATTTGATGAAACCAGGGGATAAAGGAACAATTTTGTCTTGGAGGTGGAAATTTATTAAAAAAATCAACGATCCTCGGTATAAAAAAATTTCTAGGGAACGCAATAAACGTCGTGCCAGTTACTGACACATCACAAATTATATGTAACAACATCCTTTAAATGAATCCGTAAAAAAATTTGATGAAACCAGGGGATAAAGGAACAATTTTGACTTGGAGGTGGAAATTTACTAAAAAAAATCAACGATCCTCGGTATAAAAAAATTTCTAGGGAACGCAATAAACGTTGTGCCAGTTACTGACACATCACAAATTATAGGTAACAACATCCTTTAAATGAATCCGTAAAAAAATTTGATGAAACCAGGGGATAAAGGAACAATTTTGTCTTGGAGGTGGAAATTTATTAAAAAAATCAACGATCCTCGGTAAAAAAAAATTTCTAGGGAACGCAATAAACGTTGTGCCAGTTACTGACACATCACAAATTATAGGTAACAACATCTTTTAAATGAATCCGTAAAAAATTTGATGAAACCAGGGGATAAAGGAACAATTTTGACTTGGAGGTGGAAATTTATTAAAAAAAATCAACGATCCTCGGTATAAAAAAATTTCTAGGGAACGAAGTGTACGTCGTGCCAGTTACTGACACATCACAGATTATAGGTAACAACATCCTTTAAATGAATCCGTAAAAAAAATTGATGAAACCAGGGGATAAAGGAACAATTTTGTCTTGGAGGTGGAAATTTATTTAAAAAATCAACGATCCTCGGTATAAAAAAATTTCTAGGGAACGAAGTGTACGTCGTGCCAGTTACTGACACATCACAGATTATAGGTTACAACATCTTTTAAATGAATCCGTAAAAAAATTTGATGAAACCAGGGGATAAAGGAACAATTTTGTCTTGGAGGTGGAAATTTATTAAAAAAATCAACGATCCTCGGTATAAAATAATTTCTAGGGAACGAAGTAAACGTCGTGCCAGTTACTGACACATCACAGATTATAGGTAACAACATCCTTTAAATGAATCCGTAAAAAAATTTGATGAAACCAGGGGATAAAGGAACAATTTTGTTTTGGAGGTGGAAATTTATTAAAAAAATCAACGATCCTCGGTATAAAATAATTTCTAGGGAACGAAATAAACGTCGTGCCAGTTACTGACACATCACAAATTATAGGTAACAAAATCTTTTAAATGAATCCGTAAAAAAAATTCATGAAACCAGGGGATAAAGGAACAATTTTGACTTGGAGGTGGAAATTTATTAAAAAAAATCAACGATCCTCGGTACAAAAAAATTTCTAGGGAACGCAATAAACGTCGTGCCAGTTACTGACACATCACAAATTATAAACAACAACATTCTTTAAATGAATCCGTAAAAAAATTTGATGAAACCAGGGGATAAAGGAACAATTTTGACTTGGAGGTGGAAATTTAATAAAAAAAATCAACGATCCTCGGTATAAAAAAATTTCTAGGGAACGTAGTGTACGTCGTGCCAGTTACTGACACATCACAGAGTATAGGTAACAACATCCTTTAAATGAATCCGTAAAAAAATTTGATGAAACCAGGGGATAAAGGAACAATTTTGTCTTGGAGGTGGAAATTTATTAAAAAAATCAACGATCCTCGGTATAAAAAAATTTCTAGGGAACGAAGTGTACGTCGTGCCAGTTACTGACACATCACAAATTATAGGTAACAACATCCTTTAAATGAATCCGTAAAAAAATTTGATGAAACCAGGGGATAAAGGAACAATTTTGTCTTGGAGGTGGAAATTTATTAAAAAAATCAACGATCCTCGGTATAAAAAAATTTCTAGGGAACGCAATAAACGTTGTGCCAGTTACTGACACATCACAAATTATAGGTAACAACATCTTTTAAATGAATCCGTAAAAAAATTTGATGAAACCAGGGGATAAAGGAACAATTTTGACTTGGAGGTGGAAATTTATTAAAAAAAATCAACGATCCTCGGTATAAAAAAATTTCTAGGGAACGAAGTGTACGTCGTGCCAGTTACTGACACATCACAGATTATAGGTAACAACATCCTTTAAATGAATCCGTAAAAAAATTTGATGAAACCAGGGGATAATGGAACAATTTTGTCTTGGAGGTGGAAATTTATTTAAAAAATCAACGATCCTCGGTATAAAAAAATTTCTAGGGAACGAAGTGTACGTCGTGCCAGTTACTGACACATCACAGATTATAGGTAACAACATCCTTTAAATGAATCCGTAAAAAAATTTGATGAAACCAGGGGATAAAGGAACAATTTTGTTTTGGAGGTGGAAATTTAATAAAAAAAATCAACGATCCTCGGTATAAAAAAATTTCTAGGGAACGTAGTGTACGTCGTGCCAGTTACTGACACATCACAGAGTATAGGTAACAACATCCTTTAAATGAATCCGTAAAAAAATTTGATGAAACCAGGGGATAAAGGAACAATTTTGTCTTGGAGGTGGAAATTTATTAAAAAAATCAACGATCCTCGGTATAAAAAAATTTCTAGGGAACGCAATAAACGTCGTGCCAGTTACTGACACATCACAAATTATAGGTAACAACATCCTTTAAATGAATCCGTAAAAAAATTTGATGAAACCAGGGGATAAAGGAACAATTTTGACTTGGAGGTGGAAATTTACTAAAAAAAATCAACGATCCTCGGTATAAAAAAATTTCTAGGGAACGCAATAAACGTCGTGCCAGTTACTGTCACATTACAAATTATAGGTAACAACATCCTTTAAATGAATCCGTAAAAAAATTTGATGAAACCAGGGGATAAAGGAACAATTTTGACTTGGAGGTGGAAATTTACTAAAAAAAATTAACGATCCTCGGTATAAAAAAATTTTTAGGGAACGAAGTGTACGTCGTGCCAGTTACTGACACATCACAAATTATAGGTAACAACATCTTTTAAGTGAATAATTTGTGATGTGTCAGTAACTGGCTTGACGTTTATTGCGTTCCCTAGAAATTTTTTTATACCGAGGATCGTTGATTTTTTTTAGTAAATTTCCACCTCCAAGTCAAAATTGTTCCTTTATCCCCTGGTTTCATCAAATTTTTTTACGGATTCATTTAAAGGATGTTGTTACCTATAATTTGTGATGTGTCAGTAACTGGCACGACGTTTATTGCGTTCCCTAGAATTTTTTTTATACCGAGGATCGTTGATTTTTTTAATAAATTTCCACCTCCAAGACAAAATTGTTCCTTTATCCCCTGGTTTCATCAAATTTTTTTACGGATTCATTTAAAGGATGTTGTTACCTATAATCTGTGATGTGTCAGTAACTGGCACGACGTACACTTCGTTCCCTAGAAATTTTTTTATACCGAGGATCGTTGATTTTTTTTATTAAATTTCCACCTCCAAGACAAAATTGTTCCTTTATCCCCTGGTTTCATCAAATTTTTTTACGGATTCACTTAAAGAATGTTGTTACCTATAATTTGTGATGGGTCAGTAACTGGCACGACGTTTATTGCGTTCCCTAGAAATTTTTTTGTACCGAGGATCGTTGATTTTTTTAAATAAATTTCCACCTCCAAGTCAAAATTGTACCTTTATCCCCTGGTTTCATCAAATTTTTTTACGGATTCATTTAAAGAATGTTGTTACCTATAATTTGTGATGTGTCAGTAACTGGCACGACGTTTATTGCGTTCCCTAGAGATTTTTTTATACCGAGGATCGTTGATTTTTTTTAATAAATTTCCACCTCCAAGTCAAAATTGTTCCTTTATCCCCTGGTTTCATCAAATTTTTTTACGGATTCATTTAAAGGATGTTGTTACCTATAATTTGTGATGTGTCAGTAACTGGCACGACGTTTATTGCGTTCCCTAGAATTTTTTTTATACCGAGGATCGTTGATTTTTTTAATAAATTTCCACCTCCAAGTCAAAATTGTTCCTTTATCCCCTGGTTTCATCAAATTTTTTTACGGATTCATTTAAAGGATGTTGTTACCTATAATTTGTGATGTGTCAGTAACTGGCACGACGTTTATTGCGTTCCCTAGAAATTTTTTAATACCGAGGATCGTTGATTTTTTTAATAAATTTCCACCTCCAAGACAAAATTGTTCCTTAATCCCTTGGTTTCATCAAATTTTTTTACGGATTCATTTAAAGGATGTTGTTACCTATACTCTGTGATGTGTCAGTAACTGGCACGACGTACACTTCGTTCCCTAGAAATTTTTTTATACCGAGGATCGTTGATTTTTTTTATTAAATTTCCACCTCCAAGACAAAATTGTTCCTTTATCCCCTGGTTTCATCAAATTTTTTTACGGATTCATTTAAAGAATGTTGTTACCTATAATTTGTGATGTGTCAGTAACTGGCACGACGTTTATTGCGTTCCCTAGAAATTTTTTTATACCGAGGATCGTTGATTTTTTTTAGAAAATTTCCACCTCCAAGTCAAAATTGTTCCTTTATTCCCTGGTTTCATGAAATTTTTTTACGGATTCATTTAAAAGATGGTGTTACCTATAATTTGTGATGTGTCAGTAACTGGCACGACGTACACTTCGTTCCCTAGAAATTTTTTTATACCGAGGATCGTTGATTTTTTTAATAAATTTCCACCTCCAAGACAAAATTGTTCCTTTATCCCCTGGTTTCATCAAATTTTTTTACGGATTCATTTAAAGGATGTTGTTACCTATAATCTGTGATGTGTCAGTAACTGGCACGACGTACACTTCGTTCCCTAGAAATTTTTTTATACCGAGGATCGTTGATTTTTTTTATTAAATTTCCACCTCCAAGACAAAATTGTTCCTTTATCCCCTGGTTTCATCAAATTTTTTTACGGATTCACTTAAAGAATGTTGTTACCTATAATTTGTGATGTGTCAGTAACTGGCACGACGTTTATTGCGTTCCCTAGAAATTTTTTTGTACCGAGGATCGTTGATTTTTTTTAATAAATTTCCACCTCCAAGTCAAAATTGTTCCTTTATCCCCTGGTTTCATCAAATTTTTTTACGGATTCATTTAAAGGATGTTGTTACCTATAATTTGTGATGTGTCAGTAACTGGCACGACGTTTATTGCGTTCCCTAGAGATTTTTTTATACCGAGGATCGTTGATTTTTTTTAATAAATTTCCACCTCCAAGTCAAAATTGTTCCTTTATCCCCTGGTTTCATCAAATTTTTTTACGGATTCATTTAAAGAATGTTGTTACCTATAATTTGTGATGTGTCAGTAACTGGCACGACGTTTATTGCGTTCCCTAGAATTTTTTTTATACCGAGGATCGTTGATTTTTTTAATAAATTTCCACCTCCAAGTCAAAATTGTTCCTTTATCCCCTGGTTTCATCAAATTTTTTTACGGATTCATTTAAAGGATGTTGTTACCTATAATTTGTGATGTGTCAGTAACTGGCACGACGTTTATTGCGTTCCCTAGAAATTTTTTAATACCGAGGATCGTTGATTTTTTTAATAAATTTCCACCTCCAAGACAAAATTGTTCCTTAATCCCTTGGTTTCATCAAATTTTTTTACGGATTCATTTAAAGAATGTTGTTACCTATAATCTGTGATGTGTCAGTAACTGGCACGACGTACACTTCGTTCCCTAGAAATTTTTTTATACCGAGGATCGTTGATTTTTTTTATTAAATTTCCACCTCCAAGACAAAATTGTTCCTTTATCCCCTGGTTTCATCAAATTTTTTTACGGATTCATTTAAAGAATGTTGTTACCTATAATTTGTGATGTGTCAGTAACTGGCACGACGTTTATTGCGTTCCCTAGAAATTTTTTTATACCGAGGATCGTTGATTTTTTTTAGTAAATTTCCACCTCCAAGTCAAAATTGTTCCTTTATTCCCTGGTTTCATGAAATTTTTTTACGGATTCATTTAAAGGATGTTGTTACCTATAATTTGTGATGTGTCAGTAACTGGCACGACGTACACTTCGTTCCCTAGAAATTTTTTTATACCGAGGATCGTTGATTTTTTTAATAAATTTCCACCTCCAAGACAAAATTGTTCCTTTATCCCCTGGTTTCATCAAATTTTTTTACGGATTCATTTAAAGGATGTTGTTACCTATAATCTGTGATGTGTCAGTAACTGGCACGACGTACACTTCGTTCCCTAGAAATTTTTTTATACCGAGGATCGTTGATTTTTTTTATTAAATTTCCACCTCCAAGACAAAATTGTTCCTTTATCCCCTGGTTTCATCAAATTTTTTTACGGATTCACTTAAAGAATGTTGTTACCTATAATTTGTGATGTGTCAGTAACTGGCACGACGTACACTTCGTTCCCTAGAAATTTTTTTGTACCGAGGATCGTTGATTTTTTTTAATAAATTTCCACCTCCAAGTCAAAATTGTTCCTTTATCCCCTGGTTTCATCAAATTTTTTTACGGATTCATTTAAAGGATGTTGTTACCTATAATTTGTGATGTGTCAGTAACTGGCACGACGTTTATTGCGTTCCCTAGAAATTTTTTTATACCGAGGATCGTTGATTTTTTTAATAAATTTCCACCTCCAAGACAAAATTGTTCCTTTATCCATTGGTTTCATCAAATTTTTTTACGGATTCATTTAAAGGATGTTGTTACCTATAATCTGTGATGTGTCAGTAACTGGCACGACGTACACTTCGTTCCCTAGAAATTTTTTTATACCGAGGATCGTTGATTTTTTTTATTAAATTTCCACCTCCAAGACAAAATTGTTCCTTTATCCCCTGGGTTCATCAAATTTTTTTACGAATTCATTTAAAGAATGTTGTTACCTATAATTTGTGATGTGTCAGTAACTGGCACGACGTTTATTGCGTTCCCTAGAAATTTTTTTATACCGAGGATCGTTGATTTTTTTTAATAAATTTCCACCTCCAAGTCAAAATTGTTCCTTTATCCCCTGGTTTCATCAAATTTTTTTACGGATTCATTTAAAGGATGTTGTTACCTATAATCTGTGATGTGTCAGTAACTGGCACGACGTTTATTGCGTTCCCTAGAAATTTTTTTATACCGAGGATCGTTGATTTTTTTAATAAATTTCCACCTCCAAGACAAAATTGTTCCTTTATCCCCTGGTTTCATCAAATTTTTTTACGGATTCATTTAAAGGATGTTGTTACCTATAATCTGTGATGTGTCAGTAACTGGCACGACGTTTATTGCGTTCCCTAGAAATTTTTTTATACCGAGGATCGTTGATTTTTTTAATAAATTTCCACCTCCAAGACAAAATTGTTCCTTTATCCCCTGGTTTCATCAAATTTTTTTACGGATTCATTTAAAGGATGTTGTTACCTATAATTTGTGATGTGTCAGTAACTGGCACAACGTTTATTGCGTTCCCTAGAAATTTTTTTATACCGAGGATCGTTGATTTTTTTTAGTAAATTTCCACCTCTAAGTCAAAATTGTTCCTTTATCCCCTGGTTTCATTAAATTTTTTTACGGATTCATTTAAAGGATGTTGTTACCTATAATCTGTGATGTGTCAGTAACTGGCACGACGTTTATTGCGTTCCCTAGAAATTTTTTAATACCGAGGATCGTTGATTTTTTTTAGTAAATTTCCACCTCCAATTCAAAATTGTTCCTTTATCCCCTGGTTTCATTAAATTTTTTTACGGATTCATTTAAAGGATGTTGTTACCTATAATCTGTGATGTGTCAGTAACTGGCACGACGTTTATTGCGTTCCCTAGAAATTTTTTTATACCGAGGATCGTTGATTTTTTTAATAAATTTCCACCTCCAAGACAAAATTGTTCCTTTATCCCCTGGTTTCATCAAATTTTTTTACGGATTCTTTAAAAGATGTTGTTACCTATAATCTGTGATGTGTCAGTAACTGGCACGACGTTTATTGCGTTCCCTAGAAATTTTTTTATACCGAGGATCGTTGATTTTTTTAATAAATTTCCACCTCCAAGACAAAATTGTTCCTTTATCCCTTGGTTTCATCAAATTTTTTTACGGATTCATTTAAAGGATGTTGTTACCTATAATTTGTGATGTGTCAGTAACTGGCACGACGTACACTTCGTTCCCTAGAAATTTTTTAATACCGAGGATCGTTGATTTTTTTAATAAATTTCCACCTCCAAGACAAAATTGTTCCTTTATCCCTTGGTTTCATCAAATTTTTTTACGGATTCATTTAAAGAATGTTGTTACCTATATTCTGTGATGTGTCAGTAACTGGCACGACGTACACTTCGTTCCCTAGAAATTTTTTTATACCGAGGATCGTTGATTTTTTTTATTAAATTTCCACCTCCAAGACAAAATTGTTCCTTTATCCCCTGGTTTCATCAAATTTTTTTACAGATTCATTTAAAGAATGTTGTTACCTATAATTTGTGATGTGTCAGTAACTGGCACGACGTTTATTGCGTTCCCTAGATTTTTTTTTATACCGAGGATCGTTGATTTTTTTTAGTAAATTTCCACCTCCAAGTCAAAATTGTTCCTTTATCCCCTGGTTTCATGAAATTTTTTTACGGATTCATTTAAAGGATGTTGTTACCTATAATCTGTGATGTGTCAGTAACTGGCACGACGTTTATTGCGTTCCCTAGAAATTTTTTTATACCGAGGATCGTTGATTTTTTTAATAAATTTCCACCTCCAAGACAAAATTGTTCCTTTATCCCCTGGTTTCATCAAATTTTTTTACGGATTCATTTAAAGGATGTTGTTACCTATAATCTGTGATGTGTCAGTAACTGGCACGACGTTTATTGCGTTCCCTAGAAATTTTTTTATACCGAGGATCGTTGATTTTTTTTTAATAAATTTCCACCTCCAAGTCAAAATTGTTCCTTTATCCCCTGGTTTCATCAAATTTTTTTACGGATTCATTTAAAGGATGTTGTTACCTATAATTTGTGATGTGTCAGTAACTGGCACGACGTTTATTGCGTTCCCTAGAAATTTTTTAATACCGAGGATCGTTGATTTTTTTAATAAATTTCCACCTCCAAGACAAAATTGTTCCTTTATCCCTTGGTTTCATCAAATTTTTTTACGGATTCATTTAAAGAATGTTGTTACCTATAATCTGTGATGTGTCAGTAACCGGCACGACGTACACTTCGTTCCCTAGAAATTAAATAATGAGCTCAACAACTTTTAAAATTTAATTAATAAAAGCTCCGACACACATGGCATTTAAAATTTTGCCGCCTTTAATTTTTTAGTTAATCTAATTTCGGCTAATTTCTTAATAAATAATCATAGAATTTTTATAAATGACACTTAAATGTAATAAATACTATTTATATTCAGTCTACAGGTCGTTAATAATCCATTTAACCCGAGAGTTAACGTTTTAAAAAACATTCAAGATCAATGTGCGAGGGTTGTACTTTTCCGTGACGTCACAATTCTTTGGAGCTGGCGTGGAGGTGATTTGGAGGTAACTTCAGCTGGGTGAATCGGATGAGCATGGCAAACGAAAAAAAGTGGACGTCAAAATTTAGACATCAAAATTAATGGATTTTTATTAAAATGCGTAGATTTATGTGTATTTTCGAATAACTGTGTGGTGTGAGAGTGTTTAAAGATGAAAGTTAATAAGTGAGGATGAACTAAAAAAAGAAATACAGTAGTAAATCGAGCTAAATCTTTAAGATTTGTGCGTCAAGATGGCGCCCTGGCCCGATCCACAGGGAACTGAGCCGAAAGCCCCTGATAAATCGTCCAGTCAAAATAACGACACTACTAGAAAGGATGCTAATACAATGATTGAAACTTCAGAGTGTAATGCTTCTGAAGATATAGAACTCAAGACCTTATCTAGTTCAACAGACGAGAAACAGGTAAGAAAAGTCAACACTATCCGGTCCTGTCATAGTCTGGCACGCCTACCTTTTTAACTTTATTTTGGACTAATCGTAATAAATTATGAATTAAGTTGCCTTAAATGTTCTAAAAGCTTTCTATCAATCAAAGCAGTATCAATTTGATGAAAATATTTCAATGAATTGAGAAAATATTGTAAATATAAGTCATGGATTTGAAAACAGCTGATGGCATCATTGCTCAAATTTTTTTTGCTCAACGCTAATAAAATGCTGAGTTCTTTCTGAATATAGCATATTACTCACGAATGCTATAAATTTTGTTTTCTTAGAGATTTGAGTAGTATTTTTCTATGAATACATACTGTTATTACTGTATCATACAGTATGGATGTGATACCGGTATATGCATACATTTGTGAAGATTAAAGAAACTATCAGAATTAAATAGATTTAATACTGCATGTAGGGGTAATGCTAAACTATAATATGATAATAGGTTCTAAAGTATTCATAAATATACATTATGTTGGCACACAATTTTATGAGCCAAGATTGTGTGTATGATAATGTATGCATACATATGCATTGCATACAAGACATGCATGTCATAAAATTGATATTGAAGTCATTTATTACATACAGTATGGTAAACAGTCAGATGAAATAAACCCAAAGGCATACTAGAAGGTTCAAGATAATCATAACAGGATTGTATCTTAGGGCACAGTCAGTAGGATTCTTGCGAAGACTATTTCATTTCATTTCAATTGTGATCAGGGTAGCACCAAAGGAGTGAAGCAAAGTGATCCGAACAACACAGGAAAGACCTGGGAGGGATAGTGTTAATTGTCAGAGTGGGGATAGGAATGCTGAAAAATATTATTTTATTAATTCTGTTATTAAAATGCAGTATGCATAATGTTACTAATTTAATGCATTGGCGTTAGCAATGTACCTTCAGCTTTTATATTTTTATAAATTTACTTTACTACAGTCTTATAAATAATAAAGAAGAAGAAATTATATTATTATTATAAATAAATAATAATAGTGAAGCCAGTTCCCTCACTTCTCAGTTACAATAAAGATAAATTAAAATTATTTTGCATCATTTAATAATGTTAACTAAAATATTAATGTACGGTATATTTTATTGTTTACTGTGTAATTCCTGATTTTTTTTCTTAATCGTTAATATTAGACAGTCAGCTTTAAAACTGGACAATTACACTTTATAAAGCAACACAGTATGTTAGAGCTTATTGCAACAACTGAAAGATAATAACACAGTAAGTACAGTATTTGTAAATTGGGTTTACAGTATCTGGAACTAGTTTTTAATAACAACAAAAACTAAAGTAAAGTACCACCAGATTTTTGCAAAACCAGATAATTTTACTTTTTAAAAAAGAGATTTTTCTCATCTATATGCATAAACGTTACCTTAATTACAAATATAGTCTGCATATTTACAGTATGTATATCTAATACTCAACAATATATTCTTAGTAATAAAAATGAATAAGAAAAAAAAAATGCAATCAATGGAAAGGCGTTTTTCACTATTGCTAATAGATGTCTTCCTAATACTTATAAGGAAATAATTGAGATATATCATTAAGTAGCTTGCTTGTCTCCTACTGAGTCAGATGATAGAGTCAATATTATCTCACTTCATGACGTCATTAGTAGTGTGTATAGGTGTATATGGCCCATCCCACTTTTTTATATCATACTACAGATTACTACAGTTTCTTCCTAGAAGTAGGCCAAGACTCAAACTTTGTTCATCATATTAAAAAAAATTACGTTTATATTTGTGATTTAAAGTACTGTATTTTTTGTTTCAATATATTCTCTAGATTCGACAAACCCTTTGACAGGCTGATTTGGATTATTTTATATCTGCAGTGACAGAATTTTCTATGCAGTATTTCATGTCATCAAGATACTTATACCTGTAACAAAGCTTAAGAATTTAATGTTAGTGACAAGTGAGAAGAAAAAAATGTAGATGTTAACAGTTGCCAAGAAAAAAAAAAAAAAAAAACATTATTATGATGTCACGTTGCTTAGATGCTTGGAATATATTTTATGAATTTGACAGACTGTACAGTAGCCAGTACACCTCCGTAAAAAAAAAAACGAATGATGTTTTTTACTGTACGGTGTCTATATGCATGGAAACTAAAGAAATAAAACCTAGATTCAGTACTCTTGATTTTTTTTTAATGTTTTTAGAAACCTTAATTTAATCATCATGCCGCGTTAATTTTATTATTATTATATTGGGTGCAGAAAAGGCATTATTTATCACGTCATGTACTGTCGTTCCCTATGATATGCTTGTATTAATTTGTAAACGTAAATATTTACATGACTATGACGTCATAGTATTTTGCAGCAATATATTACGGGTCCTAGATGGTTTCTGAAAAAAATTGACAATACTCTACATACTTAAGAGATGTGCAGTACGAAATTTCATGAAAGTTATTTTTTTATTTAGTTTTTTTCAAATAAATCCAATGAACTAGCTGTTATATTCGATATTTCACCACATTTTTCATGCGTGTACGTTTTACATTAAAATAATCCATTGGCAAAAAAATTAAGAAAGAGAGAGAGAAAAAAAAAAAAAAAGAAGCCAAGACCTACTTGAATAAAATTATTTATTGCTAGTCATTTAATTTCCTCTTTTATCTGTTGCCAGCTAATCCACTCTGATACGCTACATGCTTTTTTTATTATTCACGTACATTGGAGGGGAGTTAAATTGTTCACCAGTGTGTCACGCTTTTAGGTAACAAAATTTATGATAAAATTTAGATAATAGGACAGATAACAATTTACATGATTTTATTAAAGTAAAAAATGTGCGAGGATTCCAGATAATAAAATCTTCAGTGAGTTTTTGATGTAAATTTAGCTTAAAATAAAAAAAAGGTGTGGTCTCGAATTTCAATGTGGAAAACGCACGTAAGAAAAACGCACATTTATCTGTGTCTACATGTGCTCCCATCGTACAGTACATTTTAAAATCAAGAATAATTATTCACTTTTTTGTGTGTGGGTGATTTTTGCATATATGTAGGAAAGAAATATAATATCTCGCTCACTTCATAGCCTTTCTAGATACAATAAAAGTGTCTATTTTATCCATCTTTTGTTACATACAAAAATAATCATTACATTATAATAATGAATAATATATAATTAAGTTATAAAACTTTATAAATCGCAGATTATATTTACAAAAAGTGAAGTTACCATCATCTACTGATAAATAACAACATACATTTTATTACGGTCTTAATTTTTTTTTCGTGCTTTTTTTACGACACGTTTTAAAAATTTACAACCACTTGTCCTATTTGTGTATAAATAAATCATTCTTATATCTAGGTAACTTTTAAACAACTAAATTTTTTATCTGTAGAAAAACAAATTGTGTGTTTTTTTTTATTATATTTAAATATTGTTAGTGTAGGTCATGTTTTTTTGTTATAGATTATTACGATATTATTATACTTGACTTACTTTCTTTCTCTCTTTCTTGCTATAATATATAAATGGTATGTATAAATATGAACACCAACACGTTTTGGTTATATTGCAGTATGTTGGTTTTTCTCGCCTCTCACGCGTGGTAATCTAAATATAGTTTGGTTGGTAACGCCCCCGCTATACCCCACCTCCCTTTTAAAACCCCCACACTCTCTCTCTCTCTCTCTCTCTCTCTCTCTCTCTCTCTCTCTCTAACTGGCTTTTACTTTGCTTCTACCTCGATCTCATTCCTCTTTCAAGTCTTCGTATAGTTTATTTAATTTAAAATTGCCAACCGGAAATTATAATATTTTTATCCATGCATGGCTATGTTAAATATTCTTAGTTAATTATTGTATCATATGGATTTTATATTTAAGTGAAAAATGAGCTATTTTATATTTTTAATTAATTGAAATTGAGAAGTTTAAATTTAGACAAACGGGATTTGAAATATGATCTATTTTTGTAATCATATATGATACTTCAGTTAATACAACTTAATAGTACCGTATTATTAAGGTTTCACCCTCATCAGAAATTCTGTTTAATTGTTGCTCTCACCTTACTAATTATTTGGTATAATGTTTCATAACTGTATATACTGTAGACTTTATATTGATTAAATAGGAGCTTATAGTCCACAAATTAAAATATATAGCATAATTTTATTGCTATAATATAATATAATAAATAATGTATCTTTAAATAGCAGAGATTTGCAATTCTCGATGCTTTAAATACTGTTAAATTTCTCTCAGTCAAAAGTACCGAGACAAAAAGAGAATATGACCCTATTATTATTTGCGTGGAGGCAATGTTGCTTTTTCATTTAGCTGTGTTATCACTCTTATTTCAACTTTTCTTTCTATGATCAAGCAGAGTCATGTTGTCAATATACATGTAAATAGCCTTTTTCCCATAATATATTGTGTATATGTCGCTAAGTACAGTACATGTGAAAATATTTGCGTATATGAACATTAGATACGCTGCCTTGATATACTACTTTCAAATGCTTACCGGTACGATTTTTTTTTTTTTACTTAGTTGCAATTTTTGTTTTCTACCAAGGATTCGTTTATTTTAGTTTTATTCGATCAATCGTTACGTAAGGGTATACCAACATTCCTATAGAATCTTTAATTAAACTGTTCCACATAGTTCGTAGATTCTTCCAAACTAATATATATAGGGGGAAAAAAACAAACTAGTGTCAAAGAACGATGTTATATTGGTTAAACTATAGAATAATATGCATGTGTTAATACACGTGTTATTACGTAATAAGCACTTGCATATTGCATGATGGTTGCAATATAAATATAGCGTTCAAGAAAATATTTTATTATACATCTTGCAACATGTATATGCTTCTCTTTAAAAAAAAAAAGAAGAAGAGGTTTTATTTTATGAAGCGAAATAATTTAATTTAAACCAAGATGTGTTTTTTTTTTATATGTTCACAATTTGATCATCATGTTCTTTTTTTTTTATGGAAAATTTAATATTCTTTTTTATAAGAAAAAATGTTTTGAATTTTAAATTTGTTTAGAATATAGAGATCTTCTTTAGAATTTGATAAAATGAACATAATATTTCAAAAAGGAAAGCAAAAAATGTTTTACAGTGTATTTTGTTTGTCCTAATACAGTTAGTAGGTAGAGATAATGTCGGTCAGCTGTTAATTTTTTTAGCTCCATTTGATTAACATGTAAACCTTAGCAAATTCATAAAAATTCTGAAATTTTTTTGAGCTAGAGGCAGATATTAGTGCCTAAAAGCCATAGAAAAAAGTTCAAAACAATTTAACGAGCCGATTTTTTTTTAATTAATTTATTTATCAATTTTCAGCATAGGGCTTTCCCATGGAGAGACAAACTAAAAAATTAATTAAAAAAAATCAGCTTGATAAATTGTTTTGAAATTTTTTCTATGGCTTTTAGGCACTAATATCTGCCTCTCAAAAAAATTTCAGAATTGTTGTGAATTTGCTAAGGTTTACATGTTAATCAAATGGAGCTAAAAAAAAAAAAAAGCTGACCGACGTTATCTCTACCTCAATAATATTACATACACATTAGCATGCAGACGTATACATAAAAGACAACTTTTTTTTTTTTTTTTTTTTTTTTTTTTTTTTTAATTACAGTAATTTTTTATTGCGAAAAATAATACAGGGGTACCAAATTATGCTATGCTCTTGATTTTTTTCAGATTTATTAATAGAGCCCATGTATTGGTAAAAGTTATTCAAAGTTCAGTTTTGAACCCACGCTCCTCTTAGGTAAAAACAGTTCTCCCGTGCTCTAAAAAAGCTGAAAAAGCAAAAAGCTGGTAATTAATGGGAAAAAAAATGTAAAGTTACCGTATATAACTAAACTATACAGTATTAAAATAATGCATACTATACTCTTTATTCTTTTTCCCTTCCAATGTGTACCATGCATCTCGAGACTCGTTTTTGGGTGCAGTCTATAATATGAAGGTGTAATGAACTATAATATGTAGAACAATTTTGGGTTGGGCTAGATAGAGGGCTTCTTTTACCTTCTCCAAAATGTCAAATCTGTACCTCTTTTATGTCTTGAAGCTGCAGCAAATGTGGCCGTGAGTAAAATTCATATATACTCTCTCAAATTGTACACACATTACATGAAAGATAAAAGTTACGCCAACTTAATCCACGATGCAGTCATGATACTTAAAGTGGGCGTGGCATTTTTTAAAATGTAAAAGACTGTACTTTACATTGGGGTATTCTCTTTATTATTTTTTTTTTATGAACCCTATGACCTCATGAATATATTTTGATACACAACAATATGGTTAACTTATATTAAAATTCTAGACAGCAACATCATGATTTATATTTTAAAGCTTCTCACGAAATTGGCTTGTATCCCCACGGATATTATTTCCTTGCAAGTTATTTTTTCGTTTCCTCGCCCTTTTTCTTTTCTTGGAAGACGCGATCGCTTTATATCAATAACGTTTATTTGAGAAGGACTAGTGAATGATTTCACTGGTACAAAAAAGTTTATATTTCTCAATACTAATCCGTAAAAATCTTTGATAAAGTGTTTCAATTTTTATTTTTTTTTCTTCCTGCAACGTCTGTGAATCATGCACGTTCTTATCTTCTCTTTAAAAAGAGAAAATTAGTTATTTTATATAATACGGTCCGAGTAAATAAAAATTGCAAAAATGGTCGAGCGTGACGCAGTGCATTGACCGATTCTCGTTATAGAAGTTAGGCTACGTCGAGCGTGGTTAGTACTTGGATGGGTGACCGTTTCAAGTAAAAAAATAAGCTGCTCCCTCCCTGGGGTAAATTCAACTCGCTTTCCACCCAGTGCAGTGATGCACTTGTGTGTAATTCCCCGCTTTGGACATCGCTTTGGTCCATTGAGAAAAAGTAGACTGACTGAGGTTTTCCGCGGTTCCCTCAGTCTCACCTCAGCGAATGCTGGGACGCGTAACAGGCCGTGGCCATCATCCGTTCCCTACCTTATCCCTACCCAGTACCCCGCCGCGGTGTATTCTTTAAAAAAAAAAAAAAGTTTTTTTTATTATTCACTGCAGTGTGTTTTCATTTTTTGATCGAGAGTATTTATAATAATTGTATCATAAAGAGAGTGAAAGCATCATGCATGAGTTACAGCTTCCGCATTAAATTATAGTTTTAATTGATATATCTTCAATGATAGTTTAGCACATTTAAACTTAGTAGCAATGAGAGTACCCAACCAGTAGTCTATTCTGAAAAAAAATTAAAAAAATAAATAATAATATAATAAATTAAATTTAATTTTTATTGCTCCTTTCCTCCCCGTGCTTGAAAAGAATTTATAAAAGAGAGAAACATAAAAAAGTAGAAAAGAATGATAGTAAAATGTGTAGCCAAAATTAAAATAAAAAAGATTTGTTACACAGCGCACTGTGGGGTCTGAAAGCACACAAACGAATGATGGAAACAACGCAATCTTTGAAGATCTCTGTGATATTTTATGTACACTGTACAGGTTGTACCACTGTACTATTGAATTACCAAAGATATCACAAGAATTCCATGCATGATGCCACCTTTTACATTAATTTTATTTATAGCGACAAGAAAAAAAAAAAAAAGCCTCGAGAAAAATGCATGCAAATCAGATTTTTTTTTTTTTACCCGTCTGACTTTTATGCATGATGTATAATATTAAATGATGAATTGCTTTCATTATATTAATAAGTAATGATTTTATTTTTTAATAACTTGTATTTTTTTTTTTATTTGTAAGCAATAGTATTTCACATGCAATATTTCCATCTAGACAAACATTATATATAATACATAACGTAGATAAAAACTGTATGTCAATCGCTCAAGTTTAGGTTTTCAGAAAGTTTGGGCTTTCCAACTTATTGTGAAGTAGTTGGTAGTAAGTACTCAATTAGGGTTTGATAAAAAAATAAATACTCTAATCTATAATAGGTCTGGTATATACGTATAATGATTTTATTATCAATAAAAACCTGTCATTTTTTTATTTTTTCTCAATAGTATTTTACATGCAATATTTCCTATACTAGACAGATAAACAAACATAGATAAGAACTGTATGTCAATCGGTCAGTAGAACCTCACTCAAGTATATGAGGGGGACATTTAGGGTAAACATTAACAAGGGTCTATACACTTCAACTCGTCTATTGCCATATGTATATATATATATATATATATATATATATATATATATATATATATATATATATATATATCATGCTGGTACTGTAGGCTATTCAAGTGTACTCATATGTCAGATATTAATGGGCCTTGTCTCAATTAATTGATCTCATTAATCATTATTCGTCACACTTAGTAACAATCAATTTAACATTATAATAAGTGCCAACTACTTTCTTGTTGACTTTATATTTATATAGGCTGACTCATATATATTATTATATGAGAAAATTCTTATACAGTATATTATAACTTTTTTATTTTTCAATTTAAAAATATTTATATTTTTCTTGTATAATTATATTTTATTGTATAATTCTAAATAAAATTACCAATGAAACCTATAGTCATTATAGAGTGCATAAATTAATAAATTAAATTAATCGGAGTAAAATATCAATGAATGAACTTCTTTTAAATCGATTATTAAAATACCTGTTTAATCTAATTAAAGCAAAAGTAGTATTAACTAGCAATAGCTTTATTTTAATTTAATAAAAATGTACTACCTCTTCTGTACAAAGTAAATAATAAACATTCGAGAAGGCATACAGGGGCAAAGAAGACTGAAGCATTTGCTTGGCATGTACATTTATTGATCAGTGCTACTACTGCTGCGAAGGGTTGGAGTGGGTGGGAGAGAGAGAGAGAGAGCCAGCTAGCCTGGTAGATAGCAACCCCTACACGACGTTTTCTGCTGTACTATATACAACTTCTCTCTTTCACTCTCTCTCTCGCTCTCTTTTGCTTGTTAGGGAAAGATATATACAGTTTAATTGTTTAAAGTCTTACAGGAAATCAGGAGATTCTAGAAACAACAGGAAATGAAAAATAATTAATTTTTTTGATAAAATGACTATATTAAATAAAATTTAAATAGATGGGGATAAAAAATTCAATCTATATGAAGTCTAATATTTGCTGATATATTAAGTTTAAACATAAATTATTATTACAGAAAAGTTTGTTTCACTTAAATGTCAAAATATAATACACACCTGACACACACTATAGCAAGTCTCGACTAATGAAGGTCAATAGGGTGATTTTACACCATTAGCCCTTATTATTTTCCATGGAAGGAGTCGTCATAGAAGGTTCAGTAACCAATTTAATTAATGCCTGACGACAAGCTGGAACCTTCTAAGACGACAGTTTATCGTCGCCTCAGAACATAAGTGACCACGAGTTGTTGATGCAAATGTGAGCCTTATGCTACTGTAACATAAGGCTCATATTTGCATCAAAATCTCGTGGTGCTTAGGGCACATATTCTGAGGCGACGTTATGGTAACAAAAAAATCTAAAAAACGAAGGACTGTCTCACACAGAATCGCATGATTTCGCAGCGTGTGATAAACAAAAATTTAGAATCTATGCGATCAGGTGTATGGTGCACACAGCTTCGTATCGCATGATATTGTATGTTTCTCATTTAGAACCGGTTCTAAATTTTTATCATACGAAGTCATATGATACGATGCGATACGAAGGTAGTGTGCGACCCCCCTCCTAAACCCATCGACCGGCAATGGTGTCGACTTTAAATTAATCAGACTGTACTATACACAGCACACCAGCATCGCAACCATCACCCTACTTTTTTTCATCTTCTTCTTCACTTGCTTGCTACTGCTGTAGTATAGGGTTGTATTCGCTTCAATGACTGTAAATTCTCAGTTACATCACATGCATTGTGCATTTGCTCCACTTACTAATCTCGATTGGTTTAATACCTTAAATTTATTGTATATTGTATATTATTTTTAATGTTATGTGATAAATAATACTTGTTTGAATGTAATATATAATTATGTTTTTTAAAAGTATAATTCATGCTATAAGAAGATTTTTTCATTATATACAATGCATTATATACAATGAGTTTGAATATGAAGGAATTTTGAAGATTCAATAACAAACAAAAAAGCCGGATTTTGAGGCCTTAAACTTCAAAACAGTGAAAACGGCAAAACTTGACGAACCCAAAACTTCTAATTTTAGCTCGATCATGCTGAAAACACCTGACGTCATGTAATTGGACCCTAGGAGTTTGAATATGAAGGAATTTTGAAGATTCAATCCCAAACAAAAAAGCCGGATTTTGAGGCCTTAAACTTCAAAACAGTGAAAACGGCAAAACATGACAAAACCAAAACTTCTAATTTTAGCTCGATCATGCTGAAAACACCTGACGTAATGTAATTGGACGCTAGGAGTTTGAATATGAGGGAATTTTGAAGATTTAATAACAAACAAAAAAGCCGGATTTTGAGGCCTTAAACTTCAAAACAGTGAAAACGGCAAAACTTGATAAAACCAAAACTTCTAATTTTAGCTCGATCATGCTGAAAACACCTGACGTCATGTAATTGGACCCTAGGAGTTCAAATATGAAGGAATTTTGAAGATTCAATTACAAACAAAAAAGCCGGATTTTGAGGCCTTAAACTTCAAAACAGTGAAAACGGCAAAACTTGACAAAACCAAAACTTCTAATTTTAGCTCGATCATGCTGAAAACACCTGACGTCATGTAATTGGACCCTAGGAGTTTGAATATGAAGGAATTTTGAAGATTCAATAACAAACAAAAAAGCCGGATTTTGAGGCCGTAAACTTCAAAACAGTGAAAACGGCAAAACTTGACAAAACCAAAACTTCTAATTTTAGCTCGATCATGCTGAAAACACCTGACGTCATGTAATTGGACCCTAGGAGTTTGAATATGAAGGAATTTTGAAGATTCAATAACAAACAAAAAAGCCGGATTTTGAGGCCTTAAACTTCAAAACAGTGAAAACGGCAAAACTTGACAAAACCAAAACTTCTAATTTTAGCTTGATCATGCTGAAAACACCTCACGTCATGTAATTGGTTGGACCTTAGGAGTTTAAATATGAAGGAATTTTGAAGATTCAATAACAAACAAAAAAGCCGGATTTTGAGGCCTTAAACTTCAAAACAGTGAAAACGGCAATACTTGATAAAACCAAAACTTCTAATTTTAGCTCGATCATGCTGAAAACACCTGACATAATGTAATTGGACGCTAGGAGTTTGAATATGAGGGAATTTTGAAGATTTAATAACAAACAAAAAAGCCGGATTTTGAGGCCTTAAACTTCAAAACAGTGAAAACGGCAAAACTTGACAAAACCAAAACTTCTAATTTTAGCTCGATCATGCTGAAAACACCTGACATCATGTAATTGGACCCTAGGAGTTCAAATATGAAGGAATTTTGAAGATTCAATAACAAACAAAAAAGCCGGATTTTGAGGCCTTAAACTTAAAAACAGTGAAAACGGCAAAACTTGACAAAACCAAAACTTCTAATTTTAGCTCGATCATGCTGAAAACACCTGACGTCATGTAATTGGACCCTAGGAGTTTGAATATGAAGGAATTTTGAAGATTCAGTAACAAACAAAAAAGCCGGATTTTGAGGCCGTAAACTTCAAAACAGTGAAAACGGCAAAACTTGACAAAACCAAAACTTCTAATTTTAGCTCGATCATGCTGAAAACACCTGACGTCATGTAATTGGACCCTAGGAGTTTGAATATGAAGGAATTTTGAAGATCCAATAACAAACAAAAAAGCCGGATTTTGAGGCCTTAAACTTCAAAACAGTGAAAACGGCAAAACTTGACAAAACCAAAACTTCTAATTTTAGCTTGATCATGCTGAAAACACCTCACGTCATGTAATTGGTTGGACCTTAGGAGTTCAAATATGAAGGAATTTTGAAGATTCAATAACAAACAAAAAAGCCGGATTTTGAGGCCTTAAACTTCAAAACAGTGAAAACGGCAAAACTTGATAAAACCAAAACTTCTAATTTTAGCTCGATCATGCTGAAAACACCTGACGTCATGTAATTGGACCTTAGGAGTTCAAATATGAAGGAATTTTGAAGATTCAATTACAAACAAAAAAGCCGGATTTTGAGGCCTTAAACTTCAAAACAGTGAAAACGGCAAAACTTGACAAAACCAAAACTTCTAATTTTAGCTCGATCATGCTGAAAACACCTGACGTCATGTAATTGGACCCTAGGAGTTCAAATATGAAGGAATTTTGAAGATCCAATCACAAAAAAAAAAAAAACAAAAAAAAAAACGGATTTTGGGGCCTAAACTTCAAAACAGTGAAATCGGCAAAACTTGACAAAACCAAAACTTCTAATTTTAGCTCGATCATGCTGAAAACACCTGACGTCATGTAATTGGACCCTAGGAGTTCAATAGCGAGTGGGATCACCGAAAAATCCTATACATTAAAAATAATATGCAAAAATGAAAATAGATGGCACTTACATACTGCAATGTTTTAAACTGAAAAAAAAAAAAAAAAAAAAAAAAAAAAAAAAAAAAAAAAGTAGAAAAAGAAACCCTGAGTTATTACAGCTAGTTAAGATTATGGATGATGAATCTTCTTTGATTGAGATCTCAGAATTGGCCCCCTTTGTTTCAATAAAATCTGCAAGAGACTTTGAACTCTATATAATATAGGTTTATACAAATTTTGAAATGAATCTGTCTTATCAGTTTTGCAAAAATTGAGGAAGAAATTGAATATTATAATATGGTCTTATATATGGACAGAAATCGGAAATGGAGATGTTGTGAGAAAAGCGCCCCCTTGAATTTGCTCATGAATGCAAACCATAAACGCGCGGTGAAGTTTTGGAACATTCTTGAATTTTTAAAATCTATATCAATCGATTCCTTTCTTTATAAGAAAATATTCTATAAATTCGAATTAACTAAGGTTATATAAATCGTTAAATGGATTTAAAATTTAAATTATTTTTTTAGTTATTTCCTTGTTAACATTTTGACTAAATAAGACAAATTTCCACAAAAACCAACAAAATAATTAAGTCATGTTAAAAAAAATTTCTAATATATAAGAACTTTCTTTATAATTTAAACTTCCTTCCAGGCTTTAGGATTAAAAGCATACAAAGAAGGAAAAAAAAAAAAAAAAAAAAGTTTTAGTAAAAAAGTCTTAAGGGAAGCGCTGTTAAATGACCCTTGGTAGTTCCATTGTTTGCCTTTCATGCTCTCAAATTAACCTCCCTTGACTCTCAACGTTGTTCATTTAGGGGTAGTTTAGTCTTATATATAAAATAACCTATAATTAAAACTCTTTGTATACTATTATGATTTACTTGTTTTCAAGCATCAATTTTCAGGTCTCTCTCTGAATAAACTTTTAATTAATTTTTATACTATGTTCCTGCCTTGATTAAAAGCTTCTTCATGTATAGATTAACGACTTAAATAAGCAAGGGTTCAATTTGCACGTACCGTGCCATTGATAGGTGCCCCCTTTTCGGCGTGAATGAATGCCAGGGAGAGATATATTTCGGAACACATACACTAGCCAACATATTATCCATTTAAATTATGGTTGGAGATACTCTGAAGAAATCAACTCATGTTGGGCCAATTAGATTATTTGTTACAAACTTTCAACCAATGACCGAGGACCTTACAAACACGAGCGACGAAAAAAATAATATGCACTTTTTTTTAGTAGATTTTGCTCGGATGTTACTGAAACCTTTTACACTCAAAATCTTAGTAAAACGTTGTATAAATCAAAGTCTTCTGCTCGTTGTTGAAACGGTTAACTAGCGTCAACAATGCCATTACGTTCTCTGCTCTGGTGGCAAAATTAGGCACTACGTCTTCCCATGTTTAACAATGAAAAAGGCCTTAAGCGACAGACATTATAAACGAAATGGTTTGTTACAACCAATGCGAGTAGAAGACTTTTGCTGTAAATGATATGTATAGAACTTAAAATAGGTATAAGCTCCTTAAATGATGAGTTGCATACTGTACTATTTTACCTCACTTTTGAGAATGTTTCATTTTTTTATATATATAGTATTGCTTAAAAGAGTCAAAAGTCTTTCATCCATATATTTGTATTCAACAATGAAATATAAAACAGGCACAATGTGCATCAATGTTATTAATAAAGTAACAGTATAGAAATATGTATAGTTTAATATTTTACATTTTTAGTATTGAAAAATAGATGACAATTTATAATAAATCATCTTCTTTTATAATAAAATTTCAATGAATCTGTTTCATTAAAAAAGTATTGATCTTTATAATTAAAGAGGATGTATCAACAACAAAACACTTTTAGTTATCTATATCAATCAATTAATACAAAAATACCATGTTATAAGTTACAACTTGTTTTATAGAACGCGGTATCAGATCTTCAATCTTGTTGTAACAAAAATTATAACAAAATCAATATATTACTACCACGTTGTCCCGGAAATTTCGCTCTTCTATTTTTAGCATCGATTCTCAGAAGCTTCTTCCAGCGAACCCTCTTTTATAATATAAAATTTATAATTATATTTTATACAATTCTAAAATATCACGTGTTTTATGAGCCATATTAATTTATTGATCAATTACTTTTAATATTAATTGAATTATAAAATACTACTTGAAATATAACAATGGTAAATTAATAATTAATGATGAAATGAACATAAGCATAAATAATTAATATTTTCATTATAACCAAAAAAAAAATTCAATAAAAGAGTTCATACATTTTAAATCATGCATGCATTACTATATATATACGTACGTTGGATTTTTTATTATCATACACTGAAAAAAAATATAATTATGTATAAATATACAGTATACTATACAAATCAATATGATAATAAAATTATTGATAACGATATAGAGGACATAAAGGACCAAGAAATGGCGCTGACGTCTGAAAATTTTGCTCTTTGCATCGAGGATACGGCAATACCTATAGCAAGGCGAGAATCACAAAAATTATCAAATTTATAAGAAAGAAATCACTTACGAAATATTGTTTTATATTTGTCCGAAAGTATTTGACAACTACGTAATTATGGTGTTGTCATTTCTGTAAAAATTTTGCTGTGCCTGCTGACAGAACATTTACATGATTTTACAATGTTAATCATATATACAGCAATCCTCGCCAGACGCACGTAGTTCCAGCAGTTACCACTAGGTTCGCACTAACTTTATGATGTCAATATAGAGCTATACGCTGTATATACGTACGTAACTTTTAATTTACATTGATTTTCTCGTGTTTGTAACGTCTTCAGCCATTGGTAGACAGTTTGTAACGATAAATCTCATTGGTTGATATGAACACGAGCGAGCGGAAGTATACCGAGCCTGCACGATGAAAATCAAGTTGAATATGAACCGCATCACTCGCATATATTCGCAGAAGTATAAAAGTTTATAATTATACAGCTCCATGAAAATGACCTGTTTATCGTGTGGATGTAACAGTTAAATTACATATAATTATAACAAAATGAAATATATAAGTTTTTATGTATATTGTAATAATGTCCTTACGATGTTTTGACGCATGCAAATGTGAATTTTTTTTATGTATAATGTATAATTATATAAGTTTTTTAAATATTATACTATATTATAATCCACAGAGAGTGGGAGTCATGCACCCCTCAAGGTATCGAACTACATTGGAGGTATTATCACCCTTTTATCGAAACTTGACAGAAATTTCATGAGCCCCTTCCCTGAGCAAAACTGAAGACTTGATCAGTCCTTTATAAATAGGGGGAGTGGGGTATAGATGGCATCCACAAAGCTTGAAGTTCAATTTTAATTAAGGCTCGATTTTAAACCTTGTTTTTGTACACTTTTTTTTTAAAGTCTTGAAATTCTATGTCCTAAATGTGACTTTATGAGCTTTGTAAATTTCTCCTAGTACAGTTTACCCCAATGATCGTTGCCCTATATACAAGATTTTGGACATTTATATTATGTATAATAATTGCAACTTAACAAAAAATTTAAATGAAACCAATATGTACTGCAGTTTGAGTTTTTATGACCGTGCGTTAATGTTTATTTAGAATTGAATTGAAATTTATTGATGTATTGACTTCAGGTCTGCGGACCAAGCAGTCATTGCCCGTATAAAGTTAATGTTTACAACTACCGTATAAAAGCACATGATATCAGTCATACCAGCACCGCTTAAAGTTATTGATTTTTAAAGTATGCTATTTTTTTCCGTGTATAAATATTATATTATTATTATATTTTTTTTTTCTGTTGTATACGGATTGAAAGAGAATTTTGCAGTAAATTTGCAGTGCTTTTTTTCCCCTTCGTCTCTTGATGCAATTTCCTGGAAAAATAAGGTCAATTCGATTCTATATACACGAGAGGCTTGAAGTTTATACTTTATAACATAAAAATATGTCGGGATAAATATAAAAAAATAATGTAAACTAAAAGTCGTGTAGTTTTGCATTCATGAGCGTTTATTAAAGTTATAAAATGTAAAGTTGTATAATATAATATGTGTATAATACTTGCACTTGTATATTTATTTTTAATACATGGAATACTGCTGTATTCGCAGATCGAGTATAAATTTATCAGATGAATAATTTCAATTTTGCAAAACATTATATAATTAAAAAATGCAGTAATAATGCACAATGTATTATTGATATTGTAATACATTATATAATATAAATAATAATTTGCATGGTTTCCTTTATAGAAATTGATAAGCTTTCTTATAAACCTTACTATTACAAATTTTTATTGAAAATAATGAAAAACATTATAAAACATTATAAAACATCAATATTTTATTACAGAGGAGTCGATGGAAGTCCTCTAAAGAGCCTCAGTTGTAAGATAAGGGTCATAAAACAAATATAATTCAAACTATAGTTACATGGTTCTTCGAAAATTATGTAGAAAAATGTTATGCTTCATCAATATATATATATATTGCAATAAAATAAAAAAAATTATTCTAACTTATTTTACTTTAAATATTTTAAGTTCATAATATTTTGGGACTAAAATATATTTTAGTCAAGCACAGAGATCATAAGTCTCCAGGAGGCCTTCATTTTTTATATCTTACATTTATACCTTTTCGTTTTATTTTTGAAAATTATAAGCTATAAAGCGTTATTTTTTAAATAATATGGTGCTCCTTTCCCTCTTGGCTATTTAAATTTAATATTGTCATTGGATTTTCATGTATAAACTTGCCTGCTAAAACAAGCAAACCTTTCTTCCCCTTTTTTTACTGCTTCTTTTTTATTGCACCCCCCCCCCCCTCACTATTATAACATATAAAAATATTATCTTCAGCATACTAAAGTGTATATTATGGATGCTGTGAGATGAGATATAAAATTTCTATTACATTCTTATATCGACGATACCAAAAGCGATTATTACTCCTAATATTATGCAATTTGTTGATGTTGATACACTTCATTTTATAACAAAAATAAACGATTTTTTTTTACAGAGGTATTGAAAATTGGGTATGCACTTCTTGTAGAACTGAAGTGTATGAATGTCGGAAGAATCGAGTCATGCTATAATATTATTATTTACAGAAATATAACTTATAACTTAAAATAAAAAAAGTATTATGCACATTAATGGTAAAGGTAAGGGGGGGAGGAAGGTAATTGCGATAAGGTCTGCAACCATGTACTATAATTATTTTAATCAACATTGATCATCTCGGTGATTATTATAATCGTTAAGTGAAAGTGAGATTGATATCTTATTTCTCGGTGATAAAATTATTATAACGAACCATATTGAAAAATACGGAAAAACGGAAATATAAAAATATTAGAAATAATAAGGGGCATTCACAAAGCCCTAAGGCCACATTTAGGGCTCGATAATTTAAAGCCCGATTTTAGGCATGCTTTTTAGACCCAAAATTTCTGGTCTTAAATTATCGAGCCCTAAATGTAGCCTTAGGACTTTGTGAATTCCCCTTTATAGTTTATAAAATTATGATAAATTTTTTCATAATTAAAAAAATCAATGTGTTATGGGAAATAGGTTTTGTACTTTATTAATATATATATATATGACATGAGTATCTCAGAGATATATTCTCATATGGATGTATGAGGGTAAATACAAGTTAGTCATAACTCAACACATTACATCATCAGGTGTTACTTACTTAGTGACGTCATCACCTTATTACTTGAAACTCACTTTATAGACTCAAAAAATGTCAGTAGCCAGCGTCAACATGAGGAAAAAGCAGTAGTCCTCTCTTTTCTGTTAAATAGCACTTGTGTATGTGTAGGAGGAGATGGAAAATGTCATACGTTAAGGTAGAGATAACACGGATCAGCTGGCCCAATGCTAAAAAAATACCATTCATAAAAATTATGAAAAAAATTTAAAATGTTCTCTTCTACATCCCCTATCAGTATATATAGGTAAAATATCAGGTATACAAAAACGAGCTAGTTTTCGAGTTATTAATTTTTAAAGTTGAATTATATATAATTTAACATGGAAGTTCCATTTCTCCATGTTAAATCAAAGAACTTTAAAAATTAATAACTCAAAAACTAGCTCGTTTTTGTATACCTGATATTTTACCTACTGATAGGGGATGTGGAGGAGAACATAATTTTAAATTTTTTTTCATAATTTTTATGAATGGGATTTTTTTAGCATTGGGCCAGCTGATCCGTATTATCTCTACCTTAAGGGCATTGGGTGTAGCACCGGTAGTTGGCAACACTGACGTATCTTCACCATGTTAATTTTTGGTCATTGCTCCTCGGAGTAATTTTTATGCTAGAGCTAAGCAGATTGCTGTAGTATCAAGATAATTAGTAGCCCAAGTGCACAATTTGGCTAAATAAAGCCTGATTTAAAGAAAAGTATATTTTAGTAATTTTTTAAATTTACATGCATTTTTCTAAAATATAAAAAAAATACTTTTCTTTAAATCAGGCTTTATTTAGCCAAATTGTGCACTTGGGCTACTAATTATCTTGATACTACAGCAATCTGCTTAGCTCTAGCATAAAAATTACTCCGAGGAGCAATGACCAAAAATTAACATGGTGAAGATACGTCAGTGTTGCCAACTACCGGTGCTACACCCAATGCCCTTAAGCGTGCTACCATATTACACTTTGTCAATAAGCCTTACCTCACTGTCTAAAAAAGGGGGAGTGGCATCTTCGTAAAATAAATTAGCATAATAATTAATTATTATTAATAATAATTATTATTATTATTATTATTATTATTATATATTATTAATTATTAATTTATTATTATTATTATTTAATTAGTTAAATGACTTGGCAACACAATTTTAATTAAAAGTATAAACTTTTGTTGATATATTTTGGTGTTCCAATATCAGGTTAGTAGTAAGGCGTTTTTATTGTCAATATATAACATGCCATGGTTTGGAAGAGGAGAAAAAACAACAATGTATAGTTTGTTAAGGTCAAATCAAAGTCGTTTACACAAGTAGTCTACAACATAGTAAGGTAAAAAAGTGTTTACCATTGGTAAAGTAATTTGCATACATGAAAAGTAAATGCATTAATTTTTTTCTTTTTGTAGAACTATTTTCAAGAGCAGTAATTTTAAAATATTGTTAAATATATTATGTATTACACATCATCTTTGGTTTAAATTTTAAACTGTATGTATTATAGATTTGAAGCTGTCAAAGATATATATTATACAAAATCAAATCTTATCTCAATACCTGTAAAATGACGATATGTATATCATAGAAAACAGTTATCTGATGTAAAATAAAAAATAATATAGTTGTATAGTCAATCCTCAGTTGCATAAAATGTGTCGATTTCCTAATGTACTTGGAAGTAAGGTCGATGTGGTGCATAAAATGTAGCAGGGTTTACGAACAGGTGTGTTATATAGAATCTCGGAAAAAATACTAAAAAAAATATTACTCGTATTTTTTATTTTACCTTGCAGTTTTAAAAATCAATAATTTTTTTATCAACAATGTCTGCTAATTATAGACACATGTCATGTCAATTTTTTTATGTCTTCTAATAATTTTTTATATGAAAGGAAAAATTTATGTGATTTTTATATACCTGCCTCAATGCTTCTTTTTATTTATTATTGTTTGTTTACACAATTTTTCTTGTTATATATTTAGTAAAGTCTATATCTCTGTTTTAAAATATTGTATATTTTTACAGCCTGTTGCAACTCCCTCACCAACCTTTTTCTTTTAGTTAAAATAGTGAAGAGAATAACGCCTCGTCATGTTAGCCAATATCTCACGGTCTTACGAAGTTTGCAAAGAAAATACAAGACCCTAGACTATAATATAAAAAGAAATATCTTCAGAAAATTTTAGTACGTACTTGTACCAATGACGACGCAAGCGCACGGTTCATTTCAATAACATGGTCCGAGCTAGTTGTATCATGGGTCCGAGCGCTGTTTGCTATTATCGGGAAAAGTACGTACTAAAAATTTCTCCAACTTTCTGAGAGTCTAACATCTTATTTTATCTTTTACTTCTTGCGTATATTCAAGAATCATTGCAACAAAATGTACGTACGTAGTACGTTCTTGACTGGTCATGCCCTGTTTTACATAGCAGATTAGTTTTAGTCTTCTTATTTTAGCAATACATAAACCTAATGTAAGCGAACTAAACGAGAAGACAGACTAAAATTTATGAGACTCTCCTTACTCTCTTTGAAAAATGTTTGGGTGTATCTGACGAAAATAATATATAGAGAGCTAAAGAAATAAAAATACAAAAATCAATAAAAATTCTTTTCATGTGATGTGTAGCATATTATTGTATGAATAAAAAAAATATTTCATTTTAGAAATTTGATTGACAGAATGTATAGTAAATATATATTGAGTATCTCATTTATTTCCTCAACCCCCCTCCTTTAATTCTATGCCAGTACATTTCTTTTGCCTTTGAATTTTTTTTCTCAATAAAATGTTTTGTTATTCTATTAAAAAATTAAAATCTGTGAAATTTATGTTCTTTTTGCATGAGAAAATAAACAAAAATATATAATAATTCACTTTTAAGCCAAAGTAGATTTCGTATAGAGTAATAATTATATATACAATTTAATTGTGTATAATTATAATTTATATTACTATATTAATTATTACAAATGACGAAAAAAATGTAGTTCTAATTTTATAATTAAATTTTAATTAAAACCCACTATTGCACATTCTGCATTATCAACGATTTAATAATTAATTCAATCATAAATTCATAACATTATAGTGTCATTTGAATTAAACTGGAGTGGCCGTTTTCTTCAGTTTTATTAAAACAATAAGCCGCAGATTAGTCATATGGTTTGTTATATTATATATTAGTATAATATTAAATATCTAAATTTACGTATTTACTATTTTCTCCGGCGTAATTTGTTTTTCTTTGTGGTAATTACTTTTTATTTTAACTTGGAGTTTATATCCTTCACTTGTTTGTTTATATACCGATAACTTTGTGGCGTGCTACTTTTGCATACCGCAAAGATGCAACAATGTATAAACAATGCTTTATGTTACACTGTTACATTATCAGAGTTGTGATAAGCATTTCTTAGGTGCATTAGAATGGTGTACTTCGATATCGACCTTTACTACTTTAGGTTTTCATGGTTTCCTCATGAGCTAAAATATTACTTATATTTTAAAACTGATCACATAAAGACAAAGTTTTAGCTGCACAGTTCAAGCTTTGGCTATAATGTCTCTGTATATGATATCAAAGGTATATGGCACCATATATTATATATAATTATAATTTATATATTGCAGATCATATGTTGAAAGAAAGAGGGGGATGCTTTTATCATACACTTTGTATGATAGAGAAATGCATTAAAAAGAAAGTATATAAAGTAATTTTATAATCCTACATGCGACTGATGTATTTTTAATTATATCACAAAAAAGAAAAAGAGTAAAATTTCATTAATAAAAGTTCCTTGCTTTAATTATTAAATGACATTAAAGTTTTGTCAAAGGAGTAAGGATTATGATGGTATTAGTGATGTTGAATAGAAATTTCAATTAAAATTTACGTCGGATTTTAACGTTGAAACTGGGGAGGAAAGATTGTTTTAATTGGCATATTACGTATACTTGGGACATCACGAACTGGGTCCTGTTTGTTGGTCTCTGTCACGCATGTCTGTGGTGCAATATAGCTTGCATGGCGAACTTATTTTTTTGGGATTTCTATAGTATAAATGCATCCTTTATGCTTACCGGCCTAAATCTATATCTCTCTTGAAGCTGCTGCAATTTTGAATTTTGTATATAATTATTTATTTATTTATTTATTTATTTATTTATTTATTTATTTATTTATTTATTTATTTATTTGTTTGTTTGTTTGTTTGTTTGTTTATTTATTTATTTATTTATTTATTTATTTATTTATTTATTTATTTATTTATTTATTCACATTAATTACCAGTTGGTACACCGTGACTCCAAACATTATAATTAGAGTTTGCTGAAAAAAAAAAAAGAAAAATATTGAAATTCCATATTGGTGATGATTCTCCCCCTTATAATTTTATACTGTCCGCAAGACGCTAGCCAGCAAGTTATATCAAAAAGAACAAGATTATCCCGAAGTAGCCTTGAGATGCAAGTTTTTATTCCAATTTATATAATTCAAATATATAAGTGTACCGTACATCAATAAAGAAAATAATTATTTTAAAGTTTGTGATAGCATGCAGAGTTATTAAATAAAATGCCCTCTCATTTAATTATTATTATTATATATGTATAGTGCACTTTAATAAAATGCAAGTTAATTCTTTTCCAAATAAAATCATGACATTAGATGCGTAGTATCTTGTTGCTAAGCGTTTGTTGTATGTTTTCTTGCTGCAAGTTATGCAATAGCATCATCGTTGTTTTCTTAAACTTTATTTATTGATTTTTTGCAGGATGCCAATTTCAAAAGTTTTAGCTTCGTCAAAACATGCAAACAAACAAAAGTTAAAATTCCATTGATATTTTCAATCCCGTAATTATCGTAATAAGATCGATGAATTGTTTATATTTTTTATAATATGTTAATTTAATATGATATACCTTTTAATTCTTTTAAAATTCAATGTTAATGATTGCAAGGTGTTTATTTTCATTCGTATTATGTTTCATAATAAACAATTAAATTTTTCTATGGTGCATGGTATACTTTAATTATTAGAAAGTAATTTTATATTTAATAACTTTATTAATTATCATAATATGAAATATGACTCGCTGTGTGCATAGTGCATACCAGTGTCCTATGCCCTGTATAATTTTCGCAATGTTATTTTCATACTTTAAAATCGTTCAATTTTTTTTCCGTCAATATTAATTTTTTATAATATAATATATGACCATACTTGTTGAATGAATGTGAATTTATTTTTATTGGTTAATTTTATCACGCGTTGAAAAAAGTTTGAAAAGTATTTTTTTGTTTTAAAACTTTCCCTCTTTTTTATATTAATTGTATTGCATTACGCTCTTCATTTGTCTTTGTGACGTCACGCCGCGTGATGGCTGCCTCATGTTGAGAATCGTCTTTGTGTGTGTGTGTGGAATTTTTATGATTTATCTATATTTCTAGCTTAGATTCGTGTTATATACATCTTCAACATCATCTCTGATATGCAATTGTAAGTAATTATTAAAAATATGGTAGAAATTATCACGGAAATGTCTATAATTTTGTAACTTTTTATCGTTGTTGTGCATGTGTCACGTCATTGTCGAAACCTCTTTGATAACACTTGCTATCGTATCTTCAAAATTATTAACTCTCATTTCACAATTTATAATTATTAACACGTATTTAATAATTTAAAGCATTGATATTTGGAAATATATAGTTTTAGAATCTATTCCGTACATAAATTGTGGATTTTTTTCAACTGTAGAGTCGGTATAATTATATGCCATCTTCTCGGTTTAGTGTAAATTTAATCTTCTGACCTTGAACCTCATGAAATTAATTAATTTTTTTTTTTATAATTGAAGTTAAATATAATTGTTTTAAATAAATATTTCATGTTATTTTTCTGTATCCTTATAAAGTTATAGTATGCATAATATATAATGTGGGTATCAAGTTTCGGTGTTTTGTTTTCGTATCATAATGTTGCGTTACTTGCGTTTTCTATTTCTACTCATGCTAAGTAAAAATATAGTTTTAACGATGAAAAAAATAATTCCTTGATGACATTAATATTAGTAGATACTTTATATATTATTATGCCTTATTAATGCAAGTAAATGTGCGTACTGTAAAATAATACTGTTGTTTTAGCATATAGCCTATAGTGTGCAAATCGAATGATGCATAGTCTGATAGTCGCATACAGTGACAGTGATTACGAATACCGGTAATTTGCCAACTAATTTCTATCTTATTTTAAGCTGTTGTTTTTACGAATATTTTTAACACATATTAATATTAATCTAATTTCAAACCTTTGGATATTTTTGCTTGATTTTATTTCAGGCTATTAGTAAAATGTAATCCTGTGTAGGTATTAATAGATTTAAAGTAATCTAAGCTATTCTTCTCTCTAGAAGCTTAAGTTTTGTTTATGACAATAGGAAGCCATCCTTTTGAAATACGACCTGAACTATATTTTTATTTTATTGTATCTGTCATTCATCATTCAAATTAACAGGGAAATAATGACCATGTGCTCCCTGTTTATACCTGAATTTTATAATATGACATCAAGATCAAGTGAAATACAGTTTTATTTTAATGGAGTTTATTATTTATCAAAGGTAAAACAAGTTTTTAAACATTAATTTTAACCTGCTACTTATTTCTGTTGATATGCAAATTAACAAGCCATTTATAGATAACAATTATAATTATGAGATGAAACATGAAGATTGCAGTACATTCCAATATAATGAGTGATTAGAGTAATTACAAACAGCGTGTCTGAACTTATTGTAACATTAGATGGAATATTCACAAAGCATTTTAAAGTAAATGTTGTAGCCTTGTAGGTTTTAGTATTGAAATGTGATATATAAAATCGAGTACCGGTAATTTTCAAGGCCTAAATTTGCTCAATTCTTTTGTAAATACTCGCTTAAACTATGAGTTTTATTTGTAATAGGAAGCTCTTGACAGTCTTGACCCATGTTATTATAATACATGGTAAGATTCTAGGTATTTTGCAGCTTTGAGGTATACTTTTGAGGGATAGGGAAAGAACTCCTTACTAATTGTATGGTATTTGTTGTAAACTTGTTATCTTTTTGCATCATATTTAGCTTACGTTTGTTAAAACTGGTAATTGTCTTAGAACGAAGCCATATATGTATAATATATATTATTATATCATCATAGAGGGTCTTATAATTTACATAGGATGATGACGTCACTTGAAATTGCAGTTTGCTACCCACATGATACGTGATGTCACGAGGATTTATCGAGGCAATAATTTACTTAAAGTAACTTGTGATAACAATAATCGTTACACCATAACTATTGTCCCACTGCATTTTTTGTCTTGCTTTTGTTTAAACTTTTATTTACTTTCTTTTGTTCGAATTTATTAGTACAACGGAATCATGATAATAGACAACTGTCATGATTTTTTTACTGCATATTTGAAGATTTCCTGCAGTTACGTATATGTTAAATGCTGTGACGTCATAGTCATGCAAATATTTATCACGCAAGCATAAGGAAAGACGTTGCATGACTATGACGTCACAGCGTCTTTCCTTCCGATTTTAAGGTTTAAAAAAAAATGACAATACATAACTCGAGGTCCTCTATCTAAAAATATACAATAAAAAAATTCATGAAAGTTGTCCATTGTTGAACATAACATACCGGTACTATTACATTCAAGTGTAAAAATAGTGTATTACATTAACTCCTCAGCTTTCTGCAGAAAGTAAAATGATACTACCGTGACAACTGGAAACTTTGAGCTTTATTCTGCTTGATTTGCGAGAGCTCCAACTCCATACTAAGAGAAAAAGATATACCAAAGAGCTTACATTGTAATATAAGATCTCTGAAGATACACAGATATTTGCAATTTAGGGAGCGATAAAAAATATGCTCTGTCTAGCTATCCCCCTCACCCACCCTTCCCCTTGAAAATTTACAACGCCTCCATAGACTGCATGGCAACACCCACAAACAAACCAAGCGTGGCGTTCGTTGTGTATAACAATAAAAATTATTATTTTTTAAAAAATGAACTTCTAACAGTTTTCATTACTGTATTAAATTATCATATAGAAAGTAAACGGCGTTTTAAGATATTGACTTCGCCCTTCCTTCGCACAAAATATGCAAATGTAAAATCGTTAATTTTTACAGCTGCTAATTTGCATAATATTGGCTAATAATAATACATGGTTCCCTCGCGTTGTAAAAAAAAAAAATGTTTAGTATGCACTATGCACACATCTATTTTAGCATATTCGTCTTCATTTGAAGCTATTACTTTTAATGGGCTTTCAGAAATAATTTTTGATGGACCGGCTTTCAATTGATCCACGGATATAGTTTACCGGTTCTATTTTCTATTGTACAGTACAATTGTGAATACCTGGTTGTAAAAATAAACACAAGGGAAAAAAATCAGTCTCACTCTCATTTTAAAACTCTTTTTAATCGCATAGAATTGTTTATATATAATTTAGCCCTGTATTAATGTGTAAAAAGAGTAAACAATAATTCTAATTTTCCATAGTGAAATTTTTGAGAAGGACAAAATAATATTATAAGAGTTTTTGCAAACTTTATTATAAATTTATCACATTATAACTTTATGCAATTTTACATCATCATAACTACATTACAAAACGTTGCTGTATTTTTTGCATGGTTTTTACATATAGAAGCAGCAAGCCCTTGTGCTAAGCTTGACTGCCTCCCATTCAGGTGACTCAATTTGCGAGCATGACTCATACCTACCAAGCTTGGCTACAAGCAATAAACCAACATATAGTTCATACACTGCAGCTGTTACCATAAATAAGGTCTATTTTGTTATGATTTATCATAAGAATTTAGGCTTTAATGTGGTTGCAAATATATAATACTTTTCATATAGTGTATACAAAAAGTAATAAGAGAAATAGAAGAGAAAGAAAAAAAAAAGTAGAAAGTTGCACAAAAGCTTTTACATTTGTATATATTTAAGTTTGTGTCATAGTAGTTGTAATTATAAACAATCTGTGTAAATAGAGAAGAAATGTTCCAATTTAATGTACATTTTACACTTCTGTAGAAATATTTTTTTATTTAGTCATGCTTGTTATTTTCTATTTAACAATTATAAGTGTCTAATGCAATTTTATTTATTCAAAAATATTACTACATGGGAGTTTACAAACTTTTTATTTGCAGTTTAAACTTTTAAAATCCCAGAAGATACCTAGATGAGTGCCATTTTTTAATAATAAAATTATAATGCAGTATTTACCAACTTCGCTTTTCTATTTAGATACTTTATTTATATTTGCCAATTAGTTAAATACATATGCGGTAATTCCTAAATTAAACACACCGCAAATTTCCTCTTTAAATGAAGTTAAAACCAACTTTTCCTTTTAATTTATCTTAAAATTCTTTTCCTCTGCAATTCACAAAGTGTCATTTTTTTATGAATTATGATAACATATGACATTGTAAGGTTAATATATACTTGACCCTCATCGTAACTTCACACATATACTACTAACAACTAAAAACGAAAACTTGTTATAAATTATTAATATTACCTGAGGGGGTTCCTTACAAGTTAAGCAATAGTATAAAATGATATTTTACATTTACTTGAACACGCATATTATGTTATATGATAAAGAATAATTGTTAAAAAAAAACTACTGACAATGATAAAATAAACGGAACAAATTACAGAAAAATATTTAAGTTCTTCCTTTTAACATGGTAGTAAATTGGAGGTAAAAAAAAAAAAAACATTTTTTTTATGACTCACTATAAAAAAGAATATTTTCAATTTTATTTTCCAATTTGAATATAACAGAAATTCAAATGCATTTTTTTTTTTACACAATAGTTTATGCTGACGTTACATTAAAATTATAATATATGCAATTTATAAGCAGGATTGTCTTGTTATTATTGTTTTGCATTTCATAGAGAAATACAGTCGAATTTGTATAAATACAGTATATTAGTACTAATGACAGTAATCAGTACTAGTAATCAGTAGTAATGATCCATGCGGTGAATAAACTTGATCTATTGTAGTTATTTTTTTTTATCTAACTTCTGATCATTACAATAAGACCTTAGGCTCTCTTATATTAAATTTATTGTCGGTAAAATTGAAGTGGCAACGTTATTGAAATTGACAGCAATTGCGCAAGTGCAGTTTTCTGTACAGTCATCACTCCATAAAATTTCTTCCTCCATGATGATAAGTGTCATCATGGATCTAATATAAAATTAAAAATTTTTTCATATACAAACGATACGTCTAAAAAAGTCTAAAGCCGAATACAGGGGCCATCAAAGATCTTCATGTTTTTATGACCAAAAATTGCAATACAATCCATTCATATAAAAATTTCCGATCCGACCACGTTATAATATAGTTGGACATTTTTATTCGAATGGAGTACACAGAGGCATGTTTACATTATGACAGACAGTGGTGCCAACATCATCCTGGAAAAAAGATGAAACAAATTAATTTTTATCAAACTTCTGTGCATATTAGACACACAAGTCTCCAGGCGCGGATCCAGAACCAAATTTCGTGTGTGTGGGGTGGGGGGGGCTCTTTCATAAGGCCCATGTTAAAAAAATAATTTGGAGAGGGGGAATGACCATGTTAAATCCGAAATTTCGGGAGGGGGGGGGGCTGGATCCGTGCCTGAAATCTCTGCTTACCTTTGAGCATAATAATGCTGATGTTGTCCTTTTTAATGATAACATTTATACTGTATATTTATTTATTTAAGAAATGTTGTATAGTAACAATGAACATTATATTAAGTTTACTGTATTATTTTCATTCTCAAAGCAGCTGTTTGTTGAGCCTTATAACGATGTCATATACTTTATCATGTCACGTGACTTGTACAGTAATTTATTATCTAGCTCTAACAATATATGTTGTATAGTTTTCTTTTCATATTATACTTTAGCATATAATAATAAGAGAGTTTTATAAATATAATTTGAAAGTTATTATTTTTTATCTTTAATATTTAATAATTAAAGTAAAATAGCTTTCCTTGGTAGGTAGAATTTTTTATATTTATAGTTCAACAAAATTTAAAACTACTCTTAGAAGTTTAATGAGTTTTTGCCATATCGTACACTCTGAACTAAAAATTTTACTTTCAATTTTAAATGTTGATTGTACATGGATCAATACAATACAACATGTATTATCCATAAAAAAAAATCTCTCTGGCAATTTTCGTGTACGTATAGAAAGGAAGAAATTGCACTATTGGCAGTATTTTAAATTTTATTTAGAAAAAGGCTTGAAAATCTTGAAATATACAAATATACTAAATTTTTGTTGCAGTTTTGTTTACATTAAAATTTTTAAACTTTGACTACTAAAGATTATGTTTCACCCAAATGTTGTTGGCAGGCATATTTTTTTTATTTATTCCATTTTTTTTTTTCTAATTCTATTTTAATGTTGTTAAATATACAAGGTCAAAAGATCATTGCTAGTCAAAACAAAAAGAAGCCCACGTGTTATTGGATTTTAGGCGTCACAAATTATTTTGTCTCATTCTTTTCTATCAATTTTAAATTTATTGACACTAAAACCTTAAAAAAAATCTGACATAAAAACACTACGATGTTAATATTGACTAAAATCCTTGACATCATGCAACAATAACATTGATAACAATTTTTTGTATATTTTTTCCCCTTTTTGACTTTCACTCCCCCGGCTTTTCGTGGACCCGACCTATATAGCATCATAATATTGGACGAATATCATTTTTGTTGAAGATCTGTTGCTATAAATGACATTTATTTTAATTTCTCTCTGTATACTGTACCATTCACACCTTTATTATTCATTCATATAAAAATGTCCGCTCCGGCTATGACGCAGGATTGATCTGACATTTTTATTTAAATGGAGTGTACCATTACCACCATGCCATGATGTATCATTGTTAGGTGCAAGAATGGGCTTGTCTAAACCTCGAGGCAATAAAAACATTTTCTATTCTATCAAGAAACTAAAATTATTGACCAACAATGAATAAAAAAAAAATGTCTTATCTGCTTTTTTCCTCAGGACTTTGTACTTTGTGCGACTTGGCATCAAAATGCTGATGTTAGCATGCAGATGCGACTTACTTCCATTGGATGTATTATTTTTATTATCAAGGTCGCAAGTGTAAAAGTTATAAAAGGGATTAAATACGTAATTAATACATCATAAAACAGAATGATGATGATAGAATTTACACGGTATAATTTTAATGAACTTATATTACTTTAATTTTATGACTTAGCTACCAATGTACTTTTTTTTTATTATTGTATCGTAACCAATTAGCCCATTCCCTTACTAAATAATATTATTTTTGTATTATTTTCTACTTATTCATTAATTAAACTTCCCTGTATACCACAATAAATAATTAAATAAAAACCACATGTCTATAAAAATGATAACCTAAAAAATATATATATATATATATATTATATATTTATTCAAGTTTAAAAACAGTAGGCTTGGCTTCATATTATAAATTCCTCGTCTGTCTGCTGGAGGCTATTCACTTTCCTAACCTAGTTAATGACGTGGTGGTACAGTTCAACAACCCAGCCATGCTCTCTATATACAGCTGCACAAACTGCATAGACTGCAGTATATTATATAAAATTACGATGACTCATAATAACACACCTGCTGTAACGCCCTCTACCTAGAAATTTTAATTTCATGAAGTACATTCTTTTTTTTTTTAATAGTGCGTAAACCAACTGCGGTCAGTTTGCTAAAGAACTTCATTCTGTGGTAGTTTTATCAATGATCAAATTGTATTAAATTACATGCTGCTATAAAACACAGTGCTCTCATTGATTTGAGTTATTTAGTTTTACAGTGTAATAATATTTTGATCTTATGGTTTTATACAAAGTAAGTTTCATTTTTATTACTAAATTACCTTTCATTTTATTTGTAAAATTGGATGATTTATGTCCACACCCACTTAGAGGTTTTTAAGGATCAATATTTATAAAACTAATACATAAACATTTTTTTATGTAACGATAGATATGTTGAGACAGAAGATACTAAATTTAAGGACGATGAAAATATTTTTGCATTTCCGTTTTGAAGGTAGAGATAACGCCGAACAGCTGTTCGACGTAGGTCCCTTTGATTAACATGTAAACCTTAGCAAATTCACAAAAATTCTGAATTTTTTTTTAGAGGCAGATATTAGTGCCTAAAAGCCATAGAAAAAATTTCAAAACAATTTAACGAGACGATTTTTTTTTTAATTAATTTTTTAGTTTGTCTCTCCATGGGAAAGCCCTATATGCTGAAAATTAAAAAAATTAATTAAAAAAAAAAAATCGGCTCTTTAAATTGTTTTGAAATTTTTTCTATGACTTTTAGGCACTAATATCTGCCTCTAAAAAAAAAAAATAATAATAATAAATAAATAAAATAAAAAAGCTGAATTTTTGTGAATTTGCTAAGGTTTACATGTTAATCAAAGGGACCTACGTCGAACAGCTGACCGGCGTTATCTCTACCCATTTCATTTTTTTAAAAACATTTCAGTACTGAATGTTATTATAATAAAGTTAATTACAAACTCATTTCCTGTACTTTCCACAAGTTGAATCTTTATTTTAAATCTTGGCTCGAGGAAAGAAGTGTGATCTGATGATTGAGTAGGTATTTGCTGGAGCGTCTCGTGTGACTTCTCTCTACTCCCAAGTTGCTATGTGGAAGTCTACTGCTATGGGTTGTAGACAGGAATATCTGGGCCAAGGTTGAACCTAATACGGGGCGTAACACCCAAACCTTATCACCAAAACTTCACCGCTATAAGCTGCTGCTGTTGGCTAGTCTAGGAACTGTGATTATATAAATGATAATTTTTGTAACCACTTTTCTTTTGTTACTAACCTGAAATTCTTATTTTAAGTTTTAATTTTTTAAAAATATTTTATTCAACATAATCGTGTACATAATAATATATAGAGGCACGTGTAATATAATTTATCATGTACAATAATATACATCAATACAAATATTAGATACTTTATTTTCGTATAACAATATGCACTTCCAGGTAAAAATAATATTACCTTTTAAATGAGAATGATATGAGTGAAGTTTTTAATTTAATACAACAGACTAGGCATTTTAATTACCGTACAGTATATTTTTTTATACATTATTTATTGTCATCCACATTTCGTTTACTCGCAACATTGTCTTTTTTCGCGTTTAAATTTCATCCTATTAAAGAAACAGAGACTGCTGTAGGTATTGTTACTATTTAGTTTATTTTTTGTAAAAAAATTTATAAAATAATGTTTTGTCTAAACTTTTTTGTTTTGCCAATTTTGCTGGCGCCAACGTGTTATTTTTTTCCCCTCACTGAAAATGTCAACTATAAATATAAGAACGTTGCTAAAACACAACCGGTTTGTTTTTTATTTAAACTTCCGGTCGTTTCCCATTATTTGAACCTGACTAACTCGTTATTTAAATCTAACTTTTGCATGGTTAATTAACGCCGTACTGTCGTAATATTAAAATAAAATAAAAAAAAAAATGCCCGCAAAAAAATTACGACACTGTTTCTGTTGAAGCAAAAATATTTTACTAGTTCGACTTTTAAGTCAAGCAATTTTCAATATTATTGCAAAATGTTGAAGGAAGTAGAGTACTTACAAAAAGAAATAATTCTTTTCATTGTGATAATGCTAATATAAACATTTCTTGGAAGATATGGAACTCTCGTGTTGTATTTCCTTGCATTACTGTAGCTATTTCTATAATGTTTGTTTTTTTAAAGTTTAAAGAAGTTAATAATGCACTAGATAAGAAATAAAAATCGGACGTGTTTTTTAATATTGAATGTTATAGTTCTTTTAGTGAATGAACTTTTTTTTTTCCTTTCCAAAGCTACGAAATATTTATCTGCAAAATTCTTTAATATTTATTGTAACGTGGACTTGTTTTATCCTAAATTTATTTCCATCATAATTGCTCAGTATTTTCTACTATGGATAGCGGTATAAACTTGCAAAATTGCCGACTTTTATGTGATATCGATTGGCATTTTTAAGATAACTTTATGGATTATATGTGCTTCTACACCTATGTTTGTTAGAGATTGGAAGTAGGATTTAACTGTGAGGGTGTTACACTTGTATTTTATCTTTAACAAGGAGATAAAATATTGATAAATTAAGCTTAAAACTTTAAGTTGAAGTTAAAACTAGTTTCCACTTTCCATGAATAATGGATCTAATAAACACATTTTTTTTTCAGTATGGAAAGAATGAGGGAGAAATGAATATCAAAATACAGATTTTCAGGTCAACATTCATTTCAAATTTGATCGATTGTCAATTTAAATTTGCTATTTAAAAAATATTATAGATTTTTTTTAAATAAATCAAGGTAATAATTGTTTATTGGGTTAAATATTACATGTTTGAAAGGTTACAACAGTACACTGATAACTTGTGCTATTTTCATTTGTGCTCTAAAAGTGTTCATTAATGGATAAACTGTTTGCCAACGTTAAGTATTCTTAGTCTATCCTTACATATTTTATTATTTATTTCAGGTACGTTATACTACCAAATATACATAATTCACCCTTTAAATTATGAATAGTATAACCTTGTATTAAAAATATATCTTTACTCTTTCAAAACTGTATCCTAATTTGTAGACCTAATCTAGTGTTGTTACTTAGGATTTTTACGTTCTTTTAAAACTAAAACAGGAATCATCTCAGCATTTTGACATGAACATATGTTGTCTTGTACAATCTAAAAAATTCGAATAAAGAAAATAAAAAATAAATTTGCCTAGTTTTAACTGAGGGAAACACAAACACCTCCTGGGTCAAGATATTGATGACATTAGATGTACAGTGACATCTTTTAAGCAATTGTCACTTCAATAATTATCCAAGTTACTTGATTCTGACGTGTTTGTTCTTGTTTGTGTGCAGGAGGCGCCAGCGTCAGACGTGTCTGACCTGAACGATGGCCAGCTGAAGGCGTTGCTTGACGAGGCTTATAACTACAAGAGCCCCAAGGACCGCGAGGGAAAGAGCGAGATCTTCAAGGTAGGATGGACCATTTTTATATCATCTTTGTATTGTTATAACAATATGTCATGTAAATAGAATTTTGTACTCTTCTTATTTTAGAATGCTGAAATCTTATAAATTCCAAGTACTGTGTGTATTTAAAATAATCAAAGTTATTAAATAAATCATCCCTCATCTGAATAATGAGTTACAGAACCTACCTTGATCATGCTTGTCAGATGAGTGCAATAAGCAGCTTTCTGCTTTACTAATTTACAGCTCATAATTGCACACACTTGATTTAGCAGACAGCACACTGTTGCACTTAATCATGATAGGCAAATAGCTAATTATTTAGATGAGGGACTGAATAGAAAATTCTGAAAATTGTAATTATTTTGTTTTAGCTTCAACGTAATTTAATTTTTGACAAATTTAACTCCCTAGAAGTAAAAGCAAGTTTTTACAACTTACTATATATAATATAATGTTAAAAACTGAAAGTTTTTATTATTTTAGTTAAAAGTCTGTAACATTTAACTAACAAAACAGATAGGAGCTCTGTACTTCCTCTACCTTCGTAATGTAACCTTTGTTATTTTACTTGACAGAAATTCCTGAAAGAGGCTGAGGTAGCCGAGAGTGAGGGAGGTCCTGAGAAGACCTTGCTCTTTGCCGAGGCTCCCGGTGCCAGAGCGACAGGAGGTAAACGTCGCAGCGGTCGTCGGGAGACTGGAGGGGCGGTGTCCGAGCGACAGTCTCGCTGTGGCTCCCTGCAGAACCTGACGCAGTGCTGCGCCGAGACCAATCAGCTGTTCCACGCTTACTCATCGCAGTCTAGTAGGAGGTCTCGTCACGGACCACATCAATTCCGTCGTGGAGCATCTACATCTTCAACCTGTTCATCTGTAAGTTGATAATTTACCCCCTTTTGTGATTGCATAATCTTCTAGCAAAATTAGAACTGATCGGTAACCTAGGTAAATATTTCAAGTTTGTATAGTCAATTTCTAGTTTTGTTACTTCCAATATAAATAAAGACAGCATTTTATGTGATTCTCTTTTTGCAGTTTCACACGTATCATTCAATGTTATTTAATATTTATACACTGTAGGTGTTATTTTTTTATTTTTTAGTCAAATAAATATGTTTAAAATTCCATTTTTTTTTAATTTTTCCTTTCAAACATATTTTGTATTATAGCTAGATATCGAATTCTTACTTCCAATTCTTACGATCTCTGGATTAGTGTCAATCAATCTAAGAAACGAAGAAGAAATAGTTACAGTTGTAGAGCTTGCTATTAAGAAACACAGAAACGTTGGAGCTTTTGTTCCATACATAAGTTCCATTTTATCACACTCATAGTGACTTTTTAAAAATCCAGGCCACCTCTGAAAGTGTCAGCACCAGACAGCGTGAGGGGGGCTCGCTGCCATGCAGTGTGAATGCAGTGCACGACCTCCGCATGCTTGCCGGCTATTGCGGTGACGACGACTCACAAGCCGTGCCGAGTCTTGAAGACCTGGCCAAGTGGAGCTCTACGTACTCCCTCACCATGCCGCGACTCATGGCACAGGACAGAGGGGGCAGCAGGGCTTCGCCTGTCTTGCCATCACAGGTGAGATAATCAGCTGTTCAATTTCTCCTTTGTACCCACCGACACATCTCATTTGTATTTTTAAATGAATTTGGGTGTATTTTGTATTACAAATACGGCTTAAGTGACCTCAAATTACATTTTATTTTTTAAGCCTCAGGTTGCTATGGTACCATGATACAGCCAGCAAGTTTAAGAAGAAATTAGTACATACATAATTTTCAGAAATTCCTAGATGTACCGGTAATCTAAGGCCTAAAAGACAGAGACCCCCCTACCCCCCAAGACATTTTTTAACCCTCTAAGTTGATTGGAGAAATGCTGTAATAACCATATAAACTTGTGGAAACTTAAATTATTCATAAGTTTTTTCACCCTTCAATATGCTAGGAAATATGAACTATTTTGCTGTTTTCCCAACATTTTATAAGTATGTAATGTGGTAAAAATACCACATAAATACACTTTGCAGTGCATGACTCATTTTACATTTCTTGAGAACTGTTAGTAAAAAGGATGTCCCAGTTTTTACTCTAAACCGTCTGATAATCGCATGGAAACTGTCGGAATCTAACGTGACTTCTGGCAGGTGTCTGCGGTGATCACGGTGCCTACCCACGACGGGGACCAGGCGAGCGTGAGAAGATCAACTCCCCCTGGCTTCGACAGCACCATCCCAAGCAGCATGAGCGAAGTGAAGGAAGGAATCGTAGCTCAGGTAGGAAAAAAGCTCATAAATATATTCTGCTACTTGTAATTTATGTTACAGTAAAAACTTGTTATTATGTAAAGTCAAGGGATCCAGGAAATTAGGTTTACCTTATATCGAGTTTTTCCTATACCATGCAATGCTAATTATTTTTTTGACGAGACCAAGATCTCCTTTACTCCAAATCAAGTTTTACCTAACAACAAGTTGTGTAATAATGAGTTTTTACTGCATTTTTATTATATGCATACCTTGGACCTTGGAGTAGCTCATTTATTACAGATTTACTTAAGCTGAAACTTTGAGAGAAAAAATTTATAGTACTGTGCTTTAAATTTATCACTACTGTATATTGAAAATGACAAAAGAAAGTTCTTTTTATAATCTGTGAAAATGACAAAAGAAAGTTCTTTTTATAATCTGTATCTAAAGACCATACATTCCTTTTCATATTTGCAATATTTGTGAGGCCACTCACCATACATATTTGTCAGAAGTATTTATCAGTTACATTGCTTCCTTCCTGTCATGACAAAAGTTTTTATAGTAAACTGATAAGTTTTATACTGCAAGAGTCATACTCAGGAAGTAAATTATTTACTTTACATGCTTCAATAATTTTGACTGACTTTGTAACTTAAATTGTTTCTAATCTCAGAATTCAAACTAGATTTCAATTCTGTTCTTACATAATGGTCTAAATAATACCAAGATACTGTGTTCATCACCACCTAAAAAAAACAACAATATAAATAATAAACCAAAGATTCAATAAAATCGTAACCAAAACAAAACTCTGGTTAGGGAGAGCAGCAATAACTAAAGTCTGTGAGGCTGAAAACTATTAAAGTGTAAGAATTAATTTAAATCTGATCAATAATGTGTTAGTTCCCCCAATATTTATAAATAAACCAATCCCCTGCAGTTAGGAGTATGCAAAGGCAATTGCCATCTTTCCAATGTTTATCAAAACAGGAATATGTTATTATATGTTGCCACTATGTCCTATTGTTATTATCACTATGGTGCAGTATCATCTAATTTTCATACATACATAACATGACACTCTATCTTGTACGGAGTAAGCCAGCAGCATTATTACTTTGATTGTCCAAGACAATGGACAATTTGCATCAACTTTTTTTAGTAGCTCAATCGAAAGAGGAGGTCGAAAAATACACCTATGAATTTTATGAGATTTTTATTCTTACTGCATCATGGCTAAAATAGGGATGTAAAGAGGTCACGTGACCTGGAGGCGGCGCCTGTGTCGCCAATGACTTCATTGAACTGTCTGGTCAAGCAAACGATCGTCTATATAACGCTTGTAAACAATAAATTAATTGTTGCTTGTTTCCATAGCAACGTGATTGTTTACATGCGTTATAAAGTCGATCGTTTGTTTAACCGAACAGTTCAATGACGCGGGCGACGCCTCCAGGTCACGTGACCTCTCTTTTAGCCATGATGCAGTAAGAATAAAAATCTCATAAAATTCACAGGTGTATTTTTCGACCTCCTCTTTCGATTGGGCTAGTAAAAAAAGTTGATGCAAATTGTCCATAACTTCTTTTTAGTAAGAAGTTATATTGAGGCTGTACCTAAGACATGTTGCTAAAGGCTATATCAGCCGTCAGATACAACTACCTAACTTTATGCTTTTACTGTAGGAAGGGATCTTAATGACAATTATAACAACCTAACATTGTTTTAGGTGGAGGTGATAAACAGTGAGAAGCAGAGAATTCGCGAAGCCGCGGAACAGAAAGAAAGGCTACAGTCGGAGGAGCCTGCTAGTAATAACCAGCGATACTGCACTTCAATGGAGTGGTCCATCAACAACGCACCTGCTGCAGTTGATGATGCCAACCAGATATCCTTCCTTAAGGTCAGTCAGAAACGACTAACACAGGTGAACAGTACATATCAACTAACGATGGTGAACAGTACATATCAACTAATGACGGTGATGAAAGAAAAACGTTATATGGGTGATGGATTATGAAATTTAAAAGGCAATGGTTACAAATTACTGTACCTAAAAAAAAATTTTTTTCCAAAACATTTTATTGGCTGTAGGGGCTTGAAGAAATACAATATTTATAATCAACAATACGTTTTCTTGTTATGTATTACATGCAATAAATTTTATAAATTTGATGGGTTTCATGCAGAACTGCCAAGAGTGTAAAAACCAGCTTTAATAGCCTACAGCTGATTTTTATCATTAACTATTAAATTATTTTTATCCTTGTTAGGTGATGTTTATTTTTAATGGAGTATCGACCTCAATTTTTTTTTATTGCAGAAATGGATAGAGGGTGAAAAGTTATGCTACCCTGATTTTTTTTAAGATTTTTGAGAGCCCGGGAAGTATTTTTTAAAAATTATTGAAAGTCCTTTTTGTGACGTCACGCGGCGGCAAGTCCTATCTTTTTCTTAAGGAGCGGCGTCTTGTGACGTCACAAAAAGAACTTTCAATAATTTTTTAAAAATTGTTCTCGGGCTCTAAAAAATCTTAAAAAAATCAGGTTAGCATAACTTTGCACCCTCTATCCATTTCTGCAATAATAAAAAAAAAAAAAAAAATGAGGTCGATACTCCATTGGTCCTCTTGGTAAGTGGTACTGTAATAAATTTGGAGATTGGGATTTGGAATTATGATATCAATTATTATAACATAATATAATGCTTTGGGCTTTTTAAGTGAAGCAACAATTTTAAAAAGCATCGCTTCTTAAAATTTGTACTAAGCATGGAATTAATAAATAACTTTACAACAGCAGGAATTTTCCTAAACTTGCACTACTAAAAATTTAATCAATAAAATAATACAAAAATGCATGATAATAAACTTTATAATTAAACTTTTTTTTTTTTTTCATCTTATTTCACCTTTATTTTAAATATTTGCAGTGCACACTGCTATTAGGGCGTTTTTGTTTTTATTAGGACATTGAAAATGTCTGCTTCATGCAGCTACCGTGTGACTCGTCCGGATCTATGGTGGTTCGCTCAACTTCCAATTCTGCTGCCGCTGCTGCTGCAATTGCCCCTCTTGAAATGCCCGAGGGGAATGCCATTCACTCAGTCATAGGTTCAGTTGGAACTTCTCTATCACAAGGAAGAACTGATGCTCAATCTAAAGCTGCCATGCAAAGAGGTTTGTTAAATTGTAATATAGCAAAAAATATATAAAAAAAAAAAAGGATTTTCTTTCATCTATTGAATTTGGTGATTAAAAGTTATAATGTTTAAGTAATTTGTGCCTTTAATGAAGTTAATAGTACTGAACCCTTTGTTGTTGTTTTTTAAGGTGACTTTAAAAAAAATTAATTATTTGAAATATCGAACTAAGCGATGTTTATTTATTTAAAGAAGATAAAAACACATATGATAGAAAAATATTTGTTGGAAAGGGAGATAGTTCGAGCTTCCCAACAAATCTCTTTCTATCGTATTAAAAAAAAAATAAAAATATTGTTTTAAAAGGTAATAATAAAAATTTGAATTGCTAATTTTAATTGGAATTTATTACCTTCAATGAACCATGTAATAATATATCAATTTATGTTAAAATATATCAAATTTGGAAAGAAAAATAAGCACGTACGTGTTATATAAATCATTTAATATTGAGGGATTAAGAAAATCAACTTTCTATTACTTATATATTAGTACAAATAGTGAGTGGTATTCACGAAGAGTTAAGGAGCGTTTTAGGGAGAGATATTTTAAGAAGCAATTTTCTTACCTGTTACCTGGTATAAAAAACGTTTTTTAAAATATCTCTCCGTAAAACGCTCCTTAACTCTTCGTGAATACCACCCAGATGTTTTATGCTGCAATTTTGTACTTATTGGATTGGTAATTGTTCTAATACAACCTCTGTCTTCCCGTCAGATTCTGCATTACGTAGCAAGCAGCAGCAGCAGCACAATTTCCTAATGTCTACTACCTTGCCACATCAACGTCTTATTATTAACGCAGATGATCCAAATAATGTGAGTAATGTGAGTTTCGCTACAAGTTTTTTATTATTTTTTATCTTTACCATAATCTGAAATGAAATTAAAATTAAGTAAGCTAAATTCTGAGAATAATAATAGTATTTAATTTAATATAAAATCAAAATATAAGTTTGATTTTTATAGGAAATTAAAAACTAAAATTATTGGAATTGAATTTCTTAATGATTATTTACCCTGTTTGTATATTTTCTCTTTTTCTTTTGATAATTCAAAAGTTGATATCATACTTCCAAAATATATAGTATTTAGAAATTCCTAAAATTTATTCTATATTTTAAAGACCTCATTTTTGTCCAGGGTTGAAGATAATTAGTCAAGCGATTATAAAATGCATGTTTCATTTATTGAAATTTCATTTTATAAATGCTGGACTGAACAATTCAATTTATCATGTACTAATAAGGTTTGTGTTTTCTTTTGATTTCTATATCAAATCGTTGATGTAATAATGTTGTGTTAAATGATTTTGAAGTTCATGAATGTGTGAAATTGTTTGTGCTGCGTATTTAGTAACATTTTGCTTGCCGTATTTCTAATAATATTTACATTCCTTTGCTTTTTTTGTTTAATCATTCATTTTTTTATTTTATGTACACTTTAGTGTCTAACTAGCAAGAGTATCTTATTTTTAGGTTTGGCAACTTGTTTCACATCCTAATGGAGTATGTTATTTTTATCGTCATTCCAAAGAGCTTAGCCAATCAGGTTCAAGGATTTTAGGCTCCATCGTACCGCATAACTTTCAAATGTGCCCATCATGCAATACTAGTTTTAAAATTTTGCCGTGCAATAAGGTCTAAAAAATTATGCACAAATTTCACGCGTGTCTTAACCTGTTTAAAGGAATATTGATATTTATAATAAAGGTAAATTGAAGCCTTGGTTCAGTGTGTATTTTAAATATGTTGCCTAATCTCATAGCAAGATGTTCAGGCAAAGCAGTCATGTTGTGTTATGTTAGTATTTTCCATAAGTTTTGCTTGTCTACTGTATTTTGTTTTTAATTATTTGTAATGTACATTGAATATCTCTAAAAAAAATTCCTGTATAGAGTAGATTTTTATTTGTTTTGTTTCCATTTTATAATGCAAAATAAAACAGTGATTGGGATTTGGGATGCTGTATTTATGTCACTGTTAATGTAGTTCAGTTTAGATTTAAACACACTTTTTTTCATTTGTTTACTTCATATGATTAAAAAAAAATGCAAATTACATCATATATTATAATATATGAATGCACCAATGCACCCATTTAAAATTATATTTACAAGTATTGGTTTTAATTATAATAAAAAGTAGAGCATTTACCTACCACTAATCTAAGCTAACTAGCTTGCACAATTAAAATCATGCTAAATTTGTTGTAATTTTTTATCAAAGTATCAAATTTTGAATTTGTTACTGTACCTATTGCACTTAAAAGTTAATAGAAGAATGAGACTTTTTTTTTTTTACTTTTTTACTTTTCAAGCTTTATCACCTATAATATTGCAGAATATTGATTTTTTCATCTTTGGCTTTTAACATAAATATATTGTGAGTAAATTTCAATAATATAGTATTTTAAGTACATAATATGAGTCTGCCTGTTACAAAACAAGACAATCCTACTTTTTAATTCAAGAAAGCTATTTTCCTTATCTCACTATATCGTCCCTCTTCCGCAATAATGAGCTATCTGCTCCACGATCTCGTTGCAATAATGAGCTGTCTGCTATTTCAGGTGAGCGCAATTTTGAGCCTTATTTTATACCGATTTATAGATCAATATTGCGTTCATCTGAAATAGCAGACAGCTCATTATTGCAATGAGATCATGGAGCAGATAGTTCATTATTACGGACGAGGGACGATATATTGAATTTTAAAAGTTACATGTGTTATCTTGCTTTTCATATGGCAGCTTCCTATATTTTAGTACCATATTTAGCACTACGTTTAATCTTTGATGAAATATCTCAATTATTTTTGCTTCCTCCTACCCTATCCTTTGTACATTTTTTTTTTTTTTTCTGCTTAAAACTAATTCACAATTCCTATGCATTTAATTTTTTTTAAAAAAGAGTCTCATCTTACATTTAGATAGAAGTAGTATAGCTAGGAGCTTGCTTGCGCTGTGCTGTGTGTGTGTTTGCTGCGTGCTCTAACCTGTGACTGGCCTCGTCGCCCGCGTGTGTGACTCCGCAGGCCTTGCTCCAGGTGATCAACGCTCAGGGTGGAAAGGTCAGCGTCCTCCAGCCAGTTGGAAAGTACGACGAGAACGGAAACACCATGCCAGACCCCTCCTCCAATTCAAGCAAGAAGCGTAAAAAGGATAAGGTAAATAATTTTTTATAAATGTCAGTTTTGTTTGTAAATGTATAATACTCAACTTGGAATAGTTTAAAAGATGATAGATAGTAATTTCATCACTGTATTTTTGAAATAATGTATTAAATGCTACTGACATCTTTTTAAACATAAACAACTCAACAACTATACTAAAAATTAAAAGCTATCTCTGGACAAAAGAAATAAAATTGAAGGACCACGATTGAGATTGAAGTTTAGTGTTGGCATTGAAAGTTTTGTCTACAGTAATTATTCTGAATCAATTTTGAATCTGCAAACGGCCGAACTATTTTATTACTATAGATAGAAATATAGTCTTAGAATGCAAGTCACACAAGAATAAAAAAAATATATATTATATTCAACTTTAACCTTTAAGTTACATTGAGATAAGGTTCAAACTTGCATAAAATTTTTTTTTACTTGCCAGTCTGCATTCTGAGACGACGATGTATGAAATGCTTTATTCTCTTTGACAAAATATTTTTGCCTCCCTATTGTTTCGCCACTAATGTCTGACTGTGTCTGCAGGCTAAGAAGGTGATGAGCCACGAGGTGGAGGGGTACAAGGGGGACACCGAGGACCTGGACACGCTGCTGCAGTTCATCGAGGGAGCTCCCTTCGACCATCGCGAGGCAGCCTCGCACGGCGGCAAGCAAGCCAAGCAAAAGAGGAACAACGGACATGCCAGGTACTGAAAGAGTGTGTCTGCTTAAGTGAAAGGAGTGGAGCATATAAATACAGTAAACTTTCGATTTTATAAAGTCTCAAGGGACCCCAAAAAAATTGAATTTACAAAATCGAAAGCATTAACATTGAAAGACCTATCTATATAGTTGGCTGGGACCAACATTTTACTTAACAAAATCGAAGAATTCATAAAATCAAACTTAACAAAATTGAAAGTTTATTGTAGTGCTCAAAATGTCAACAAATTCAAATTGTTCCTATCCCAAGTAGAAAAAATAAATAAATAGAAAATATTTGAAAATTTTCAAACAATTAGTGATTGACTCACTATTGAATGTACTCAGCATACATTGTTAATTCATAGTCAATAAACTTGATTGTTCACTCACCTTCATTGCTTCAGCCTTGAATCAAACCGTAGTTACTTTCTTAAGTTAAAGCTTTAGGTTGCAAATTATTAAATTGATTCTACTGAATAAAATAAAACTGTCATCAAACACTATTATACCTTCATTACCTTGTAATGTATGATTTCTGTATTTCTCAACATATCCGTATATTCTCAGGGAGGTGCAACAGCAACAGCAGCAGCAACAACAACAACAACAGGAGCTTGGTGGTCGTCGCAGCCACCGCCACTCCGAGGAGGGGGAGACGAAAGGTCGAGGTCAGAAGTATAAGGAGCGCGGAGGTGCCGGGGAGGGTCGTGTCAAGATCAAGAGGGCCAACAGTCTGGAGGAGGTGTCGAGGACCAAACTCGAAGATCTGGCGGACCCCACCGAGTCTTCCAGATCTGTCGGAGAGGGAAGAACCTCCCAGGTATGTTGTTGGAGAAAAAAAAAAAAATGTTTGTTTCTTGAGTCTTCGCCTCAGAAAATTTCTTTTTGCAGCCTTGCCTCAAAAGAATAACATAGGGTATGGTGATTAACAAGGCTGTAAATGGGAAATTTTCCAAAGCGACAAGTGTACATTGTAGCTTGGATGTACTCTAGAATCTGTACACTTTGTGAAGGCTTAAATTTCAGTGCCTTAAAAAATATTATTTAAGTTAAATTTTAATTGGTTGAGAACTGATTTAATTGAATTTTAGTGTTTTAACTTTTAAGAAATGATAAAAGTTAAAATTTCATTCACTACGTTTACATGACGGTGTTTAATGCGTATTCGTTGACGACGCCTCATAAGAATAACATTATCCGTCGTCAACGAATACGCATTAAACATCGTCATGTAAACGTAGTGATAGTTTGATAAATAATTCAACTTAAATAAAAAAAAAAAAAAAACTTTTTTACTGTTTGAATAGAGCTTTAACTGTTAAACTGAATGTTAACTACTTTGAATGTAATAATCTTAATTATGAAAATTAACACAGCTTAAATATATTATCAAGCTCACTAATTTCACTGTTCTTTTGTCCACAGTTAAGCATGGACTTCGAAGAAGATGACATTGACGAAGATATTGACCATCGTCTAGATGAACAAAACGGCAACTCTGGAAACTACGGCAAAGAACAATTACCAAACTTCTATAACGAAGCAAGTTCTGGCTTCAAGGAAGATTTCTATTCCGTGATTGAAGCCAGTCCTCAACATACTGAAGATCGAGAGGAATTCCACGTTGTTACAAAGAAACAGCGACGTAAGAAACAACGTAGTAGACAAGACGAAAGAGCAGGACGTCACTCTTCTGGCTACCAGAAACCGAATTATGACGAAGACGATGATTCATCAATATTATCAGGCTTTGGTTATCATCGTTCTTACAGATCACATCATCAAAATGATAGACGTAAATGCAAATCAACTTCTAGTATGCCACCATCTGATCAATCTGGGGGTGAAAGTAGTGATCTTGATAGTGTTCATTCTCTTCCAGTGTCGTCAACAACTAAAAAACCAAACGGTGACCAAACGTCAACATCTAGCGGCTCAACCCCACCACAAGCGTCTTATGCAGATATAACAAAAACACATAATGCAGTACCTCCTCCAACCCCATCAGAAATACCTATTAGTAATAAAATTACTTCTAAAGTATCACAAAATAATACAACTTCTAGTAATAATTTTAGTAAAAATAATAACAATAATTTAATTAATAATAAGTCATCTAATGAAAATTGGGAAACTGAAGAATGGCCACAAGTTTATAATAATAATATTAATTCAAATAATAAATCTGTAAGCGTATCATCCCAAACTTCTCAAGATATGCCCAAAAAAGATGCTATGACGTCAACTTGTTTAGACGTTGCTGTAGCAGCTGCTGCTGTCGTAGCAATTCCTCAATCAGTCGTCTGTGTATCATCAACTACAACCTCTTCAATATCTCCTGCATCGTCAACAATATCATCTAGTAATGCCACAGAACCGAATACTCCACCAGAAGAAGCTGCGACAGCCAGAGTTAACGTACTTCAAGATTATTATCCATCTCTTGCAGAAAGTTTACAATCTGACAAAAGAAGAACGAATCTTGAAGAAAATGTTACAGATAAAAGAAAAAATGATGAAATAATACGAAATAGTGGTGAACATCATAATTCTATTATTATTACAAATAGTAATAAAAAACATTCATATGATGAACATAAAAATATTGAATTAAATTCAAAAAGTTCTTCTTCTTATATCATTAATAATAGTAATAAAAATAGTAATTTACCATCAAATTTAACAAATGGTGAACTTACAATTGAACAACAAGATAAAATAGTTAAATTTACAACAGATCATAAAACAAAATCATCATCTTTAGTAACAAAAAATATAACATCACAACAACAACAACAACAAACTAATATAGTAACATCATCAATAAAAACAACAACAGCAACAACAACAAATAGTAGTAATTCATGTATTAATTCAACAAATCCTTCTCATCATATTCAACAACAACAACAACAATTACAACAACCAGCTGTGATATTATTAAATGAGACTCAAACGAGTGATTCAAATACTGATATAAGTGGTTTAACTTTTGGTTTTGAAGTTAACGAACTATTACTTGCCCAAGTTGATACAATATCATCAAACATTAATCCTCCTATCCCACCTACAGTGCTTAGTGATACTTCTAATAAAAAAGTAAAGAAGGAGGTTATTGTGACTGTTAGACAACAGCCTACTTCTACCACCACCGTATCATCTCTCCCCCCTAAAGTGCCACCACCTCAAACAACAACAACAAAAGCAGCAGTAGTAGTATCGCAAGTTTCTGTTAGTTCTGCTGCCGTGGATCACAAAACACTCTCAAAAGTTGTGCCATTGTCTCAACCATCATCATCATCGCTGCTGCCATCTGTTGAGCCAATGTTACATCATAAGACTAAAGACTTTGCGGCCATGTTTAGAGTATCTTCTATAGATAATTCTAAACATGATAAGCAAGCTGCCGATATTGTAGATTTTGTAGGAAAGGGTAAGATTTTCCTTTTTTTTTTTTTTTTTTAATTATATTTTTAGGGTGTGAATTACAAAAGAAGATATCTAAGTTTCTCAGTTAATTAATATGTTTAAAGTCAAACCAAGGTTTAGTGAAAAACCTTGATAACTTCTTTGTGAACTGCACCCAATTTTCAATATTGTAAGTTCTTTGCTACATTTTGAGAAGGGGAAACATTTTTTCAAAGTATATTAGATAATCTAATATATATTTTTTTTAATGTAGATATATAAAAAAAATCCATTTTATTAGGTTATATTCTACTTCAATAGTAATACTAATATGTGATGAAAAACTAGAGTGAAAATTAATTTACTGCTTTTGCACACACATAATTGTAAATCAGTTGTTATTTAAAAAAAGCTAGCAAGCTCAGGGAAAATGTAATTTATTACCTGTGTTAATGTATTTATTTAAATTTGTCTCAAATTTCGTCACACAAAATATAATGTTTTCATTGTTTTATTAATTTTACCAGCTCCTCCCTGTAAAGCTAAAGAGTGTAATTATGATATGTCAATTAGATAAGCTAACGCTAGATTTGGTTAATAAAAAAACAATATTCACTTAAAAACCCTAGCATTGCCAAGGTGTTTTTTGTATACAGTAATTACATATGTAAGTAACAATGGACTACTATTTTTGTCAGATTTTTTGGAGCAATGTTAAAAAAAAAAATCACCCACTTTAAGGGTAAGGTGACACGCCCAATGTTAAAAAAGTTCCCACACATGAAAATTATGAAACATATTTTAAAATGTTCTCCTCTACATCCCTTATCAGTAGCTAAAATATCAGGTATACAAATTAAATCTAGTTTTTGAGTTATAATTTTTGCAGTTGACTAATTTAACATCATGGAAGTTCCATTTCTCCATGTTAAAAAGAAGTCAACTTTAAAAATTCATAACTCAAAAACTAGATCGTATTTGTACACCTGATACATTAGCTACTGATAGCCTCTGATAGGGGATGTAGAGTTTTTCATACTTTTCATGTATGGGCTTTTTTTTTTAACATTAAGCATGTTACCTTCCCTTTAAGGGTAAGATAACACGAACAGCACCAAAAAAATGTGGAAAAAATTTCAAAACAATCGGACGATCCAATATTTTTAAATGAATTTTTTAAATTTTCAGTATAGGGCTTTCCCATGGAGACCTAAACTAAGAAATTAATTTTAAAAAATTGGATCGTCCGATTGTTTTGAAATTTTTTCCATATTTTTTTGGTGCCAAGAACTGTCTCTCAAAAAAAAAAAATCAGAATCATTATGAGGTTGCTAAGGTTTACATGTTAATCAAATGGGACTACAACAATCGATTGTTCGTGTTATCTTAACCTTAAAAGAGTTTTGGGTCGTTTCAAACCCCCTTCTCCCTCCCCTACTCCCTAGGTAATGCTAGAGTTCAAGAACACTTCATGAAGGAGAAGATATCCAAGTTTCTCGCTAACCAAGATTAGTATAACTCAATTGCTCTAGCCATGTTGAATGAGAGACCCTTATCTTACTGGATAAAATCCAATTGTGAATTACTCCCAAATTTTTCATGTTAACTTGCATTGCTTTACCGTATCATCATGTTATCTTCTAATTTGACCAAGTCAACTTTTTATCAAGTTACCACAACAATATGTATCAATATATCGTCCCTCGTCCGGAATAATGAGCTATCTGCTTTCCACAATTTCATTGCAATAATGAGCTATGTGCTTACCATGATTTTCTGCAATAATGAGTTATATGCTATTTCAGGTGAATGCAATTATGAGCTGTAAATCAGTATAAAATTGAGCTCATTGTTGCACTCAGCTGATGTAACAGATATTTATATTCAAATTGCAACGAGATTATATGAGGCAGATAGCTCATTATTTCAGACTAGTGACGATGGGTGGGATTCACGAAGAGTTAAGGAACGTTTTAGAGAGATGTATTTTAAGAATAATTTTTTTATACCAGGTAACAGGTAAGAAAAACGCTTCTTAAAATATCTCTCCCTAAAACGCTCCTTAACTCTTCGTGAATTCCACCCGATATATTTTAAAGTTTGTAAGTTTATGAATATTAATTTTTGTTTCTTTTTATTTCAGCATGGGAGCGAGTGTTGTGCGAGCTTGACGGTAGCTCGCGAGAACACACAAGATGTCCTCCTGTGCGGTTCTACAAACAAAGTCCCGAGTAACCCCCCCTGAGTGAGCTCACCCCAACCCCACAGCGCTGCGTGCCACGTAACAGAAGAAAGAAAACTTAATGTGGCCTTGTGATAAAATAAAAAGTTTATGAAGAATTGTTAGTAATAAACTAAGATATATTCTTCTTTTCTTTTTTTTCTTTACTTTTTTTTTTTTTTGCAGTGCAAAAATTATTGATAAAATAATAAACTATTTAAGACTATGTATATAATATAAATGAAAAAAAAACAACTTAATGATGTCTGGTCATACTAGTCTAATTATATGAAAGAAAAAAATATTAATACACACTCAAAATAAGCAATAACAATTATTATTATTAATAATAAAAATATAATAATGCACATTCTGAATTTAAATTATTACATTTATTTTTGCATACAGATATGTAAATCGAATTAATTTTTTTAAAATTGATGTTGATATTTAGTACAATTGTTAGATTGAAATATATATTTATAGTTTGAATCCTTTTTTTTTTATTTCAATTGTACAATATAAAAGTGGTTGTTTTTACACATAAAATGAAGTATATTTGTAAATCATCATGCGTTGGGTACAGCTATTTTTGCTTGTAAAAGAAAAACAAGTATATCAATAAGTTATTTGAAGCTCTAACGTTATTTCATATTATTACTCAAAATGGAATCAAAATGTTTGTATATAATTTTTATTACTCTAATCAATTTTAATTGATATAAAGTTTTTTCATAGTTAATAGGTTCATAAAAAATGACAAAAGGGATAAAGAATAAAATATGTTTAAAAAAAAAGTTACTAGGAAATTATTCCTAACTAAAAAAAAAAAAAAAGTACTGTATACTAACATATTTTTCATTGAAAAAAAAAATGTTATTCCTTACAAAGTTTTTTTCCTGCCAAAGTAGTGTTTTGTACTAAATTTGATTGATTATTTATATTATCTGTATGTATATTATTTTGTTTTAATTATTATAATTTAACAAAGGAATGTGCCTGAATTTGATGTGTGTATCAAATTTTTTGATTGTGAAATATTTTTTATTTTGACAACAATATTTTTTTTTGCTTATCGAGCAAAAATAATTGAAAAACAAAAACAAATATTAAAATGACTTAAATGTCAAGACAATATAAAAGGAGAAATTAACTAAAAAATGTGAAGTTAACTTTGATCAAGTGTGTTTAGTGAGTGCGGAGAACTACAAACAAGATGGTATTGAAGTAAACGGTTGAAGATGGGAAAAAAAATAAGTATAAAGATATTATCACTGAAAAGGAAAAAAACATCTTAAACTTTAAAAAAGAAAGAAATAACTGTCCCATTATATAATAATAATAAAAAAATGAGTCCTATCATATTTCTGATTTGACCATAATGTTTGTCATTTAATAAAAAAATAAAAATAATTTAAAGTAAAAATGGTAATTTTTGGCTTGGAAAATAAAATGTTATTACAGTATAAAAAATAATAAAAAAAAAAGGGGCTCCGAATTTAAAGAGAAATTTTAATATTGATGTATTATTATTGCCTAGTCCATGAAAATATTTTTTTAATGTATTGTTTACTGATGAATTTCACTACGGTTTTGAATTTATTGTTTTATAAATTACTGTATCAGTGTATGCATGGTGCAATTTAAATAAATTACTTCAGTAATTTCAGTATTTACTTGCCTAAAAGCAAAAATGTATACAAGCAGATTATGTTTAAATATAATTGACATTTTTCCAGCTAAAACTAGGCCATGTTTCATGACTGGTTTGGGGGGGGGGGGGGGGGGGGAAGCACGGACTTATAAAATATAAATGAGTAAAAAATACTTTATGGACATGCAATTATTTGCTTCATGTTTTGTTCATATCAATTATAATAACTTATTTACAAATTATTATCCAAAGCCAAAATAATTTATGGTCAAAGAAGCATTAAAATAAAAATAAAAAGGTTTGAAAAAATGTGTCTTATTTTGATTAATTTGTTTTTTTGCAAGACTGGAATTAAAAAATTGATAGGCAAATCTCTGATTAGTGCAAATGAATCAAAGTAAGATAAAAAAAAAATCTAAAAATTACCATAATATCACATAAATAAAAATATTAATAATAAAAAAATTGTAAAAAAGTGAACACAGTATAGAAGAGTTCTTGTTTTGAGTTTATACTTAATTTTTTATATTAAAATGTCACTTTCGTAAATGTACTTGCCCTTTTTTTTATGCTACGGTTTTCAATTTGATTAAGAATTTACTATTAATCAAATATGAAACGCTTTCTTAAAGAATGGTCACAAATCTTTTGTCTACTTATGAAAAAAAATAATAGTAAATAAATACAAATAAAATCAACCTTGTTGCTGCTGCTTTCTACAAGCCTTTAGTAGAACTTATAAAAGCAAGTACAATTAGCAAAGAAGCAACATTAATTGTAAAATTACAATTAAAATATTTTTGAAAATACACAATAAACTCTCAAGAACTCTTTAAAAAATATATATATCATCTGCTTTGTTATTTTGATGCTTTGTAAAATATATTTAAAAAATATATATATATAATAAAAAACAAAAAAAAGCAAGAGCTTAAAAATATTTTAAGTCAGCTTCTTGTTCCCTTGTGAAATTATAAATTAGGGCTCGAGACGAAAAATATTTAAAAAAAAAATGTGTGAAATAAAATAATATCGTTGCGCTCGTGCATTTGGCCTAACTTGCTATATCCCCAATCCTTCTTTAAGCTCGCAACCCTTATTGCGTCAGTGTACAATGTGAAAACACATCAAATCTCCCTTGAACTTAAAATGCAAGAATATGCGCCAACAATGGAAAAAAAAAAGTATGTGAAGATAAAAATAATAATAATAACAATAAAAAATTAAAAAATATAAAAAAAATGTATAAAAAAAATCTGCGTTAAAAAATTCTTGGAGAAAGCAAAAAAAAAATTAAATTTATATGTTATTGTAAAAGATTATTCATTGGATTATTTTCAACAGTATCTCAATAATTTATTTGTAATATATTAATTGTTATGATAATAATTAAACAAAATATATTGGTTTACGTTGTTATGGTAATATAAATTATCGTGTAAAAAAAAATCCTACTTATTTGAAAAAAATATATCTATTTACTGTTAAGATATAATCTTTCATTGTTTTGAATCTTTTTTTTTTTTTTTTTTTACTAATCATGGCGATCATTCTTATTTATATGTAAAGTATTGTTTAATGGACAACCTGCATGAAGATTTTTACTGCAGAAATGAATAGAGGGTACCAAATTTACTCTGATTTTTTTTTCAGATTTTTTATAAACGCAAAACTATTTTTAAATAGTTATTGAAAGTGCTGCCGCGCCCCTTGGAGGTGTCAACAGGCGTCTAGTCTCTATACTTTTTACTAAAGATTCAGGGGTGCCAACATAACTTACAGAACTTTATAATTATTAAAAAATAGTTCAGGGACTCAAAAAAAAAAATCTTTAAAAATTTTGAGTAGCATAATTTGGTACTCTCTATTCATTGATGTATTAAATTTTTTTTCATACAGGTTGTCCATTGTTTAAATTTAGTAGTAAAATAAAATCTTTATATTAGTATTTCAGTATGAATTTATTAATTTTCAAGATATTCATTTGTTTAATTAAAAAGAAATGTCAACAAACAACAAAAGTATATAATATACATTAAATGAAATTATATGTCTTAACAGAGCTCTTAAAATATTGAATGTAAAAAATCTTAGCCATCATTCCACCTATATCGTTAAGAATATGAAACATTTGGCTACATTGTTTCAAGATTTTTTGAGTTCGTAATAAGTCTAACATTACGACTTACCTGGCTTTATATCAATGAAACAAATAAAAATATGTTACCGTAGTCGTAGAATAAGTTGACGTTATAACTATATTTTTATTGAATTTTACTTGTATACATGCTGATAAAAGTCAGTTAAGTAGTTTTGCTTGACATCCATTGGTATAAATTTATCGTCCCTTGTCCGCAATAATGAGCTATCTGCTCCACGATCTCCTTGCAATAATGAGCTGTCTGCTCTGTCAGGTGAGCGCAATTTTGAGCCTTATTTTATTACGATTTAAAGCTCAATATTGCGTTCATTTGAAATAGCAGACAGCTCATTATTGCAACGAGATCGTGGAGCAGATAGCTCATTATTGCGGACGAGGGACGATATAAAAAAATAGTTGTTTTTTGGACTGGGTCCTTCTTTGTTGAATCCCATATGTAAATGATTGGTGTTTGAAGTTTAACGTGGTAAAATTATTAAAAACCGTAGAGAGATATTTTTTTCTCTCTTCCCCCCTTCTCTATCTCTCTCTTCAGATTTTTTTTTTTTTTATGAAGATAAAATTTGTTGCAAAAATATGTAATTGTGTTAATACAATAATCCAATATTGTTAAAATAAAAATAATAAGGTTTGTTAAATTTATTATTCTATAAAAGAAAAAAAAATGTGTCATTTAATGTAATAATAAAACATTTATTTATCATTGAACCATTTGTATTAAAATTGACAAGTTTTTTAATAAATATACAACAAAAATAATAAAATTTAAATATAAAGTTTCAAACCAACTATAAATATTTACTTCTTATGTTTTATTTAAGAACGATAACGTGGTATGTATATCATTATTACTGATACTAAATAATATTAATTTTTAAATGCTTTTTTTTTAAAAAAGGTATAATATGGTTCATTGATTTAAAGGCTTAAAAAATTGTAATTCGTATTATAAAATACAACAGCATTAAAAAAAAAAAGGAAGTTAAATAAAAAGTTATACAAAAATATTTGAAAGCAAGAAATGTTTATTTGTTTGATTGTTTGTTTTTTTAAAAAAACAATATTTAATGTCATGTGTAATATGTTATTAATATTGTAACCCAACAAGTTCAGTTTCATGTTGCTAATTTTGAATGAATGAAATAAAAGAAATAAACAATAAAAAAAATTGCTTCTCCAAAATTATAGTTTTTTTATATTGATTTTTGTACCATAGTTTTTATGTTTATTTTGTATTATTATAGTCAATTGTGCCTTATAAAGGCGGCTGCACCATTTAAACAAACAATTGTTGGGAAATTCACCACTTTCTTTATTATAAGTACCACCTTAAGGGTACATGGCATTGAAAATTGGGTGTGACTCACTAAGTTAGATAACTCGTTGACAGTAAAAATAATGAATTGTGGATAATGAGAAACCTGATTCTCTTTCTGAATGATCGAGCTTTTTGTGAATTAGACCCATTAATGTTATGACTAAATGACAACATGTGTGCTTATAGTATATAGCCAGTAATTACGCAAATAGATCTGCCATAATCATCCCTCGTGCGCGGTATAATGAGCTATCAGTCTCTACCACGATAGTGTGCAATCTGCTAAATAATTAGGTAAGTGCAACAATGAGCTTAAAATATTTTGACTGATTTACAGCTGATAATTATGCTCATAGAACACCCAGCTCGTTGTGCATGATCGAGTGGTATCTTATAGCTCATTATTTTGTATGCGGGACGGAATATTGAACACTTAATTAAAATTGTCTTTGACTTCAATTTTTAAACAATTCTTTATTTTTTTATCTTTTTTCTCAAGTTATCCTACTTGTTGATTTTTAGAGGAAGGTATAATACGCCCAATATGTTATAAAAAAAAATACCACATATGAAAATTATGAAAAAAAAAATTAAAATGTTCTCTACATCGATCCCCTATCAGTAGCTAAAATATCAGGTATACAAATTTGAGCTAGTTTTTGAGTTTATATGAAATATGGAGAAATGGACGAACTACCATATATAAGATATGTTAAACAAGTCAAATTCAAAATTTAATAACTTCAAAATTTAATAGCTACTGGAAGTTGGAGTGTGTTGGGTGTAGGAGTGATGTTGGAAAGTTTTCTTTTGTAAACAGACGGTGAAGGAGTGGAATGCGCTGGCAGCTGATGTTGCCACAGACAATCTGTGATGTTGCTGAGGCGGAGAGTTTTGATTTGTTTTAAAAAAAATTGAGAGTTGGTGAACATTCGTGAGACCGTGGCATTGCCACATTTGCCGCGTTAATATTATTATTATTTATTATTAATAGGGGATGTAGAGAACATTTTATTATTTTTTTTTTTTAATAATTTTCATGTGTGGGATTTTTTTTAAACATATATAATTATATTGGGCGCGTTATACCCTTAATGTGTTTTTCATCACGTACCTTTTTAACATATATATCTTCAGTCGTTGCTGGTTGCGACGTTATTAATACTCGATCGGTATGTTTTGTAAATGCTCAATTGAGTATCGGGTGAACCATGATCCTGAATTGATTCTCTTTTTATATTTATAATTACAAACCTATAACAACCTAACATTAACTTTTTTTTTTATCCATATATAATATTTAAAAAAAAATTAATGCATGCAATCATGGCCGTGTTTTTAATAGGATAAATTAAGATATTTTCCATCTAATTAAGATGAATATGAATACACTATAATTATAATATATATATATATATATTAAAAAAAATCAGTCTGGTAAAATTCCTCATATAATATTAATAAATTGTATATAAACAACATAATTATTATATCCACACTCAAGTTTATAATTTTGTAATATGACATTTTTAGTTTTTATAATTTTACAGCAAAAAAAAAATGCAATCATATAATATATATCCATGATATATATATCATTATTTTCATTTTGTAGCTTTCATTATCAATTTTTCATTTAATTTTTTGAAAGGTTTTGAAATAACTGCGCCTCTATGAAATACAAAATTTGATTCGATTTGATTATCGCTTGTGACTTGTGATTGGCTGCTATCTTTAGAATTTTCTTTAGCTCCTCCCCATTTTTAGTTAGACCGCGGAATTCGTGTGGATAAGAACATTAAGAACCACATGGCGAGCTTCTTCATTTTTAGTGTGTTTTTTTAAATTGAATTTTCCTTGTTGAAGTACATTTTAGAACTTAATTTTATTCTTTTTAGACCAATATATTAGGTCACAAAAAGCGAAGACTTGGAATCGTTTATAAGATGGTGAAATCGGTAAGTTAAATTAATGAACAAAGGGTTTTTGGGCATTCCATGCATGTTTCGACATGTTTTGAACACAATTTTGTGTGGATATTTATCATGCACACATGTTATATAGTATCTTGATATTCAAAGTATGCGTTATATGTTCGAACCGTGATGTCTTATTTAAAACATTCTTCGTGAGTTAGCGAAGATATTTAACATTTTCTTGGGAACTTTGTACAAGCGCGGCCATATTTTTCAGATCGCTTTTACCTGTCGCGTATGTATACTTCGATTCCACCTGTTGCTATGGAAATTCTCGTGACTAATTCCTAGTTAATTTTTTATGGTAGGGGGCTCAATGTATCAAATGAAGGGGTTTAAAATGTATTGTAATATATTATATTTATTATATTACATAAAAATGGCTGCTATAAAAATATTATTTACACAGTACAATACTGCATGTATGAATTTTTTTCAACGTACAGTAAATTGCCTGTCCAAAATGTAAAACCCATGACTACATCTTGTAGGGACCTCAGACTACGTCAAATGGTGGTGGTGGAGAACCACCGATGACCAAGTCGAAGAAGAAAAGGCTGCGACGCAAGAGGGTCAGTCACAGAACCAGCAAGTCAACTTTCGGGCAGGAGAGTCAGACCGTGCAGCTGAGTGGCAGCCAGTATCGAGAAGTGGAAGACTGGGCAGGGGAGGTCGACTTCGGTGAGCAGCTGGCTTTTGACCCCAAGGTCCCTCTACATAAGGTTGGACGCTTCACATAAGGTTCACATTTTTGTCCAGTTCGCGCAGGACCAATCAGAGAGAACTGTTACTCTCAAGCCTATTTCGTGGCATTCAGTGATTGGTCGTGACGTCACAGGCCCTAACAAAAGCTGCGCCAAGATGGCGGAGCGTCAAACCTTATGTAGAGTAATCTTGGGCTTGACCTCTATAAAGTATAACAGCTAGATCTTAGTTTACCTTCTAGACACTTAAGTAGACTAGACGGCGCCCAGCGATATATCAGCCAATGAAAAGGCTAGAATGTCAGCGGCCTTCTTTTCATTGGCTGATTGTCTACCGTCTAGTCTACTAAGCTGTCTATTAGTAAACTAAGATCTGTTATACTGTATATGGGAATTAAATATTGTTAGCAGAGTGTATATAGAGTATGTATAATATATATATATAATATATTTCCAGATTGCAACAAAATGTTCACTTTGCAAATCAAGATAAGAGGTCTATATATTATATTATTATATATCCTACACTGTTAAAATATATACTGTCCCATCAGTATATACAACCTTCTTAAAATGCAAAGTGCAAGTATTTTATATCATTCTGGAAATTGCAAAGTGAGCTTTTTGCCGCATATGGTATATATCGTCGTTGTAGCGCTCTTTTGACCAATCTAGCTTTATAAGTTTTGACTTTTTGACCAATCTAAAATTATAAGTTTTGACCTTCTGACCAATCTCTTTTTATAAGTTCCCATGTAGCACACTTCATCGGCTAAATATTGGTCAGATATTGGGAATATTGGCTTAAAATCTACGATATCACCAATATGTAGCCAATGTTCTTACAATATTGATATGCCGACATTGCCCAATTTTGGCATTTAATATTCATACAATGTTGGCTAAAAGTTGGTAGCACAATATTTAATTTCACTACCTCGGTCCAATATACGTAGCCATATATTCATTAAATGTGGTTGTCCCAATGTCAATGCAACGTTGGCTGGGCATTGAAATTCGATGCTTGAAATGTTTATGTCGGTGCAATAATAGCTTTCTGATATTGCTGCGGTGTCAAAATTAAACATTGGTTGAATGTTGGCTAAGGATTGAAAGTCAATGTATCATATAAGAATTTGTAACAAATATTCAAACAATATTGATATGTGAATATTGCTCAATATTGGTGCTCGATATTCATGCAATGTTGGATTAAAGTTACTAGCACAATATTTAATTTCATTACGTCGGTCCAAGATACTTTGCCGTGTATTCATTGGTATGTAGTTTCCCAATGTCAATGCAACGTTGGCTGGGTATTGAAGTTCAATACTTGAAATATTTATGTTGGTACAATAATGGCTTTCTGATATTGCTGCAGTGTCAACATTAAACATTGGTTGAATGTTTTGGCTACGGATTGACAGTCAATGTATCATAGTAATTTGTAACAAATATTCAAACAATATTGATATGTGAATATTGCTCAATATTTGTGCTCGATATTCCTGCAATGTTGGATTAAAGTTTCCAGCACAATATTTAATTTCATTACGTTGCTCCAAATTAATCTCCAATCTCCAATAGCCTCCAATATACTTTGCCGAATATTCATTGTATGTAAGTTTCCCAATGTCAATGAAACGTTGGGTGGGCATTGAAGTGCGATGTTCGAAATATTTAGATTGGGATTGGCTAAATATTGGCCCAATATTGCACCAATTATAAGTTCTAACTTTGTCAATAGATGGCAGCAAAATTAATTCAATTTAAAAAACACTTAACAATTAAATTTAAATTAATTTAAGTCACATGTACTTTTTTTTAAAAGTAAACACTAAATAGAACCATTATGCTGGGAATTTTTAAGACAATAAATATTTTAATGCTGTTGTTAACGGAATCAAAAATTAATAAACAATAAGAGAAACTCTAAAAAGAGATATAGATTGAAATAACAAATAGTCTATGATAAAAATACAAGTGTTATACATTATAATATACTCCATCATCGAGACTTGGGAAAAAGTCTTAAAAAAAAAAAAAGCCCCATGATGCATGCAGTTCCATATATATTATGTAATATGTTACATACATATTATTACCCTATGGAATCAATCGAATCCAATATTGTGCCAATATTGGTTGGCCATTCCTGAGATTTATAAAAAATATATTGCAGCAACATTTGCCCAATATTAAATTAAATATCTAAGAATGTTTATTTTAAATGTTGGTACAACATTGGCAATAAATATCTTCCAGCTATAGAGGTTTGTTGCAGCTGCACTATTTAAATGATATTAAAATTAAATATCCGAACAATGTTTATTTTAAATGTTGGTGCAACATTGACATTAAATATTGTCCAGCCCTAGAGGTTTGTTGCAGCTGCACTATTGAAACGATATTAAAATTAAATATCCGAACAATGCTTATTTTAAATGTTGGTGCAACATTGATATTAAATATCGTCCAGCCATAGAGGTTTGTTGCAGCTGCACTATTGGACCAACGTCGAATTTGATATTGAGGCGATATCAAAACGATCTGTGGTGAATATTGCGCCGATCAAATGTGCTACATGGGTTATGACCTTTTGTCCAATCAATTATTTTCTTAATTTCTTGTACGAGTGGTGCCATCTTGTGGCAAATTTTACGCTCTTTCGAATGGCGCAATAAAAAAAAAGTTGTAACTTTTGAGATTTTGGACATTTGTCCCTGCCAAAATTTTTAAAGATTGGTCAAAAGGTCAAAACTTATAATTTTAGATTGGTCAAAAAGTCATAAATTATAAAGCTAGATTGGTCAAAAGAGCGCTACAACGACGATATATCAAATGTATATACCAAAAAAAAACAAGGGGAACACTTCTTGAATTTATTTATTTGTTTATTATTTTTTTTTTTTATTATTATTATTATTGTATAGAGAACACCTAACTTTCTCAAAGAAATACAGAGAAATCATAAGCAATCTTTTTGGTGATGAAATTATACTTACTGACATTGGTTAAAGGTTTTTGTCATATTAATGTACTGATCCTTCTCTCCACCTTACTGTCACACTAAAATTATTCTGTGAATTAAGAAGAGGGATTAGGGGAGTGAAAATTCATGAAAATGATTTTTTTTTTTTACATGTAAAAAAAATTAAACAAGCTTACAGTATTTTTTTTAAATCACAGACATATAGTAAATATATATATGTATATGTATGTATATATATATGTATATGTATATATATATATATATATACACACACACACACACACATTGCGGCCCTCTTGAAATTTATATTAAAGCTCTTATGGATGCTGCCATTCGGTCTAGACTGTCTGGAGCTTGGCGCCATAGAGTCGGGCGTAAACTTAGATTTGTTAGGCTGTATACAGTATGGTGATTTTTTGTATTTACACCGACTTTGGTATCCACAGAAATCAAGACGAACGGATTCATGAAGAACATTGCCCGTGACGAAGCCCTCGATGCTGGCACCGATAGAATCCGCTGGAGCTTCAGTGAAGATGACGATGATGACAACGATGACGGCTTCTTCAACTTCCTGATGTCATGCATGTTCGGCGACTCTGATGATTCTGACGATGACTGTGAATCACGACACTACAAAAAATATTCCTCCAACTCTAAGAAGGTTGGTAAATAAATAAGTAAATTAATTAATAATAATATATATATTATATATATATTATATATATAAAGTAAATAAATAAAAATAAATTGATATTGTGATTCTGCTTGAGTTTTAATATTTAAGAGTAATAGACAATAATGGTTCTATTTTTTTATTTCATAATTAGAAGAAGTACTTAAGGTAGAGATAACACGGATCAGCTGGCCCAATGCTAAAAAAATCCCATTCATAAAAATTATGAAAAAAATTTAAAATATTCTCCTCTACATCCCCTATCAAGGTAAAATATCAGGTATACAAAAACGAGCTAGTTTTCGAGTTATTAATTTTTAAGGTAGAGATAATACAGATCAGCTGGCCCAATGCTAAAAAAATCCCATTCATAAAAATTATGAAAAAAATTAAAAGTGTTCTCCTCTACATCCCCTATCAGTAGGTAAAATATCAGGTATACAAAAACGAGCTAGTTTTCGAGTTATTAATTTTTAAAGTTAACCAATTTAACATGGAAGTTCTATTTCTCCATGTTAAATTAGTCAAATTTAAAAATTAATAACTCGAAAACTAGCTCGTTTTTGTATACCTGATATTTTACCTACTGATAGGGGATGTAGAGGAGAACACTTTAAATTTTTTTCATAATTTTTATGAATGGGATTTTTTTAGCATTGGGCCAGCTGATCTGTATTATCTCTACCTTAAAGTTGACTAATTTAACATGGAGAAACGGAACTTCCATGTTAAATTAGTCAACTTTAAAAATTAATAACTCAAAAACTAGCTCGTTTTTGTATACCTGATATTTTACCTACTGATAAGGTATGTTAAGGAGAACACTATAAATTTTTTTCATAATTTTTATGAATGGGATTTTTTTAGCATTGGGCCAGCTGATCCATATTATCTCTACCTTAAAATTATAATTAATTTCTCAAATTTTTCAGATACAGTATTTTTAGTGCGGGAATTAATTTAAAAAAAAAAAAGCAAATGTTGAAATACTGTAATCTGAATAAGGTGGTACTACCTGATTGAACACCCATGGCGTCATTTTCTCATGCTGTGATTGGCTGTTGATGATGTCATGGGAGCTCAATCAGGTAGGTGTACCATCTTGATTCAGATAATATCATTTTTTTTTTTTTAATTGTTCCCACGTTCTAAAAAAAAAATTAAATTTTTCAGAAAAGCATAATTTTACGTATATTTTTTTATTGTATTATAAGATAAGAAAAAATAAAACCAATATTGCCTATTGGGGGCAATAAATACAATAAGCATAGTCGAGTAAAGGTTCAGCTGTCATCACCTTAGCTATTATAGCAAAAGAAGACATTTTTCAGACTGAATAACTCAACTAGTTCTTACAGAATGTTTTACTGATAAGATAAACATAAAAGATTACTGGTTGTAAGAGCCAGATGACGGCTGATTTGTTTGTGATGACGTTAATACTTACTTTTCCTGTGGTGGAAATATCGTGCAGAAATACAGGAATATCTATCAACCATTAGTTTTTGAATTTTGAGAGTATGCATTTTAAGGGGAATTCACAAAGTCTTAAGGCCACATTTAAGGCTCGATAATTTAAAGCTTGATTTTATACGTGTTTTTTAGACCCAAAATTTCTGGTCTTAAATTATTGAGCCTTAATTGTGGCCTTAAGGCTTTGTGAATGCCCCTTTTTGAGTCCTAACACATAAAATGTTACATAGAAAGAAAAATTGTTGTTAGCTCTCTGTCACTGTCAGAAATTTCTATTTAAAAAAAAAAAAAAATTCTAACCTGATGCATTGGAATTTGAAGACATCAATTTGCCTGGGATTTTGTTTTTCACTAACAAAACTAACTGCAACTTTTATTTTAAATGTTATGATTGAAAAGTACAGTAAATCCCAATTTAATATAGTCTCTTATTGTGTAGACAATATACATAGTCATAGCCTTTTAGAATGCATTTCAGATGCTATAACAACAACAAAACTTTGATAGGAATGTGACCCTTAAATACTATGAGTAATAGTAAATTTGGCTATAGATGTAATCTGAAATATATTTTTAGGCAAAAAAATGTATTATTTTCAAATTAATCAGCAAACTTATATAAATTTATTTTCCATAGGAACCATCATACTACAAATCCGAGGATGTGGATGGCTTCGTTGGACACTTGTCCAATGACGTTGAATTCTTGATGGACTTCATCGAAGGAAAGAATAAAAAACCGAAGAATCGCAGCAAGAACAAGAAGAAGGGTAAGACCGGAGCTCCCCCGAAAGTCTCTGGAGATGCTCAGAAGACTGCAGCACCCAACAGCTCCGCTGCCAAGAACATGGATCAACAGAGTAAGAAAGGTGGTGAGAAACAGATGAACAACAATAAGGAACCACAGTACAAAACAGAACAACATGCTGGTAAAACAGAGAAAGAGACTGAACAAGCTGGAGCAGTTCATACAGAAGAGACTGCCACACAAATCCTCATTCAAAATGAAAAGATGAAACAAGCACAGAAAGCTCAAACAGAGCAGAATGTTCTTAAAAATGAGAAAGATAATAAAGCAGAGAAGCAAGTACCCAATAAGAAACAAGAGATGAACAATAACCGTGAAGGAGGTGGAAAGAAAGTGCAGTTTGAAAATGAGAGCAACAGAAAGAATCATCAAAATAAGGAGAACGAGGCAGGAGAGATCTTCGGCAAGGACGCCAAAAAAGATTTTGCTACCAAAATTCCAAAAGTGGTAAAAAATGGTTTACGTAAGAGTGCCAATTGACTTATTATGATTATCAAACAATTGTATTAAAAAGATCAGTTTCAATGTTCAAACACATCCTATATACTGAACTTAGATGTGAAAGTAATATTAATACATTGATATAAAGTTTTACAACATCGTAAAGATGCAAATATAAATTTTCATAATACCTTTTGTGTACTCATTGGATCTTTGTTTTAATTCACTAAAAAAGAATCGAATTTAATATTTCTATTTATCGTTATACTATTGCAGGATTTTTTTTTTTAATCTTTTCGGTAGTTTTAATTCAAAGTGATTAATTAATATCATATAACTGGATGTTATTGCTGTAGATGAAAGAGCAACTCATTTTGGTAGAGGTTGTAAGCAAGGTTAAAACCTTGCTTACAACAACAAAACAAAACCTCCTTTTGCAAATTCAGAGGCTCATCTTAAGTCTTTTTATATTAGGGTTTGTCGTTTGTGGAACAAACTGCCTCTAAATATTAGATCTTTGAATGGTTCCTTGTTTTATTCAAGATTAAAAGTTTATTTGCTAAGTCATCAACTGTAAATAATGTACCAATTTTTTTGACTGAACTGTGTTATACACGTGATATTTTATTTATAGTCTTGTTACAAGTAATTTTGTTATGTTTTCCTTTATTTTTTATTAATAATTGTTAAAAGGGATACTATGCGTGACTCACCCGTTGCGTTTTGTTCTGGTACATAGGACTGTTTTAGTATCACCGGCCAACTGTTATTTTATGTAACAATCGGGAAATATAATAAATAAATAAATAAATAAATAAATAAATAAATAAATAAATAAATAAATAAATAAATAAAATATTACTTGTATTACATGCAAGAATTAAGCTATCAGGGGCACTAAGATTTCAAGTGTCAATTAATTTAAAATTATTAACAGTTTATCTTATCATTTAAATTTTAAAACACCTTAATTGTATTATTATTTCATAATTATTTTTAATACTAAAATTTAAGAAATAGACTACTAAATACTAAATATTTTTAAAAGATTTGTTTTAATATATCTCATAATATGTTAGTTAAACAAAATTATTTTCATATATAGCTTATATTGTGATTGAGAAGGCAACAACACAGGTATTTGAATAATTTTATTTTGCTCTTTGACCTTTTTTTTCTGCTTTCTTGAAATTTTCTTTTTTTAATTTTTTATGTTCTTGCACAACTAATAAAACATACATTCACAAAAAATGCAGTCCAAAGTGCTATGTATAAGATCTGGTGTAACATTGCATGATACTATATTTCATAAACAGTCTTAGAATCGAAGATCCATTAGATCGAGATTCCATCATAATATGATAGATGGCACCCTATTCAGTTTATCCATGTATTTGTATGTTACACCAGATCTTATACATAGCACAAAGGTCTGCATACATGGTGATCTAAGTGATGTATGTTGCTTTAAGTCTACTGATTTACAAGCTTTAAGGAAGAGGAGTGCAGTTGATAGCAAGAACAACTACTGAATTTAATACTGTATTATATGTAGCAATGCTGTGACATTTTTCTTTGTGTGGCAACTTTACTTAATGAATTTTGGAGTAAAACTGGAGCCTAACACTATAATAATTAATATACTATGCCATTTTTTATTGTTATAAATAGAGGTGTCCAAGAGGTAAAATTACTGTATTTTGTTTGGTTTTTAACCCAGCAAAGAAATTTATTTCTGCAAGGCTTTTTTTTTTTCTTTCTTTCTTTTTTCAGCTTAAGTGTATTCTATCTCATGGTATTTTTAGCTGTATTTTAGAGGAAAGCTGATTTAAAATTAATTTACCTCCCTTCTTCAACTTCATCTTCTATTTTGAACTTTTGATTTTTTTTAGTTTTTTCTATATATATATTTTTTTTTTTTTTTTTTTTTGCTGCTATTGGATATGTTCTGATGTTTTGTAAAAGACACAGAAATATTTAAAATGAAGTTGGAGAGTAATACAAAAGTCTATAATTTTTGACAGAGTTGTATTTTTAATTTTAAATTTCGTGACAACTTTTAATTTTTGTTTGTCAAGCAAAGTTGTGAATAACTCAAGCACCTATTACAATGTATGTATATATAGTCATACAACTTTGTGTTTTTTTTTTTTTTTTTTTTTTTTTTTTTTTTTTTTTTTTTTTTTTTTTTTTTTTACAGATATGTAAAACTTTTTGAAAATACAATGAAGCAACCTATACTTTTACGGTTGCAATTCATACATATCACAATATTTTTGTTGAAAATTTATATTATTTTTATAATTTTTGCAAAAGAAACATTTATATTTTAGTTTGATTTCAAATAAATGTGTAAGTGAAAAGAAAAGACTGTTTTTAGTATACACGTAATTGAATGAAAAAAGTGCCTTTTATTTTTTATTTAATTCTCATTAATTTATTCATTGATTTACTTTTATTCAAGGTGTGTTAATCAGACTTAATTAATTAAATCCTGAATGTATTCAAATTTTTCTCAGGAATGTATTTTACTACAACTGTAGCTATATATAATATATTAAAAACAAATAATTTTATATTGCATGGTACAACAAATCATTTTTGCATTTGTAATAAGTATGTAGATTTTCTTAAGGGTAAGGTAACGCCACCAATGTTAAAAAAAATCCCTCTCACAAAAATTCTGAAAAAAATTTAAAATGTTCTCCTCTATACCCCCTATCAGTACCTAAAATATCAGGTATACAAATACGATCTAGTTTTTGAGTTATAAAATTTTAAAGTTGACTACTTTAAATTAACATGGAAAAATGAAACTCCCATGTTAAATTGGTCAACTTTAAAAATTCATAACTCAAAAACTAGATCGTATTTGTATACCTGATATTTTAGCTACTGATAGGGGGTATAGAGGAGAACATTTTAAATTTTTTTCAGAATTTTTGTGAGAGGGATTTTTTTTAACATTGGTGGCGTTACCTTACCCTTAAAAAAAGTAAAAATAAACAAATAATGCTAAACATAAATATTTTTTCATTTCACTGTTGCTCCAAATAAATAAATATACTAATTTATTGTATTCATGCTACCTTGGACGAAGTCCATTATATTTAAATTAATAGGAATTAATTAAGGTTCGACCCACTTTGAATATATGGCTCCAAAAAATTAGTTAATAAAATTTAGCCAACCAAATTAATTTACACTAAATTAGTTTCTAAATAAGAAATTTTCTACGATGTTAATTATTGCTAACAAGATTTTTTTTTCTATATTTTAGACAATTTAAACTATATTTTACTGTGCATGTTAAGGGTAAGGTAACGCCACCAATGTTAAAAAAAATCCCTCTCACAAAAATTCTGAAAAAAATTTAAAATGTTCTCCTCTACACCCCCTATCAGTAGCTAAAATATCAGGTATACAAATACGATCTAGTTTTTGAGTTATGAATTTTTAAAGTTGACCAATTTAACATGGGAGTTTCATTTCTCCATGTTAAAGTAGTCAACTTTAAAAATTTATAACTCAAAAACTAGATCGTATTATTCGTATTTGTATACCTGATATTTTAGGTACTGATAGGGGGTATAGAGGAGAACATTTTAAATTTTTTTCAGAATTTTTGTGAGAGGGATTTTTTTTAACATTGGTGGCGTTACCTTACCCTTAAGGTAGAGATAACGTCGAACAGCTGTTCGACGTAATCCCCTTTGATTAACATGTAAACCTTAGCAAATTGACAAAAATTCTGAAATTTTTTTGAGAGGCAGATATTAGTGCCCAAAAGCCATAGAAAAAATTTCAAAACGATTTAACGAGCCGATTTTTTTAAATTAATTTTTTAGTTTGGCTCTCCATGGGAAAGCCCCTAGGATCATACATACAAAATCCTTGGAAAGCCCTATGCTGAAAATTAAAAAAATTAATTAAAAAAAATCGGCTCGTTAAATCGTTTTGAAATTTTTTCTATGGCTTTTAGGCACTAATATCTGCCTCTCAAAAAAATTTCAGAATTTTTGTCAATTTGCCAAGGTTTACATGTTAATCAAAGGGCGTTACGTCGATCAGCTGTTCGGCGTTATCTCTACCTTAAGAATAATTAAAAGAAACGTGATATTTTAATTCCTAGATTTAGTTTTTATTTTTTGTTATGTTGGTACACCGATTTATGGCTGACACATGCGCGGATGTAAACAAAGATTTAGAATTTTGCTGAGTTATTAAATTATTGCGACGTAATATAATTAAACCAATCTTACAAGTTTAATTTTGATAGTATAGTCTTAAGACTAAATCTTGTATTATACTATTTGTGATATTAAGAGTTATAAAAAGTTTAGATTCAACTGATTAAGAAGAGTTATTACAGAAATGGAGTCGGAAAACATTTTCCTGTTTGTGCCCAACCTCATAGGTAAATATATATTGTAATCACGTTGTAATGCTTTAGATAATCACTGCCGGTATTATCATGAGAAAATTTACAACCTCATTAAGGGGGATTATAATTTAAAATACAATAAAACTTCATAAGAATGAGATTACGTGCCACGAAATGACCAAATTTTGACCTCCACAGCATAGGGTCAAGATCAAATTTTGCATTACATATTATCACACGTACATTATACTGTAGCAATGACATACATGCTGAAATAGCATAATATGTTAAATTAATTTTAAAAACTCATTAATAAACTACAGTACAGTACATGTATTGCATCATATAATTAGGATATACTGCCACTAATATTGATCCCTTAAATTACTGTACAGTATATTTATGCATGCTGTAAAGTATAATATATACTGTAAAAAATTAATTTGCTTGATCAACTCTGTGGGTGCATAATACTGTTCATGTATTATTGTATTTATACAGTATGCCTATACACAAGCACATTGTACTGAAACTACAGTATAGCGTACAGATCTTACTTTACCCATAGACTTAATTAATTAACATCGCTCCAAGCTAACTTGCCGCCTGTCTGTTATATATAGCCAGTAGGATATATCCCATGGTGACAGGCAAATGGCTTGGGGCCCCATCGAGTCTACTCATAAACTAATATCTGTTATACTGTAACTGTATGTTAATTGTATTTTATGTATATTTCACACCATTAGCTATTTTGTTGTTTAATGTTTTAATACACCAACAAGAGTTTATACAGTAATAAAAATTACTTTTCAGGCTACGCCCGAGTGATTCTGGCTCTGATCTCCTTCTACTTTATGCCAACCAATCACGTGATTGCAATCTCATGCTACATAACGTCAGCATTACTCGATGCGTTTGACGGACATGCTGCTCGCTACTACAACCAAAGTGAGTTTATGTTTTTGTTATAATTCCCAGTAAGCACATCTCTGTCAGTCCAACATTTGTCCAGTGCTGAGACTGTTGGGCCAGTACTGTGCCAACACTCTACAGTACCGGTCAAACACATTTTTGACAACCTGTGCTTACTGGAAACTGCATTACTTTTTATTTTCAGAAGTGGTGACTAAATAATTACTAACATTGCATCATGCCACGCCCACTATGAGAAAGTGGGTGGTGGGGCAGATTTCAACTTCGTCTATTTACAGAGAAAACATTGTCTTGCTTTTTTTTTTTTTAATACAGTAGTTTTCATAAATATGCTAACATGACGACATTATCATTTTATAACCAGAGCCAGCTGATTCCCAAACATTTTCGAAGTGATGAGCTATCAAATTTAAAATTTAAATTTTGCTTGAAAATTGTTGAGAGAATATCTCACAACATCTCCAGCACAGTAATGTCTTTTTGTTGAGAGCTGATCTTCAACAACTTAGAACACACTGTTCTCAAGCAGAAACGAACCACAGCCAATGTATGAAAAAGAATTATATTAAAAATGCTTGGTCCATTTTTCTCTTTTTTTTATTAGCACAAAGTATAAATAAATAGAATTTTCTTCCCTTCACTCCAGTTCTACATACTGTTAAAAATTACTGCATTTCAACGCTTGCATGATAATTGGATCTTGTTACAAGAGCTCGAGGTCCTAATGTTCTCCATGCTCCAGGCACCAAGTTCGGAGCCATCTTGGACATGCTGACTGACCGATGTGGCACCATGTGCTTGCTGGTGACTCTGTGCCTCTTCTACCCTCGCTACACCTTCTTCTTCCAACTGAGCATGTGCATCGACATCGCCTGTCACTGGATCTACCTCCATGCGTGAGTATATTCTCTTTGACTTCTGTTGTAATCTGCTACTGTAGTCAGAAGTGTAGTCAACAAGAGAATGGATTTTAAGTCATTAGGGGAGGTTTTTGTCATAAAAAGGGGGTATATTTATTCTATTCTGCAGAAGGGTTTTTAAAAATTTAAAAACTACACTAGCTCATGCTATTATCATTTATCTGTGCATACTGCACACCACTATCACAACATAGTGCCTGTATTTGCTTTTCCTCCATTGACAAAATTAAAAATTCTTATTTTTTAATACTGTATTGTAATACTGGTAAATAATATTAAAGGGATTTCTTATTAAATATGCTAAATCATTATACTTTGTCTAAAAAGGCATGGTACTGTATTTTGATATTTCTACTTTATTTTACATTTTCTCTATTTTTAAATTTAATTCAATACTGTAGATTATTTGAAATAATGCAATGATATTAATTTTTTTTGGATAGAAGCCTTTTACAACATATACCATTGCCTGTAGATTTATTTTCTGGATGGAAGCCTTTTAAAATGTATTGATTGTAGCAAAAAAGCAACTTAGCCTTTGTTAACTTGTACATCGAAAGTAGAACATTACGGATTAATGTCAGGGATTTATTTTTTGTCAAATAGTACATAAAAAATAGTTTTACTCCTAAAAATAAAGAAAAAAATTAACTGTTAACATGCTCAAGTATGCAAAAAAAAAAAAAAAAAAGGGGATGGGAAAAAAGCCATCTAGTTATTTTGAGAATACTAATAAACTTTTTGTTTAGAAAATGCTGATTTGACTAATAGCAGAGGCAGTTCTTATAGAATTAATGCTATTTTTGCCATGTGTTACATATAAAACTAAAAATGAATACATGAATATGTAGCTGTATTGCTAATTTTTTCCCAAAAATATTAATAAAATCATGTCTGTGTAAAATTACTAAGATTTTTAGAGTTTTTCACCATCTAGTGTGAACATTTAAAGTCCACTCTTTTTGCCGTGTTCTAATTTTTCTGTCTTGTCTCCAGGACTCTTCTTCAGGGCAAAACGAGCCACAAGTTCATTGACATGTCAGAGAACCCTATCATGCGCATCTACTACACCTCTCGTACCGTCCTCTTTGCGATGTGTGCCGGTAACGAGCTCTTCTACGCCTCCCTCTACATGCTGCACTTCACTCCAGGTCCCACTGGTACGTACCACACCATTAGTTTCATTCCTGAAGAATTGCGGCATTGCGTCCCCATCAATATTTTATTATACCCCTTAGAAGTTTAGATGATTCACAATTGATGAGTAGTAACAGGCAAGTAGAAAGTAGATTGCAATGTTGTACTTTTATCACACAGGTAAATTAATAAATCAAGAAAAGAGCTGCCCACATCACAGCTTCTTTCGAGTTCCTTTTTTAGGTGCTCACTGCTGGTAGTGAGATACCTTAACAATGTTGTTAACTAGATTCATAAAATTACAAGTTTTAATTTTAATTTACCTTCACATAGTTGGAAAGAAAGGTTGAATTAAATTGCTTATTGGATTTCTTAATTATTTTTTGAATTAATTAATTAAAATTAATTAATTTTTTAAAGAAGAACAATCAAATTAATAAAAATGAAAGGTTAAGTACTGCATACACTAATCAGCTAGAACTGTAGCAATATTGTAATTGTCTTTAATTATTATCTAATTGTACCAATATCCATTTTTTTTCTAATGTAAAAAATATCTGTTACATAAGCTTCTAAGATTATGAAAAAAAAAAAAAAAAAATCAAATGGGAAGTTTGAACTTTAGAGGTTTGACCTGATGATAACTTAAACATTTTTATCTCAATATTATATTATTATGTTACACAATAACTGTTTAAGTTTTTCTTAAGGCAATGAGTAAATTTAGATTAATATTTTATAATTTAAACCATGTAAATTAAGGACAACCCCGGTAAAAATCAACAACCATATCATTTCAGTTGCTGGCGTTGGTCTGTGGAAGCTCCTATGCTACGTGACTACGCCTGTAGCGTTGGTGAAGTCCCTGATTGCCCTTCTGCAAGGCTACGTGGCCTGCTGTAACATCTCCGTCGTTGACGTCAAGGAGCGGGAGGAGGAACGCAACAAGAAGCCGCAGTAATTCTTGAAAAAAAGGCGGCAAGTTTAAATTATTCTTGTTTCTGGTCAATCATTTGATAAATTATATTTGGTATACCTCTTGTATGATGTCATGAACTTCTCTTTTATCCTCCAATAGATGCTTCAAGTCAGCTGATTTTGCAGTATTCCCACAGTCCTATCCAAACCTATGTAAAAAAAAAAAAAAAATCAAAATTGCTTTTTTTTGGCAGTAAAAAAATTTTTTAGAGGAAAATAAACTCTTAGTTCATTATAAGAGTACTCTGAATTAGGGATGTAGGAGATTGTTTAATTTAATAGTTACAGACTGAGAAAAATTCAAATTTTGTAACATGGTGGCTTATGGATAAAAATTTCCCAACGGGACACTTGAAGCCTCTATACAATCCTCATTGGGGACGCTCATGACTTCATACAAGTGCTGAAAGGGGGCTTACACAATCTGGCAATATGTGAATAGAGCATACTCTTGTCTGATAATATTTATGTTAGTAATTGCTGGATACATGTAGGCATTTAAACAATGACTACTGTGGATATGCTTTTGTTTTGTTATAATTATTACCTGATATTAATTTTAAAAAAAGTAGAATCTAATAAATTTCTGTAGAGATCTGATATAATATACTTATTATCCCAATATGATATTCATGCTAAAACATTGATTTTGAATATTGAATATGTTTGAAATTTTAAGAACTTCATTTTTTTATTAAAAATAAGGTATTTTCAAGTGTTCTGAATTTTCTTTTTGATATATAATTTCTTAAAACTGTGCTAATAGATCCAATGTAAGTAAATGCGTATAATAAACAGTATAAACTAACTTTTGAAGCCAAAATCCTAACATATGAATTATTTTTAAACACTGTTTTATGGCTAGTTATGAAAAACCTGTTGATTTTAATATTGAGACTCAATTGAGAGTATGAAATTCAAAATGAAAACATAAATTTGAATCAAACTAATGTTGGCATTATGTTTCAATGAAACCATTACATTTTATTTAGGAGGATCTTTTATTTTTAAGCTAACAATAAGTTTAATTTAAGAGTAAATGTACTTGAAGATCATAGTAAATATTAGCTATAAATTAAATGATTACCAAAAAATTAAATCATTACCATCATGTATGATGAAACTAAAAATTCATTGTTAAATTTGTATGTTGTCTTTATAATAGTTTTTAAAACGGATTTAATTAGCAAAAGTATATGAAAACAGTTTAAAATATAGTTGCCATATTAACTTGGATATTGTTGTGAAATTGTAAGCCTATTTTGTATCTAAGGTTTTAAATCAATTGTGTCATGGCAACTCTGACTCACAGAAATTACTGCACGGTGGCCAAAGTAGCTACATACAGTGTTTTAAAGATAACAGTTAGTCATTTGGCTACTGCATAGCAATTTCTGTTTGTCCATTTTGCAGCTTCACGCTATTAGCTGTAACTCAGAATTACCGAGACACCATCAATATACAATCGAAAGCCAAGATTTATTTCTATTTTCAGTCTTTTTTTATTTATTTATTTTTTTTTAAAGACACAAATCTTGTGTCAATTCCATAAGAACTGATTGTTTAAAAATAAGAAGTAAAGTTCATTTTAAATGAATTATTATAACATTTAAAAAGAGTAAAAAAAATTGCTCTATAATCACATTTTGATTAGAAATATTTATAGTTTGTAATATGATTTTTATTTTTTTTTATCTGGTGCCAAAATATTGTAATTAGTACCACATTTGGAGCAGAAAAAAATGTTTGTTGACTGGTGGTTAAAAATGATAAAATTTTCCAAATGAATGTTTACATTTATAATGTAAATGATAGACTTTAGATTTTTTTTATAGAATAGTTCATAAATTTTATTGCATTAATGTTTAATGTGGTAAAATATAACCATAAAGTCGTTTATCATATATTTTAATATTGTGTTTTTAGTTTAGATGAAGCTACTAATTCCAAACTGGCTCTTCATTTTCAAAAAGGTTTATTATTGATTTGCTTATTATTAAAATATAATCCTTATTACATATGGAAGAAGGGTAACTTGAAAATAGTAGAGCAGCCAGATATTAGGCACATGCAGGAAATTTAATTTAAAAAATAAAATTACGATGATTTTTAAATGTGAATAATAAATTTTTTTCTTACAATTCTTTGGTATTTCAAGAACGTGTGGTGAAAAATCTTGTGTCAAAATAATAATTGGGGGGGAAAATTACAATTTTGAAAACAAATACTGATTCAATTTAAACTTCTGCTTTTGCCTTGTATCGAGCTTAGAAATATTATTGTTTAGGTAAAAAAAGGCAGTAGATTGATGTAATTATATATCCTTTCCACTATCTTTGTTTTTAAAAACTTAGATTTAACTTAAATAATATTTAATCATATAGAAATTAGTATAGGATGGCACCTTAATATTATTCTTGTATGTGGAATTTAATGTTTGGTGTTTTGTCTTTATTTCCATATTATTTTTGTATTTAAAGTACCCTGTCATTCCCTATTTTATAGTGTGTAATGAATTAGAGCTTCCATATTTTACTAATACCCTTTTCATGACCAAAATATAAATAACCAGCTGTTTGCATTAGAAATTCTGTGAAAAATTGTTATTGTGATTACTGTATTGAGTTCACTATGCAGTATTTTTACCAAATTAAAATTTAACAGGAATAAATATATTTTTTGATATAATTTAAAACTTTACATTTTTAATGGACTTTTTTTTTAAAAGTAACAAACAAACAAATTTAATTTATTTGTAGATTATACTAAAAAGGTTTATTTATTTTTTATTAATTATAATTTGGTACAAATTTATTGCAGAAAAACACATTTCAAAGTATTCTGACCAATTGTTTTTAATTTGGTGGTATAGTTAGCTAGCTTACATTTTTTTAATTTCCTCTGTCATTTATATGGCTATATGTACTTTATAAATTCCACTTTTTTTTTCTTGCATTTATTTTTTATTTGCAATTGACCTATACTTACATCACAAAATATGACTGTATTATTTTAATAAGCTGTATAATTTACTGCACCAAAGATCAAAATAAATAATAAAAAATAAAAATGTCTTCTTTTTTCAACCTTATTCTAATACATAATAACTACAGTACTTCCAATTTGTTTATAATGCCAGCAGTGGAATATAATAATGTGAAATTAAATTAAAACTTTTGTTTGCAAAAAAGTAATTCTTGCCATAGAATCTTGCTATTTTTGTTAAATTATTTAATTAAATTATTTTGTTTTTGCCTTTTTTTTTTCCTTAATATTAATTGATTAAATATGCTTCAATAAATTGTTTTAGCTTGAAATTTAATTACTATGTATTTTATGAACCGGCCGCTAAGATTATGTTAATAATTTTGGCTGGACATTAATGTATAAACTATTTATGAAAAAAAAAAAAAAAAAATGTTGCAAGTTTAGTTAATTAGAGCAGAATATATATATAGAAAAATAGAATTAATATAATATAGCACAACATGATGCATTCCTTACGGGGTAAGCCAGCAGCATTATATTATCCACAAATAGACCTCCTCAGCATTCGATTCTTACATACTCCACTTGCTTCAGATAATCATGATACTTTTTTGCCTTCTACATTTGAAAAATAAATTATATTTGCATTTCAAATAGAACACTTTCCATTTGTGCAACTGAAAGTAAAAATCAGTTTTTTTATTTTATTTCACTGATAGTAAACTAATGAAATTGTTTATAAGCCTATTTACATTGCATACAGGCTCTCAAATAACATATTATATAATGAAACATACAACCTAAAATTTTATAACTACAAGCCGGAGAATAAAAATTTTATTAATTTTTAAAGCTGTCTGTATAAAAAAATATTGAAACATTTGCACATTATTCTGGAGTTATATGAAATTGAATTTTTATCAAAAAATGCATTACTTTTTTATATTATGGTCAGTTAAAAAACGAACAGAGGAAATAAGCTATAAAATGATAGTAGGATGCAAGCATGTATAAAAGGGATGAGGGAGTATAAAATTTTATTAATATTTCAGAGATACATCTACTCTTCAATAAAAAAAAAAAAAAAAAAAAAAAAAAAAAAAAAAAAAAAAAAAAAAAATGAAAGCCCCTTTAAGTTAGGTTACCGTTGAAGCATTTATGTTATGCGGCACAGTCTACTTTCAGGGACGAAACAAAAATAACTTACATTTTTACTATAAGTTTAATAATAATAATAATGGGGAATTCTCTTACAACTCAAATTTTGATTTAACTACTATATTAAGATAAGGTACATATTAACAATAAGTTTGACTTAAGTTTCAACTTTTTAAACTCAAATTTGAGGACTATGAAGGGATTATTAGAATAGGGGCAAAGTATGCAACCTGCGCGCAAACCTGAAAATTGTGACGTAGAAACTCCCTAGTTAACACACAACAACTGCCTGATATCATAATTTGAGCGTCAAGGAGTGATTGGCTATAAATTTTAGTAACATAATCGAAATCAGCGGGTTTTTCTACACTAGTATCAATAGTTTTGTCTCCAATATCAGTTTATTTTAAGAGTGATAATCGAAAATATAAATTTATTGCAGGAAAATTTCGCCTGCTAGGCAGTTTCTACGTCACGTTTTGGCGCTAAATTCAAAAGAAGGAAGATTTTTAAAAAATTCCCTTGTCTCCAATTTTGAAGATTGAAACTTTTTTGTTTTGGGACATTTAATTTCAAGGCATAGAGCATCTGAAAAAAAATTAAAATAAATGTAGGAGAATTCCCCATTGTTTGTTGGGTTAATAAATTATTGGAGGTGGAAAATATATATAAAAAAATATTTAAATTAAATTGCCGAATTGCATGTTAAAAGGTAAGAACTTATATACATAAATAAAATTATCACACAAAAATAAATTTATTTATCGGGATTTTCAGCAAATTTGAAAAATTAATCCCCTGAGAGTTAGATTTACCTGCATTACAGTAGTGCTAAGCAGTTAGCTAACTTACAGGGGTGTTAAAGAATTTATACATTTCCCTTTATTTATTAATTTTTTTTAACTGAATGCTCACAATATAGTAATTTTGTTACTATAATGAATGCAAACTTATGTTATATTGCGTAAAAACAATCCTAATGTAGTTAGTAAAACATTTTATTCAACCTATTTTTTTGGGAAAATAATAATAATCCAACATTGAGAGTTAAGTAAGTTTTTATAAATTATTTTCTGCGTCACGTACAAATGATATATGATTTGGCTAATTTAATGTTTACAAAGTCCTTATTCTATTTTTTCAGTTTCATGTCATCGATGTCATGATATGACGCATATGTATGTTTTGAATCGATATATTTTGATGCTTTTGTTTACAATATTGTTATTGTATAACTTTTGTCAAAACAAACAGATAAAACGCTTAAACTAATAAATTTAAATAAATCTAAATTCCTACCTAATGTATTAAATTAAAAATGAGAATATACTGTACAAACATTTTATTATTTCCACCATACAAATATTTTCACAACAGATAATTACATTGAAATTTACAGTTGATTAACAAAGAATAAAAATTTACAATCGACCATAAAATTTTACTACCAAATTCTTGTCTTAATTTTAAATACCATGGATTCATAAAATTATTCTTAATTATTTTTCAAATTTATTAATACAGGACTTAATTAAGATAATATATTAACATTTTTTTCTTTAATTTAATATTAAAAGTTTGCTTTATACTTTTATCGATAAATTGCAATAAATTTTTCTATACTTCTGCGAGCGATGTCATAAGAGTTTTTGCTGAAAATTTATTAAATTTATTAAAAATATGTTCTAAAAAAAGTCTGTGTTTATATTATATATACAATACAATTTTTCTCATTATTGCATACATAATATATTTCTTTACAAGAAAACTTCAACTTCATTTGTTTGTATTGAAATTAAAATATAATAGAAAAATTGTATACATACAAAATTGTAAGGTCTTATAAAGGCTGTACAGTACACAATACAGTACATGTTTTCTCTATTTATTATATATCTATTTCCTTATAAGAAAATTTTATATCCACACAAACAAGTAGAGTTGAAGTTATCTTGTACATACAATAAATAGAAAAATTGTATTGTGTAATATATGTACCGTAACTTTTAAACAAATTTCTTGTTTACAATTCTCACAGGATGAAATAAAAATTTATTGCATGTAAAGTTGACTTAATTAAATCACCTACTCATTGAGTACCGGCACAATAGAACAATAAAATAATATATAATAGAGTCAGAGGGCTAGCTATATTAGAAGAGTCTAAACAAAGAGTTTACAAATATATAATCTCTGGTCTAAACTCATTGGGAGTTTGTTTACTATAGAAAAGGTAATATTGAATGATGTGGTGGATGAGGTATATGAACTATAGGTTCCATAGGCCTTTCATAATTATGTTTTGTTTATATAATTGTTTTAACATTGGCAAAAGGTTATCTATTACACTATATATTTTATATTTAATACACACTGTTGTTCAAACATGTAAAAATACCAATTCTTATCTATTATATGTTTATTTTTTTTACTAAAATTCAAGTGTATTTTTAAGTTGATACAATTATTTATGCTAAAATTTTAGTTATATTATGAACATTATAAACATGAAAGTTATCTTGAATTCATTACACAAAACAAATTTATTTTTACGTTCATGACAAATATAATTTTTTACATTTTTTTTAATGACGTGTTTATAATGATGTAAATTACAATTAACAAGTAATACAATAAATAATAATTTGTTTTATACATTGTTACGGTTTTAATTTAAAAAAAAAACTTGATAACGTATGACAACAGTTAACATTTATTTCAAATAAATATATTTCATTACATTAAATTCAGTGATGTAAAATTATATTGAGTATGTTATATAAATTTTATTTTATTTTTTTTCTACAGCTATAATATATGCAGTTTTACCTCTCCCTATTTTTTAATATATTAGAGACAATTACATATTTTTTGAAGAATTGTGCAAAAAATATCATAAATTTAATAAAAAATGTGAAAAAAAACATTAAGAGGTAAGTTTGAGACTATAAAAAAATAGTACAGTAACTTAACGTATAAATATTTTAAAAGTTGGGTAGAAAAAAAATTGTGTCCTATCTCTAAAAAAATACTTACTTTAAACTAAAATAAAAACTTTATTTCTTGAAAGTAATATGAAAATATTGTTTTACTAAAAAAAATGAGAATTTGAAATATTGCACTCGCAGCTTAAAAGATATAATAAAAGTTACACACTGGAAGATCACAGTATAACATAGAATACGGATAGTACATAAATACATTTATATAATTATATGTTATGCAAAGTTTTATTACCTAATATTGATGTATCATCTTGAAAATATTAATGAAAAAGTTTTTTTTATAAAAAATTAGGACATTTTGAAATTAAAATAAGTTAGGATTACTTGAATTGAACTCGTTTTTGCAAATTGCGATAAAACGAGTTGGTCGTATTTGACGGAACACCATCGTCATAATATATATTATAATATGTAATTTTTCATCAGTAATCTTATATAAAGATAAAATTAAATATGAGTTGGTTATTTCTTAGAAGAATTAAATAAAGTATAGAATAACTTTTAATTTTTAAGAGAGTTTTCATTGAACGAATTACTAAAATATTTTCATTTTACGTACAATTTTTAACACATTTTGACGATTCTTTTGATATTATATTAATTAACAATTATTAACAACATTAAAACTCTCATTTAAAAACATTTAACAACAAATTAAGCATCTCATCTCATGTAAATTAAATAATAGGAGGGCGGGGTAATTTTTGCGACGAACAAATATTATAAATTTTACGAAGTGAATGATATGAGGTACTTTCAAATTTATACTAAATATTTCAGAATTTTCATAAATAAAGTGCATTTTATATGTGCTTGGCTGTGCGTATTTTTGTAACCATGCACTTCATACTATTTGACATCAGGAAATAAGAAATATTATTTATTATACTTTTGTAAGGTTTCAAAAATTAATATTGAAATTTATCCATATTCCATATCTCCAGGTAAGGTGAAAATATTAAACGTTTGGTTAGCACTTAGCATCAGCAGAAATAAAAAACGGATGAAAAAAACTATAAAAATGTATGGCACTTCAATGATATTCTACGATTTGTTTTTTTGAAAATTATTTTTAAAATGTTAATATTTTCACATAATTATGTAATTTAAATTAAGACCATCATTTTTACAATTTTAGTAATAAAACAGAAACATTGCAATTAAATTATACCAATTTGTTACGTAATTAAAAAAAACTTGAATTACGTTCTATTTCTGTCAAAATAACCCTCACAAAATAGCAAAGTTGTAAATCGTTTAGGATCGTTTTTATTTCAAACAAATGTACGTACTGTTCCTGGAAATAGAGGGGTTTTATGACTTTTTTCTATATTTAATTTTATACTCTGCACTTCAATCTAAAAAGTAAGAGAAAGTACATTTTCAAAACTGAAATAATGATGTGAAAAAATAGGGGAGAAACAGACAGAAACCTTTTACTTCTGGTGAAAATTTTTATATTTTTTATGCAATCTTTGTTAAAGTTAGTGAGAATATAAACTCTCTGTACCTCAAATTAATTTAACATGAATTATGATAGAAACAAAAATTGCAAGGTTTCTTGTAGGTTGAATTTAAATTTCAGCATTTAAAGTTAATAAAATAAAACCTGTAACATTGATACATCTGATTGGGAATATTAAATCAACATTCACACAATCCATGCAGGTCTACTACTTGTTCTTTCATTTGAAAGTGACCCTACCACGGTCTGTTGACCAGGGTCACGTGATGCAAAAGGTCAGTCAGGGTCTCTACTACAGTCGACCTTTATCGCCAATGCTGCTGTTATGATGACCATTAGAGCGAGGGCAAGTTGAACAGCGGCCAGAACGGGAACGTCAGAAACAAGAGCGGGAGATTCAAGCAAAGTGAGAAAAGATCTGACTCCTAGTGCACCCACCAGAAGGGCTGCAGTACCCCAGAGAGCTGCCAGTAACGCTGCGGTGCGAGGGTTCGGTCCTAGCCAACGTAGGTGTGTACAAGAAGTACAGCCACCAGGTTGGTAACCGCTGAAACCGCGACTGTAGTGGATACTCAATGCAGCAGCGATGACGGTGATACCTCCTGAAACAGATGACGTAATCATTAGGAGTTTATGGTTGTAGCATGAGATTATTTACTCATTTTTGTTTATTTACTAATTTTAGTTATTATTTCACCCAATAGAAATATATACACAAATGAGTTATTAGAATGTGAATTTTTTAGTGGTTTAATCGAAAGAAGGGGTAAAAATATGGTATAATACTGTGAATTTTTTCATATTTTTCTGAGACCGGGAACTATTTTTAAAAAATTATTGAAAGTCTATTTTGTTGACTTCACGAGCGGCACTCCTTAATAAAAAGGATAGGATAGTGCCGCCCGTGACTTTCAATAACTTTTTAAAAATAGTTCCCGGTCTCAGAAAAATCTGCATGAAAAATTCACAGTATCATATTTTTACCCCTTCTTTCGATTAAGCCACTAAAATTTTCACATTCTAATATCTCATTGTTATCTACAAATTATGTTTTTAGGGTGGGGATAACATGCAAAAGCGCCTAATGGTTTAATGGTTATGGTGCACGGGGAGGCACCATAACACTAAAAGTGGTTGTTATCCTAAAAAAAGTGTCTGTTATCTCATGAACTTCATGCTTTACTGGAGATAGCTCCAATACACAGAAGATGCAGATTTTGAATTTCGTGATAAAAAGAGCTCTCAGTTTTAGTCATAATTCCTATATCAACTTCAAGCGTGGTTATTTTGTGATTTTTCTTTTTTTCTTCTTCTTTCAAAATTATACCTTTATTTTTGTCCTTTCTATTCACGCATTTATACTTCCTAATATTTAATTTAATGAGTTAACGCTTCGTGAATTCCGAAATGTATAAATTAAGTGATTAAATACATACATGCTTTCACTTAATATACGTTTGTATAATAATTGCAAAGCATGCGATTCGTAATTAAATACTTAGTACGCTTAGTTTCCCAACATAATGTGCTGTAAATGAAAATTTAATATTCACACATGAACAAACTGTTCAATAAAATCGTTTCCGCTTCCATAAAATTAGATTTGTTCATTAACTAAAGTTTCTCGAGCGTGAAATTGTATCAAACATAAAGTACCTTTTTAGTACAAAATCGAGAGAGAATTTACAATTGATGTACATGAACGGTAAAAAAATAGAGCTTTTTTTGTAGTGAAGAAATTTAATTTAATTTAATAATATTTTTGGGTGGTATTCAAGAAGAGTTAAGGAGCGTTTTAGGGAGAGATATTTTAAGAAGCGTTTTTCTTACCTGTTATATACCTGGTATAAGAAATGCTTCTTAAAATATCTCTCCCTATAAAACGCTCCTTAACTCTTCGTGAATCCCACCCATGTAAATAAAAAAAAATCACAATAATAAAAATATATTGTAATTTATTAATATTTGTTATTTCACCATCACTTGACTTAAAAAATACAAAATTTGACTTTCGCAGCCGTGAAACTCGCAAAGAAATAGGAGGGATTCAGCGAACTATAAATATTTAAGAAGAATTGTTAGAAGCACGTGACTTTGTGTTCCAGAGATTCATCATTCCCGTCCGTCACAAATAATGAAACCGTGTAGCGATGAATACGAAATTCAGTGAGTTCAAGGTTCACTCAAATTACTGGAGGGCTAAAACCGATCACTTTATAAATTGATTTCGAATAGAATGGCCAGTTTAATCCCATGTACTGCCAAACTTTTTCACATAGCAGTCGCTAAAGAACCTACTGCATGAGAGTGTGCTGAATGATAGCATCCTGTATAAATTATACCAACCATCCTGACTGAGGTTTCCATGGTTTTCTCAGCTACCATTAGGTGATTAGAGATTATAATGCAATATTTAAAAGCGACCTTCGAGGATTAACAAATTTAATGTAATATTTACTGCATAAAATTATGATAAAAAATGCAATATTTAGACATGCATGATGTTACACATTAAATTGGAACTTGAGATATTATATCATTGGTTTTATTTTTTTACTTTAATATTCTTAAAATTTTAGGCAAAACGACGTCGTTGTCATTAAAATATTTAACACGGCCGCGTCCATGAAGGACAATCGGATGACCTTGGGGTGACCTCTGACCTGCTGGTACTCCAAGGCCAAGGTTAAGTTGACCTCTCTCTTCTATCAAGGCCACGGTGCCCATCACCATAGCTGAGATGCCGCACACGATCTGAAACAAGTCAGAAATTTTATTACTATAATTTTGTACAAACATTAGAAATAAACTTTATTAACTGTTGAATTTTATTCATGGCGAGTTTTAGGATGAAAAATAGATTGCCTAATCCCAAATGAGTTTGATGAGTGTTACTTAAATAGAACATATTATGTAATAGATGATAAAAGATTTTTTTTTCTTCACAGAGATTATTATGTTGTTATAAAATTTCTTCCGATAGACAACAGAAAATAGTGAATATCCGTTTTATTGGTAATGTAATAAATTAAAGGTTATAAATATGCATGGATAATTTCCGTATGCATTTTTGACCGGGTTAGAAATTCCCTCCAGTTCAATGTAGAATATGATAAAAAAACATTTTAATAATAAATTTGTAACCAAGCGACTCTAAACAAAAATGTACTGCCTTGATGTAAAATTAAGTAGATGTAGCATGTTATAAGTACAGAATGAAAATATTAAAATAATAACTGAATATTACATATATTAAAAAAATTATTATTTACTTAACTATAATTAAATTTTCTATATTTATATAGGAAAAATTAATTTCAACAACTTATTTGATGTCTTTATGATATGTACGCTAGTAGTGATTTTGCATGGGACAGAAAAATAATTTAATTTAAATACTTTTCTAAAGACTTTTTATTTCAATAGCATGAAAGGATGGTATATTTATAAAGAAAATATAAATTAGAATAATATAACATCATATTTTACGAGATGATAAAAATATTGTAAGATATTTTATTTGAAGTAGTCAATAATCTCGAAAAAAAAAAAATATCCATGTTATGTATTAGATAAAATTTGCTCGCGAAATTTATATTTCTTAGGAGGCAGAAAAGAAGAAATATTGATTGATACCTAGAGAAATATATGTAAATAAAAATGTTTTGTTTTCTGTCACAAAAAGTTATTTGGTCGATCTTTTGAAGTTTAATAAAAGAAAGCTCACAAGGGTTCTTCATTTTTTTTTATTTTTAGTTGAAATTTTTATTTACCTTTCTCGGAAAATTGCCTTTGTGTTTTCTTAATCAAGATTTTTATATTAAATCTATATGAAAAGAATATCAAAATATTTTCAGTTTGAGTTAAATTCCAACTTTCTTTTCTTTTTTTATACTTATTATTTTTTTTGACAAATATATTATATACGTACATTGAAATGCATATCAGAATTTATAATATGTTGTGGGCAAACAAAAAATTTAGTGATTCATGCATGTGTGTTCATGCCCCCCAATTATTTTTTACATATGCATAGATAAAAGAAAAAAAGGTCATACTAATTGTAAGATATTTTCACATTTTATAGATTTGATTTATTTCTGTCTTCAAATAATACTGGGACATACATGTAAGCCTCCAAGCCTCCTAAGGTTTTGATTGATCAAAAGGTAAATTATCAGAACTGCTTTCTTATTAAATTTAAAGTTATTTTTTAAGATTTAATAAATATATTATTATTTATTATTAAATTATATTTTAAATTAATTATTTTGATTTTCATAATAAAATGTTTTTCATAATATATTTTTTAATTATTTTTCTTATTCTTAATATTTAATTGTCAAATGTAAAAGTTAAAATAACAATTCTATTAAAAATTTAATTTAAATAAATTATAAAACCATTTGCATTAAAATTAAAAATAATTTTTGGGAAGATATATAAGTCCGACATTATAAAAAATATGCATCATGTAAATAATAGTGAATGTTTTCTGAAGCAATGGAGGCTTAAGAGGCGTAAAAATTTTCTCCATAAGCCACCATGTTAAAAAATTTGGATTGTTTTCTGAAGTTTTCTCAGTAAATTTTGAAGCATTAGGGTTCTCTAAAAAAAATCTTTAATGTTCAAAAAAAGCATTTTTTTTTCTTTTTTTTACATTGGACGGTGGGAACACCGCAAAATCTTGAAGCTTCTAAAATAACTTCGTCTGAAATGAAGATACAGTGACGTCACGTTAACATTACAAAGCTCGTCTTATATAAATTCCTGAGCGCAGCACTTTAATCCCGCTCGATCGTATGTCACAAGCTGCGTGCAATTTCGCGCCTCGCGATGTCTCGGCGTAAGTCAACACGTAAATATTTTACGTCTCAGACAATGGGAATTTTCGGATGTTTTTTTATCATAAAAAATATGTAAATTGTAATATTTTATTTAGTGTTTTCCTTTACATTATTGCATTTTTTGTGTAAACAATTTTATTACGTAATATGTTACATCTTCAGGTGTTTTTAACACCAAAAAAAAAAAAAAAAAAACGAATTTTACCTTTTATAAAAATGAAAGCGCAATTGAATTAGTTTTTGCAAATTTATTCATAATTAACATTCTTCCTAAAATTAAGATATACTCCAAATTAAGAACTCCACTTGATTTGCTGTAGTTGCAGAATTTCGAGAAGAAAAATGGAGGAAAGGGGGATAAGAAAAGCTGTGGCTTGTCATCTCAAAACTTTAATTTCTTCACACCTTCACAGACAATTAATATGGTAAATAGCGCATGGCTAACGTTTATGCTCCCCGAGAAGTAATGTTTGTTTCTTTGAAAGTAGTACACGATTGTGGAAGTTAGTTATCAGTAAAAGTTGCTTGTGTGTGGTTCTCCCAGGCTTTCGACATCGCTTTGGTTCATTGAGAAAAAGTAGTGTCCGTCCTGACAGGTTTTCCACGGTTCCCTCAATCTCACCTAAGCGAATGCTAGTACACGTAACAGGCCGTGGCCACCATCCTTTCCCTATACCTTATCCCTACCCATTACCTCGCCGCGAGCTAAAAGCTCTTAAAGGTGTATCCTTGTAAAAAAAAAAAAAAAAGTTCCAGGCAAGATGGAATGTAGAGTTGTTTACTGTTTATGTTTTCGTAAGATTAAGGAAGGGAGGTACAGTGGAGGGTCTCTTTCGCAAGAGGGGAAGATGGTGGTCCAAATAACGTTAAAAATAAAGGAGCAATAAAAAAAATTAATAAAAAATAATTATTTTAATACTTTCTGCTTTTTTTTTGTTTGTTTGTTTTTTTCCGTAGTAGCTATCGTGTGATGGAGTATTCTTACAATTTTTTTAATTAGATTATACGATTTATACGCATTATACATTATAGGCCTGTTCGTAAACCCTGCTCGGTGTACACTTTCTACACCCAATCGACCTTAAATCCATGTACATAAGGTCGATTGGGTGCAGAAAGTGTACACCGAGCAGGGTTTACGAACAGGCCTACTGTACTTATTATGTTATGCAAAGTAAATGAATTAATAAGAAATCCAAGACAATAATATTCTACCAAGTAAAAATTGGATATAACTTTTATTACAAACTTCCTCGCATATAAAAAAAAAGTAGAGGCAAATAATTGCATTATAGAAACCGTAAGGAACAAATCTTTCGTTTATAGTTTATATTCATATATTGTATAAAAGTATAAAATAATGTAAAATTACAATGTAATGCAATTATTTGTACAATAAAAACGGAGAAAAGATATAAAAATTTATGTTTAAATTGAATATGCATGCAGTATAAAAGAAAAAAAAACAGGGTTTTGCATGCCTTGTCGTTCACAGAATTTTATTTCGTTTTTCTTTTTTTTTACGAGCCAGGCTTTACTTGGTTTCCCTTTTCTGTGAAAAGTTAACATTGTGTGCAAAAAGTTAATAAAGTTTTAGGAGAACTTGTGACGAGAAATTTTCAACTCGAGTCAATCTTTAAAACTTTTCTATTATAAATTACTATATTAAAGTTTATAGAATAATTATAGGTTGGTTTATGTTGCTTGTACTAATACAAGGAATTGATCAATTTTTTCAGCTAACGAGGTCATGGTAGATAAGGTATGAGATGTAATGTTGAATGTTGTAAATTATTTTATATTAAATATATTTATATGTAATAAAATATCGAAAGAAATTAGTTAATAACTATATGAATCTACGCTCGAGGTTTATTTTTCAATTATTGTCACAATTTCTTTTAATTACAAAAAATTTGTATTATTTAATTTTTTTAAATCAAACCCTATTGGGTACTTTTATTTACTAATAGAGTATTGTCCTCATTTTTTTTTATTGCAGAAATGGATAGAGGGTGCAAAGTTATGCTACCCTCATTTTTTTCAGATTTTTTAGAGCCCGCGAACTATTTTTAAAAAAAATTTGAAACTCCTTTTCGTGACGTCACGAGACGCCGCTCCTTAAGAAAAAGATAGGACTTGCCGCCGCGTGACGTCACAAAAAGGACTTTCAATAATTTTTTAAAAATAGTTCCCGGGCTCTAAAAAATCTGAAAAAAATCAGGGTAGCATAACTTTGCACCCTCTATCCATTTCTGCAATAAAAAAATTGAGGACAATACTCCATTACATACTACTTTGAAACCCCGAACCTTCCGAAACCCTAACTTGAGCGTTTCGCGGGCTCTTCTGGAACGGGGGCGGCCACGGCCTTGCAAATCCATCCCGGCATTTGCCTGCGGCTGAGGGAAACGTGGAAACTTCAGCCAGGATGGACGCTACAGCTTTTGTCAATGAACCGGAAGTGCAATGGTCCAAAGCCAGGGGAACCACATAGTGGAAAAGCGCAACGTTTTACCCCTGGGTGGGAAACGTGGTTTTTGTTGAAAATGGTCATATAACATATGACATATGACGTATTATATAAAACAAAAAACAGTCTAAGAAGAAAGAATTTATGCTTGAAGATATACGAAAATGATGGATGTTCTACTGATTTCTGCTTTGAGAGCTAAATAAAAGCGGAACAATGTATTTAATGTCACTTCCAGATATTTTTAAGCATTATTTCTTGCTGGTCCATCTTAACATATTATTAAAATAGAATACATAATACATTTAAAATCATCTTATTAAAACAGCAGGGCATTGAAACCCAATCAGGATTAGCGAGTATAAGCTTAAAATTGTTAAAAGTTAAATCAAAGAGAGAAAAGAAATTTTATTTTGTTTTATTTTTTTTTAAATAATAATAAAAATTTTGTTATTTGAAAAATAAAATAAAAAAAATAATTTTTTTAAAAAGTAATCAATTTAATTTTTACTTACAATAAAATCAAATACCTGTATATAATAAAAAAAATGCTTAGCAAAGTTGTTTATGTAAATATTAAATGACTCATCTTTCGGGGAGTTGCATTAAAAGCTGCAAATTATTTCTGTTTGTAGCAGAGTTATAAATCAAGTAACAAAGTCGATTTGAAATGAAAATAATGTAATATTAATATAATTTATTATTATAAATTATTATTATAGAAGTAGAGTTGTTTAGCGTTTTTCATTTATTAGAGACAAAAGTTTATATGTTACTGCCAGTACTGTACACATAATGCATCCGTTTTACTAACAAACATCCAGTATTATACGGTTAACCATTAAATTTGATCTCAATTGCTTGGAATTACAATGTGTTAGTGACTTTGTAAATTGGATTGTGGCTATATTGCTTGATGACATAACCACAAAATAATCATTACAAATTATTTTGATAGATAATTTAACAAAAAGTATTAACATTTAATATATGAAAGAATGTTATAAATGCTATTAGTGTTATTCAGATACACATAAAAATGTAAAATTGATATTAATTAATAATTAATTAATTTATATTAAAATTCTGTTCATAAATTTTAAAATTGCTATTTAAATTTATTATTTTTATTAGGGATGGGCAATATCGAGCAGATATTCGATATTATTCGTATTCACAATATATTCATATACATTCGATATTCGTATTACAATATAGTCAGAGAATTCGATATCATATTCGTTTCATCATATTCATATTCGTAAAAGCTAAATATTGCGGATTGCAATATAACGATCGAATGACGATATAATCATATGAATCGTTATTCTTATTCCAATATATTGCTCTAAAAACACTGCAACTCTTTGCTCCCAAATACGTGTAGTTCATAAGTTAATTTAATAAAATAAAATAATAATAGCAATTAAATTAAAATATAGAATATATAATATTTTTAAATAAAACTTAAAATTTTTAAAAATTAAATTGGGATGTTTAAATAACTAATACTGTATGCATATTATATACAGCATATGTGATGTATGCATATAAATAAATACATAATATAAATGTTTAATAATATGTACTGTATGCATCATGGATCTATAATGCGTACTGTAATCATAAAATATGCATACTGTAATTGCATACCGTATTGTTAAAATAATGATATGCAACATGCAGTATACATTTATATCAGTGGCGTGCGGTGACATTTTAGACTAGTCAAGCAAATGAAGTAATGACACAGCGGAGGGGGCCCCGAGGGGCTAATACCCCGCCGGAGGCGCGATTTTTTTGAAAAAGGGGGCGTGGCACTCGAATTTTCATTACAGGAGATATACATAAATTATAATCATACAAACGCTCTCAATAAAATTGTTTCCTTAATTAGCTAATTGCCGTAAATTTTTAATTTTTTTTATTCACTTTCGATCATGATCATTGATCATGGTGCATACAGCTATGCATCAATTATCTTTTTTTAGCTGTATATGCATTTAAATACCTTAACGGTGTACCTTTTCATTCGGGAATAGGGCGGCCTGCACAAACGATTTACGTTTTTTCAGTTGTGTTTCTAGCGCCAAAATTTTTTTTGTAAAAGATTAGGAATAATATTTTCTTCTTGAAGTAATTCTGCCATTTTTATAACAAAAAAAATAAAAACGTAATCATCACGCTAAAGCAATTAAATTATAAGAATTAAATTGTACAAAACACTGAGATGAAGAATTTTTTTATGCATGGCAAATTAGTGCGTTTTTATAGTCCATTAATTAAATAAAATATTGGAGAAAAGCACGAAAAAACACTTATAAAGAGCCACAAAAATCACGCACTGTATTGCTTATTATTAGTTTCCCGGAAACTAAAAACTAAACTTTGATGAGTCACTCGCGCGTGGACCCTTAAATTTTGTCCCTGATTTTTATCATTTATGCGCCATCTATTGATACACTATTTAACCAGTTGGGCGTTCCGATTCCCCAGAGCCGCCATTGTACAAGCAGTGCTTGTACATTCCACAAGCTTCAGCATTTACCACCCCCTCCCCATACATTTCCTTATGAAGCTTTACGTTGGGTGGGTTTATTTACAAGCAACCAAAGTGATTGCTTATACCAGTAGAGGCGCTGCTATTGCAAGACAAAAAAAAATAAATCTCCGATTTAAATGCGGCAAAATGCTGGCAAATTTAAAATTGTTAAGAGAGAAAAAAATGCTTGTCACGAAATTTATTTTCTTCTTCTTCCTCGGTAAATTTTAGGGCAAGCATTGCTTGCATTGCTTTTATGGACCGCACGCCCCTGATTTATATATATAGTAGGTCTGTTCATAAACTCGAATCTGCATCGTCTACATGGCACCCAATTTCCTTATATATAATACACTATAGTTACATACGATATTTAACATGCATATATATGCTGCAGTTCAGAGATCTCGCTTTTCATGGTTTGGCAGCATATTATTTCAAGGGGGTGTGGTTTTGGCACAACAGCTCAAAGATATTTTTGCATATAATATGCAATGTGTATAATGCCTTCTATAATGTGCTGTACTGCAGTACGTGCATCATCTATTAATTAATGATGGCGATCGAGTTTTAAGTCGAGGCCCTATAGCTGCAAGTCTTGTATAAGATAGCAGGTTAATTGCATTAAAATTAAAAGGGGGCCGGCCGGCAGGGCCAATAATTCCGAGATCTCAATTAATTTATCAACTGAGATTCATCGCCTTAAAAAAAAAAAAAAAGGAAAATGTTTAACACCATTACATGCATTAATTAAAGCGCATAATAATTAATTATTAAATAATAAGCCGGCCAGCATAATATAATATACGCCGCGTTTTTAGAGGAGCGTGGACATTGGCAATAATAGTACTGTATCATGATACATGCATACTGTACGTACGTAAATATAATATAAATTATGCATGCACCTGCATTACCTGACATATAATATGAATACACCGTGATCGAGGTTTGTAGAGACGGCCGACCACGAATATATCTGCAAGCCATGGAAGCCTATATAAATATATATAGCTGCTCGAATTATAAATAAAATTTCACCTGTACTATTATACATATGCATGAGACGCATGCATGCAGTAACACCTTTATTTTTTTTTCATCGTTGTGAAATATATTAATATCAAATAATAATAAGAGTATTAAAAGACATATATTATGCAACTGTCTTAATTTGCTACACTATAGAAACAAAAAAATCATATATAATTTTTCGAACAGAAAAAAAGGGAAATATATCATTCGCGGCTTGGAAACGTTATATAAATTAATTTGCGTTGCATGCAATCAAAATTATTCGTAAAATAATCTATTATTGCAATATTTACCGAATATATATTATTCATTGCAATATATCATTCACTTTTGTGCTGCACTCAGACGGCAATGTAAGGAAGCGTTATCGTAAAAAAATTCGAACATTCGTTATAATATTATTTCAATATATTATTATCTGAATATATTCAATATCATTCGCATTGTGCTGCACCCAGACGACAATATAAGGAAGCGTTATCGTAAAAAATTCGAACATTCGTTATTCAATATCAAATAGCAAGGATTTGCTTTATGCTGCACTCTGGCGTCAATGTACGGAAGCGTTATCATAAAATAACATTCGTTATTCGTAAAAGCGAATTCTATATTCGATATCACGTATTGTATCGTATTGGCCAGTATTCGATAAATTCGCAATACCAATACTTCAAGAATTCGATACTCCAAATATTGTTATTGTATTGCCCATCCCTAATTTTTATAAGGGAAGGTAAGGCCTGAAAAGTACAAGAAGCTCTGCATGACGTGTACTGTATAGTTAAAAAAATATATTGTTAAAAAAGAACAATGATATTATAGAAATTTAAGCAAGTTTAAAAGTAAATAAAATCAAAGTAAATTATAAAACTATTAACTTATTTAATCTGGTTATCAATTAATTTAAGCTCTGATTTCACTCATAAAAATAAGTGCATCATAGACATTTTCTTTAATCTTTAATTAATACTGTAATGGCAATTATTTTCATCCATGCAAATATATCACAAATTCATGCATCATAGTGATATATTCTTTCCTTTTGCTTATTATTATGAATGGTATATTTTCTTTGCTAATGTTACACAAAAAAAAAAAAATCTCATTGTAGCTACATGCATGCAAGAAGGGAGTTATATCCAGCTTTTTCACTACAGTCAAATTAATATGGTATTCCCTCCGGAAAAAGCCGGAAGTGTGAGGTTTTTGCTATTCTGTTTGTATTCAAACATTGAAACTTTGCAGAGAGATTTGCAGTATAATTACAGTGTGAAATTGCATTGCTGAAATACTAATAGATAAACCAGAAACTCTACACTTCCGGAAGTAATATCAATTAAATTTGAGTGTAGCCACGTTTAGTGCCAGCATTATAATCAATGATGACAGTAATTTTAATGAAACTAACAACAATTAGTGAGAAAACTGGATAACTTTCTGTACAATTCCTTCGTGAATTGCCTCCCAGATATCTCAATGTAGCCATTTGTTTCTCTCATGATATTTTAAAGCATCCATTTGTTGTTGTTTCTCTAGAGCATATGGAGTGTTTGATAATCCGGTGGTGTTATTACGGTCACCACATTAGAGCTAACGATGAGACATCGATTATCTGACTCAGCAATTACGTCAGCCAATACAGCTGGGATTAAAAGGTCCTTTATCCATAGATTAGGGAGTTTAAACTTTAATATTAATGGGACTAAGCTATTCAATGTACTGTATAATTTGTTGTATTGTGGAAAACAGAATTATATAAATTTAAATAGGTATAAAAACATTTTATAGTTTTCATTTAAAAATATAAACAATTTGATGTAAATAAAAAAATATTTTTGTGTTTATTTGATGTTTATTATTTTTATTGTAACATTACAAAATATTTATTCAGTAAATGTTTTATGTCGTATTTACTTTTATAAATTAATTCAATATTTTTATTTTACAATTTAAATCCACAAAATAAATTCAAATGTTTTTGTAATTATTTTCCTCGATTGCTAATATCATATAAATAAATGTGTATGTATGAAAAACACAATACATATAGAGATAAAATGAGATTATATTATTAATTGCAAATTCAGTTAGCTTTCTCATCTCGTTTAATTAACTGTTACAGATAGAATGTGCAATTTGTGCACTGCATGGCCTTAATCATAGTAATTGCTTCCTTCCTGGGGTGAATCCATCTCGCTTTTTCCACCCAGTGCAGTGTGCACTTGTGTGTGGTTCCCTAGGCTTTGGACATCAATTTGTGCACCATGGTACATTGATAAAAAAAAAAGTAGAGATGTCCTTCCTGACTGAGTTTTCCACGATTTCCTCAGTTTCACCTCAGCGAATGCTGGGATACGTAACAGGTCGTAGCCACCACCCTTCCCCTCCCTTATCCCTGCCCATTAACCCCACCTTAAGCTCCCAGCTCATATAGGGATGAATCATTTTAAATAAAATTTAAATGTATGGTATAACATGAATTTTATTTTAAATCAATTACTTATTGCTATTTTCATCAGTTTCTATTAATTAACTTCAGTAATTAATCTTTTACAAAGACTTCAAGTATTCCCCGACGGGAAATTTTTTCCATAAGCCCACCATGTTACAAAATTTGAACTTTTTCTTTGTAACTATTACTTTAAGTTAAGGCTATTAATTTGAAACCACCTCCTACCCCCCTCTCCATTTAGGGGTCTTCTAATGATGAAACAAGAACTTCATTTTTTTTTTGTATTTTATTATTATTATTTTTTTTAATCAAACCCTAACTGGGTTCTAATTACTAAGTTTGAAACCCCGAACCTTCCGAAACCCTAATTAAGCGTTTCGCGGGCTCTTCCGGAACGGAGGCGGTCACAGCCTTGCAATCCATCCCGGCATTTGCCTGCAACTGAGGGAAACGTCTGAGGAAAACTTCATCTCTTTAATGTTTTTATATAATCTCCTCTAAAAATTTTCTTTACTGCCAAAAAAGCAATTTCGAGTTTCTTTTTAAGGTTTGGATAGGACGGACCGCAAAATCAGCTGACTTGAAGCCTCTATTGAAGACGTATCTCAAACTCACCTGCATGACTCTCAGTCGGAGCACCAGAGCGAATGGATAGCCCTTCGAGTCAATGGTGACGTCACACGTGTCAGCTGTGACCTCATCGTCCTCGCTGCTGTAGAGACGAGTTTCCGGTGAGGCGGCGCCAGCGAGCGTGGAGGCCTGCAAACAGAATGATATTTAATATTATAATTATGTCGTCATTATTGTTTACTAAAGGCGATTTAGTGCATGTTAATTACATTGGTATACGGTACACAATTTGACAGTAAATTTTTATTTTTTTCAAGTGTTCCGAAGCGACCTTTATTGAATATTAGAATTAATATTATAATAGTATTATAATTCCTTACAATTGGAAGGAGAAAGTTCGACAAATTTGGAGAAATTTCTTGAAGAATTTTATTGCATTTACTTCTTTGTAAAAAAAAAAGTACATTTTTGACTCTTGCTGAAATAATTATGAAGCAACATGCTGCATGCGATATTTTAATGTAAGACAATATATATCTAGAGGAGATAAATTTTTATTGAGATGAAAATAATATACAACATTGTTCTCATGTAAAATTGTATAATGTGTATAAGTTCTATTGAATTCTAATGCACACAAGGGACCAATAAAAGTTCTAAGTAAGAGCAGAATGACTAATTGATGCGTACTTTTATTAGCAACTAAATACTTATAAAATGAAATTATTCAAATAATTTACGGTTTGACAGCAATCTGAAACTCAATTTTAGTGAGATTTTTCCAGTTAATTATAAAGTTAATTATCATACTAATGCATGCTATATAATAAGAATGGTATAAAACGAGGTTTATTCTTCTTGTACCTTTACATTATACAAATAAAATATTTTTTTTTTGTTTGAAAGTTCTTAGTGGACGAAAAGATGATTGTAAACAAAATGAATACTTTTAAATGAAAGTATGTATATAATAAGGGAAAAAACTTTGAAATTATTATATTTTAAAAAGGTTGCATCCGCCGATACTTAAATATATTATTAACAAAATATGTGGAGTACTACAAATAAAAAAAAAATAGCGGTATAATTTTTTGCTAGGCCGCAATTTAAATGTAGAGTATATTACAATGTTTAATGCGTTATGTCATACATGTAAATATATATGTATATATATATGTACCTTTTTTAGTTTATTTTTTAATTTGTTAATTATTAAAAAAGACATTTTACATATAACATGGAAATATACAGTAAAAGAAAAACTCATAATAGGGGAATGTCAATTTCATCAATTTTAACTTGTGAGATTCAAAACCATTGAATTTCAATTCCTCCAATGCTAGAAGTAATAAGATAATATGATGCATGTATTTATCATGACATATAAAATTTAATTGATTTTCCACAATTATAATGGCAGAAGTTATTAATTATAAATTTTGTTAAATTACTAAATCTTTCTTATTTTGAACAAATATTTGCTTTTCAAAGAAACTGACACTTTTGCATATACACAGAAAAAACTATTATATTTAAAAAATATTAAGCCATATGAATGATGGACTTCTTTGAAATTCGTCTCATTGTTACGAAGTATGAGACTCAGAACCCAATTTCGTCAATATAAAAGAACATCTCTGATTTCAAGATTCGTTCCAACATAAATCCTTTGTCCTGTCTTCAATCCAATTTCTACGACCTTTTTGCTCGCACCTGTCATGAAATTCAATGAGAAAAAAAGCCATTCAATTTAAAAATCCTAACCACGCATCACCGTGCTTTTCAAAACTATTCTTAGGAGTTCGATTGATTTGGTGGGTCCAAGCAGCGAGAGAAATCAAGTAACAAAAAGAATTATTGTGAATGAGAGAGGTATGAATTGATTTTGAAAGTATTTTAATAAGTATCGGGTCATATATTAATTTAATTTTAATGGAAAATAATTTCATGGTGTCAGGAAGATTTGCTACAATTTTCAGAGAGTTGTACCATCTATACCAAGCCAATGACATTTATCCTTTAAACAATTATTAATTATACCTGGAAATATGTATTATATAAAGTGGATAATTAATAAAAAAAAAAACAAAATTTTAAGCCTCCATTAAGGAGCTTTCATTATGTTATCCCTCGAAGCGTACGTAATGTTAATTTCATTCCGGGTTTTAGGCTGAGTACATTAGTGTACAAGAATCCTGTGTGGTGGTCTCATACTCCAGAGTTTGCGGTGATATTTTGCGCTGATTAAAACCATACACTGCAATCTACCTATTTTATTAGGTTTTTAGTTTACTGTAATTACATATTCTTTTATAAATTGTAACGACATAAAGTTAATCACAAATAATGTTTGTCTCCACCTAAAATAAAAATAAAATGATTGTTATATTATAATAAATTTTACACAATCATGTAGTGATTTAAAATTAAATTAAAAATTAATTTATTATTAATAATAAAACAATTAATTTGTTGCAATATTTTTATTTATAATTGCCTTTCAAATGAATCTAATACTAAAGTAATTAAAAAGTAATAAACAAACAAAAATTACACAGACGCCATTTTTGTTTACGCCTGCAGCTTTTATTTTATGCAACTTTTTGTGCTTGTGTGTGTTGCGGAACACAAACAGGAGCTAAATCACGGGGTCAATACAGAAAATGACAGTAAAAATTATTTAAATAAACAATAAAACAGCAGAAATTTTAATTCAAACTATAAGTAATTATGTTTAACATAAATTAATTTTTATTCAAAGTATAAAACAACATTTTTATCTGGTTGATTTGGTTAAAACGTCACTCAACCTTGTATTGTATATATGTCATGTGTTTTCTGGATAAAAGCCTTTTGAATGTAAATTGTAATTCTTATAATTAATATTAATTATTATTTTAATATCATTAAATAATAACTCAAGAAATTTCTTCTTTTAAAATATAAGCTTATATTTTATAAAACACCGTAAAAAATATTTTCTCGTTTTTTTAATTATCTTAAAATATCCTTACAAAATTGTTAATATTTTTGTATACGTTGAAAGATGGACACTGTTACCCTCAATGAAGTAAGTTTATAATGTCATTAAGATATTATAAAGAGATATTTCACATCATGTAAAACATACTGAAATTGGTATGTCATATTTCACAATGGAAGTGCTGATGTCAAGTTAGTCCAAGTACACATTGTTGTGGGGTTTCTACAACAATGAAGAACACAATGGCAAGAGTGTTCTATATGTGGCAACGGCAAAGAAAACCCATCGCTCAATGCAGTTGACACATTTTTTTTGTGTGTGTGATGTGAATTTTTTGTTATACCCCTTTTGTCCTATCATATAGATTTTCTATCTCACTGTATTTTTTTTCATGTATATACATCATAGTTTCTTCTCATAACATCTCTGTCCATCTCTCTCTCTCTCTCTCTCTCTCTCTCTCTCTCTCTCTCTCTCTCTCTCTCTCTCTCTCTCTCTCTCTCTCTCTCTCTCTCTCTCTCTCTCTCTCTCTCTTTCTTCACTTATGAAGCTTTTCCTGTTTTTTTTTTTTTCCACTTCTTGTGTCTTTAGTGTCTTTCCATTGCCTCATATTAGGTTGGTCGCACACAGAAATGTATTTCTGTGGTCGTAAGTATGCGATCGTACGTTTCTAATTAAGAGCTGGTTTTTAATACTTATCATACGAAAGAATACGATACGACGCTGTGTGCGCGACTACACCTGACCTCATAGGTTCTTACTTTTAAAATAATGCTCCGCGAAATCATATATGATCTTGTGTGAGACAGTCCTTAAACTCTCGATTTTTTTATTTTTTATTTTATGGTATTTTCTCTGTCTTTTTACTCTCTTCACTATCCAATACCATTTTCCACAGCTCGTTTTTGCTTCTCCTAATACCCAATTCCGTCACAACAGAAGGTATGCTCCACGCAGCCTCCGTTCAATGCTGCGAGCCTAAGGGTTTTTGTCATGCCAGTTACGTATACCAACTTTTCTTTTTCTCTTCGTCAATTGAGTTTAGATAGTTCTGCGTTTTACGATAGAAAGCTTATATCGTCTGGGGTGACAATTTTTTTACCTTCAATTTTATTCAAAAAGAAATGTAACAATTTATATACATTTTTAGAAATATGGTGAAACAAATATTTAATGTTTTAATTTAATATATATATATAAAATAAATTGTATTTTAAAAATTGGTGTTTACTAGTTTCAGTTTTATAATAAAAATGGCAAGTAAACATAAAAAGTTAATGCACTTTTGCTTTTAAATTTTACGCACTTTTTTATCAAATTAACTCATTGTTTAATACTTAATTAATTAATAAAATAAAATGTTATACTTTTATAAATCTAACAAAACGAAAAAATTATTAAATATATGTTTCGAGCATAAAATAATACTGGGACTGCTATAATTGCTTGAAGAATTAATTGGTGCATAGTTTAAAGTTTTTGTTATTAAAAATTATTCATAAGTTTCATTCATTATTTATTGTACACCGCGGTACATTATGAACTCTACCTCCTCATTGGGAGCGAACCACTAGTAGACGTGGTGAATTTTAACGTTTTTGGTGTGACTATAATACTTGTTATCTATCTAAAATTTTACATTTTTGTGCTGAAGGCAAAGGATAAAATTGATGTTGATCCGAAAAGTACATAAACTGTAAATCCTTATAATCTAGGGCTAGGCATATAAAGACTGCTTGTTATTGACTTCTAGCCATGCACACTACTACAGTACAATAATCGATACACTGTATTCTTTCGTGCTTTGAATTTGTACAAGAACAAAAGAAGCAAATTGTTTAAAAGTGGTGAAAGTAGTAAAAAAAAGCATTGCAAGTTATTTGTTATTTCGTTTAGAGTTTTAACATGCTTTTTCACGTTAAAATTCTTTCAAATATTGTTTTATAAAAAAAAAGCTTTTAGAATGTTTAAAACGACGTTGAACATTAATAAAGTAAAGCAATTTTATATTAAATTTTAAATGGGAAGAAAATAATTCGCCACTTTTCATTATCAAATTTTATTTTTATTTTATTTTTTTTTTTAACAGGATACACCCCTAAGAGTTTACAGCTCGCGGCGGGGTAATGGGTAGGGATAAGGTAGGAGACGGATGGTGGCCACGGACTGTTACGCATCCCAGCAATCGCTGAGGTGAGACTAAGGGAACCGTGGAAAACCTCAGTCAGGACGGACACCTCTACTTTTTTTTTTTCAATGGACCATTGATGTCCAAAGCTTGGGGAACCACACACAAATGCATCACTGCACTGGGTGGAAAGAGAGATGAATTTACTCCAGGGAGGGAGCAACGTGATTTTTACTTAAAACTGTCATCCATCCAAGTACTAAACACGCTCGACGTTGCTTGACTTCGGTGATCTAAAGAGAACCGGTCAATGCACTGCGCCACGCTCGAATGCAAAGAAAATCAAGCAATTTCATGAATTAAAATAATCTCTCAGGTATATCATTCAAGTAATAAATTTTATGAGCTTGATAAAAAATGCACCAATAAATCATGTAAGTGTCATTTATTGTAATATATTGACTTGACTAAAAGCAACCACTTGCAATCAACATAAACAGGTAGTTACTTTATTACATCGATAAAATCTAGTTAATAGCACAACTCAATACATGATGGTCTATTTTATGAGCAATTTTATTGAGGATTCAACCTTGATGCACTTTTACTGCATATATATAAGATAATATTATAAATTTTATCGATTGAGATAACATCTGTAGGTAAGCATGCAATGTGTTACAACAATAATGTCATATGCATGCTATGATAAAATAAAAAGAAGTCTATAGTGATGTATTAATTTAAAAATAATTACTGTATGGAATGGCAGGAGACACAAAAAATATTACTCAATATTATTATTTCACCGAGTTGATAATATTAGTGAAACAGGAATTTTTATTCAGTAAAATCTTTTCACGGTAATAAAATGCCTGCATCACGATTTTTTTTTCTTTTGTAATTATTGATGTTTTTCTTTATAAATTTTAATGACAATTATGCTTTGTACTTTCAACATGGTATTTTTGTTAATTATTTTTTAATATATATGTATATTTTTTTTAGTTATTGATAATTAAATGACTTGATAATATAAAATTAAATTTATTATTTTTTTATGCAAGTATTTTTAAAACTGAGTATGCATTATAAATATTACAGCATCTAAAATGTTTTTGTTTATGTATTTTTGACTGCTGTATATAGACTTAATTTTGCTTTAAATATATACGAAATTATTTAATACTCATTTTCAAAATATTTATTTCATTCAGTCTTAAATTAAGGCCAAATCAATATATTGTCTTTATTTAATATTCAACAGAATAATCTCTATTACACACAGGTTATATAAATTCAAATTCAAAATTCTTTAATCTTTCTAAAAGACAAGTCAACAATACATAGTAATTACATTGCATTTAAAGTTTGTTAAATATTCAGTCTTTCTAAAAAAAATCAGTATATTCAGTATATCAGTACAGTAATACAGTATATTATGGAAGTGTATATGGAATAGAGATGATAACACGGCAACAATACTCATTGTTATGTGACCAGTTGAACGAACAATGAAAAGACGATAACTTTGTTATTGCCACATTGCAGTTGACTTTAGAAGATTATTCTGTAGTTCTTGATACAATTTTCGTATTGCTGGACATCAAGTGCAAACTTGAGTTGTCTTTAAAATCGATTCTTCATAGTAGCAAGACTCTTGTATAATCTACAGATATAATCTAAGAGATGGTGTACGAAGTGCAAGGAAAACTTGGGTAGTCATCTAGCAAAAGAAGACATCTCTATCACTCATCTACCTGTTTTGTTTAAAAAAGAGTTTACATTACACTACAAGATCTCTGTATTTACCTTGTTAAATAATCACGTTTTACATATGTAACTGATAAAGTCAATGTTTCCTTTTGCCCAGTTGTACAGTATAATATTAATAATATAATCATGAGATAGGTTAAACAAGTAAACCACTTTAATTATTTTTATGCAATAGACATTTTTTCCCTAATGGAGTATCGACCTTATTTTTTTTATTGCAGAAATAAATAGAGGGTGCAAAGTTATGCCACCCTGATTTTTTTTCAGATTTTTTAGAGACCGGGAACTATTTTTAAAAAATTATTGAAAGTTCTTTTTGTGACGTCACGAGACACCGCTCCTTAAGAAAAAGATAGGACTTGCCGCCGCGTGACGTCACAAAAAGAACTTTCAATAATTTTTTTAAAATACTTCCCGGGCTCTAAAAAAATCTGAAAAAAATCAGGGTAGCATAACTTTTCACTTTTTATCCATATCTGCAATAAAAAAAATTGAGGTCGATACTCTATTATAGTATATTCTTTTGTGGCTATATAAGGTAAACTTCGTCGAAGGATGCTAAACGTGGATATTTTTTCTTTGTTTTTTACAATAATTTCAGGAAATATTTTATTTTTACACACCCTCTATAATTATAATACTCGATCATAAGGCATATGTGGATAATTTAAAAGAGTTGCTTAAGTTATTGCATTAATGAAACGAAAAATAATTTAATCACGAATAACTTATATTAACTAAAAATAGTAATTTTACAGAAAATTATGTATTAAAACAATATTCTGTGTCATTATGTAATTGTTGTATTGTAATCTATCTTTTTTTTTTTTAAAAGTAATCTTTTGTCTAACTAGTCACACTGATATTGATGTTATGCAAAACGTTCGTCCTGGTAACTCCTAGCTGTTCTGGAGTAAGTCCCAAGACTCGTACCTCTCAAACCATGAACAACTGCGTATAAACTCGTGTTTAAATATCGTTCTGTGTCTAGTTGGAATGCTGCCGCTGCTCGCATCAAGACCCTCTTAACCCCAAATAGTTTCAACCCAACGTGTAAATCTTATTTGAAGGGTTTGTGCCGTGAATGAACAATATGAGATTTATTGTGACTATATTATGGCATGTTTTTAGTAAATTTTATTTATATTTTAGTTCTAAAGTACATTGTATTACGTGCACATAAAATTTAAAAAATAATTCTTTTTACATGGACTTAAAAGGCAAACAGTGGAATCACAGTAAAATAATTTAATTATTTTTTACAAATTAATTTTTCTCGCACTTATTATTTCAATTTTTTTATCAAAAGAACTCAGAATGTTGTAATTAAAATAAAAAATAAAATTCTAGTGTTATTTTTTTTTTTACTTTGTGTTCATGATTTTACCTTTAACCTTTGGTGTTCTGAATTTAAATTAATAACAAGAGGTTTAATTACTTCATTGTTATAAAACATTTTTATAGTCTTAAAATTTATTTAACAAGTTTTTATGTGGAAAATTCTCATAATTTATACTTTTGCTAAGCTGTGGTAAATTTTAATTTCATTTAGAGTGCTCAGTATTTGAAGAAAAAATATTTGGGAGTCTATTAGCATAGAACTTTTAACTATTCACATTTAATTTCACAATTTTTAATTATTTTTTTATGCATGAGACAAGAATAAAAATTATTTTTAAGGATTAAGCTATATATAACTGAGACCAGTATCAGCCTCCTTGAATACAGAAAGATTTACACTCATAGTATTATAATGAAGAAACGCCATATATTTTTATTAACTAAATATTCTGACACATTATTACACTAATGTTATTATATAGGACAAATATGTACTTTTACATAAAATAATAACATTGAATGTGTTTTATTATAAATATATTATATCTTACAAATAGAAGTTGAAGTTTCACAATTCTTGGAAGTTGACTTGGAAAATTACATTAGAAACTCGCTCCCGTGCAATTGTCGTTGAGGTTATTGCGACGCAGTGGGTGTAACGTTGATGTGAACTGACTCCACAGATAAAAGCCTTGGTGTTCAGTCGCCTGGAAAACTGCTACCTGTTGCCTTCTGTCATATAAGATCTGTGTAGTCGCTTCAATGGATTTGATCTGATTCATCATTGCTACATTATTAGATGTGGGAGTTGAAGAGATTTATTTATAGAATATTCAGATAAAAGCTTAAATTTACTACTCTTCTCCCACATTTTTTTTTTTAAATATTTAACTATACCTATATTATGTATTTTATGATAAGGTTGTTTACTACATGTTTCGCTGCTTCCTGCTTTCCTCTAAAATTTAATTATCCATTTAATTTGTTTTAAAGAAATTTTTTAACGAGTATTTTGCATAACACTGAATTGAATTCAACTGCACTTAATTAAATGCACCAGGTGGTTTCATTGTCAAAAGACGTTTTATTAGTATTTCCAACCTTGTTTTTTATTTTAGTAAAGTTTGTTGTTATATTTTTAAAAATAAATTTATATAATAGATTCATTATTGATTAAATAAAATAAATAAATTTAAACATAAACACGAAATTATATTATTATTTAGAAAAATTATTTATATTAAAAATTGAAAAAAATAAACCCATTTTAATAAAAATAAAAATGTATTTTTGATTAATATAAAAAATGTATTTGGATTAAAAACAAATACATATTTATATTATACAATCCAATTATTATTAATTCATAAAATATTGCTAATAATTATTACTGCATGATGAGATTACTGAGATATAAGTACGTAAATCTATGCATATAATATTTTATATATTCTTTATTAGGGAGTTTAATTACATTTGATGCGGAATAAAATTAATATTAATAAATTTTTATTTACTGACGCACATCACGTATCACTGCAGAGGGAGTTGCGAGTGGCATTATTTATAAATTTATACAAAATAAAAATATAAATCTTTGCTTAATCTAGTGCGTAGACGACAATGAATAGTTAATTAGAAGTAAAATTATTAAAAAGATATAAAATTTTCTTTTGTTTCTTTCTAAATGAGAGAGAGTAGAGAGGGAGGGAGGGAGGAGGAAGAGAAAGAGGAAGCGATTCTTGATTACAGAGCTATTTGTCAGCCACGGCTGAGGGCAATAAGTCTTTGAAGGATCGTTACTCGTCGCCGGGGGTCATAAATCTAATCGGTGACACTTGTAAGTGTCTTGGTGTGTCTGGTGGCAATTACCGACACCATTCATTAGTGGAGTCACGAGTCAACAACCTCTCGGGTGTACTTGACAAGTGTATACCTGATTAACAGCCCGTGATCTGAGGACGTTGAGTGTCTGGTGCTTGTCTACAAGGATAATCTCGATGTTATAAGTTGTAAATTCTAAAATAATAAACGACAATTTCTTAATTTGTTTTATTATATGTAACAAAAAGTAACTAATTTAATATTTTAATATCCAAGAACTCGTTTTATTAAAACATATAGAATGTATTATTTTTTTTATCATGAGCCAGTAGGTTTTAAAACTTTGCATGGAAATAATGTTAAAAAAATTAAAAAAAGTGGTGTTGAATAAATATTTATGTAGGTGTTTTGTTATTATAGTATTAATCAAAATATATTATAATTTTTAGTTTTACTTTACACACACTTTATTTGAGTACTTTACTATTTTTTTTAAAAACTACATTTTTGATATTCAATTTTTTAATTAGTTGATTTTAACTGTTATTAGAATTTTGAAAGGCATTTCCTCTGCATAGAGAAAAATGCCAATTAATTATAAATTGTAATTTTAATAAGATTATTATTTTAATTAAAATTAAATACATCAGTTGTAATTTTACAATACCAATGTTAAATTAAATTGAAGGAAAATGATACCATTCCATTTTAGCCAGTAAAATAATTTGATATCATTATTGTTGTACAAAATAAAAATTTATTTCAAATATACAGCAGGTAAAGGCCATGATGCTGTATTATATTGCAATACTGAGAACAGCTAAAACTAATTACAGTTTGTTGATTGATTTTTGTCATGCATGCAAGGTATAAAAATATCAAATTATTTCTGTAATTTCATTTGCTGTTCGTTATCGATATTTATTTTTAATAGTTGAAGAAGCATTATAAAATATATATAAGCGAATTTATATTTTCCTCATTTTTATGGGTGCATTTTTTTAGTGAAAATTAAAAATAATGTACAGAATATAGGAAAAAAAGAGCTGCAAAATTTCTATGTAAATGAAAAGAGTGCCCAGTCTAGCTATCCCAAAAAGAATAAATTTCAGCACATACAAAAACACAAACAGCAAAAGCTACAGCTTTAGTCAAGAAAGAAATTAGCTACATTTAATTTCTCTCAATTTAAGTTGCACCAGAAGTGCAATGGTCCAAATACAGAGGAACCACATGGTGGAAAATTACAAATATTTACCCCTGGGTGTAAAACGTGATTTGAAAATGGTCACCCATCTAATTACTAACCACGCTCTCGTTTCTTGACTTCGTTAATCTGATGATCACCGGTCAAACGTACTGTGCCAAACCTCCCAGCATTTTTTTTTTTATCAGTGTAGCAATCTTGTGGTAAGGGAAAAACGCTAATGGCGACGAGGACTTTCTGTTTGATCTAGAAGTGCTCCATAAAGAGTGAACGTGAGAGCTTTTCCTGCTTCACGGCTGGCCTTGCGGGGACGTGACATCCGCACTTATAGGGGGTGTCACAATCAGTCAGCGTGTCCCAGATTGGAGAACATGGAGATACTCAGATATACGAGTGTAATATGACAGAGTGAAAATAGATGTCCGATTTTAACTTTTTTTTCTAAATTTTTGCATTTGATGCAAAAGTTCAAATTTATATAAAAACTTAAATTATAATTGAGAGAAATTAAATGTAGCTAATTTCAGTTTCTTATTTTTTTTAAAGAGTTAATAATGGCCTTACGCCCTTTTTTTTCATGTTCATGCTCCATACATACCTGAATAACTTTTTTGTTCACTAATTACTAACATATTAAGCATTATTTGTATAATAAAGACTTAAAGGAACGATTTAAGTTTTTAAAATCACGTTAATTTAAAATAATGTTCCTTGTGCAATATAATAAACATCTATTAATGTGAAATAAAATAAATTAAAACGAATGGAATTAAAATAAAGTATCAGTTTAATTTGTAATATCATATTTTATTTCAGTTATATTTTAATTTACAATAAGTTAATAATACTTTCCTGAAAAATATATATTTCTTATAGACAATAATATAATATTTAAAAACATTTATATTAACAAAATGCTTTTTAATACACATTAATACACACAGTTAATATTAAAGAGGGAGTATTATTTCAATGATCTGGTCGTTTAGTTTTTCAATATTAAATCATCTACTGCAAATAAAATGAAGACAAAAATAAAACAAAAACTACTTGCCATATTAAAACTCAAAACAAACAAATTAAAGTTCCAGTTTGGTTTGCAATATCACTTTTCAACGTATCTTAATTTTGGCGTTTGATTTTTTTTACTGTTTAATTTTTCAATATCAATTATATGTTTGAAAATATTCATGATATTATTTTTTATTATACTAGGACGTAACCAAAATATTAACATTACTTTGAACGTATACTATCGAAAGATTTATCACTTCTTTCCAAAACTTTGCCGTTACTCTAATTACATGCTCATTAATTTATTTACAATCTATTATATCTTAAAATCTTAAATCATATACTTGTGACAGTTAGATTAAATTAATAATCGTGTAAAGCTGGTATTATAAGATACAATATTTCCTTAAAATAAAACTCCCTCTCTGTTTATTATGGAGATGAAAATTTATTATAAAGAAATTTTGATTGATATTTGAGTTTTTACATGTCCCAATGTATTGTGTGTCCCTTGAAACGAGTTTTAAAAAAACTATCCTGGGCCTGCCAAGACGAATTTTGAAAGCAAAATTGTATCATAATACAGGCTTTTATATATTATGTTGTTTTGTTCCGATTTTTAATAAAGTTATAATTTTTTTTTAATATTGTATAACTCGCTGGAAAAAACATGGAAATGAATAAATATAATATTGTGTAAATAAAGTCATACACTGATTTCATTATTCTTATGTTTTACTGTACTCTAGCTGTTGTGCTGGTGCCAGTAAGATTTATGAGGTCTTATTGAATAGAACAATGCAAATAAAACCAAGATATAAATAAAAAAAATTATTTACCATAATATAAGATATAGCAAGCTAAAAGGCAATATTTTTTGTGACAAGTGCTAACAATTTATGTTGTTAGGAAGTTGTGATGCGTGGTTCCCAAGACAACACGCCCATTACAAAGTTTGGTGGTGGAATATTACTGCAGAAAACATAGTAGCGAATAGGGACCTATAAAATATACCACGTCCATATATCATATAGGACAAAAACACGAGCTAGCACTTCACGATATTATACTTGACTAGTTTTTACTTTTGTTAATTCAAATATTAGAATACAATTATGATTTTAAAATTAGTTGCAAATTTATAAAATAATAAAATTATTAAATAATTTTTTAATTTATAAACTCTACATTATTATTTATTAATCATGCAATATTTGGCATGTAAATAATTTGCAAAATTATTGATAATAATGCAATTTTATATCCATATATAATCAGTTGTTTATGAAGGAGTGAAGTCGCTAATTTCATAATTAAATAGACAATTGAAAATGAATTTTTAAGGAATTTGAATTACTTTTAAAACAAATTTAAAAAAAATATTCCCTATTTTATGGCACGTATTGTTCCACAAATTTAAGAATACCACCGAAAAGCCAGTCATAATTACTAGTCCAGTTTATAACCTGAGACTTAGCAGAGAGAGCTATGTTTAGAATTTCAACATAACTGCAAAAGTCAGATTTTTCATGTTCAATGTTCAGTCAAAATCCATCCAAATTGCTTTAGGCTCTTTCCGATGATAATCTGACATTTTTCAACTGTGCAGAGGGTTAAATTTAGTAAATGATTGAAAATAAAGGTTATAAATAAATTAGTCATTTATTACAGTAGTTTTGATTCAGTGAAACAAAGGCTTAACCTGAGATATTCGGACCAAAAAAAAAAGTCGTATCGACAGGATGTTCTTGAAATTAATTTGGTAGACTTACAACAATTGTCCAAATACTACTGATTTTTTTCAGATTTTTTTAACCGTTGGTTTAATTATAATTAATTTATTTAAATGTGTATTTTGTATCCTTTCAATGTTAAATTTTTCCATCAACATTATACAAAAACGGCTCGAGAATTTTTTTAAAATTTTACACAGATTAAAAGCTAATTTTTTGGACTATTTTTCTGAATTGTTTTCATATATTTCGAACCGTGGCGATGACCGTTTCTCTATGACCTAAGAGACTTGGCAACGCTCTCAAGGACTGTAGTTACCATTGCACCCCCTCCTAAAAAATTATTCGCATTGCTATTGCAACAGTGTTGCCAGATTTGCCAGTGAAGCCACGCCTCTTGACCTTGACACACAAATTCTCAGGTTATACCTTAAATATAATATATAGTTATTTCTAATAATAATAACAAATGATTAACCTTTGTTTCAGATAGACCTAGAAGGGCTGTGGCTCTTTTTTTTTTTTTTTTTGTTAGTGCATGTGAATATGAACTAAACTGCATACTTTTCTTTTTTAATATGATAGAGTCAGTTAGTGTTTCAGTTTTAAACATAAATTTGTACATAGAATCTTAGGGCACAATATACTGTATTATGTAAATTGTTTATTCTCAACACTTGGAGTTTATGATGTAACAAAATTCAGTAAATAATTTCATTCATTGCTATATATGTAAACTCTTTTATTAATGTTCAAAACTTTTTAAATAATTATAGCATGATCACTTATAAAAAATTCAAGCATTGTTAATTATTAAAAAAAGGCAAAATTATTCATGTAACAACTATAAAATATAAAAATGTATTGCTAACCAGCCATTAGGTTTATCTTGGCTGGAAGCTACTGGAATAAAAATAAAATTTATTATTAAAAAAAAAATAGTATACCCTCTCTCTCTCTCTCTCTCTCTCTCTCTCTCTCTCTCTCTCTCTCTCTCTCTCTCTCTCTCTCTCTCTCTCTCTCTCTTTCCTGTAATATACTTGATGTAATTTTCTAATTGATACTGTTCCAACATTTTCCTACAAACTATGTATGTACACAGCAAATCCAGTTAGTGATGATGTTAAATTGGGTTAATAAAACTTACCAGGAAGCAAATTTAAATAACATACAAAAAGCTACTGCACTTTAACTTCAAAGTATTCTGTTCAAGCAGTGAGGAAAATCAAACTTTGCTGATTTGATTTTCTTCAGTTAATATTTTGAAAGGAAGTTCTTGTTTGTGTTACAACGTTATTAATTTTTTTATAATACTCGTATATTATAATGCAAACAAGTTGGATATTGAAAATTGAAAAAAAAAAAATTGTTTATTGAATGGAAAAAAAATGCTGTATTATAGTTATTGAGAGAGAGAGAGAGAGAGAGAGAGAGAGAGAGAGAGAGAGAGAGAGAGAGAGAGAGAGAGAGAGAGAGAGAGAGAGAGAGAGAGAGAGGTGATAGCGCGACGTGCTGGAGAATAATGCCAAAATAGATAAAGAGAGGGCAAGCAATCCGACCTTTAATTTATTTATTATTTATTATTTATTTATTAGAGAGAACTTCATTCCTAGCTTTACCTTTGACTTTATTTGATCAAATTTTATAGCTTTTTCAATTAATCCAATTGCTGTTTTGCACAATTACAAAAAATAGATTATGATATTTATAATATAATAATTAAATTCATGTACACTTTTCGACTCCGAAAAGTTTCCTTCTGGCAGCGTTAATCACCGTTCTGTGTTATCCTTACGAGACACAAATAATAACATAACTTAAAAATAACACAATTAAAATTGCATCAAAATTTTTAGCATTAAAATCAATTTTATTTGTTATACGGTGTTCTAAACATAATTATATATGGATATTGATTTGGATAAGAGAGATTTTGCAACAATATCATGCATCATGGCGAGTTATTTGCTTGTATATTATCACAGTGAGCAGCAGTAAAAATACATTGTTGACTGCGTAATTGTTGAATGACAATTCATAAAATACGAAAATTTAGTATATTCTTGAAATAATATAAAAATAGTATATATATGAACCATCTATATAATTATTCTAATTTAATAAAATTAAATTCAATATAATTATAAACTAGGCTGGACATTATTCTGTAAAATTTATGAAATAAAAATTTTGGGACATTTATACATAACATATGTACTTTTTAAATTTAAACACCAATATAATAGAAAAATTACACATGTTTTATTAAATAAACAGCTGGCTTTAAAAAATTGATACTTTTTGTAAGATATACGCATCGATATTAACATTATATAAAAATCCATAAAATATCATCTAAAATGTGAGTAGCACTCTCAGCAATATTTCTTCTGATAAGTTCCTAAAAGTTATTTATGCTCATGTTTATTTTATATATTATTTTTTTGCTACCATCAATTTTAGACAGGAAAATTTCAGTCACGTTATCAGAAAGTGTGAAATACACAAACGTTAGCGCATTAACTTTGCTATTCTGACACATCGTAATCTTCTTAGACCTTTGCTTCCTTCCCCTCTATATCTGGAAGCTCTTTACAGTCTTTACTGTGTACAGTCACCGACAGAAGAATAACCACTTCAAATTTGCAACGTCTCTCAATAAATAGAGGCTTTAAGTGTTCCCCGGCGGGAAAATTTTCTCCATAAGAAAATTTGAATTTTTTTCTCGGTAACTATTAAAGCAATCAATTTGAAAACATCTCCTACCCCCCCTCCCATTTAGAGGTCTCTTGATAATGAATCAAGAACTAATTTTTCTCTAAAAAAATTATTTTATGACAAAATTGCAATTTTGAGTTTTTTTTTTTACATTTTTACATAGGTTTAGATGGGATGGTGGGAACACCGCAAAATCAACTGACTTGAAGCCTCTATTGTATTTATTATCGTTTCAATTCGTGATGGAAATTTGTCTTTATTTTTGTTTCAGTTTCGTGATAGAAATTTATTTAAAGTATATAAACAAGTCCCTGGTCAAAAAAGGCACTGTATATCAAAACAAGGGTGAATATACTCTATTATATCTATATTTATGAATTTTATGATCATAGGTGTAACATGTATTTTATTGTAAATCTTTTGTAGGGAACACCTTCCGATAGGTCAAAGTTACCACTAATATTATTTACTCTGTATACTTTTTTAAAATACCCTACAAGAAAGAAAATATTGAGAAAATTATGATGATTAAGTGTATGGTTTTTAAAAACACAAATTTTATTTAGATAATCTCATACAATCAAATTGACCATGCTTTTATAGACTCTGTGACAATGTGATAACTCACATAAACAGATAAGGAGTAACGTTTAACATGTCACAAGGTGTACATACGTCATGATGTTAGCCAGAGGCTTAAATCTTATGTTAAAGTTTATTCTGAGATGGGTTTATTGCACCATGCGGACTCATGATCTCTCTATTTTCTCTCTCACTCTCTTTCTCTCTCTCTCTATACTTAGTTATACACAACTTAAATTCTAGATAATTAAATCACATTATGAATTCTAAGCAGCTTTTGTAATTTAATTAATTGTAAATAACTTGTATCCGTTAAAAATAAATGTTATAATTATTAATTCTTGTATACATTCAAAGTTCTAAAAATTTATTACTATCACTTTAATAATAAATTGGTTTGTTAAAATTTAATACGATAATTGTATTTTCTGTTTAATTTCATTTGGCTCATAGCCAAATTGCATATGTAACAAATGTTTTATGGTCCATACTAAGAATTTTACTGATAAATATAATGTCAGTAAATTCATTCCTGCTATAATGTGGTGAGAGAATAGTTTTATATAGGGGTGGTTTGCTAGGAAATCAATCATTATGTCATCCCCTAACATCACACACAGCATCATACAGTACACTTAGAAGCAATAATTTATGTCTACCTATAATCTTCTTTTCTGTTTTATTACTATCAATATATATTTAGAGACTTTATTTATTCACAATTGTGCTTTTATATGTCAATTTGAAAAAAAGTTATTTCATTGTGCAATTTAGTGTAAAAAGTACTTGCAAAAAGTACCCATTTCATAGCATTCGTTAAAACATGCAGATTGTCAAAATTAAGCTTAAACTTTTCAAAAATATTCTGCCTAGTACTTATTCGCATAAAAAAACAACATAAAAGAAAAATTAAAAATGGGTAAAATGTAGTGAAAATCGACTAAATTTCTAAAATAGCAAAATTAGGAGATTTCTAATATAATTTCGATGAAAACTGTTAATTTAAATATTTTTCACTACTTTGATGGATTTTTTTATTAATTCTGTGAATGCACAATTTTATATTTTTTCCCTCACTTAAAGACATTTTAATGCAATTTAACTTTCTGATATATTTTAAATCTCACAAGACTTACGATGATCGGTGTTTCAAAACACTTCTAGATAACTTATTTTACTACCCAAAATAATTTCACGGTCTATAAAGTACAATGAAACATACTGTACTTTAAGAATAGCCCCATGTTGTTTATGACTTGATTTTTTGTCCTCAACTTTTCAACTCCCTGACGATCTATAATCCAGACTTATCGTACAATAAAAAGTTGGTACTGTAAAAAATATGGCTGGTATTTTATCAGCTATTTCTTCAAGTTTGTATTAAGAGAATTGAACATTGAAAATATTTTTTTTAATTTTTTTATGTTGCCATAAGGAAAAATATCAGCCGTGGTTCACAAAATGAATATGTTTCACTTGTACAGATTTAAATGACCCACGGCGTTCTCCTTTAATGGACAACTTACACGATATTTTTTTTATTAAAAAATGAATAGAGGGCACCATACCAAATTATGAATTTGATTTTCTTGGTTTTTAGAAGCCAGGAACTATTTATAAAAATGTATAGAAAGTGCAGAAGGAAGCGTCTTAATAAAAGGATAGGGATTAAAGGGGCGTGGGTTCAAATGTAAACTTTATAACTAACTTTTTAGCAATATACTTCCCGGGCTCTGAAAAATATTTAAAAAAATCAGAGTATTATAGCATAATTATAGCATATATATATAAATTATATATATATATATATATATATATATATATATATATATATAATATATTGATTTATTTGCAGTTACTGGATAAAAAAGGAATATTGTGATAATAAAGTTCTGTGTTCTGTGTTAATGAATTATAATTAATTGCATATACAATTAAGCCTCCCATTTAATTTCATTGCCGCTGGAAAATATTTGTAAATTAAAATAAAAGAATGACATGAAATCATTTGAAATGTTTTACAACACAAATAAAAATTTAATAAGACATAAATTTGAAATTAAATCAGCATTAATTTTATTTTCAGAATAGTTCGAATATATGCAATGCTGATATTCGAGGACCTTGACATATATTGTATATAATGAAATAACAGCAGTAAAAAGTGGTGTATGCAATAAAAATATTTTATTGTTCCATAGAACGTTTTTTATTGGTAATAAAAATATTACACGAGCTGAGATTTGTCACAGCTTATTTTACTTCTAGTTCTCACAATTGGAAGCTATTTCACGTGATTATTCAGAATGTACTTTGTTTGAAATAGCAAGTGCATTACAATTAACTATATACCAACATTACATGAGAAACGATAAAAAAAATAATAAAACATTATTAAAACTAGAATACTTTAATTATTGTCGATTCTGATAAAAGTAAAACGAAATTAAATTTTAGTTCGATAGACCCGATTTATATTTTAAATCGAATGAAATCCCTTCCTAATAAGTATGCAGCTGGCCCAGACGAAATACCATATACTGTTGTAAAATATTGTGCTTCTGTTTTGTCTGTCCCTTTATCTAATTTAATTAACCATTCAATATCAGATGGTATATTTCCTGATTGTTTAAAGGATTCTAAGATTTATGCAACTCATAAAAAAGGCCCAACTTTCATTATTGATAATTACAGACCAATATCAAATACATCTGTTTTTGGCAAATTATTTGAGAATACATTAGACGATCAAATTACGGATTATCAAACAGAAAATCATTTAATTGCTCCCTGTCAACATGGATTCTTGAAAGACCGTTCTACTGATACAGCACTATTTGATCTTTTAAGCCACGTTTATATGGCAATAGATAATAAACTATTTTGCGTTGCAATATTTTTTGATTTATCTAAAGCGTTTGATAGTCTAAATAAAGATGTATTATTGAATAAATTTGATAACATGGGAATAGGAGTTTCGAGTCGTAATCTATTAGATTCATATCTAACTAACAGACAACAATATGTTGAATTAAATTCAAATTCTAACGGCCAAAATATTACATATAAATCAGACAAATTACCGATTACACTTGGAATTCCTCAAGGAGGAAAAATGTCAGCCACATTGTTTAATACAGGAACAAATGACTTATCAGATCATGTCAAGAATGCGGTATTAGTAAAGTATGCTGATGATATTACAGCTATAATCACAGCAGAAGCCGAAGATGAATTAATTCGTAAGATTAAACTTACTATTGAAGAGGTACATACATGGTGTACAAATAATAAGCTAATATTAAATTCAACTAAAACCGAATACATCCAATTTCATTCCCCTAGACAAATCCCTTTGAATAGTTATTTGTTGCAATTAGCCGGGAAAACAATTAAAAGAGCAGAGTCTGTTAAGTTTCTTGGTCTACACATTAATGAAAGTTTGGATTGGTCTTTACATGTAAATGCGATTTGTAAGAAGATAAATTCGGCCAATTTTATGTTATATACAATCAGGAATCATGTATCTCATGAAACCTTGCTAACCATATATTATGCGTATGTTTATCCACATTTGGCATATGGCATAATAAATTGGGGATGTAAATCGGAACTATTGAATCGATGTTTTGTTTTGCAAAAGAGAGCACTTAGAACGATTTTAAGAATACCAAAAGGACAGTCGTGTGTTTCACATTTTAAGGCTAATAAAATGTTAACTGTCCCTTGCATTTATATTTTAAATTGTGCCTCATTCAAAAAAAATCATCCAAATTTTTATGTTCAGAATGATGGCTATCATGACTATAATACTAGGAATAAATCGAATGTAGTTACTGAAAGACATAACACACAATTTTTCAAAAACTGTGCAATGTATCAAACAGCAAAATTTTATGAATTTTTACCAGCATGTTTGAAAGAAATAAAAACCAGTAAACTTTTTCGCACAAAATTAAAGAATGTATTGATCAATAAAGAGTTTTACTCTATTAAAGCTTTTGAGAGTAATAAAATGTCTGAAAAAGTATTATCAGGATTATAAAATAAACAAAATTATAAATTTACATATACATTGTATTGACTGATATATATATATGTATGTATATGTATATATACATATATGTATGTGTGTGTATATGTGTATGTGTATGTATATATATATGTATATATATATATATATGTGTGTGTGTGTGTGTATGTATGTATGTATATATATATATGTATGTATATATATATATATATATGTATATATATATATGTTCCACATAAACTAAAATTTATCAGTATTAATGGTGACTTTGGCTTGTATTTTGTTTTTATTATTATTGTCAGTGATTGTGTTTGATAGTGTTAAATAACTTATGTAAATGTGTTTAAGTTTGATGTTTTTATGTTGTATTTTGTCCAATTTTGACTTGAACATATGTTTGTCTTGTACAACCAAAAAGAAGTTCCAAAATAAAAATAAAAATAAAAATAAAATAAAAATTTTTATACTGTATAATTATATATCGTATATGCTTTTTCTCTCTTGCTTTTCTGTATAAGCTGTTCAGTTAATGATTGGAAATGAATTTAACTTCTTGGTTCTTTTTTTAAGTAAATTAATGCATAGTAATTATTTGTTAATTAATATTTAATGAAAAATGTAATTAAAATTTATTAAAATGACGAAGAAAAATATTTAATTTAATAAACTCAGACTTTTTCTCATTTTTTCTACTAAATATGATTAAAAAAAATGCATGGCTAGTTTAATACTAAAATTGCTAATTTTGCGGACGATATGATAATAAAACATTATTTTATTGCAATTATTTTATATTACAAGACAGAAAGTAATATCTTGCGTCAAAATTACTCTAAGGTATGTAAGAATTTAGAGGTTATTTAGTTTGAGATAGTATTCATTAACATATTTAAAACATTAAAACTCCGCACGTGCAACGCCCCTGTAAAATATTCTGACACGCAACACACAAATGTTCAGCAAATTGCATAACGTCAAGGGTGTAACTGCATTCTATTATACGTCATCATATGGAGTGAAATTAAATTCTTAATACGTTTATAAAAGACACCTCTTTTCCTCTGTTGTACCGAAGGGATCATATAAAGTGCGTTTGGGTGACGTCATAAACGACAAGCATAAGTGATAAATATAAATATTGGTGGACATTCACAAAGCACTTTAACCCCCACTTTAGCCCCGATTTTTAACCCTGGTGCTAAACATGGTGCTAAACTATGAGCTTAACATGGTTAGCCCCTGATTTAGTACCAGGGTTAAAAATCGGGGCTAAAGTGGGGGTTAAAGTGCTTTGTGAATGTCCACCAATATTTTTTGTTAGTTTTATTCTAAAACGAAATTACGTTATTATTCAAACAATTTTTAAATTATTTTAATTTTTCTTTAAAAATATCGAATTAATATTATTTTTTTTAACAAAGTTACTTTATCACATGAAGGAAAAAATTTCTAATTTAATTAAAAAATGTTTATAAAATAAAAATTCAACTCTATCTGCTAATCGTTAGCCAAATAAGCCATAAGACCGAACAATAAAATTATATTACAGTGCAAAGAGAAGGTAATTCATTGAATTAAAATGGACCCACACACTAACAAATAAGTCGATATTTAAAGTTCACTACTTCTATTTCTGTCTTGTCTAACTGTCATCTCTCATAATCGTATTATAACGAATCAATTTACATGTCTTAAACATTTTTTATACTATTTTTTAATAAAGGCACTAATTGGTCGCTCGAGAATTCTATTCCATTATAAATAAATTTATTCATTTGTTTACACTATCAATGTATATTGAGTACTATTCTCTACTGCTGTAGAAATATTCAGGAATAAAATGGAATAAATTGTACATTTATCTTTATATAAGTAGGGAAAATAATGAGAGAGAGAGAGAGAGAGAGAGAGAGAGAGAGAGAGAGAGAGAGAGAGAGAGAGAGAGAGAGAGAGAGAGAGAGAGATGATGATGACGCGGGCGTGCTGGAGAATAATGGCAAAATAGATAAAGAGAGGGCAAGCAATCCGACCTTTAATTTATTTGATTCGTTTCACCTTCAATTTGCTCCACAATCACATGTAAATTTCCCCTCTTTATTACGAGTCGAGTATGAAGATTCAGTATAACGTTGCAGATACCATGTAAACAAATTAGACACTTTATACATCACTTTCAGTACTGTACCGAATGAAAAAAATCATGTTTGTTTACATAACTACATTCACATGACGCTATTTAATACGGATTAATTGACGACGTCTCATAAGAATAACATTATCCGTCACGTCAATATACTTATTAAACACCCTTATGTACACGTATTGATTGTATCGGCAACGATGTGTATTGAATTTGGGGACTAAAGTTTTATAATATATGCCTGTTTTTGTCACTTGTGCATTGATGACAGACGTATTTTATGACGTCACCCATAAGGCTTGTGTACAGGCATTTTATATGGTCCCGTCTTTACAGATTGTTTATTTGAATGGAGATTATTAACAATGGAGTATCGACTTCAATTTTTTTTATTGCAGAAATGGATAGAGAGTGCAAAGTTATGCTACCCTGATTTTTTTCAGATTTTTTAGAGCCCAGGAACTAATTTTAAAAAATTATTGAAAATCCTTTTTGTGACGTCACAAGGCGGCAAGTCCTATACTTTTCTTAAGGAGCGGCGCCTCGTGACGTCACGAAAATGAATTTCAATAATTTATTAAAAATAGTTTCCGGTCTATAAAAAATCTGAAAAAATCAGGGTAGCATAACTTTGCACTCTCTATCCATTTCTGCAATAAAAAAAAAGAGGTCGACACTCCATTCAAAGGTCAGATCTTTCTTCTTTTCGTCGTCACTTTTACTGCATTGGTCACTTTCTCCGCCCTCTCCAGATGCAAGTGACCTTTAAACTGATACTACAATGTTGTAAAATTTTCAAGTATACGGTACACCAACTATACACAGAGCTTACTTTCTAGTTCATGTTGTACAGTCTTCACCTCGGAAAGTTTCTATTTCCAGCCTTCAGCAATCACTATGCCTCGTATAAGAATAACACAGGACATGGTGATTAACATCAAGTGGACAATTTTCCAAAGAGAAGAGTGTACATAAAAAATTTAGTAGTGATGTTAAATTATATTTTTATTTAAGAGCTGAGCCATTGTTATTATACTGAATATATAAATAATCACAATTAAATTGTTTTAATTGGATTTTAATTATAATTTGATTAAATATTAAATTTTAATTATAATTTTTATATCAAAGTTAAACCATTTTAATTAGAATGTCAACATATTAATTAAAGATCACAATACAATAAATATATTAATTAAATTAATTTGTTTTATTTTGCTTTTAATAAAACATTTTATTTTTACTAATTATGAAAAGCTGGCTTTACATTTCGCTATATAATTTTCCTATAGCATATTTTCTACTCTGCAAGCAACTTATATGCAAGATTATTGCAATTAATTATGAACATAATAATAATTATTCTACAAGCATGTGCCAATTGCAAATATAGTTGTTTATACAAGTCCTATAGAATTATATTAGGTACAATTTTGCTGTAGGTAATTACTATAAACAAATTTGAAAGGTGTAAAGTCTTAAAAGATTAAAACAAACAAACTTAGTATTTATATTAAGACTTACAAACACACTTCCAAAAGTTCTTATAACTTTGTCTTTCGTTAGCATGCGGATTTATGTTAAAGCTTAATTAAAAACAAGAGGAAAAGTGTAGGCAAAGAGAGACCAAGAGCTGACAAAAGTTGATGTATTGTTCTCCAAACTTAATATTCAGAGTTTGTAAGTTACCATGTTCATTATAATACTAGCCAATTTTCAAGCTCTAATAATTTTAAAATATTCATCAACTTTTGAAGACAACTCCCTAATATAAAAGAATTGAGTTACACGATCTTTATTTAAATAAAGTTTGTATAGCTAAGGTACAGAATACATAGTTATATATCTTACAGATTAATTATTATTGTATTTTATTTTTTAACCAATAAGAAAAGCAAGTTATTTCTAGTTATGACTGAGGGAACCATGGAAATCACAGTCAAGATGGATGCCATCAATTCATTCCCGGATAAGCATTTTGATAAAATGTTGCCTCGGAATGAACTCACGACCATTTTATTACGAGTACCAAGTGGTTGGTTAATTAAAAAATTGACTGATTAGAAAACTCTAAGAGCTATGATATAGTGTGTTTGACCGGGCCTCAGATCACCGAAGTCAAGCAACGCCGAGCGTTGGTAAGTAGTTAAATGAGTGGCAATTTTCAACAAAAATCAAGTTCTTCACTCAGGGGTAACTCGTTGCACTTTTCACTTTTTCGTGATGTGATTCCCCTCGTTTAAACTTCCGGTCCATTTAAAAAAGTTGTGGTGTCCATCTTGGGTGAGGTTTCCGCATTTCCCTCAGTCAGGCAAATGCATGGATAGCCGTGCCTCCCCCCCCCCCTCCCCGTTCCGGAAGAGCCCGCGAAATGCTCAAGTTGATGTTTCGGAAGGTTCAGGGTTGCAAACTTAGTGAGTAATTAGTAAGTACAAGTACCCAATTTTGGTTTGATTAAAAAACTATGTATAAACAATGTTATCCGTGTCACAGAAACTCCTACAATATGAACAGTAATAAAGTAGGCTGAACTGTACATTATTACGCCTACGTACAATATCTCTTCTAGAATTACTATACCTCCCGCTGTGGCAGCAATCAATTCGTGGCATAGCCGAAGGCACCAGGGAGCAAAGCATCAAGTTTCCAGATACAAAAGCACTCGAGAACGTACGGAAAAGCAATTACATTTGAGATATAATAAAACAACTTTAGAGATTGTTATTTTCAGAGAAACAATTATTATATCTGCAGTCTACATCATTTCCCACGTGTCTAACATTATTGGTATTTTCTTATGTTTCACTCAGCTTGAAGTTATACCATTAGAGTAAGAAAAATTGAATTGTCAAATATATTATTGAGATATAGCTGCATGTTATTATTTCAGATATGTAGTACTTTCGTCATTTTTAATGTGTTGTTATTAAATAATATATATTAATATATAATAATAATATATATAATATATATAGTATCTTTTAATAATAATATAATATAATAATATATTATTAATATTATATTTATATAATAATATTTTTTTTTCTTTCAGATAATTTTGTATATATTAGTATTTAGTCACAGTGTATCAAATGATATTTAATGTGAATAAATAATATATAAAATAAAAATAAAAAATAAAGGTATAATAAAAATTAATGTCAACTCCTATTTCTAATTGTGACCTCAAAAAATCTTTAACCCTCAATAAAATTTATTTATTGTCAAAAAATTAATATTTCATTTAATTACGTTTTGCAGTTACCAGTATCATGGTACATTTTTGTGAGATGTTTTATATTCATTAATTTAATATTAAATTTAGCTTCATTTTCATGCTGCTCTATATATGGAATTTTATTTTTATTGTATTTACTATGGGAATCATAAATATTCCATCATAAATTGGGCAGCGTTTTCACTTTATAAATTATTAATAAGTATGGATGATGGAAGTAAGCATAAACGTCCCGAGATATTGCTACTTTTTGAAGTATATTTTTTTTTTAAAGTTACATAATATTGTACCGGGGTTAGGTAGTTATCTTTAGGTATTAGGTATCTTTAACAATACATTTTAATTATATTTATATAACAATTAAACGTAGCTTTTTATAAAAAAAAATATTTAATTTTGTTTTACAAACAACATAATATAATATACAAATAATAAATATGCAATTTTGAAAATTATTACATATTAATTATATTGACATATTTAAAATTTTTAAAAATCGACCATAATTTTTTTTTTAGATTAAATTAAACCTAATAATATAATAATTAAAAATATGGAAAGTTAAGAACCAAATTACCGAATATTGTTCTTATTAGTGAATTGTATTTCTATTATAACATGGGAATCATAAAATCCTTCATTGCAGCATTTTCTTTCAAATTAATTATTCACTATAAATCATTTAATATAATTACACACTTGCACCAAAGGACCTATAAGAGAAAAAATAACACTTTTTTAAATAAATTATGATTGATTTTGGATTCATGATATTTATAAAAAAAATATATATATTTTGTTTTAAAATAATATTTAATTTAAGTTTGTTTTATTATAACCAAATATATGGAAATAATAAATATTCTATTTACAATTATATAAATTTAATAATGATTTTTATGTAAAAATAATTAATTTTTAATTTAACTTGTTTAGTTTAGATAAAATTAAAACTAATGATTAAGAAATTATAACGAAATGTCAAGATTTATTTGATTTATTTCCAGATTACTCTTTTATAGGAAATTGTATTTTTTATCAAGTAAAAAATTTTTGATTAAAAAGAAAGCCTGAGAAATGTGAAGTCGTCCAAGGTTCGATATATTTTATCTATATACTGATTCCAATTTCTTTATGTAAGAGATTGAGTAAGAATATAATTGAGTTAATGGAACAAACCCGTTGACCTCCAATCTTGCTATCATTTTTTTTTATCAATAAAATTATATCTTATGACCGTTAAATCAATTAGATTTGGTCTAAAATTTTTACACTCAAATCAGTAAGAATTGTCGATTACATTATTTTATGCAAATTATTTTAATTTAACATGGCAATGCTATGCTAACATTTATATGTTTATTATAATTATTTATTATTTTTTATTATTAGAATGTAATTATTTATAAAATAGATGCTGTAATTAGTTCTTTGATTATATATACGTTCCCTTTGAAATGTTAAAAATTATACTGGAAAGGTTAGAATACAATAGTTATTAATTAAAATAAATTTCGTAATTTAATCAATCTGCAGATACACTGAAAAAAATATATTCCTCCAAAAAAATCTAAGAATTTTAATAAATTAAGATATGCCAATATAAAACAGCATGTACAAAATAAACGTTGTTTAAATATGATTTTTTTTTCGATTTTTGTGGTTGAATTTTAATTATATCATCAATGTTGTTTTGTTCTTTGCACGCAATAAAAGAAGTCGAAAGTAAACATTTTATTTTTTTCAGTGTATCTGTGATAGAAAGGTGATTCTCTTTTCTAATTTGAAGCGAAAGTTTTGGGGCGTCTTATCTAACTAAAGAGCGGAAATTTGATTAGGCCTTGAGCAACGAAATATTCTTATCTGTAGAGTTGAGAAAGGGAGAGGGTTACAGTAATTGGCTTTTCCCCCGGTCTCGATTGAGGTTCTACGTGAAACCATGTCGACTTGTTAGCAAGATTTTGAGAAACGTGAAAATCTCTATACCGCGATTTATATAATAAGCTACTACACTTTTGATATAAAATCTTTTCAGAAGATTTATGGATGTAAAAACCTAAAAGAATAAATTCAACAAGATTGTATCAATATATCATCAGCAATATAGAAACTTGTTGAATAAAGTTAAATGGACCATACAATTTTGATTTACAATAAATTTTCATCTTATAACAATTTTTTATACAAAAAATTTGCGTTGAATGAATTTAGAATATTGAATTGTAAGCAAAACAAATTGTTGAAAACTTCAAGCTACTTATTTATATAAGCAAAATTGTATCATTATGTTGAAGCAAAAAAATTATAGTATAAATATGTAATGTGTATTTAAATACTTTTTTGTTTAAATAATTCCTATTATTTTAAAGCTCTGTAGATTTTTTTTATTCTAAATTTTGTTATATCAACATTTAATTCATCTTTATTATTCTACGGAGGCAACCAGTAACATTTGTACGGTCGTTTTAAATGTGGGTAGAGAAAACACAACTTCAGATGAAAAACTAGCCAGCTGACATTTGGAACAAAGGTCACTTTAATTTTTGGTTTAAATATAACAAGGAAAGTTCTTATCAAAAACTCCCATCGGCAAGCCTTTTAAACTTTGGCTAGAATGTCATCGCAACATCCATTTATTGCATCTATTGATTCAATAAATTAGCTGTACCTAATTAATAACACTTTTCATTTTAATCATATATCATTTATTATACATATTTTTTATATAAATAGAATTAAAAATAAATATACAATGATTACATTTTATTTTTAACACGTATTGAACCTACAAGAACAAAAACACTTTTATACATTCTTTTGATATAAAGAGTTCTTAATACCATCCACTTTTTCCACTTTCCACTTTTTTCTAAAATAACTGTGCTCTTTAAATAATGTCAAATTTTTAATCTTAAATATAAGATTGCAATGTATATATAAGTCTTCTAGATATAAAAGTCAAGTCTCGTGTGTGTGGGTACATATGTTTTCATCTCAGTAATGTGTTGCAATCAAGATGGTCAAGAAATTCAGGAGCCAAGTAATCTAATAAACGAGACGAGCTTTTTAACGAACACATAGCAGTAGAGAAAGAGAGAGAGACAGAGAGAGAGAGAGAGAGAGAGAGAGAGAGAGAGAGAGAGAGAGAGAGAGAGAGAGAGAGAGAGAGAGAGAGAGAGAGAGAGAGAGAGAGAGAGAGAGAGAGAGAGAGAGAGAGAGAGAGAAGAGGAATTCTGTTATAAATTGATAAAGAAAATTGTATCAAAACTAAATTAGTGATATAATAGATTGAGTACATTATTTTAATTGCTATTAACTTAAAATGTAGTAAAAGAGGTTTTCCACCATTATGTGCTTAATCATTTTAATTGTAAAGTAATTTATTCTTATTATAAATGTATTTTTAGAAATTCAATTAAAAATAAATTAAAAAATAATTATCATGGAAGATAAAGTTTTCAGAGTTTTATCTTTAGAAGTAATTAATAATAATTCTTTTACAGAAAATGGACATTTTTTAATGATCATTATATCTTTGAAGCAATTATAGCAATGTAAATTTTTCTTTACTGTAGAAAATAATTGTTTTACCGGTAATTCGTTGAAAACTATAAAATAAAAATGATGTTTTATGCATGCTTTTACGATGTACAGAGTGTCGTACTAGATACACTTTGGAAAAGTACGAACGTTACACTTCATGTT